>CM060290.1:1868304-2468304 GCA_030684275.1 Acipenser oxyrinchus oxyrinchus
CCCAGAAAAAATGCCCCTCTGACTGACAGCTGAACCCGCTGTCCATTGGGTAGTACAGAATAAACCACGCTTCCTCACTCGCCCTATTAGCAACTCCTGTTATGACTCATTTTGCACTACAGGGTATCATCACAGGGTTTGTGTTTGTATGTTTGTTTGTTTAAAACTACTGTTTTTGTGGGGGTTGCATTTGAAAACGTGTATCTATACTGTCTAATAACGCAATTTTCAAAAATATGAATTTTGATACCTTCTATTTATTACCTTTATTATGTTAAAAGTCGTTTGATTTGATTTGATATACCATGTTGAGTATACAGATTCTTCCTCGTTAATACTTTTTCCAATGTTGTATTTGCACGGGTATGCCGCCTTATCAGACAGGTTCAGTCACTGCAGTGCAACGGAAACCCCCCTCCCTTATTTGCTTTATATTAGCTTTTCTTCTGAGTCTGTGTTCCACCAGAAAAAAACAACAACAAAAAAACCGTTTTTTATAAATGTCATGTGCGTTATCATTTACTTTCAATTTAAAATATGCAATTGTTTTACGTCACCGCAGCAAATCCACGCAACAGCAGGCTCCCGTTGTTTTCTCGTTCTTGTCAATAGCCAATCAGAGGCTTCACCAATTGACTGACATGCTTTCAGGCAATAACATGCTTTGACTCATAAAACAGTGCTGGGGTGAAATGAACCCAGGAAGTAAAGCAGAAACAAGCTTATATAACCCAATTATATTCGATCTTTACAACTTCAGACCCATTAGTCTTACTTCCAGTCTTACATGTAAACTATGAAAACAATAATCAAAGGACCATCTTTACAATAGAACAACATTACAGTCGACCCTCAAGCCTGCTCTTGACTAGAGGGTCTCCCTTTCTCTTAGGAGGCAAGGGGAGGGCGCAGTTCAGCAGCCTAGTCCAGGGAAGACCTCAGGCACAGAGACCAAGCTGTTCCCTCCTCACCGCCCCTAAGAGAAAGGGTGCTCCCTCTAGTGCTGGGTAGATATGAGGGAGTGGTTCAGTCTACTTTTTGCAAGCCTGTCCTGTGGTTGAAAATACCACACGCATTCACACTGACAAACACAGATATCGGACAGAGTCACGCTTGACTTCATTATCACATTTTCATCTTTATTTTAATCTTTATTTTTTAAACCCAAGTAGGAATACCTGCTCAGCAATCCAGGACACCGTGCAAATTGTGTGGATGCAATTATCAAAGAGACAAGGTCCTCCTCATCAAAATATGCAAATAACTGTGGGGAAATATGTGCGAAAATCTGCAAATAACGGGAGAAATATGTGGGACAATATGCAAATAACTGGAGAACGTTTCAGTAGATATCTGCGGAGTGTTCTGCGAAGCATCTTATGTGTTTAGTATTTGTATTAATAATGGCTTCTAAAAATGGTAATAAAGTGAACATAATCATATCAAACAATGTCTGGGTTAAGTACTTCCATTTTAATATAGCAAGCATTTTTGTCAGTAAAATATTTAAAAACTGTCAAACAAAAAAAATCACATGAGACTTCCTATTGGGCCACATTTTCAAAACCTCAACTCCAGCCTTTAATTGAATCCTACTTTTTGGAGACAACACTTTCTGTTAATTTAACAAAACAGCTAAGTTCTATATTTCAGGTCACTTTGCAGTCTGTTTATGATCATTATGATGATGATGTAGCTGCAAAATATGAAGAATCTGTGGAAGACTGAGCATTCCGTGGGAGCCTGCAAAGGACTTCCTTTATCCACAGATTTGGACTGCCTCTAGTCATGTCACAACACCAGACTGTAACACTCCTTCCTGTGTTTACACACAAAAGGACCCCACCGCCAGGTTCCTACTCTGTGTGCAGCAGAACACAAGGCTCCAGTGGGACCCTAATGCATGTAACACAGGAAGGAAGTGGCTTTGACTGAGTGAAAATAAAGACATCTGGTAAAAGGAGCAACACAGTAAGGGTTTTGGCATGCTGTTTTGAGAATAAGATTTACTTAAAGGCTTAGTAACCTCAGTACTGTCTTCATTTACAGCATTGCTTTGAAACAGTAATAGAAGCAACACAAAATAACTTCCACAAAACTGATAGAAGTTTCAAGAGATTTCTAGTTATATGCAGTAATTCCAGGTCTATTTTCAAGAAATTCTCAAATGTATAAAAGTAATTTTGTTATTCATAACGTGAAACGTTCAAGCATAAGAAACATACAGAAAATATTTAGATAAGCCATTATCAGTAACATGAAAATAAAACAGAAGGACTGAATGAAAAGGCGCTGTATGTTAGTATAATGTTATTGCGCTAAAAATCAAACATTTTTCTACCCAGACCTCCAGTCTATTACAATTGCTGTTTTTGAACAAGTGGAGTGGGTAGCTGGATAGAAGCCAGATTGAGGCTCTTTGAGTGATCAGATATATCATTTCTACACAGCTAAATATTCAGTGGGCTGCTCAAAGCAGGAGCTGGCTTGCTGCAGTGGGTATAGAAGGCTGATTGAGGCTCTTTGAGGTCTGGACCGTCACAGAGCGAGTGTCTGCGGCTCCACCTTGCAGCCAAGGAGACTGTTCCCTGCTTCCAGACACGGCTTCAAACTGGCCCCTGAAACACACCAAAAACACAGCGGGGATTAAACAGGGAAGCAATGGCAAACATTTCAGCTCTTGCCTTCATTTGTGGCAGTTCACATAGTTTTATAGAGTAGAATACACTAAGACAGTGGTTCTCAAACTGGGGGGGCGCAGAATGTATCCTGGGGGGGCGTGAGAAGGTTCAGTAAAATCTTCACCTATATATATTAACTTGAAGCAAACCTTACTGCCGACACCTCCTGGAATGTCAAAGTCTCTAGATGGCGCTGTGCATCTGACTGGTGCCTTTTATTGAAGCTTGCATATTATTGGATGAATCAATCAGTGAACTGTTACTGCAGTGGTAAGTCAGCTCTTATTACAATAAGACGGAATCAAGTACCACAGACAAGAGGAAGGGGGCGCAGTCCAAAAGCTTTGAGGACCCCTGCTCTAAGAGACACAGGCAGAGATGCTGGTTTTGTAAATCTCACACTTCTTTAATACATTTAGTGCCCAATTATTTTACCCCCTGATTTTCTCCCCAATTTAGAAGGTCCAATTACATTCCCTCATTGCAGCGAATCCCCACAACAGCTCAGGAGAACTGAAGGGTAGAGGGTGTCCTCCGATCCCCAAGCCAGTCACCCCTTTACACCCAGGAACTCGAAATCAGAGAGCTACAGTGCAGGCCTCTGGAGGACAAAGGCCATCCCAGCAGGTGCCCGCCTGAGCTCACCAGACGCCTGGTCAGTCAGGTCCACATCTGAAATGTATTGAATTTAACCAGGATAGAGCCCTTGAGATATACATCTCATTTACAAGGGGGTCTCGGCAACAGAAAGCAGCAAGAACTAACATTACAGCAAAAAAAAATAATAAAATGAAACAAACCATTCAAACAATCAACAGAAAACAAAAACAATCATAAAACCCCACTCTAATTTCCATGATGTTAATATTTGCAGGATTTGCAACCCTGAGCAGATTTAAAATAGATACTTATGAGTTCAAAATGACAGACTGAAGTGTTTAGCGAGCAGGGCCTGGTTGCTGCTTCACTGTCAGGTAGTTAGTTCAGTGTTTAGCGAGCAGGGCCTGGTTGTTGCTTCACTGTCAGGTAGTTAGTTCAGTGTTTAGCGAGCAGGGCCTGGTTGTTGCTTCACTGTCAGGTAGTTAGTTCAGTGTTTAGCGAGCAGGGCCTGGTTGCTGCTTCACTGTCAGGTAGTTAGTTCAGTGTTTAGCGAGCAGGGCCAGGTTGTTGCTTCACTGTCAGGTAGTTAGTTCAGTGTTTAGCGAGCAGGGCCAGGTTGTTGCTTCACTGTCAGGTAGTTAGTTCAGTGTTTAGCGAGCAGGGCCTGGTTGCTGCTTCACTGTCAGGTAGTTAGTTCTTTACCTGCTTGTGCTTTGACCCAGGAGAGCGCTTTCATTGCCAGGAACTCCCACTCCTCCTTCAGCTCCGCCCTGAAGCTGTGTAGCCATAGCAACGCCAGCACCGTCGCCCACACGGCCTTGTCACTCACCTGCACACACAACAGGGGAAGTAACTGCACTGAAACAGCAGTGCTTATAAAGTGCATGTCAAGGCAGAGATTCCAGTCGAGTAACACTTGAAATTCTACAGAAACAGAATTGGGGGACAGGGCAGGACTTGAAGCATAGCACAGAAATCAGGATAGAGGACACAGATGGAGACTAAGTGGAGACAGGGTTAGGACAGAGGGAAGGAGACACTTCTTCACACACTTGGAATCATCTACATTTCCCTAATATTTGTTTTCTAACCATTATATTATTTTACCTGTTTCATTTGCTACAATTGTTTCATTATTTGCCATGCACTTATGCAACTCCCGACACCCCTTCAATGGCTTCCCCGATTGGCTGACATGCTTCCTTCCAGTAACATGCTTTGACCCAGAAGACACTGCTGAGGTGAAATGACCCAGGAAGTGCAAGTGTGACCAATCTCCAGAGAATAAGGCATGGTAACTTTCTTTTTCCTAAACAAGTGCCAGAGATCAGGTTTTAAAACGAAAGCCCATGTTTGCTAGAAAATGGGTTTCTTTCAAAACTGCACACTTAAGACCTACGTAGCGAATGGATGTGCTAAACGGGTACATTTCCATTCACTAGTTAATTACCTCGGCTGGCATTTTGCTGATGGCTTCTTGCTCTTTCTTCTCAAACACAGAAACGAGCGATTCGTTGAGCTCCCAGGAGCCGTCGGCTTTCTGCAGGGAGATCAGCGTTAGCATGGGGTCCTCTTTATCTATAAAGAAAAGAAAAAGCACCAAGAAATGAGGTAGACACGTCCCGATAGCTCAGCACTGTCACAGATCAGAACTCAACACAATACCAACATGGAGGGACTTCTTATACCTGAAACACTGCAGAAAGTCAAACACAACAAAGATCCGAAACCCAACTAAAAAGCAGTTTGATACGTTTCTAAAGGGTGTCCGATATACCATCCCAAACACTCTTCTAGCAGAATCTTGTTCACGTTTGTTTTATTTAAGTTACAGGGGAATCAGGTGTAAAGAGCATATAAGAACATTTATAAAACAAAGAGTCGAGAAAGAAAAAAAGGAAGAGAAAGAATGAAAAATAAATTTAGAGAATGCACAAGAAAACAGAAAGACAAAGATGGAGAGCAGGAACAAGAAAGAAAAAAGAGAGACAAAAAGAAAGGAAAAAAGAAGGATAGAGAGAATTTAGATAGAATAGAATAAAGATAGAGGGAATCAGGTGTAAAAAGAATATGAGAACATGTATAAAGAGGAGTCGATTCAGACCATCGATGAGAAAGAAAGGAGAAAAGGAAAGAAAGAAAAAAGAAAAAAAGAATTTTTAAAAATGAAAGGAAGAAAGAAAGAAAGATAGATATGGAGAGAATGTACAAGACAGAAAATTGAAAGAGAAACAAAAAGACAAAGAATAAACTCTTTCACTTACCTGGCCCAGTTTCACCGCACTGATTGGCAGCAGTATTAGGTAACTGCAGCAATGACACCCTGCACCCTGCACCCACCATACAATGCTGCCTTAGCCTTGGTTGGCTACCTGCAAAAGCGCCAAAGCCACCACTAGACATCCTCATCCTCTTCATTGAGGAGTAGTGCATCACTGAAAAGACAGCAGAGAGAGAACTGGTTCAAACGACAGCAAAAAGCTTGAGACAAAACTGCTCCTTTTCAGATGAAAAGCATCGACCTGCAATTCAAGGGGTTCAATAGAGACTGCTTCAAACCCTCTTTGAATGAACTGCAGAGACCTCTGAAGTCAGGGAAGGTACATGTGATGGTGCATGTCCCATCCCAGAATAAACATGGCAAACACAAATAAATGCTTGCTGTGAAGTTTTAAAAAAATAACTGTAATAAGGAAACTCTGATGTACTAAGATGCATAGCATAACGGTAGCCTGTAAGACCAAATAAATACATGTGTTGTCCCGAGGGTGCTCTGCTGGTGGAAACCTGCGGGAGAAAAATAAATAAATAAATAAATACCTAACTGATTTAATAAATACCAGACGTGGTTAAAAAAAAGCTACTAAAGGCTGAATGCTGTTATCTCCCTGGACAGGTGCGCATGTTCAGAGAGATACATGGATGGCATGAAAGTAGTAAAGAAACAAAATTACTGTATTAAAACTACTATCAAACTTCTCGGTTTATACTTTTAATGGCAAACTTTGTTAAAAGTTTTTACTTTTTTCTGAGCGGCGCCATGTTTGTGAGGGGCAGCAATGCCTAGAGGTCGCCATGTTTGTGAGGGGCAGCAATGCCTAGAGGTCGCCATGTTTGTGAGGGGCAGCAATGCCTAGAGGTTGCCATGTTTCTGAGGGGCAGCAATACCTAGCGGTCGACATGTTTGTTGGAGGCACGGTTAAGTCTTTGGTTTTACCGTATTCATATTAAACAAGGTGCAGCTAAATTGTACTTACCGTATTTTAGGTAGCTTGTGTTTCTGGGATTGTAGCAATGGGGAGGGAAGCACTTGTTGGTTTTAAAATAAATATTTATACAATGGTAATATGTGTTAGATTGATAAGGTGATTTTAAACACTGTTATTTATATCACTGTTATTTATTATTACTGTGTGGGGTTTTAGAAGGTCACTGTTAAGATTTTAAAGTAAATTTGTTAATATTTTGGATTAGTCCTGGGCGGGATATACCTAGGCTCAGGTATATATAGTCAGAGCCTGGATCAGTATGGGAAGAGAGGTTGAAAGAGAAGGTGGTGTCTGAGCTCTGTGTGCTTTTAAATAACTAACCCCAGGTTATTTAGACGTAGCCTATGTATAGGATATTTGTTTTGTTTATCTTGTTTTTTTGGGGGTTTTTTTGCAGTAAGTTATTAACTGTTCCAGTGCTGTATTCAATCCTCTGTCTTTGTGAGTTCCTACAACATTTCCCATCAGACCCTGGGTCATCCTAACAGTACAACTGAATAGATCTATTTAAGGAACGCATGAGGTCCTGCACATGGAAAGAGGTGTTTCTGTTCTGATTATTATTCAGTCGTGGATTTTATGTTAATTATTGACGCTCCGCCTGCCAGCTGAGTTTGTTTCCAGGGAATCGCAGCTGTGGATTGGACGGTTTCTTTGACCGGCTGGTGGGCGTGTCGCCATATAAAGCTGAGGGAACACAAAGACACTTTTTCAGGAACAGTGGCTTAAAACCTGGTTCCAGGAAACCTAGTTTGAAGTTGCTGTATCAAACCCCAAGTCTCCCCTGGTGTGCCGTCTCCTGAAACCAAGTTCCAAGCCTCAAAGTGGCTTTGTGTTCCCTCAGCTTAAGGGAGACACTGACACACCTCTGGGTAAATAAATGAATAACACTCACTTTGTGGCCTCATGTTCCTCTGGATCAGAGGCCCCTGCACAGCCTGATTCAGGTCTTTGTTCACAGCGATGAAGGCCGTGTGTGTTGAGATGACTCGGGCCTCAGTGCTAATCTTCACCACTCTCTCCTTCACCTTCTCTTTATCTCCGCCCTCTCCCTCCACACTCCCTCCTTCCTCCAGGGAGCAGATCAGGGTCCGTGCGGCCAGGCGGTGAGTCGTCAGCCTGCCCAGAACAACACTGACAAGTTGATAGTGCTGTGGTTCTAACGTCCACGAGGACTGCACTGCACTCATGGAGCAATGGTATTAGTCATGGAGACAGCACTGAGATTTAGAAGGTACAGTTCGATCACTGACAAGTTCAGAAGGCATCTACTCAAAAATCTCCTTTGTCATGGAAAAATACAGAAAAAAAACAGTACTAGATGTACGATTATAAATCACATGTGAGAAAATCAGCCAATCACTGTTAACCCCTGAAGGTACACAAGGAATTGAGCACTTGTTGTTCAAATGGTTTCTTTGTAAAATACATCTGAGAGCGACTCAAGCATCACGAGGAGAAAACTGACCATAGTTTATAATGTTTACATACCGTGAAAATATTTAAGTAAACTGTTTTACAAAGGCAGAAAACATACCAGGTTAGAGACCGACTTAAATAAAAAAAAAAATCTAGATGTTTGAATATTTTTCAAAATGTATTACTTCAAATATGTTTTAGTTTTGAATTATAGCAGGTAACATAGAAAAGTAAAATGTATACCATATTACAGTAAAAGAAATAATCTAAAATCCATTTATAGAGCACCCCATTGCTTTTGTTCTTTTGATTTGTTGGGCGTATGAAATCACACCACTGGAACTGAAAATCTTGGAAAATTGCCAAAATAGGAAAATTAGTGACTTTAATAAGCCACACATGCAATTAATTTAAAATAGTAAGAGAAAACGAACACATGCCCACAAATGGTAAAATGCAGGAGACTTTAGAAGTTATTTAAGATGCCTAATTCAAGCACAAAGTGGTCTAACATTTTCACACAAGTGCCTGTTGTTTCTGTATCACAGATTACTGACCGAAAATTGAAATTCTTACACCCTGAGCTTTTCATGCAGGTAGGTATATAAAGGATGACAAATCTTGGGGTATTGTAATACATTTGCACATGGTTGTATTTTTTAAAGAGGCACTGCCTCCCTTGCTTCTTCTGGTGTAAACGGAACTGCAGTCGTTCTCTATTCTACCCATTGAGCTAATGACTCATACCCAGTGTGCTTGTGTGCAGTGTAGGAGGTTAGGAGTCATACCCAGTGTGCTTGAGTGCAGTGTAAGAGGTTAGGAGTCATACCCAGTGTGCTTGTGTGCAGTGTAAGAGGTTAGGAGTCATACCCAGTGTGCTTGTGTGCAGTGTAAGAGGTTAGGAGTCATACCCAGTGTGCTTGAGTGCAGTGTAAGAGGTTAGGAGTCATACCCAGTGTGCTTGTGTGCAGTGTAAGAGGTTAGGAGTCATACCCAGTGTGCTTGTGTGCAGTGTAAGAGGTTAGGAGTCATACCCAGTGTGCTTGTGTGCAGTGTAAGAGGTTAGGAGTCATACCCAGTGTGCTTGTGTGCAGTGTAAGAGGTTAGGAGTCATACCCAGTGTGCTTGTGTGCAGTGTAAGAGGTTAGGAGTCATACCCAGTGTGCTTGTGTGCAGTGTAAGAGGTTAGGAGTCATACCCAGTGTGCTTGTGTGCAGTGTAAGAGGTTAGGAGTCATACCCAGTGTGCTTGTGTGCAGTGTAAGAGGTTAGGAGTCATACCCAGTGTGCTTGTGTGCAGTGTAAGAGGTTAGGAGTCATACCCAGTGTGCTTGTGTGCAGTGTAAGAGGTTAGGAGTCATACCCAGTGTGCTTGTGTGCAGTGTAAGAGGTTAGGAGTCATACCCAGTGTGCTTGTGTGCAGTGTAAGAGGTTAGGAGTCATACCCAGTGTGCTTGTGTGCAGTGTAAGAGGTTAGGAGTCATACCCAGTGTGCTTGTGTGCAGTGTAAGAGGTTAGGAGTCATACCCAGTGTGCTTGTGTGCTGTGTAAGAGGTTACGAGTCGTACCCAGTGTGCTTGTCCAGTTGCAGTTTGAAGCTGATCTCCGTCTTGTGGGGCTCGTCTCCCAGACTGTACTGAAGACTCGCTCGACCCACCGCACTCTCATCAAACTGGAGAGAGACAGAGAGTATGTTACAGAAGGCCTCCCTGTACTTTACCAGCAGGTAGTCCACGGCTGCTCTTTGAATCTGTTCGCCTCCTCTGTCATACCTTTCCTTTGAGCTGCGCGTACAGGATTGACCCATGACCCCGGAAGAGGACCTTTGGCGTTTCGGACACAGGAACAACCTCCAGTCCAGCCGGGACGTCCCAGTTGAGGACGATGTTATTGACAGCGGGCTGGAGTGCGAACCTCAGGCTCTGCACCACCTGGGAGAATCAGACAAATAAAATCTATACAAGCCTTTTTATTATTATTATTATTATTATTATTATTATTATTATTATTATTATTATTATTATTATTATTCATTAGCAGACACCTTAACCCAGGGCGACTTACAGTTGTATACAAAAAATACATATCAAGAATCACAGTATAATTAAGAGCAAGATACAAAATACAATAGAAATGAACCTGCAGTTACATCATTCTTTCACAATTCTTTCTTTTGGAACAGTTTTCCAATATAATTTGGTACCCTCTTGGTCCTTCTAATAAACAAGTCATTTTGTCACTTGTTTCTATGACAGCTGTGGTATCTTCTTGGACTTTCTAATAATAATCCATGCATTTGACACACACACCCTGCTAATAAGATATATCACTGCAAGATGTTACAAACACACCAACATCCTCCACATATCATACCTAGTGTTCCGCGTTTCCGGTTTTTATCTTTAAAAAAAAAAATTCCGGGAATTTTTTGGAGTTTATTTGACATATATTAAAATCGGGATAAAATCGGTACAAAATAGTTTTTAATTAAAAGATTGGTAAAAATGGGGGGGGGGATCTAAATAAAAAAACACTTTACATGTGGAATATGATGAGTAGCAGTTCTGGTTTCTGATTAATAATGTCCCTGACATGTATGATGAAGCAGAATCTGTGCAAGTCGAAGCCACATTTTCCCAAGTTAGCTGGTACTTTGCGAACGTTTGGGCAATCGCTGTGCTGACGGAAATAGTATCTACAGAAGGTATGAACATGACATCAGCACAAAACAAGCCAGGTTTATTAACCTTGAAATCATAAAAAGAAAAGAAAATTGACAACTAAAGCATCACCATTTTCTGTCAGATATTTACGATTAAGATTGTCGGCGTTAGGCAGTGTTTTACTACAGACAGTGTCGCACGAAGTCACCAATACATACCTCTCTGCAATAAACAGTGGCTGTCCAGCAAAGCACAGCGCTCTGACAAACTCATTAACACAGTCATTCTGCGCTTTCTTTTAATTAAAGCATGTGTAAAAGCAGGATACATAAATTGCTTGCCTCTCGGTTCACTTTCTTGTTTTAGTTTAATGTGTCACTTATTTTTCAGTATGTTCTTTTATTGTCAGCGTGAATGTACCTCAATGCAGCAGTATCTGCAGCGCTATGCATCCTCTGCCTCATCTGACCCACTTCTGCCATTTTTGCTTTTTGTATACTTCGAAACATTCATTTTCTTTCGAATATTCATAAACTGATTTACGTTTGCTCTCCATTCCTCATCCACTAAAAATATTATATTTTCGTGTAAGTATTTCAATTTAGTTTTTGATCAAGATAGTAGTTACTACGCCCAGCAAGCGCCACAATAATCAGACTTTGATTGGCCAACATAATCAGGTGATAATGTGTTTGTGAAGTGACAGAGAAACACGTTTGAATGTTATTTGATCATCTGACGTCTAAACGTCTGCTGTATCCTAGGATATACACCGTAGAGCTGCTTATTTCATTGTCAGAGTCAAAATAAAACAGCATTTTAATCAAAATATTGTGCATTTCCTAGAAAATAGTACCAAAAAAGATTGAATAATAAACAAAAATCAGGTATAAATCAGTAAAAACCGACGTCCAGTTAAAATCCCGTAATTTTTTGGTAAAATTCGGAATAAACTGGAAACGCGGAACCCAAATAAGGAATATCCTTATCAGTAACTTTACACAAGCTTGCCTTTACATTGAGAACTTACACAATTCCAATAGAAGGGACAAGAAGATAAAGACAAAGCAAAGCAACACACACGTTTTTCTGTCACATAAAATCTATTACCGCATTTCATTACCTGTCTGAAAAGTTACTGAAAAATGTAATTAGATTACAGTAATGCAAGTTACTGAAACATGTTATTAAATTACAGTAATGCAAGTTACTGAAACATGTAATTAGATTACAGTAATGCAAGTTACTGAAACATGTAATTAGATTACAGTAATGCAAGTTACTGAAACATGTAATTAGATTACAGTAATGCAAGTTACTGAAAAATGTAATTAGATTACAGTAATGCAAATTACTGAAACATGTAATTAGATTACAGTAATGCAAGTTACTGAAACATGTAATTAGATTACAGTAATGCAAGTTACTGAAACATGTAATTAGATTACAGTAATGCAAGTTACTGAAACATGTAATTAGATTACATTTTTGTTAAACTATCAAAGTGCAATCTAAAATATCAATTGAAATACTGGATAACAAGGTAGAGTGTATCGTTACAGCCACGATTCCCGTCACAATCCCCGGCCTCGTACCTTGGGCTGCATCCTGTCCTTGCCTGTAATGAACTCGGGGTGACCCGATCCTGCCCGGGCCATGCCTTTGATCAGAGCTGTGGAGGCTCCTTCTCCAATCCCAAACGTGAAGCACCTGAAACAAACCAAACTCCAGTGGAAACAGTGGATACTGGATAGTGGATATATACATCAGGGACATCCAGATGGACCAAGAGCGTCTATAATACTCTGGGGTCACTAAAGATCCCATGTCGTTATTTGTATATTTAACAAATGTAATATTAAAAAATGATCCCAAAACACATATTCATCTCCACTTCATTTCTAATTGTGTCTTCTGGTCCTGGGTTCTGTACTGCGTTTCAGGTATTAACTTTTTCAACTCCTTTTAAGATTTTAAAGATTTCAGATCAGGTCCCTCTTAATTCTTCTTAGTTCTTGGCTAAACAGACTCCGTGCCCTCAACCTCAATCTTCAGCGCTCATCCTGGGGTTAGTCTGGTTGCTCTTGAAGGATCAAATTGTACGTTTGAAATAAAGGCTGTGAAGGTTCACAAGAACAAGCCACTGGTCTGGCTTAAACTGGTCTTACCAAGATTGTGTATGTGGCAGAGTGAACAGCACAAGGTTGAAGTACAAGGGTGATAGAGATGACTTGGCCTATCTGTTAGCTGTAGCACATAAAGTAGATACATTCAGTGGGCTATTCGGGAGACTCACGATGACATCCTTCACTTCTGTCCTGAAAGAATGGCCTTCAGTTCAGGTTGATATTGCACACCAATGCTGTAACTGTATTTAAATAAGCTGACCACTATACCATGTCTGGAGGTATAATTGCATTAACTGTGCATCTCTGTATTACTACCTTTGAATGCTAATCTTTGAATAATGTAAGCTTTAATAAATAAGTTGGATTGAATTTACTCACTGTTGTCAAGTATCATTAATAACACGGATTAAGATCAATAGTAAAATGATTATAGTTGCTTACAAAGTAGTCATTCGATATGTTTTTTGCTTTCCCCATCTTGTCCCTTAGGCCCCTCTGTGTGAAGAAGTGTCTCCTTCCCTCTGTCCTAACCCTACCTCCACTTCAACAAACGAAAGAATTAGGGTGGTCATGACTGAAGTTTTTTAAATCTTTTGAGTTGACATAAACAATACTTTAAGCGCAATACAGAAACCAGGACCAGAGACCACAGTTAGAAATGAAGTGGAGAGAGACTAAGGACAGAGGGAAAGAGACACTTCTTCACACAGAGAGGGGTGACGGTCTGGAATGGGCTACTGTGGCAGGAAGAGAATGAATCCGAGCTGTAAATCTCCTTCCCGACCAGTGGAGGCGCTGCGTAAGGGGAACAATACGCTCTTCACAGGATGTGCTGAACTTCAACCCCGGAGCCAACCGGAAGTCGGCCATCTTGGTGAGGAGCGAAGCTGTAATACAGCCGAATCCCGTCTGTGCAATCAGCACTGTTCTATTCGCTGATTGGCTAGAGAGTGGCGACGTGCTGATTGTGTGGGTGGGATTTAGGTGTATATTAGGGGTGCAGCGACAGAGACCCCCCCCCCTCGATGTTGGCACCTGTTTATATAAAGCAACGCCGTGTTTGTTAATTTTGTGTCTCGCATGATACCAGCGTGACCCGGGAGAGAGAGGACTGGAGCTGAGACTCAGCACTTACACCAGCACCTTCCCCAACACACCACGAATCTGCACAGCACAGCATGTAGATCTAGTATTGGAACTGCATTTTCATCACCATTGTTGTTGGACTGTATTATACACTGTGTCACTATTAAAACCATTGTCGGTTAATTCTGGAATGCGTGTGCGTGACGTGACTTCCACATTACCGCTCACCATCTGCGTCAGCTCCCTGAATCCCTGAGGCTGAATCACTGGGATCCTTTAAGACCCAGCTTGACAATGTTCTGAGATTAATCAGCTGCTGGGAACCGGACAAGTGCTGATGGGCCGAATGGCCTCCTCTCGTTTGTACATTTTCTGATGTCCTTATTTTGACCATGTGGAAAACTGCAATTGATCTGTAACCAGTACCTGTGAGTGCCAGCATGCTTCTTGACTTCATTAATAACATCCTTTGTGTTCCCTACTTCTCCGTCTGTGAAGACAAACAGCTGAGAGAGAGAGAAAGAGAGAGAGAGAGAGAAATATGAAACATATTTTCTTCATACTTGCTTACTAAAAATCTTAGTATCCCCAATAAATAAACTGTCAGAATATTTGTAAATTATTTTAACGATCAAGATGCCTCACTGGCACAAAGACGTTATCCATTTTCCATGCATAACAAGCAACTGGGAGTGCATTGCCCTTTACCACACTCAGAACCCTTACATGTTGGTATCCCTGAAAAGATAGTGGTCCCCTCTTCAAAAAAAAAAGCAAAAGATTTGTAAAATATTATATTTGTATCTAAATAAAAAAAGCTGAGGATTGTAGGTTGGTATGCTTTTTTTAATAGCATTTGCAGTAGTACTGTTACTTTACAGACTGTCCAGCAAGCTTTGCAAGCTGAACTTATCAGACATAAGTTGTCTTCATAGGAAAAGAGATTTTGTCTGTGTAGCTAAAAACAACTACGATGAGAATGCAGACTTTTATGAAAAGGAACCAAGTTGCGTTTTGACATGCAAGGTGAATGTGAAGAGAGTGTGTGTCTGTCTGAAAAGGGGGCACTTTGGTTGAACTCAAGAACACACCCTTTTTACCAGAGAAAATACTGCTGTTAAATACAATCAACAAGTTAACAATAACCAGCTGGCAGCACACCAAGCTTATACCTTACAGCTTCATGAAGGCATATAAATACAGACACAGGAGAGACACTGAGATGCTCTCCAAGTCCTTGCGGCTGACCTTGAAGGGGGATAGGTAATTGAGCTCTACCTTCACTTCTGTAATAACCAGTGCTACATTATTTTGTATAAAGACAATGTTTAAATAATATGTGTGTAACTCTTGAATATTGGGCTCAAATTAAGAAACTATGCTAAATTCTTCATTTCTGTTTGGACACGAAACATTAGAAATTATTAGGGCTGCAACGAAGGGTACATTTTGACCTTCGAAGGTTCGGAACACATTACCGAAGGAAGGTTCAAACCTTTGAAGGTACTCATTTGCATAATTTACTGGTGACGTCACCATAGCTACTAGTTTATATTTGATTGAAAATCCTATTATTTGACAGGTTTTCGGTCACAGTCACATTCCCACCTGTCTGGGGTGTCCTGGTCGGCAGGCTTTGCTGTAAATGTCTTTCAGTGGCTCCAGGATCTCCGTCCCTCCAAAATCAGCTCCCATCCCTTTCACCTTCCCCAGAGCAGAGTCCATCGTCTGCTGAGTGTACTCCACACTCTCCCTGAGAAACACACAGGAACGCAATTGCAACTTATATAAAAAGTAATTCCCTTGTACGATACCCACATATAAAACATGAACCAGAGAATCATAGAACACAGCTTTGTACCAAATACGAATATGAAGCCTGTATTAGGAAAACCAAAACGGCACGACAATATGACGGCCATTTTAGGTCACAGGTCAAAGGGTATTTGAAGTCTTTAAAGTGTTACAGAACTCCCTGCATAGTACTTTACCTTTGCTGTATCCTGTGTCGTCCATATCACAAAACGAGATTGTTTTAATATTGTTTTTTTCACACATTATACGTATATCAACTTGGGAATTATTTGTGTTCAACTTGGGAATGGTAACCAGGAGAAAGAGTTTTCTTTCTGAACATCGCAGTGTATCCAGTTCATGCTCCCTCCTGCAACACTGCTGGGGACTGAAATGAGTGGCGTGTCGTGGGAACAGAAAGACAGCAATGTTGCAGGAGGGAGCGTGATCCGGATACACTGCGATCCTTAGAAGACGAATGTATTCTCCTGGCAAACTCTCCTCAGTAACTGTTTACAAATGTATTGCCTGGTTGATTTATGATCCATGAGGCGCAACGGTAATGTAACACGTAAACTCTGCAGTGGGTTCCGTAACACTAACTGGTACAGCATTATTAACATTATGGCTTCTATCTTTCCTTATCTGTTTGGGATTACATAGTGTAGACGCAAGGGAGAGAGAGACCCCCCACCCCCACACACACACACACACAGAGAATTACTCACGGGAAGAACGCCTCGAAGTGCGACCCGAAGCCGTAGATATTGAAGAAACAGCCCAGGGGCAGGCTCTTGAGGAGAAGCAGCAGAGTGTCCTGCAGAGACCAGATATAAAATAAATCTACCAAACTAGTAAACGGATAGCTAGTCTGTTACATTACAGTTGTCATGTAATGGTTTTGTCAAGTGCTACGGACAGTGTGAAGTTCTGCCTGTTCCTTGGTTAACCTGCATAAAAACATTTTAAGGGGGCTCCCGAATGGCGCATCCGGTAAAGGCGCTCCACGTGGAGTCCAGAATCGCCCTATAGCCTGGGCGTCGCGGTTCGAGTCCAGGCTGTCTACTGCCGACCGTGGACGGGAATTCCCCAGGGCGGCGCACAATTGGCCGGGCGCTGCCCACAAGTTATATAAAAAGAGATGTTTGCACATCTACTTTTGTGTGTGCACCAGCGACCCCTGTAGTCTGGCCGGTCGCCTGCGGGCATGCCTGTAAGCTGCCCAGAGCTGCGTTGTCCTCCGACGCTGTAGCTCTGAGGTGGCTGCATGGTGGGCCTGCAGTGTGAAAAGAAGCGGTCGGCTGACGGGACACGCTTCGGAGGACAGCGTGTGTTCGTCTTTGCCGCTCACAAGTCAGCGCAGGGGTGGTAGCGGTGAGCTGAGCCAAAAAATAATTGGATATTCCAAATTGGGAGAAAAAAATGATAAAACAATTGCCGACTACTACATTAAAAAAGAAGATTCTAAGAAAAGTGAAATACACTCAATAGATGCTAATTCGATTCAGTTCTTCGTAACTCCCTGGGATGCACTTCGTTTTCAAGCTAAGAGCAATTTTTTTACTTGTCGTAAGAGGTCTGTGTCCATACCTGGGCGCTTTGAATGCGCTTTGGCTCTGCCTTCTCGTTGCTCATTGGACATCCCATACTGCCTGAGCGATCCACCAGGAAGATGAACTCTCCACAGCTGGACTGGGGCGTCGACGCAGCCGCAGGGAATTCTGGGTACAGGCTGACCATTACCAGCGGGTCCCCCATCAATGAGCCTCAAAAACACAAGAGTCAAAAATCAAAAACTACAAAATCGATCCACAATAAGATACAAAAAATAAAGTTCCACGGACAATGTGAAATGTCTTTTTTCATAATTTCGTTTTATGTGAATCTGCTGCTATTACATTCAAAAGAACGAGCAACAGAAAGTCTTCCAATCAGAAGAGAGGCGTGCCTCCCTCCCTTACATCACCAGAAACAAACAATCCAGCATGGAGACTGTTCAATTGCTCTCCCCCTCTATTGTCCATCTTTGTAAATATAAATTGCTAAATGAAACATTATACTAAAATATCAGGATCAATGGGCAATTGGAACATGAATCGCCCAAAGAAGCATTCATCTCAGGCACTGTGTCCTTACCGGGCGTGGCCGAGGCTAGCCCCCCCTCCACAATAGCGGTGGGCTGGTGGGGGTGGCTGTAGTAGACCAGCAGCTCCACATCCCGATCAAACTTGTGACCTGGAGACAGAGAGACCTGAGAGAGAGAGAGAGAGAGAGAGAGAGAGAGAGAGAGAGAGAGAGAGACAGAGAGAGAGAAATACCTGTGATGGTCCTTTAGGGATCAACTAAGGCTTTTCAGAAACTTTATCCAGTAACGTTTTGGCTTGTGCCTCAATGAGACTCCCAGACGGAGCGGGGCTGTTACCTGGGCCTGGGTTTTGTCGTCTCTGAGATACTCCAGAGACGTGAGGTCGCAGTTGGATTTAACCTGGGCGACTCCAATGGGAGAGGCGAGGTGGGCACTGAAAGACAGAGAGTAGGGCACCGGCTCTCCAGAGGCTCCGGACACTGGAGTGGTCAGGGACTGAGCTCCTGCAGGACAGGGAGACAGACGGGATCATACTTGAGAATATCAATACGGTTACATACCTTATAATAAGAACATTTATGAATGAAAGGAGGCCGTCCAGCCCATCAGAGCTCGTCCGGTTCTAGGAGCTGATTGATCTCAGAACTTTGTCAAGTCAGGTCTTAAAGGATCCCAGTGATTGAGCGTTAACAACATGACTAGGTAGCCCATTCCATCCCCTCACCCCTCTCTGTGTGAAGAAGTGTCTCCTTCAACAGCATGACTAGGTAGCCCATTCCATCCCCTCACCCCTCTCTGTGTGAAGAAGTGTCTCCTTCAACAGCATGACTAGGTAGCCCATTCCATCCCCTCACCACTCTGTGTGTGAAGAAGTGTCTCCTTCCCTCTGTCCTCAGTCTATCTCAACTGCATTTCCTACTGTGTCCTCTGGTCCTGGTTTCTGTGCTGTCCTTACAGTATTGGTTCAGGTTAACTATGCCAAATCCATTTAAGATTTTAAAGACTTCAATCAAGTCCCCCTCCCAACTCTTCTTTGTTCTTGGTTTATTAGATTAAAATCCTTCAAAATTAATTCTTTTATTAAACATGAATTAGCCAAATGTGTCCTTTTTGTAATGAACACAGTATTCCCAGTGCAGTCTCATCAGTCTGTATACAACCTCATCATAACCTCCTTTGATTTGTACTCTGCACTTTTGACTACATATTAGAACACCCCATTGCTTCTGTAGTTTTGATGTGAAATCAAACCACTGGAACTTAATCTTAGAAAATTGTCAAAATAGGCAAATTAGTGATTGTCTAATTTAATTGATGATTTTAATAGGCCACACATGCAATTCATTTAAAACAGTAAGAGAAAAGGAACACATAGAGCCACACATGGTAAAATGCATGAGACTTTTTAGAGGTTGTTTAAGATGCCTAATTAAAGCACAAAGTGGTGGAAAATTTCCACACATGACTGCCTATTGTTTCTATAGCACTGATTACTGAGCGGAAAATGAAATCCTCACCCCCAGAGGTTTTCATGCAGGTAGGCATCTAAAAGGCTATAAATGACTAATCTTGAGGTGTTCTAATACATTTGCTCACTGCTGTACTTGAAAAACATGTAGCACATAATGGCTTTTGTGGTTTTGCAGCTCTGTGCTAAACTGAGATGGTGCACGAATATGTTTTTGAAAAGGAAACAACAACCTCAGAAGGGGAGCAGTTTGACCAGATACAAGATAAAAGGCACATTGATCTTGGTACAGAGAAAACATTCCAACCGAATGCAGAGGAATGTCCAGTCATTTTTTAAAAAGTCATTCTTTTAAGCATGAATTAGCCAAAGGTGTCCTTTCTGTAATGTGATGATAATAATAATAATAATAATAATAATAATAATAATAATAATAATAATAATAATAGTGTGCTGTTAACAGTTAAGTTCTCTATTCTAAGTGTGGTCTCACCAGTCTGTTATACAACCTCATCTTTGTACTCTACTCTTTTGGATCTATCCTGTGTATTGTGCTCTCACCAGCAGGGGTGTATCGGGGGTTCAAGACGGCAGGCAAGCAGTATCTCAGAGCCCCGTCCGCCTCCACAGCCAGCTCCGTCACATAGGACAGACAGACGGTCGCTTTCTGTCCCGCAGGCAGACTGCCCACACTCAGTCTGAACACATCCCGGCTCTCGTCGCTCTCCTCCAATAGGAAGGCTTGCTGTCCGCTGCTCAAGGCGTTGTCATAGGTGTCACGCGCCTGGAAAGAGAGAATATGAACTAGGATGCAATAAGTTAAGATTATAACAAGTTATATCTACAGTGACATGTTAGTAGTGCAATAGTGCAAGGATAGTGCATCAGTCGAGTGCATAATAGGAGTAGAGCAAAAGAACTATGTGTCTGTTTTGCTCTGGTTTTCTTTACTGTTTTTGTAAGACTCCCTAGCTTTTTTTTTTCCTGATCTCCAGGGGTGAGTTTGTGCCGGATCGCACGGATCCTAGATCAGGTACCTTTTTGTCCGGCAGGCGAGAATTAAACAGTTTAAAATGATGAACTGTATGAGACCAAGTTTGACACCATAACTCGAAGGAGAGAGATATGACGTTGAACAACACGTGATAGTCGGGTGCTGTATTAGTGAGAAGAGCAATAGGAAGAGCAGTGAGCTAGCCATACATCTCAGATCAAATGTGATATCACAGTGGAATGACAAGGGGAACACATTGACGCCAGACGAGAACTACCTGAGACTATCACAACCAGAGGGAAGCGAGTATTACAGCCGAAATATTAAAGAGGGTTTGTTTCAGGCCTTATGGGGAAGTGTATAAAAGACCACAGTTTCACAAAGAAAAAAATATTCTTTTATTAGCAGGATTTCTACAAAACAAAAAGGAACAAGAAACCAACAAGTGTGCTATCTTCCTTACACCTTTATGAACAAGGCAAGGGAAACACAAACAAAGTCAACTGACTTCTGCATAACACCAACATCTTCTGTGGAATGCTTCTCCACCTTGTCTCTCTCACAGCTTTTATACCATGACCAATCAGTCCAACTAGCTGCTGCCTGTGCAAAGTGATCAATGCAGTCTCCTGAAGACCTAAGCCTTGTGATTTTAACCTTCTCACACTAGGATACTGCACCAGACCTCAGGGTTTGTTAAACCAATTTAGCTCCAAAGCTGGAAGAGGGAAAAGCAACAGAAACGATCACTACACATAGCAATAGTATAGATATGGACCAAGTCAGGGGACATCCTGCAGTCTTGCAAAGGGACGACCCCACCAACGTCACCCACGCTTGTGTTAAGGATTCTGACCTCCGTTGGCAGATGAGATTGAAATCTCTATAACCACAAATGCAGACGAGCCAGGCTCTTTGGCACAGATGCTCCCTTGCAGCGCGAGTGGTCCCTGGTTTGCGCCCACCTCCTGCCATGTTACACATGGTTGGGCGGTCTTGCACTTTTGCATTCAGCAGAGTGGTTGCTGTACTACAGAAAGGTTCTCTTTAGTTCAGGCTGCTGGTTTAGGGTTAACATAACTGTAACACAACCCAGAAGTTGCTACCTCCTGTTTCTCTCGGATCTCAGCTTGGATTTTGACCCCCCCGATCTCGGCGTGGAAGTCGTAGACCGAGGAGTCCTCCTCCATGGGAAACACGAAGACAGCCTCCACCGGGCTGGACTCTGAGTTCTCATAGCTGAGAGTGGAGCAGACATCCGCTACAAAGCCTTGAACCTTTAACTGCACAGAGATCCCCTTCAGAGGCACTGTGAGAGAGAGAGGGAGAGGGAGGGGAGAGGGAGAGAGAGAGAGGGGAGAGAAGGGGAGAGAGAGGAGAGGGAGAGAGAGAGAGGGAAAGAGAGAGAGAGGGAGAGAGAGGGAGATAAGGGGAGCGAGAGGGAGAGGGAGGGAGAGAGAGAAGAGAGAGAGAGAGAGAAGGGGAGAGAGAGAGGGAGAGGGAGGGAGAGAGAGAGAGAGAGAGAAGAGAAGGGGAGAGAGAGAGGGAGAGGGAGAGAGGGAGAGGGTGAAAGAGAGAGAGGGGAGAGAGAGAGGGAGGAGAGAGAGAGGGGAGAGGGTGAAAGAGAGAGGGGAGAGAGAGGGGAGAGGAAAGGGTAAGAGAGCGAGAGGGAGAGAGGGATGGGGAGAGAGGGAGAGGGAGAGAGGGAGAGGGGAGAGACAGAGAGAGGGAGATAACTCATTTCCAGACTTCACATTAAATTAGTTTCCTTAGAAAAGCATTGAACCCTGTGCTTACAGTCGCTGCTCTGTGCACAGAGAGAGTTGCATTACCTGGTTCATTTTTCAGTGTCACAAGCCCGCAACAGCGTCTCATCTTGTCTGTGGAATTAGAAGATAAAGAGCCATCAGCAGTCTAAAAAGAGCCCAAACTAAGCATGATGTCAAATTTGTTTTCACTACAAGGCATAGACAGAGCTGTCCTAAAAGAGGCACACCGAACACCAGGAAGATCTAATAAAATATAAAGACAATTTCCGAACGAGGCAGCATTTGGCTCACTTAGTGGCTGATTGGACTCAAAGTTGGTTCTTGCAGGATTTCAGTGATTCTGCCTCACCAACATGTCTGGGTAACCCATTCCATCCCCTCACCACTCTCTCTGTAAAGAACTGTCTCCAACCCTCTGTGAAAAGTCTGTCTCCACTTAATTTCAAACTGTGTCCTGGTTTCTGTGCTGCCCTTACAGTATTTGGCTTGGGTTAGGCATACCTACAGTAGTATTTAGGATTCCGCAGTTGCCTTGAGCACAGCGGCGTTCCGGTGATATGTTCAAGTAATGTGCACAGAAGGTTGGAGAAGGAATGCTATTTTAGTGTCAAGCTGAATGTGATTGTGGGACAGGTTTATTTACCAAACGGTGAAATACACTGACACTAAGACAGTTGATCTCAATATTATTTCTCTGGGGGAATAGGGAGGGATGTATGCTCAAACAAAACATTGTTATAGTAGCAGGTAGGGCAGCATTGTGGAGTAGTGGTTAGGGCTCTGGACTCTCCACCAGAGGGTTGTCGGTTCAATCCCAGGAGGGGGACACTGCTGCTGTACTTTAACTAAATTGCTCCAATAAAAACCCAACTGTATAAATGGGTAATTCTATGTAAAAAATAATGTAATTGTATGTAAAGATAATGTGATATATTGTAACAATTGTAAGTCAGCCTGGATAAGGGCGTCTGCTAAGAAATAAATAATAATATGCCATAAATTGTGCGCTACCAACCAAAGGACGATTTCGTATTTTCAGAGGACAGTAATTCCTTTTACAACGTAGGCTTTATTTCGCAAATGTATTGGTGTTGACAGGTTGTAAGTGTGGCTGACAACCAGGAAAACAGTGGTTTAAAAAAAATGAATGTTATCGTTATATTTCCATGTGTAATACGTGGTCGTTTTTTTTTTGTTTTTTTTAAGTGAAAACAAATATACCCACATACAAAATGTCACATACATACAAAGTTTTTGTAAACTTTAAAAAACGACCACGTACTACCCATGGAAATATAACGATAGCATTCATTTTTTTTTTATTAAACTTGCAACGTTAGGTCCGAATTTTTTTTTCTTTCTTTTTTTTCTTCTTTTTTACATTTTAATGGCCTTACATTTTATCGGGGGCGGTTAAAATCCGAAACCTAAAACAGAGAAAAAAAAATTTATCATATATATATATATATATATATATATATATATATATATATATATATATATATATATATATATATATAACTATTCAATAACTAAAAACATGACACTTTCTTTCTATCCCCAAACATATACACTTCACGAGTCTTACCTTGTTGTTGTGTCTGTCTCTACTTACCGCGATACAGTAATAGGCCTGGTTTTGAGCAGGAAACAGTAGCTTGAATTAACACAAGGCTCAAACTCTTATATTCACATAGTTGCGCTGTACAGCTCGCCACGCCCACTGGTTAGCAAGAATATGTGGTACATATTTCTAATACTGGTAACAAGAAGCCTTTAGAAAGTACGCACATTGATTTATATATATATATATATATATATATATATATATATATATATATATATATATATATATATATATATATATATATATATTTCTTAGCAGACGCCCTTATCCAGGATGACTTACAATTGTTACAAGTTATCACATTATTTTTACATACAATTACCCATTTATACAGTTGGGTTTTTACTGGAGCAATCTAGGTAGAGTACCTTGCTCAAGGGTACAGCAGCAGTGTCCCCCACCTGGGATTGAACCCACAACCTTCCAGTCCACACTGACTCCCCCCACTGTTCCCAGGCATGAAACTTTAGAAGCATGTAAAGAGGCGCTGGAAAATAGAGTAGGTAAGAACATGATACCTAGAGAAGAAATATTAAATATGATCTAGTTTTAGAAAATAGTTGTTTTACATTTGGAAATAGAAGCTACAAACAGAAGGATGGCACAGCAATAGGCTCAAAACTAGGTATGCATTTTGTAGGCACGTATGGGCAATGTTATTGAATAAACTAGACAAGAAACCATTAGAATACATAACAGATGTGGGTGACATGTTTGGAATATGGACACATGGAGAAGAATCTCTTGTACAGTTTCCACAAATTAGCAAATGATATCCACCCTAACATTTTGGAGGATTTAAGGTGGACAAAATCTGAAATTGAATTCTTAGACACCTTGGTTAAACTTGATCAAGGATCTATTAAAAACAAATTAGTGAGAGAGAATTGAGAAAAGTTGACAAACTCAATAGAAGTCGACTACTTGAATAAAAGGGAAGAGAGGGTTAAGAGAGTACCATTAATAAATACATATTCTAAATTATTACCCAATATTTCAAAACTTGTTTGGAAGCATTTATGTATACTTCATAATTCAGAAAAAAAAGCATTTCTGAAAGCACTGGTCGTAGCTTTTAGAAGGGATGCAAATTTGGCTGACATTTTAGTCCACAGTAAACGTAAAGGGATCATAGCTACATTAAGGGACATTGAAACCTGTAAAAGCACATGTAAAGTGTGCAAATATATTGGTAAAGATAAATGTGAAATCGCAAATAAAGAAAATTAATATTCAGTCTTAAAAACTCATGCAAAGTTAACAACCTTTTTATATGGTATATTTTGCATAAAATGTAATAAAATAAAATATGTAGGAAAGACAGGTACATCATTATATAACAGAATACAGAACCACCTATCAAATATAAGAAAGAAAAAAGTAAATGACCCAGTAGTTCAGCACTTTATAATAAAACAGACACACCATGGATGACCTGAGGTGTGTGGTTTTAGAAAAAAAAGGTATTGTGCAGACAAAATTTCAGAAAATGTCCCCACAAAGAGAGTAACTCCTGGAAAAACGAAGTTGTGGGGATGTCCACACTTTGTAAAACACCTTTGTAAGAACTAAATATGCTTTAAAAAAAAAAAATAAAAGTGCCGTTGTCGACATTCACCCTGGGGTATTTAGAATCGAAAATAGGAGGCACTTTTTTACACAGAGAATTGTGAGAGTCTCGAACCAACTACCCAGTTATGTTGTTGAAGCTGACACCCTGAGATCCTTCAAGAAGCTGCTTGATGAGATTCTGGGATCAATAAGCTACTAACAACCAAACGAGCGAGATGGGCTGAATGGCCTCCTCTCGTTTGTAACCTTTCTTACATTCTTATGTTCTTATGATAAGATGTCGTTCGCCTCCACTAGCAAAGGGGGCAGCAGTAGTTTTACTGGTTATTTGCATTCCGATTAGCAGGTCACTCGTGATCTCTGCATCGTCTCTGTGGTTTACAGCTGCAGCCAGCGTCCCGCAGTAACTTTTCAAAGCTGCGCTGGGCTGTGCAGAATCTGCACAGATTTCTGTGGGTGGGGTTGAGTGACGTCACGCAGCAGCCCTCGAAGAACGCGCAGCTCCGTGATTCTGTGTTGTGATTCAATGAAAAGTGTTATTGCTTTTATTTTATTTTCACATATTGACTAATCCACATTGAAAAAAAGGTATAAAGTAGTATGGTTGTTTGTTTTTTTCAACTTTATATATTTTTTTTTTGGTGCTGAGTACATCTGCGTTACCAGCCCACACTAAGAGCCACAATGGAGCCAGTTTCATAACACTCAGAAAAGATTAGAGAAAGGTAAGAAACTGCTGACCAGCGGTGGCCATATTGGCTCTGGAGCCCCATAGACATCAATGCGTTACCGGCCTACCCTTAGAGCCACAGTGGAGCCAGTTTCATATTATTATTATTATTATTATTATTATTATTATTATTATTATTATTATTATTATTATTATTATTATTTATTAACAGATGCCCTTACCCAGGGCGACTTACAGTCGTAACCAAAAAATACATTTCAAGAATCACAGTACAAGTATTAATACAATTAAGAGCAAGATAAAATACAATGACTTCAGTTCTAGTAAGTACAAGTATATGACAAAATAGGATTCAATATCGGAGCAGATAAGTGTCAGTGATAGTTACATCAGGATACGATTAAATGCAAAATACTACAGATTGAATAACACTTGTGGCAGATTACAGTACAGTACTCTGTAAAGTACAGGATTAAATGCAGTAAAAGAGGGAGCAGATACGAGCAAGTAAAGCGCATTAAGGAAGAGTGATAAAGTGTCCAGAGGGAAAAGAGGAGTTCTACAGGTGCTGTCTGAAGAGGTGAGTCTTGAGGAGGCTCCGGAAGGTGGTCAGGGACTGGGCAGTCCTGACATCTGTAGGAAGGTCATTCCACCACTGCGGGGCGAGGGTGGAGAAGGAGCGTGCTCTGGAGGCAGGGGAGCGTAGAGGAGATACAGCCAGTTTTGTAGTGCAGGAGAAGCAGAGATGTCGAGTGGGTGTGTAGGGAGAGATGAGGTAGCTGGGTGCAGTCTGGTCAAGGCATCTGTAGGCGAGTACAAGAGTCTTGAACTGGATGCGAGCGGTGATCGGGAGCCAGTGGAGTGAGCGGAGCAGTGGAGTTGCGTGGGAGAAGCGAGGCAGAGAGAACACCAGGCGGGCAGCGGCGTTCTGGATGAGCTGGAGGCGGACGGGTGGCGGACACAGGGAGACCAGCCAGGAGGGAGTTGCAGTAGTCTAGGTGGGAGAGTACCAGGTCTGGACCAGGAGCTGGGTGGCGAGCTGGTGAGGAATGGTCGATTCTTCAGATGTTGCTCAGGAAGAATTGGCAAGTCGTCCCAGAGTGGAGATGTGCTGGGAATAAGAGAGGCAGGGGGTCCAGGGTGACTCCGAGGTTCTTAGCTGAGGAGGAGGGAGAGAGTGTGGTAGATTCAGAGGAACAGAGATAGAGATCAGAGGAGGGAGGAGGAGGAAGGAAAGAAAAGGAGGTCAGATTTAGAGAGGTTGAGTTTGAGGTGATGCGAGTGCATCCAGGAGGAGATAGCAGACAGACAGGTAGAGATCGGAGGGGGGTGGAGTCAGAGGGGGGAAAGAGAGGAAAATCTGAGCATCATCAGCATAGAAATGGTATGAGAAACCATAGGATGCGATGAGGGGGCCCAGGGAACAGGTGTAGAGAGAGAACAGGGAGAGGACCCAAGACTGACCCTTGGGGACTCCTGTTGAGAGGGCGAGGTGGAGGTTGCTCCACGCCAGGTTACCTGGTAAGTGCGATTGGAGTGGTAGGAGGAGAGCCAGGCCAGAGCAGTGCCAGAGATTCCCAGGTCAGCGAGAGAGGATAGTAGAATAGAGTGATCGACAGTGTCAAAGGCAGCAGAGAGGTCGAGGAGAATTAGGACAGAGGCGAGGGAGGCAGCTCGGGCAGAGTTTAGTGAGTTGGTGACAGACAGGAGGGCGGTTTCAGTGGAGTGAGCAGTGTGGAAGCCAGATTGGAGAGGGTCGAGCAGAGAGTGGTTGGACAGGAAAGCAGAGAGCTGGCGGTGTACAGTCCGCTCAAGGGTTTTGGAGAGGAAGGGTAGGAGGGAGACAGGACGGTAGCTCTGGAGGGAGGTGGGGTCGAGGGTATATATAGGTGAAAATTTTCCTGAACCTTCTCGCGCCCCCCAGGATACATTCTGCACCCCCCAGTTTGAGAACCACTGTCTTAGTGTATTCTACTCTATAAAACTACATTAACTGCCACAGATGAAGGCAAGAGCTGAAATGTTTGCCATTGCTTCCCTGTTTAATCCCCGCTGTGTGTTTGGTGTGTTTCAGGGGCCAGTTTGAAGCCGTGTCTGGAAGCAGGGAACAGTCTCCTTGGCTGCAAGATGGAGCCACAGACACTCGCTCTGTGATAGTCCAGACCTCAAAGAGCCTCAATCAGCCTTCTATACCTACTGCAGCAAGCCAGCTCCTGCTTTGAGCAGCACACTGAATATTTAGCTGTGTAGAAATGATATATCTGATCACTCAAAGAGCCTCAATCAGCCTTCTATCCAGCTACCCACTCCACTTGTTCAAAAACAGTAATTGTACTCGACTGGAGGTCTCTGGGTTGAAAAATGTTTGATTACTACTTGGGTTTAACAAGTAAAAATTAAAATAAAGATGAAAATGTGATAATGAAGTTAAGCGTGACTCTGTCCGATATGTGTGTTTGTCAGTGTGAATGCGTGTGGTATTTTCAACCACAGGGTAGGTTTGCAAAAAGGAGACTGAACCACTCCCTCATATCTACCCAGCACTAGAGGGAGCACCCTTTCTCTTAGGGGGGGTGAGGGAGGGAACAGCTTGGCTCTATGCCTGAGGTCTTCCCTGGACTAGGCTGCTGAACTGTGCCCTCCCCTTACCCCCTAAGAGATAGGGAGCCCCTCTAGTCAAGGGCAGGCTTGAGGGTCGACTGTAATGTTGTTCTATTGTAAAGATGGTCCTTTGATTATTGTTTTCATAGTTTACATGTAAGACTGGAAGTAAGACTAATGGGTCTGAAGTTGTAAAGATCGAATATAATTGGAGGGCGTTTTCAATTTGTTTTTTTGTTTTTTTAAAGAATGTTATCACATAATAATATGTGTTGATTCAGTTTAACATTTCTAAAATAAACTAAGTGAAAATTAGTGTAACAGCTGATCTTGTTTTTCCCCCTTCCGAAAATGACAAACACTGTCCAAACAGATTTGATGAAAAATAGCATTTGCTCCAAACAGGCACCGCCTCCCTGCGTTCCGAGCAAGATCTCTCGATGTGCTGAAAATAATTGTGAAAGCGCAGAACACAAAGCGAGATGTGTTTAATAGCATATCATTATTATTTATTTCTTAGCAGACGCCCTTATCCAGGGCGACTTACAATTGTTACAAGATAACACATTATTTTTACATATAATTACCCATTTATGCAGTTGGGTTTTTACTGGAGCATTCTAGGTAAAGTACCTTGCTCAAGGGTACAGCAGCAGTGTCCCCCACCAGGGATTGAATCCACAACTCTCCGGTCCAGAGTACAGAGCCCTAACCACTACTCCACACTGCTATAGTGTTTACAAAGACACTGCACATCAACCGTCCTGCCCTGATCCTCTTTAAACATGTTAATCGTGTTTTATTTCGTGTTTGAAATATTTTGTTATTAGACATTAGAATATTGAAAGTTGTGAAGAAGATTCTATCTGGCTTGCCATGCAGCAATAATATTTCTTCAGCTGGATGTATGCTATCAGTGTGTAGGCTATATTGTGGTTATTTTGAGGACTTGAAAGAGTCTTGAAAAAGGACTTGACCTGAGATGTACTGCAGTGTGTTGATGCCATGCTTTCTATTTTGTGAACGAAATATCTTTGTTCTCCAGTTTTAAATTATTGTCTAATCCTAAAAAAATATCAACATTCTACCATACATTTAGTGTATGCAAAATACAATTTATTTTAAATGTTTAAACAACTTCTTGGGGGACCAGGAGATGTAAATAGTCAGATTATTTTCCCAAATGTTTTCATGTGGTGTGTACATCCTGCATTTAAAAACATGTTAATGCAGGATTGCACCGATAGCCTTGCAGCCAAATAATGTTTCTCAAGAAGAGGCAAGGATATCCCTCCTAGTTTAGAGAGGGAGAGTCTCCTTTTCTTTATTCTGGGCTGGAAACCTTCCATAGACAATCTACCCAACAGTGACAGCATATGTTCTACTATTGATTCTAATTTTTATACTGATTATTGGTAGCCTAAAACTTAGTTCCATTCTCCACATAATATCATTATTTAAATGCAAGTAAAGATTTTCCCATCCAACTAACAGCATGATTTTTCATGGACCTGGCTCCCCAGATAATATCTGTAGATCAATGTCTTCATCTTTTTAGGTGTAAAATTGACTTCACTGGGGCCTGGGATCGCAAAACCCCTTGCGGGTAGGAAAATGTGCACCATTGCTCAACATTGGTTAAACCTATAGAGTCCACTCACTATTTTCTGTAGGAGTCTAACCCTGGCAAGGGGTTTTGGGAAGTGAGGGCCCAGGGGCAAAGCCAAGCTCAGTGCAGTAAGTTCTACACCTACAAAGAAGACATTGATCTGTAGAAATTATTTGGGGAGCCTGGGTCTAATGAAAAAAGCATAGAGTTAGTTGGATGGGAAAATGTTTATTTGCATGTAAAGAATTATCTTGAGCAACCTGTGGAGGTGTTTTTTGATCATCAGTGTATTATTTAATAATAATAATAATAATAATAATAATGGTCACCATTCTCTTTGTTAGGTAGCGTCTTTCATTATAAGGGAATGCTGTGATTGGATAACAATTCTCCTACTTGGGAATCTTGCTAATCTTCTGGGCTTGTGTTAAAGCCCCTAGGTGGCGCAGAGATAGAGTCAATGTAGCCTCGGAGTTTGTTACATGAAGTTTTGTTTAAAAGAACACGAATGGCTGGTATCACTGCAGTCCCTAGGTTGAAACCACACCCTCTTCCCATCCGAGGTCATTTCCTCTCACGGGAACGAGACCAACCCTCTGTTAATGGTGATGCATCTTCAATCTGGATCAGATTTCCATGTAGTAAAATCTCTCATGTTTCATATTGTGACTTAGTACTGACCTACACAACTCCACCACGTTTTGTTTTTGGTGCAACTTGTAGGTGGCACAAGCAATGTTTTAGTCATGCTTTAGCTGTATTGACTTGTAGCAGAGACCAGAGCTTCTTTTCTAAAACAGATTTGGGTCATTCCACATGACATGGAGCATGAAATAGGAGAGCAGAAACTTGTGGAGCCAACAAATTATTAACCTTGTTTTTAGAACCAACCTTTTTATCCTAATAACACGTCCCTTTAATGACAGTATGGTGAAATATGAAAATATGGTTCCTTTTTGTTAGTTTTCTTGTTTTATTATTTTTCAACAGACAAGATGAGAGACTGTTGTGGGCTTTTGACGTTGAAACATGAACCAGGTAAGAATATGTACAGTCGTGTGCAAATGTGTTAGAACATGCTTCTGTGGTTCAGCAGTGGGCACATGTGTTGGAGCACCCCATTGCTTCTGTAGTTTTTCACACACGCGTACCTATTGTTTCTATATCCCCTGATAATAATCCTCACCCCCAGAGGTTTTCATACAGGTAGGTATGTAAAGGATATCCATGACAAATCTTGAGGTGTTCTAACAAATGTGCACATTACTGCATGTCTGTATTTCTGTAGGGCAGATAAACAGGGATGCATGTACTGTAGTGTTAATTAGTGTCGGGTCTGATCGATATATATTTTCACAGTGTCTCTCTCCCTTTCTCTCCCCCTTCCCCTCCCTCTCTCCCCTCTCTCTCCTCTCTCTCTCCTCTCGCCTCCCCTTCTCTTCCCTCTCTCTCTCCCTCTCTCTCCCTCTCTCTCACAGTGCCTCTGAAGGGGATCGCTGTGCAGTTAAAGGTCCAAGACTTTGTAGCGGATGTCTGCTCCACTCTCAGCTATGAGAACTCAGAGTCCAGCCCGGTGGAGGCTGTCTTCATGTTTCCCATGGAGGAGGACTCCTCGGTCTACGACTTCCATGCCGAGATCGGGGGGGTCAAAATCCAAGCTGAGATCTGAGAGAAACAGGAGGTAGCAACTTCTGGGTTGTGTTACAATTATGTTAACCCTAAACCAGCAGCCTGAACTAAAGAGAACCTGTCTGTAGTACAGCAACCACTCTGCTGAATGCAAAAGTGCAAGACCACCCAACCATGTGTAACATGGCAGGAGGTGGGCGCAAACCAGGGACCACTCGCGCTGCAAGGGAGCATCTGTGCCAAAGAGCCTGGCTCGTCTGCATTTGTGGTTATAGAGATTTCAATCTCATCTGCCAACGGAGGTCAGAATCCTTAACACAAGCGTGGGTGACATTGGTGGGGTCGTCCCTTTGCAAGACTGCAGGATGTCCCCTGACTTGGTCCATATCTATACTATTGCTATGTGTAGTGATCGTTTCTGTTGCTTTTCCCTCTTCCAGCTTTGGAGCTAAATTGGTTTAACAAACCCTGAGGTCTGGTGCAGTATCCTAGTGTGAGAAGGTTAAAATCACAAGGCTTAGGTCTTCAGGAGACTGCATTGATCACTTTGCACAGGCAGCAGCTAGTTGGACTGATTGGTCATGGTATAAAAGCTGTGAGAGAAACAAGGTGGGGAAGCATTCCACAGAAGATGTTGGCGTTATGCAGAAGTCAGTTGACTTTGTTTGTGTTTCCCTTGCCTTGTTCATAAAGGTGTAAGGAAGATAGCACACTTGTTGGTTTCTTGTTCCTTTTTGTTTTGTAGAAATCCTGCCAATAAAAGAATATTTTTTTCTTTGTGAAACTGTGGTCTTTTATACACTTCCCCATAAGGCCTGAAACAAACCCTCTTTAATATTTCGGCTGTAATACTCGCTTCCCTCTGGTTGTGATAGTCTCAGGTAGTTCTCGTCTAGCGTCAATGTGTTCCCCTTGTCATTCCACTGTGATATCACATTTGATCTGAGATGTATGGCTAGCTCACTGCTCTTCTCACTAATACAGCACCCGACTATCACGCGTTGTTCAAAGTCATATCTCTCTCCTTCAAGTCATGGTGTCAAACTTGGTGTCATACAGTTCATCATTTTAAACTGTTTAATTCTCGCCTGCCAGACAAAAAGGTACCTGATCTAGGATCCGTGCGATCCGGCACAAACTCACCCCTGGAGATCAGGAAAAAAAGCTAGGAGTCTTACAAAACAGTAAAGAAAACCAGAGCAAAACAGACACATAGTTCTTTTGCTCTACTCCTATTATGCACTGGACTCGCCTGACCTCAGCACCACGTTACTGGATCCTCGGCTGATGCACTATCCTTGCACTATTGCACTACTAACATGTCACTGTAGATATAACTTGTTGTAATCTTAACTTATTGCATCCTAGTTCATATTCTCTCTTTCCAGGTGCGTGACACCTATGACGACGCCTTGAGCAGCGGACAGCAAGCCTTCCTATTGGAGGAGAGCGACGAGAGCCGGGATGTGTTCAGACTGAGTGTGGGCAGTCTGCCTGCGGGACAGAAAGCGACCGTCTGTCTGTCCTATGTGATGGAGCTGGCTGTGGAGGCGGACGGGGCTCTGAGATACTGCCTGCCTGCTGTCCTGAACCCCCGATACACCCCTGCTGGTGAGAGCACAATACACAGGATAGATCCAAAAGAGTAGAGTACAAAGATGAGGTTGTATAACAGACTGGTGAGACCACACTTAGAATAGAGAATTTAACTGTTAACAGCACACTATTATTATTATTATTATTATTATTATTATTATGATCATCACATTACAGAAAGGACACCTTTGGCTAATTCATGCTTAAAAGAATGACTTTTTAAAAAATGACTGGACATTCCTCTGCATTCGGTTGGAATGTTTTCTCTGTACCAAGATCAATGTGCCTTTTATCTTGTATCTGGTCAAACTGCTCCCCTTCTGAGGTTGTTGTTTCCTTTTCAAAAACATATTCGTGCACCATCTCAGTTTAGCACAGAGCTGCAAAACCACAAAAGCCATTATGTGCTACATGTTTTTCAAGTACAGCAGTGAGCAAATGTATTAGAACACCTCAAGATTAGTCATTTATAGCCTTTTAGATGCCTACCTGCATGAAAACCTCTGGGGGTGAGGATTTCAATTTCCGCTCAGTAATCAGTGATATAGAAACAATAGGCAGTCATGTGTGGAAATTTTCCACCACTTTGTGCTTTAATTAGGCATCTTAAACAACTTGTAAAAAGTCTCCTGCATTTTACCATGTGTGGCTCTATGTGTTCCTTTTCTCTTACTGTTTTAAATGAATTGCATGTGTGGCCTATTAAAGTCATACATTAAATTAGACAATCACTAATTTGCCTATTTTGACAATTTTCTAAGATTAAGTTCCAGTGGTTTGATTTCACATCAAAACTACAGAAGCAATGGGGTGCTCTACTATGTAGTGTGACACAAATGTGTTCACGTAGTTTGGGACCTGGCTAAGGTGTCTGTATTGTAGTGCAGACAAATGTGATCCAGACCGTAATTGCAAGTATTAAGTTCCTTTAATAGTTCCAAAATTAAATAAACGAAACGCACAGAAGTTCTTCACAATAAACACCTACTACAGTGAACACAGTACAGTATTTTCTTCATGGATGGACTGTTTCTGGAGGCGACTCTTTGCACCAGAACTCAGGGAAGTACTTGGTGGTTCTCTTCCAATTCTTTTCCTGTTGGTTTATTGCTGTGTTCCCTTTCCTCTCTTTCCAAGTGCTGTGGAGCTCCAGCAGATGGCGCTGTGGAGTCAGGTCCCTCTGGCTTCGCTACGTCCAGGTTTGTACTTACTATTGCCCGGTGGTCCTTTGCAGAACTACACAGCCCAGTCAACCTTTTGTGAAGGTAAAAACAAACTACTCTTCAAGTTGAATAATTTATTAACTATACTGTAACTTCAGTCAGAGTATTGTTCATAATTCTATATTATATCTTTCCTTACAGGCTTCCTCTCTTTATGGAAATCAATCCCGTTGTGCATAGCACCACTTAAAATACCCTGTATGTTTTGAGCTTTGAGTTACCGTCCCAGTACCCCGTTGGCTTCAGCCAGGGTTTCTCAAAAATAAACACCAGTCCCGTATCACAACACATCCAGGAACAAACACAACACGCCGTACTCACTGTGACCGGGTCCGTGTTGTACGCGTTGTTCCTCCGTGTTGGTCCTCTGTCGGGAGGTATTTGTAATCCACAGTGATCCTCTGTTCTATGTAGAAGACGTGAGTCGAGTGCAGCGTCTCGCTCTCGTCTGGTATTAATTGTGCGCTCCTTACGCTCACCTCTTCGACAAGTTGTAATTTCAAACCGAGTGGAACATCCCGGTTTTGTTACTCTGTAATATAGCAGACTCGAGCCAAGTGCAGCGTCCCCCTCTCGTCTGCTATTTTAATTTTGTCCGTAATATTACTATCACCTGTTCTCTCCCTCCCCTCTCTCCTACCTAGCAGCCTTTTAAAGTCACCGCCGTTCCCCGTCATGCACTGCCGGGTTTCCTGGTGGTCCCCACCAGCCAACCGCTATTGTGGAGGGGGGGCTAGCCTCGGCCACGCCCGGTAAGGACACAGTGCCTGAGATGAATGCTTCTTTGGGCGATTCATGTTCCAATTGCCCATTGATCCTGATATTTTAGTATAATGTTTCATTTAGCAATTTATATTTACAAAGATGGACAATAGAGGGGGAGAGCAATTGAACAGTCTCCATGCTGGATTGTTTGTTTCTGGTGATGTAAGGGAGGGAGGCACGCCTCTCTTCTGATTGGAAGACTTTCTGTTGCTCGTTCTTTTGAATGTAATAGCAGCAGATTCACATAAAACGAAATTATGAAAAAAGACATTTCACATTGTCCGTGGAACTTTATTTTTTGTATCTTATTGTGGATCGATTTTGTAGTTTTTGATTTTTGACTCTTGTGTTTTTGAGGCTCATTGATGGGGGACCCGCTGGTGATGGTCAGCCTGTACCCAGAATTCCCTGCGGCTGCGTCGACGCCCCAGTCCAGCTGTGGAGAGTTCATCTTCCTGGTGGATCGCTCAGGCAGTATGGGATGTCCAATGAGCAACGAGAAAGCAGAGCCAAAGCGCATTCAAAGCGCCCAGGTATGGACACAGACCTCTTACGACAAGTAAAAAAATTGCTCTTAGCTTGAAAACGAAGTGCATCCCAGGGAGTTACGAAGAACTGAATCGAATTAGCATCTATTGAGTGTATTTCACTTTTCTTAGAATCTTCTTTTTTTTAATGTAGTAGTCGGCAATTGTTTTTATCATTTTTTTTCTCCCAATTTGGAATATCCAATTATTTTTTGGCTCAGCTCACCGCTACCACCCCTGCGCTGACTTGTGAGCGGCAAAGACGAACACACGCTGTCCTCCGGCGTGTCCCGTCAGCCGACCGCTTCTTTTCACACTGCAGGCCCACCATGCAGCCACCTCAGAGCTACAGCGTCGGAGGACAACGCAGCTCTGGGCAGCTTACAGGCATGCCCGCAGGCGACCGGCCAGACTACAGGGGTCGCTGGTGCACACACAAAAGTAGATGTGCAAACATCTCTTTTTATATAACTTGTGGGCAGCGCTCGGCCAATTGTGCGCCGCCCCTGGGGAATTCCCGTCCACGGTCGGCAGTAGACAGCCTGGACTCGAACCGGCGACGTCCAGGCTATAGGGCGCATTCTGGACTCCACGTGGAGCGCCTTTACCGGATGCGCCATTCGGGAGCCCCCTTAAAATGTTTTTATGCAGGTTAACCAAGGAACAGGCAGAACTTCACACTGTCCGTAGCACTTGACAAAACCATTGTATGACAACTGTAATGTAACAGACTAGCTATCCGTTTACTAGTTTGGTAGATTTATTTTATATCTGGTCTCTGCAGGACACTCTGCTGCTTCTCCTCAAGAGCCTGCCCCTGGGCTGTTTCTTCAATATCTACGGCTTCGGGTCGCACTTCGAGGCGTTCTTCCCGTGAGTAATTCTCTGTGTGTGTGTGTGTGGGGGGGTGGGGGGTCTCTCTCTCCCTTGCGTCTACACTATGTAATCCCAAACAGATAAGGAAAGATAGAAGCCATAATGTTAATAATGCTGTACCAGTTAGTGTTACGGAACCCACTGCAGAGTTTACGTGTTACATTACCGTTGCGCCTCATGGATCAAAAATCAACCAGGCAATACATTTGTAAACAGTTACTGAGGAGAGTTTGCCAGGAGAATACATTCGTCTTCTAAGGATCGCAGTGTAGCCGGATCACGCTCCCTCCTGCAACATTGCTGTCTTTCTGTTCCCACGACACGCCACTCATTTCAGTCCCCAGCAGTGTTGCAGGAGGGAGCATGAACTGGATACACTGCGATGTTCAGAAAGAAAACTTTCTCCTGGTTACCATTCCCAAGTTGAACACAAATAATTCCCAAGTTGATGTACGTATAATGTGTGAAAAAAACAATATTAAAACAATCTCGTTTTGTGATATGGACGACACAGGATACAGCAAAGGTAAAGTAATATGCAGGGAGTTCTGTAACACTTTAAAGACTTCAAATACCCTTTGACCTGTGACCCAAAATGGCTGTCATATTGTCATGCCGTTTTGGTTTTCCTAATACAGGCTTCATATTCGTATTTGGTACAAAGCTGTGTTCTATGATTCTCTGGTTCACGTTTTATTGTGGGTATCGTACAAGGGAATTACTTTTTATATAAGTTGCAATTGCGTTCCTGTGTGTCTCTCAGGGAGAGTGTGAAGTACACTCAGCAGACGATGGACTCTGCTCTGGGGAAGGTGAAAGGGATGGGAGCTGATTTTGGAGGGACGGAGATCCTGGAGCCACTGAAAGACATTTACAGCAAAGCCTGCCGACCAGGACACCCCAGACAGGTGGGAATGTGACTGTGACCGAAAACCTGTCAAATAATAGGATTTTCAATCAAATATAAACTAGTAGCTATGGTGACGTCACCAGTAAATTATGCAAATGAGTACCATCAAAGGTTTGAACCTTCCTTCGGTAATGTGTTCCGAACCTTCGAAGGTCAAAATGTACCCTTCGTTGCAGCCCTAATAATTTCTAATGATTCGTGTCCAAACAGAAATGAAGAATTTAGCATCTTCATTTGAGCCCAATATTCAAGAGTTACACACATATTATTTAAACATTGTCTTTATACAAAATAATGTAGCACTGGTTATTACAGAAGTGAAGGTAGAGCTCAATTACCTATCCCCCTTCAAGGTCAGCTGCAAGGACTTGGAGAGCATCTCAGTGTCTCTCCTGTGTCTATATTTATATGCCTTCATGAAGCTGTAAGCTATAAGCTTGGTGTGCTGCCAGCTGGTTATTGTTAACTTGTTGATTGTATTTAACAGCAGTATTTTCTCTGGTAAAAAGGGTGTGTTCTTGAGTTCAACCAAAGTGCCCCCTTTTCAGACAGACACACACTCTCTTCACATTCACCTTGCATGTCAAAACGCAACTTGGTTCCTTTTCATAAAAGTCTGTATTCTCATTGTAGTTGTTTTTAGCTACACAGACAAAATCTCTTTTCCTATGAAGACAACTTATGTCTGATAAGTTCAGCTTGCAAAGCTTGCTGGACAGTCTGTAAAGTAACAGTACTACTGTAAATGCTATTAAAAAAAGCATACCAACCTACAATCCTCAGCTTTTTTTATTTAGATACAAATATAATATTTTACAAATCTTTTGCTTTTTTTTTTTGAAGAGGGGACCACTATCTTTTCAGGGATACCAACATGTAAGGGTTCTGAGTGTGGTAAAGGGCAATGCACTCCCAGTTGCTTGTTATGCATGGAAAATGGATAACGTCTTTGTGCCAGTGAGGCATCTTGATCGTTAAAATAATTTACAAATATTCTAACAATTTATTTATTGGGGATACTAAGATTTTTAGTAAGCAAGTATGAAGAAAATATGTTTCATATTTCTCTCTCTCTCTCTTTCTCTCTCTCTCAGCTGTTTGTCTTCACAGACGGAGAAGTAGGGAACACAAAGGATGTTATTAATGAAGTCAAGAAGCATGCTGGCACTCACAGGTACTGGTTACAGATCAATTGCAGTTTTCCACATGGTCAAAATAAGGACATCAGAAAATGTACGAACGAGAGGAGGCCATTCGGCCCATCAGCACTTGTCCGGTTCCCAGTAGCTGATTAATCTCAGAACATTGTCAAGCTGGGTCTTAAAGGATCCCAGTGATTCAGCCTCAGCAACATGACTAGGGAGCTGACGCAGATGGTGAGCGGTAATGTGGAAGTCACGTCACGCACACGCATTCCAGAATTAACCGACAATGGTTTTAATAGTGACACAGTGTATAATACAGTCCAACAACAATGGTGATGAAAATGCAGTTCCAATACTAGATCTACATGCTGTGCTGTGCAGATTCGTGGTGTGCTGGGGAAGGTGCTGGTGTAAGTGCTGAGTCTCAGCTCCAGTCCTCTCTCTCCCGGGTCACGCTGGTATCATGCGAGACACAAAATTAACAAACACGGCGTTGCTTTGTATAAACAGGTGCCAACATCTAGGGGAGGGTCTCTGTCGCTGCACCCCTAATATACACCTAAATCCCACCCACACAATCAGCACGTCGCCACTCTCTAGCCAATCAGCGAATACAACAGTGCTGATTGCACAGACGGGATTCGGCTGTATTACAGCTTCGCTCCTCACCAAGATGGCCGACTTCCGGTTGGCTCCGGGGTTGAAGTTCAGCACATCCTGTGAAGAGCGTATTGTTCCCCTTACGCAGCGCCTCCACTGGTCGGGAAGGAGATTTACAGCTCGGATTCATTCTGTCCCTGCCACAGTAGCCCATTCCAGACCCTCACCCCTCTCTGTGTGAAGAAGTGTCTCTTTCCCTCTGTCCTTAGTCTCTCTCCACTTCATTTCTAACTGTGGTCTCTGGTCCTGGTTTCTGTATTGCGCTTAAAGTATTGTTTATGTCAACTCAAAAGATTTAAAAAACTTCAGTCATGTCCACCGTAATTTGTTGAAGTGGAGGTAAGGTTAGGACAGAGGGAAGGAGACACTTCTTCACACAGAGGGGCCTAAGGGACAAGATGGGGAAAGCAAAAAACATATCGAATGACTACTTTGTAAGCAACTATAATCATTTTACTATTGATCTTAATCCGTGTTATTAATGATACTTGACAACAGTGAGTAAATTCAATCCAACTTATTTATTAAAGCTTACATTATTCAAAGATTAGCATTCAAAGGTAGTAATACAGAGATGCACAGTTAATGCAATTATACCTCCAGACATGGTATAGTGGTCAGCTTATTTAAATACAGTTACAGCATTGGTGTGCAATATCAACCTGAACTGAAGGCCATCCTTTCAGGACAGAAGTGAAGGATGTCATCGTGAGTCTCCCGAATAGCCCACTGAATGTATCTACTTTATGTGCTACAGCTAACAGATAGGCCAAGTCATCTCTATCACCCTTGTACTTCAACCTTGTGCTGTTCACTCTGCCACATACACAATCTTGGTAAGACCAGTTTAAGCCAGACCAGTGGCTTGTTCATGTGAACCTTCACAGCCTTTATTTCAAACGTACAATTTGATCCTTCAAGAGCAACCAGACTAACCCCAGGATGAGCTCTGAAGTTGAAGTTAAGGGCACTGAATCTGTTTAGCCGAGAACTAAGAAGAATTAAGAGGAACCTGATCTGAAATCTTTAAAATCTTAAAAGGAGTTGATAAAGTTAATACCTGAAACGCAGTACAGAACCCAGGACCAGAGGACACAGTTAGAAATGAAGTGGAGATAGACTGAAGACAGAAGGAGATCCTTCTTCACAGAGAGTGGTGAGGGGATGGAGTGGTTAGTCATATTATTGAGGCAGAATCACTGGGATCCTTTTAAGAACTGACTGAACAGTTTTGAGATCAATCAGCTTCTAGGAATCAGACTAATGCGATTCCGGTTTTTCTTTGAAAGTGTACAATGGGAAATGAATATGTGTTTTGGGATCATTTTTTAATATTACATTTGTTAAATATACAAATAACGACATGGGATCTTTAGTGACCCCAGAGCATTTTAGACGCTCTTGGTCCACCTGGATGGCCCTGATGTATATATCCACTTTCCAGTATCCACTGTTTCCACTGGAGTTTGGTTTGTTTCAGGTGCTTCACGTTTGGGATTGGAGAAGGAGCCTCCACAGCTCTGATCAAAGGCATGGCCCGGGCAGGATCGGGTCACCCCGAGTTCATTACAGGCAAGGACAGGATGCAGCCCAAGGTACGAGGCCGGGGATTGTGACGGGAATCGTGGCTGTAACGATACACTCTACCTTGTTATCCAGTATTTCAATTGATATTTTAGATTGCACTTTGATAGTTTAACAAAAACGTAATCTAATTACATGTTTCAGTAACTTGCATTACTGTAATCTAATTACATGTTTCAGTAACTTGCATTACTGTAATCTAATTACATGTTTCAGTAACTTGCATTACTGTAATGTAATGCGGTAATAGATTTTATTATTATTATTATTATTATTATTATTATTATTTATTTCTTAGCAGACGCCCTTATCCAGGGCGATTTACAATCGTAAGCAAATACATTTCAAGTATCACAGTACAAGTATTAATACAATTAAGAGCAAGATAAATACAATGACTTTGGTTCAAGCAAGTACAAGTGTGACAAAATACAATTGAATAATACAGCAGATAACAGTGTCAGTGATAATTACATGAGGATATGATTAAATACAAAATACTACTGATTAAACACTTGGCAGATTACAGTACTCTGAAGTACAGGATTAAATGCAGTAAAATAGGGGGCAGATAAGAGCAAGTAAAGCGCATTTAAGGAAGGGTGATAAGTGTCCCAGGGGAAAAACAGAGGAGTTCTACAGGTGCTTTCTGAAGAGGTGAGTCTTGAGGAGGCGCTGGAATGTGGTCAGGGACTGGGCAGTCCTGACATCTGTAGGAAGGTCATTCCACCACTGTGGGGCGAGGGTGGAGAAGGAGTGGGCTCTGGAGGCAGGGGAGCGTAGAGGAGGTAGAGCCAGTCTTCTAGTGCAGGCGGAGCGGAGAGGTCGAGTGGGGGTGTACGGAGAGATGAGGGTCTGGAGGTAGCTGGGTGCAGTCTGGTCAAAGCATCTGTAGGCGAGTACAAGAGTCTTGAACTGGATGCGAGCGGTGATCGGGAGCCAGTGGAGTGAGCGGAGTAGTGGAGTTGCGTGGGAGAAGCGAGGCAGAGAGAGCACCAGACGGGCAGCGGAGTTCTGGATGAGCTGGAGCGGACGGGTGGCGGATGCAGGGAGGCCAGCCAGGAGGGAGCTGGGTGGCGTAGTTGGTGAGGAAGGGTCGGATTCTTCGGATGTTTCTCAGGAAGAATCGGCAAGTGCGTGCCAGAGTGGAGATGTGCTGGTAATAAGAGAGGCAGGGGTCCAGGGTGACTCCGAGGTTCTTAGCGGAGGAAGAGGGAGAGAGTGTGGTAGATTCCAGAGGAACAGAGATAGAGATACCAGAGGAGGGGGAGGAGGAGGAGGGAAAGAAAAGGAGGTCAGTTTTAGAGAGGTTGAGTTTGAGGTGATGCGAGTGCATCCAGGAGGAGATAGCAGACAGACAGGTAGAGATACGGGAGGTGGTGGAGTCAGAGGGGGGGAAAGAGAGGAAAATCTGAGCATCATCAGCATAGAAATGGTATGAGAAACCATAGGATGCGATGAGGGGGCCCAGGGTGCGGGTGTAGAAAGAGAACAGGAGAGGACCCAAGACTGACCCTTGGGGGACTCCTGTTGAGAGAGGGCGAGGTGTGGAGGTTGCTCCACGCCAGGTTACCTGGTAAGTGCGGTTGGAGAGGTAGGAGGAGAGCCAGGCCAGAGCAGTTCCAGAGATTCCCAGGTCAGCGAGAGATGATAGTAGAATAGAGTGATCAACAGTGTCAAAGGCAGCAGAGAGGTGGAGGAGAATTAGGACAGAGGAGAGAGAGGCAGCTTGGGCAGACTTTAGTGAGTTGGTGACAGACAGGAGGGCGGTTTCAGTGGAGTTAGCAGAACGGAAGCCAGATTGGAGAGGGTCGAGCAGAGAGTGGTTGGACAGGAAAGCAGAGAGCTGGCAGTGTACAGTCCGCTCGAGGGTTTTGGAGAGGAAGGGTAGGAGGGAGACAGGATGGTAGCTCTGGAGGGAGGTGGGGTCGAGGGTAGGTTTTTTGTAGAGGGGAGTGATAGAGGCTTTTTTGAAGGCAGAGGGAAAGAGACCAGAAAGGAGAGAGGCGTTGAGAAGAGAGGAGATGAAGGGAAGTAGAGCAGGAGCAGCAGCTTGAAAGAGATGAGTGGGGAGGGGGTCCAGGGCACACGTGGTGGGTTTGTGACCCTGGAGCAGGGAGGAGAGGTCAGAGTCTGAGTGGGGCGAGAAGGTGGAGAAGGAGGGTGAGTTAGTAGGGGATGCAGTGGGTGTAGGGGTTGGAGCAGGAGGGGTGCGGGGAGGGAGAGGTGTTAAAGAGTTTATGGATATCTGAGATTTTAGAAGAGAAGAAGGAGGCAAAGTCATCAGGGGAGATAGAGGAGGGAGGAGGAGGGGGGGGAGGGTTTAGGAGGGAGGAGAAGGTAGAGAATAGTTTACGTGGGTTGTTAGTGGAGGCTTGGATTACAGATTGGAAATAAGTACATTTAGCAGAGGAGAGAGTAGAGGAGAAGGAGGAGAGGAGAGTGTGGTAAAGGTCTAGGGCAGCAGGGAGTTTGGTTCTCTTCCATTTCTTTTCAGCAGATCGCAGTGTGATTCTTGCTGAGCGGAGCGCAGAGGAGAGCCAGGGTTGGGGAGGGGAGGGGCGAGCAGGTCGGGAGGTGAGGGGACAGAGGGAGTTGAGGGAGGAGGTGAGGGAGGAGAAGAGGGTGGAGGTAGCAGAGTCTATGGAGAATTGTGAAAAGGAGTCGATAGGAGGGAGGTGAGAGAGAGCAGTGGAGGCAAGGACAGAGGGGGAGAGAGAGCGGAGGTTACGGCGAGAGGTGACATTGGGGGTAGGAGGAGCAGGGAGAGAGGGGAGAGACAGAGAAAAAGAGATGAAATAGTAATCAGAGAGGTCCAGGGGGATGACAGAGAGGGTGGAGGGGCAGCAGGCCCTGGAGAAGGTGAGGTCCAGTTGACGGCCAGCTTTGTGGGTAGGAGGGGATGGAGAGAGACAGAAGTCGAAGGAGTGAAGGAGAGGGAGGAATCCAGCAGAGTGGCTGGGGTTGGAGAGATGGATATTGAAGTCACCTAACAGGACAGTTGGGGTAGACAGAGAGGGGGGGGGAGGAGAGTAGATAGTCGAGTTCATCTAGAAAGTGAGATAGAGGCCCAGGGGGACGGTACAGTACAATTAGCAGGAGTTGACATTTTAGGTGACAGAAAAACGTGTGTGACTGGCAATGTCTTAGCTCTAGGATTTATATATTGCTTTGCTTTGTCTGTGTATTTTCTTGTCCCTTCTATTGGAATTGTGTAAGTTCTCAATGTAAAGGCAAGCTTGTGTAAAGTTACTGATAAGGATATTCCTTATTTGGGATCCGCGTTTCCAGTTTATTCCGAATTTTACCGAAAAATTACGGGATTTTTTTTTAACTGGACGTCGGTTTTTACTGATTTATACCTGATTTTTGTTTATTATTCAATCTTTTTTGGTACTATTTTCTAGGAAATGCACAATATTTTGATTAAAATGCTGTTTTATTTTGACTCTGACATTGTAATAAGCAGCTCTACGGTGTATATCCTAGGATACAGTAGATGTTTAGACGTCAGATGATCAAATAACATTCAAAAGTGGTTCTATGTCACTTCACAAACACATTATCACCTTATTATGTTGGCCAATCAAAGTCTGATTATTGTGGCACTTGCTGGGCGTAGTAACTACTATCTTGATCAAAAACTAAATTGAAATACTTACACGAAAATATAATATTTTTAGTGGATGAGGAATGGAGAGAAAACGTAAATCAGTTTATGAATATTCGAAAGAAAATGAATGTTTCGAAGTATACAAAAAGCAAAAATAGCAGGAGTGGGTCAGATGAGGCAGAGGATGCATAGCGCTGCAAATACTGCTGCATTGAGGTACATTCACGCTGACAATAAAAGAACATACTGAAAAATAAGTGACACATTAAACTAAAACAAGAAAGTGAACCGAGAGGCAAGCAATTTATGTATCCTGCTTTTACACGTGCTTTAATTAAAAGAAAGCACAGAATGACTGTGTTAATGAGTTTGTCAGAGCGCTGTGCTTTGCTGGACAGCCACTGTTTATTGCAGAGAGGTATGTATTGGTGACTTCGTGCGACACTGTCTGTAATAAAACACTGCCTAACGCCGACAGTCTTAATCGTAAATATTTGACAGAAAATGGTGATGCTTTAGTTGTCAATTTTCTTTTCTTTTTATGATTTCAAGGTGAATAAACCTGGCTTGTTTTGTGCTAATGTCATGTTCATACCTTCTGTAGATACTATTTCCATCAGCACAGTGATTGCCCAAACGTTCGCAAAGTACCAGCTAACTTGGGAAAATGTGGCTTCGACTTGCACAGATTCTGCTTCATGATACATGTCAGGGACATTATTAATCAGAAACCAGAACTGCTACTCATCATATTCCACATGTAAAGTGTTTTTTTATTTAGATCCCCCCCCCCCATTTTTACCAATCTTTCAATTAAAAATTATTTTGTACCGATTTTATCCCGATTTTAATATATGTCAAATAAACTCCAAAAAATTCCCGGAATTTTTTTTTTTAAAGATAAAAACCCGAAACGCTGGAACACTAGGTATGATATGTGGAGGATGTTGGTGTGTTTGTAACATCTTGCAGTGATATATCTTATTAGCAGGGTGTGTGTGTCAAATGCACGGATTATTATTAGAAAGTCCAAGAAGATACCACAACTGTCATAGAAACAAGTGACAAAATGACTTGTTTATTAGAAGGACCAAGAGGGTACCAAATTATATTGGAAAACTGTTCCAAAAGAAAGAATTGTGAAAGAATGATGTAACTGCAGGTTTATTTCTATTGTATTTTGTATCTTGCTCTTAATTGTACTGTAATTCTTGATATGTATTTTTTGTATACAACTGTAAGTCGTCTGCTAATTAATAATAATAATAATAATAATAATAATAATAATAATAATAATAATAATAAAAAGGCTTGTATAGATTTTATTTGTCTGATTCTCCCAGGTGGTGCAGAGCCTGAGGTTCGCACTCCAGCCCGCTGTCAATAACATCGTCCTCAACTGGGACGTCCCGGCTGGACTGGAGGTTGTTCCTGTGTCCGAAACGCCAAAGTTCCTCTTCCGGGGTCATAGGTCAATCCTGTACGCGCAGCTCAAAGGAAAGGTATGACAGAGGAGGCGAACAAATTCAAAGAACAGCCGTGGACTACCTGCTGGTAAAGTACAGGGAGGCCTTCTGTAACATCCTCTCTGTCTCTCTCCAGTTTGATGAGAGTGCGGTGGGTCGAGCGAGTCTTCAGTACAGTCTGGGAGACGAGCCCCACAAGACAGAGATCAGCTTCAAACTGCAGCCAGACAAGCACACTGGGTACGACTCACAACCTCTTACACAGCACACAAGCACACTGGGTATGACTCATAACCTCTTACACTGCACACAAGCACACTGGGTATGAGTCATTAGCTCTTACACTGCACACAAGCACACTGGGTATGACTCCTAACCTCTTACACAAGCACACTGGGTATGACTCATAACCTCTTACACAGCACACAAGTACACTGGGTATGACTCCTAACCTCCTACACTGCACACAAGCACACTGGGTATGACTCCTAACCTCTTACACTGCACACAAGCACACTGGGTATGACTCCTAACCTCTTACACTGCACTCAAGCACACTGGGTATGACTCCTAACCTCCTACACTGCACACAAGCACACTGGGTATGAGTCATTAGCTCAATGGGTAGAATAGAGAACGACTGCAGTTCGGTTTACACCAGAAGAAGCAAGGGAGGCAGTGCCTCTTTAAAAAATACAACCATGTGCAAATGTATTACAATACCCCAAGATTTGTCATCCTTTATATACCTACCTGCATGAAAAGCTCAGGGTGTAAGAATTTCAATTTTCGGTCAGTAATCTGTGATACAGAAACAACAGGCACTCGTGTGAAAATGTTAGACCACTTTGTGCTTGAATTAGGCATCTTAAACAACTTCTAAAGTCTCCTGCATTTTACCATTTGTGGGCATGTGTTCGTTTTCTCTTACTATTTTAAATTAATTGCATGTGTGGCTTATTAAAGTCACTAATTTTCCTATTTTGGCAATTTTCCAAGATTTTCAGTTCCAGTGGTGTGATTTCATACGCCCAACAAATCAAAAGAACAAAAGCAATGGGGTGCTCTATAAATGGATTTTAGATTATTTCTTTTACTGTAATATGGTATACATTTTACTTTTCTATGTTACCTGCTAATTCAAAACTAAAACATATTTGAAGTAATACATTTTGAAAAATATTCAAACATCTAGATTTTTTTTTTTATTTAAGTCGGTCTCTAACCTGGTATGTTTTCTGCCTTTGTAAAACAGTTTACTTAAATATTTTCACGGTATGTAAACATGTGGCAATGTGCCCCGCCCCTGTGTGCATGTGTGTGTTATTTGTTGCATGTTGCATGTGTTAATGTTGGTGTATAGCGATTGGTACACGGGATATAAGCGGGTCTGTGTTTCACGTGTGTTTAAAAATGTATAATTGTAATATTTGAGCACGAGGTTGCACTTTATTAATTCACGTGCAGTTGTACCGAGACTCCAATTGAATGATTGATTAGCAATCGAGTCTTGGTACAGCTGCATAAAAGCTTCATGTTTTCACTCACTCGGGGTTGGGTGTTCGTGAGTGGAGAACGGGTGTGGAGAAGGAGAGAATATTATAATAATAATAAGAAGAAGAAGAAGTGTTTTTGTACTCACCGTGTTTGTTTGTCTCCGTGCACCGTTTTGTTTAGTAATAGTCCGTTTTGTTTTTGTCTGTTTATTTTGGCGTAAGTGCCGGGTGCTGTTTTTGTGTTCTTTTATTTTGTTTATTAAATGCTGAGCACAACCAAGTGCTCAGCTTCACCAACCTCACTGTCTGTTGTGTGTTACTTCCTGTTTCTGGTCGGACGTCATCCACTCCGGCCGTCTTTGTGACACGTGGTGTCATCGTGGGATTACCAGCGCCTCCAAGACTCAGACCAGAGCAGGAGTACCGTGTGTTTTTTTGGAGAGAAAAGGAAAAAAAAAGGATTTTTTTTGGAGAAATGGAGGAGGAAAGACGCTAGAGAGGAAGCAACAGCAGCACCCATCCTGCAGGCCAGTGTCAGAGGAGGTGATCGACTGGCTGCTGGATCAGGAGAAGCAAGGGGGCCCAGAGTAACATCAGCGCAGCAGTTGCAGGCGGTGTTAAAAGGTGCCCTGCACCGCTACTAACAAGGCTGTTGTCCTCTCTAGCGCCCAAAGGGGAGGAGCCTGAACGTCCCACGCCTGAGTGGGAGGAGCCTGAACGTCCCACGCCTGAGTGGGAGGAGCCCGAACGTCCCACGCCTGAGTGGGAGGAGCCCGAACGTCCCACGCCTGAGTGGGAGGAGCCCGAACGTCCCTACGCCTGAGTGGGAGGAGCCCGAACGTCCCTACGCCTGAGTGGGAGGAGCCCGAACGTCCCACGCCTGAGTGGGAGGAGCCCGAACGTCCTACGCCTGAGTGGGAGGAGCCCGAACGTCCCACGCCTGAGTGGGGGAGCCCGAACGTCCCCACGCCTGAGTGGGGGAGCCCAACGTCCTAAGCCCAAAGGGAGGAGTCGGTGCGTCCACAGCCCAAAGGGGGAGTCGGTGCGTCCACAGCCCAAAAGGGGGAGTCGGTGCGTCCACAGCCCAAAAGGGAGGAGTCGGTGCGTCCACAGCCCAAAAGGGAGGAGTCGGTGCGTCCACAGCCCAAAGAGAGGGAAGTCGGGGCTTCCACAGCCCTAGGACCCAAGCTGCCAGCAGAGGGAGAATGCCTGCTGGTTCCACCTCCACCAGCAGAGGAAGAATGCCTGCTGTCCCCACCTCCACCAGCAGAGGAAGAATGCCTGCTGTCCCCGTGTCCACCAGCAGAGGAAGAATGCCTGCTGTCCCCGTGTCCACCAGCAGAGGAAGAATGCCTGCTGTCCCCGTGTCCCCCAGCAGAGGGTGAATGCCTGCTGGGTTCCCATCCACCAGCAGAGTGTGAACGTCTGCTGGTATCACTTCCCCCACCGTCACCACCCGGAGGAGAGGAACAGGAGCTGCCTCTGCCTCCACCACAGTCCCCTGCAAGAGCGGGAGAGCCGCACCAGTCCCCTGCAAGAGAGGCGGAGCTGCACCAGTCCCCTGCAACAGTAGGAGACCACACGCTGCTCGCACCTCCATCGCCAGGAGACTGTACGCTGCTCGCACCTCCATCGCCAGGAGACTACACGCTGCTCCCACCTCCACCGCTTCCTCCACTAGGAGCAGAGCAGCAGGAGCTGCCTCTGCCTCCGCCACCGCCCGGAGCAGAGGAGCAGGAGCTGCCTCCGACACTTTCAGGAGCAGAGCAGCAGGAGCTGCCTCTGCCTCTACCACCCCAACCGCTTCCACCAGGTGCAGAGCAGCAGGAGCTGCCTCTGCCTCCTCCACCAGCAGAGGGTGAGTACCTGCTGGTTCCGCCGCCTTTGTCGTGGGAGGACTGCTTGCCCCTCCCACCTCCACCAGCAGAAGGTGAATACCTACTGGTTCCGCCTTCATTGTCGTGGGAGGACTGCTTGCCCCTCCCACCTCCACCAGCAGAGGGTGAATACCTGCTGGTTCCGACACCACTAGGAGCAGAGCAGCAGGAGCTGCCTCTGCCTCCGCCACTGCCAGGAGCAGAGGAGCAGGAGCTGCCTCTACCACAGCCAGGAGCAGAGGAGCAGGAGCTGCCTCTGCCTCCGCCACTGCCAGGAGCAGAACAGCAGGAGCTGTCTCTGTTTCCCGCACCTCCACCACAGGGAGTACGGTGGCGGAGCCCCAGAAAGGGGAGCTACCGGCTACAAAGACAGGGGAGAGGTCAGGAGACCACTTTCCCCAGCAGCAGTTTCGCTGCAGGAGTTCTTGTGGCGGAGCCCCACAGGAGGGAGCTACCGGCTACGAAGAAAGGGGGAGAGGTCAGGAGACCAGCATCCCCAGCAGCAGTTTCGCTGCAGGAGTGGACCAGCATGCTGTCAGCCGAGCCATTACCGGCAGGGGTGCTGACAGCATGGCCAGCCATGGGCCCACTGAAGCCTCCCTTCCCAGCCCGAGACTTTGTCCTGGACTGCTGGGTTTTTAAGGGGGGAGGTGGCTGTTGAGGCCATGTGTGCTGCGCACAAGGGGGGGTATATGTGGCAATGTGCCCCGCCCCTGTGTGCATGTGTTTTGTTTATGTCTGTTTATTTTGGCGTAAGTGCCGGGTGCTGTTTTTGTGTTCTTTTATTTTGTTTATTAAATGCTGAGCACAACCAAGTGCTCAGCTTCACCAACCTCACTGTCTGTTGTGTGTTACTTCCTGTTTCTGGTCGGACGTCATCCACTCCGGCCGTCTTTGTGACAAAACATTATAAACTATGATCAGTTTTCTCCTTGTGATGCTTGAGTCGCTCTCAGATTTATTTACAAAGAAACCATTTGAACAACAAGTGCTCAATTCCTTGTGTACCTTCAGGGGTTAACAGTGATTGGCTGATTTTCTCACATGTGATTTATAATCGTACATCTAGTACTGTTTTTTTCTGTATTTTTCCATGACAAAGGAGATTTTTGAGTAGATGCCTTCTGAACTTGTCAGTGATCTAACTGTACCTTCCAAATCTCAGTGCTGTCTCCATGACTAATACCATTGCTCCATGAGTGCAGTGCAGTCCTCGTGGACGTTAGAACCACAGCACTATGAACTTGTCAGTGTTGTTCTGGGCAGGCTGACGACTCACCGCCTGGCCGCACGGACCCTGATCTGCTCCCTGGAGGAAGGAGGTAGTGTGGAGGGAGAGGGCGAAGATAAAGAGAAGGTGAAGGAGAGAGTGGTGAAGATTAGCACCGAGGCCCGAGTCATCTCAACACACACGGCCTTCATCGCTGTGAACAAAGACCTGAATCAGGCTGTGCAGGGGCCTCTGATCCAGAGGAACATGAGGCCACAAAGTGAGTGTTATTCATTTATTTACCCAGAGGTGAGTCAGTGTCTCCCTTAAGCTGAGGGAACACGAAGCCACTTTGAGGATTGGAACTTGGTTTCAGGAGACTAGGTTTCAGGCCCCTGCACGGCACACCAGGGGAGACTTGGGGTTTGATACAGCAACCTCAAACTAGGTTTCCTGGAACCAGGTTTTAAGCCACTTTTCCTGAAAAAGTGTCTTTGTGTTCCCTCAGCTTTATATGGCGACACGCCCACCAGCCGGTCAAAGAAACCGTCCAATCCACAGCTGCGATTCCCTGGAAACAAACTCAGCTGGCAGGCGGAGCATCAATAATTAACAGAAAATCCACGACTGAATAATAATCAGAACAGAAACACCTCTTTCCATGTGCAGGACCTCATGCGTTCCTTAAATAGATCTATTCAGTTGTACTGTTAGGATGACCCAGGGTCTGATGGGAAATGTTGTAGGAACTCACAAAGACAGAGGATTGAATACAGCACTGGAACAGTTAATAACTTACTGCAAAAAAAACCCAAAAAAAACAAGATAAACAAAACAAATATCCTATACATAGGCTAGGGCTAAATAACCTGGGGTTAGTTATTTAAGAGCACGCAGAGCTCAGACACCACCTTCTCTTTCAACCTCTCTTCCCATACTGATCCAGGCTCTGACTATATATACCTGAGCCTAGGTAAATCCCGCCCAGGACTAATCCAAAATATTAACAAATATACTTTAAAATCTTAACAGTGACCTTCTAAAACCCCACATAGCAATAATAAATAACAGTGATATAAATAACAGTGTTTAAAATCACCTTATCAATCTAACACATATTACCATTGTATAAATATTTATTTTAAAACCAACAAGTGCTTCCCTCCCCATTGCTACAATCCCAGAAACACAAGCTACCTAAAATACGGTAAGTACAATTTAGCTGCACCTTGTTTAATATGAATACGGTAAAACCAAAGACTTAACCGTGCCTCCAACAAACATGTCGACCGCTAGGTATTGCTGCCCCTGAGAAACATGGCAACCTCTAGGCATTGCTGCCCCTCACAAACATGGCGACCTCTAGGCATTGCTGCCCCTCACAAACATGGCGACCTCTAGGCATTGCTGCCCCTCACAAACATGGCAACCTCTAGGCATTGCTGCCCCTCACAAACATGGCGACCTCTAGGCATTGCTGCCCCTCACAAACATGGCGACCTCTAGGCATTGCTGCCCCTCACAAACATGGCGCCGCTCAGAAAAAAGTAAAAACTTTTAACAAAGTTTGCCATTAAAAGTATAAACCGAGAAGTTTGATAGTAGTTTTAATACAGTAATTTTGTTTCTTTACTACTTTCATGCCATCCATGTATCTCTCTGAACATGCGCACCTGTCCAGGGAGATAACAGCATTCAGCCTTTAGTAGCTTTTTTTTAAACCACGTCTGGTATTTATTAAATCAGTTAGGTATTTATTTATTTATTTATTTTTCTCCCGCAGGTTTCCACCAGCAGAGCACCCTCGGGACAACACATGTATTTATTTGGTCTTACAGGCTACCGTTATGCTATGCATCTTAGTACATCAGAGTTTCCTTATTACAGTTATTTTTTTTAAACTTCACCTCGAGCATTTATTTGTGTTTGCCATGTTTATTCTGGGATGGGACATGCACCATCACATGTACCTTCCCTGACTTCAGAGGTCTCTGCAGTTCATTCAAAGAGGGTTTGAAGCAGTCTCTATTGAACCCCTTGAATTGCAGGTCGATGCTTTTCATCTGAAAAGGAGCAGTTTTGTCTCAAGCTCTTTGCTGTCGTTTGAACCAGTTCTCTCTCTGCTGTCTTTTCAGTGATGCACTACTCCTCAATGAAGAGGATGAGGATGTCTAGTGGTGGCTTTGGCGCTTTTGCAGGTAGCCAACCAAGGCTAATGCAGCATTGTATGGTGGGTGCAGGGTGCAGGGTGTCATTGCTGCAGTTACCTAATACTGCTGCCAATCAGTGCGGTGAAACTGGGCCAGGTAAGTGAAAGAGTTTATTCTTTGTCTTTTTGTTTCTCTTTCAATTTTCTGTCTTGTACATTCTCTCCATATCTATCTTTCTTTCTTTCTTCCTTTCATTTTTAAAAATTCTTTTTTTCTCTTTTTTCTTTCTTTCCTTTTCTCCTTTCTTTCTCATCGATGGTCTGAATCGACTCCTCTTTTATACATGTTCTCATATTCTTTTTACACCTGATTCCCTCTATCTTTATTCTATTCTATCTAAATTCTCTCTATCCTTCTTTTTTCCTTTCTTTTTGTCTCTCTTTTTTCTTTCTTGTTCCTGCTCTCCATCTTTGTCTTTCTGTTTTCTTGTGCATTCTCTAAATTTATTTTTCATTCTTTCTCTTCCTTTTTTTCTTTCTCGACTCTTTGTTTTATAAATGTTCTTATATGCTCTTTACACCTGATTCCCCTGTAACTTAAATAAAACAAACGTGAACAAGATTCTGCTAGAAGAGTGTTTGGGATGGTATATCGGACACCCTTTAGAAACGTATCAAACTGCTTTTTAGTTGGGTTTCGGATCTTTGTTGTGTTTGACTTTCTGCAGTGTTTCAGGTATAAGAAGTCCCTCCATGTTGGTATTGTGTTGAGTTCTGATCTGTGACAGTGCTGAGCTATCGGGACGTGTCTACCTCATTTCTTGATGCTTTTTCTTTCTTTATAGATAAAGAGGACCCCATGCTAACGCTGATCTCCCTGCAGAAAGCCGACGGCTCCTGGGAGCTCAACGAATCGCTCGTTTCTGTGTTTGAGAAGAAAGAGCAAGAAGCCATCAGCAAAATGCCAGCCGAGGTAATTAACTAGTGAATGGAAATGTACCCGTTTAGCACATCCATTCGCTACGTAGGTCTTAAGTGTGCAGTTTTGAAAGAAACCCATTTTCTAGCAAACATGGTCTTTCGTTTTAAAACCTGATCTCTGGCACTTGTTTAGGTTAAAGAAAGTTCCCATGCCTTATTCTCTGGAGATTGGTCACACTTGCACTTCCTGGGTCATTTCACCTCAGCAGTGTCTTCTGGGTCAAAGCATGTTACTGGAAGGAAGCATATCAGCCAATCGGGGAAGCCATTGAAGGGGTGTGGGGAGTTGCAGAAGTGCATGGCAAATAATGAAACAATTGTAGCAAATTAAACAGGTAAAATAATATAATGGTTAGAAAACAAATATTAGGGAAATGTAGATAATTCCAAGTGTGTGAAGAAGTGTCTCCTTCCCTCTGTCCTAACCCTGTCTCCACTTAGTCTCCATCTGTGTCCTCTATCCTGATTTCTGTGCTATGCTTCAAGTCCTGTCCTGTCTCCCAATCCTGTTTCTGTAGAATTTCAAGTGTTACTCGACTGGAATCTCTGCCTTGACATGCACTTTATAAGCACTGCTGTTTCAGTGCAGTTACTTCCCCTGTTGTGTGTGCAGGTGAGTGACAAGGCCGTGTGGGCGACGGTGCTGGCGTTGCTATGGCTACACAGCTTCAGGGCGGAGCTAAAGGAGGAGTGGGAGTTCCTGGCAATGAAAGCGCTCTCCTGGGTCAAAGCACAAGCAGGTAAAGAACTAACTACCTGACAGTGAAGCAGCAACCAGGCCCTGCTCGCTAAACACTGAACTAACTACCTGACAGTGAAGCAACAACCAGGCCCTGCTCGCTAAACACTGAACTAACTACCTGACAGTGAAGCAGCAACCAGGCCCTGCTCGCTAAACACTGAACTAACTACCTGACAGTGAAGCAACAACCAGGCCCTGCTCGCTAAACACTGAACTAACTACCTGACAGTGAAGCAGCAACCAGGCCCTGCTCGCTAAACACTTCAGTCTGTCATTTTGAACTCATAAGTATCTATTTTAAATCAACTCATTTCAATTTCTTGCTGCTTTCTGTTGCCGAGACCCCCTTGTAAATGAGATGTATATCTCAAGGGCTCTATCCTGGTTAAATTCAATACATTTCAGATGTGGACCTGACTGACCAGGCCTCTGGTGAGCTCAGGCGGGCACCTGCTGGGATTGCCTTTGTCCTCCAGAGGCCTGCACTATAGCTCTCTGATTTCGAGTTCCTGGGTGTAAGGGGGTGACTGGCTTGGGGATCGGAGGACACCCTCTACCCTTCAGTTCTCCTGAGCTGTTGTGGGGATTCGCTGCAATGAGGGAATGTAATTGGACCTTCTAAATTGGGGAGAAAATCAGGGGGCAAAATAATTGGCCACTAAATGTATTAAAGAAGTGTGAGATTTACAAAACCAGCATCTGTGCCTGTGTCTCTTAGAGCAGGGGTCCTCAAAGCTTTTGGACTGCGCCCCCTTCCTCTTGTCTGTGGTACTTGATTCCCTCCCATTGTAATAAGAGCAGACTTACCACTGCAGTAACAGTTTACTGATTGTGTCCAACGCTTGCTAACGTGCACCCCGCTTAGCCGATAAACAACATCACCAGATAGTAGCAGACTTCATCCAATAATATGGAAGCTTCAATAAAAGGCACCAGTCAGATGCACAGCGCCATCTAGAGACTTTGACATGCCAGGAGGTGTTGGCAGTAAGGTTTGCTTCAAGTTAATATATATAGGTGAAGATTTTACTGAACCTTCTCACGCCCCCCCCAGGATACATTCTGCGCCCCCCAGTTTGAGAACCACTGTCTTAGTGTATTCTACTCTATAAAACTACATTATCTGCCACAGATGAAGGCAAGAGCTGAAATGTTTGCCATTGCTTCCCTGTTTAATCCCCGCTGTGTGTTTGGTGTGTTTCAGGGGCCAGTTTGAAGCCGTGTCTGGAAGCAGGGAACAGTCTCCTTGGCTGCAAGGTGGAGCCACAGACACTCGCTCTGTGACGGTCCAGACCTCAAAGAGCCTCAATCAGCCTTCTATACCCACTGCAGCAAGCCAGCTCCTGCTTTGAGCAGCACACTGAATATTTAGCTGTGTAGAAATGCTATATCTGATCACTCAAAGAGCCTCAATCAGCCTTCTATCCAGCTACCCACTCCACTTGTTCAAAAACAGCAATTGTAATAGACTGGAGGTCTGGGTAGAAAAATGTTTGATTACTACTTGGGTTTAAAAAATAAAGATTAAAATAAAGATGAAAATGTGATAATGAAGTTAAGCGTGACTCTGTCTGATATGTGTGTTTGTCAGTGTGAATGTGTGTGGTATTTTCAACCACAGGACAGGTTTGCAAAAAGGAGACTGAACCACTCCCTCATATCTACCCAGCACTAGAGGGAGCACCCTTTCTCTTAGGGGGGGGTGAGGGAGGGAACAGCTTGGTCTCTATGCCTGAGGTCTTACCTGGACTAGGCTGCTGAACTGCGCCCTCCCCTTGCCTCCTAAGAGAAAGGGAGCCCCTCTAGTCAAGGGCAGGCTTGAGGGTCGACTGTAATGTTGTTCTATTGTAAAGATGGTCCTTTGATTATTGTTTTCATAGTTTAGTAAGACTGGAAGTAAGACTAATGGGTCTGAAGTTGTAAAGATCGAATATAATTGTGTTATATAAGTTTGTTTCTGCTTTACTTCCTGGGTTCATTTCACCCCAGCACTGTTTTATGAGTCAAAGCATGTTATTGCCTGAAAGCATGTCAGTCAATTGGTGAAGCCTCTGATTGGCTATTGACAAGAACGAGAAAACAACGGGAGCCTGACGGTGCGATCGAAGGACAGTTCTGCTGTTGCGCGGATTTGCTGCGGTGAGGTAAAACAATTGCACATTTTAAATTGAAAGTAAATGATAACGAACATTACATTTATAAAAAAAAAAAAAAAAAAAAAAAATTCTGGTGGAACACAGCCACAGAAGAAAAGCTAATATAAAGCAAATAACCGGAGGGTGGGGCGTTTCTGTTGCACTGCCGTGACTGAACCTGTCTGATAAGGTGGCAACCCGTGCAAATACAACAATGGGAGCATTTGAAAAAGACACACTTGAACCTCCTTCTAAATGTCTATTTACAAATACTCTCACTGTAATTTCCAAGGGTTTTATCTGAGCGTATTTAATGAACACGCTTTAATGGGCAGCAGTGTGGAGTAGTGGTCAGGGCTCTGGACTCTTGACCGGAGGGTTGTGGGTTCAATCCCGGGGGGGGGGACACTGCTGCTGTACCCTTAAGCAAGGTACTTTACCTAGATTGTTCTAGTAAAAACCCAACTGTATAAATGGGTAATTGTATATAAAAAAATAAATAATTGTTTGTAAAAATAATGTGATATCTTGTAACAATTGTAAGTGGGCCTGGAGAAGGGCGTCTGCTAAGAAATAAATAATAATAACACAAATCAGTTGTTTGAGCTGTAGTCTCCTAACCCCAACTATTGTTGGTACCCTAGCAGCAGTTACCCGCAACACTTGGAAATATCCATTTCTGATTTTTAAAATAACTATATATTAAAAAAGTATTAACAATATCGTGCTGTTTAAAATACTGCAACGCTAGCTCTCCAGTGTCTCTATAGACAGAAACAGAATGCACGAAACTGGAAACACGGCATTATAATCTGCAGTGTCAATAATTGCGCATACATTCATTATAATCAGCAGTCATGAAGTAATACAAACGACGAAGACTGTATACTCCACATGGTATATCAAATCAAACGACTTTTCAAAATGACCATAATAAAGGTAATACATAGAAGGTATCAAAATTCATATTTTTGAAAAATGCGTTATTAGTCAGTATAGATACACGTTTTCAAAAGCAAAAAAAAACACACAAAACAAAACAAAAAAAACACAAAAACAGTAATTTAAAAAACAAACAAACACAAACCCTGTGATGATACCCTGTAGTGCAAAATGAGTCATAACAGGAGTTGCTGGCCAATAGGACGAGTGAGGAAGCGTGGTTTATTCTGTACTAACCGATGGACAGCGGGTTCAGCTGTCAGTCAGAGGGGCATTTTTCTGGGCAAACTGGAAAGTTACGGGAAATGGAAGAGAAATTGTGAAATCCCGTGGGAGTTTCACAGTGTTTATAACAAGCAGCTGCTAAAGCAAAACACACGCATCTGCTGAAAAGACAGACGTATCAAGGTAAGAAACTGAAAGTACGCTGTACTCTGGGGACAGGAAAAGACCTGAAACTAAACTGCGTCAATGCTTTCATTCATGCGTGCTGCTCTCGTACAGAGCGTCTATTGATGCGCATTTAGAATTTACTGCACAATTTCCTTTTATGTTAAATTCCTGCATGCATATTTTTTGCACTAAACTGTATCGGGTGATGTAGGCACCTGGCGATTCTTCCTCTATGGCGAACTCTGCTCAGAGCGCTCTGTGATACTCATGAACTTGGCAGTTTTCAACTCGTTGTATAATTAAATACAAAACAGTGAAGCACCATCTTTCTGTATTTTGTAGAAGTATAAATACTTCGGTAAACATAAATAACATTCATGATACTCATACTTTGAAGGTTTTTGCTTTATTTCCCTTTAAAAACTGCCATTTCTGAAAAAAACACGGTCTCAAGCACATTCAAACGGGTAGAAAATGAATAAAAATATTAAATTAAAATCTAAAACACACATTTAAGTATAGTATAGTAACTGAAGAAGGCCAAACTTGTTTTCCTGATAGTGCAAAATAGGCATTTCGAACGGGTCCGCGGCACCGAGTTTTATTTTTCTACACTTTTTTAAACTCACGGTTGATGAGTCCTTGTCGATTTTGATTCACGTTTGTGTAATAAATTAAAAGCAGACAGCCTAAACTTCCTGCCAGTATAGGCCCTAAAACGTATGTCATACAGAAGGGCGTTTTTTTTCGTTTTATGTCCTTTACGCGATGATTTCAAAACCGGCTCCAGCAATGCTGAACATGAACTAGGTAATTTAAAATACGCTAGTACAGTAGTTGGTATAATAGGTAAACAGTTAAAAACTATAGATTAATGGGGGTATGACATAGATCTGACATATGCTTAGTGTTTGTGTCTGTCATTAGACTGCCGTTTGAGCTCATAACTCCTGTGTATGTTGAATATTTTTAAGCTTGGTAGTTTTAACAGTACTTTTAACAAAACTTATTTCATTTATTTAACCATTGTTTTAAACTACTCAACTGCAACAAATAGCATGATACCAAATTATATATTATGCTTTGAATATATCAACTTTATATAAATTACAAAGTTGCAATTGTGTAACAATTTACACAAGTTTAAATTAGATTAATATATTAATAAATTAGAAAAGCTAAACACTTTATTTATATACCAATAATCACATTACCTGCCTTTTCAGTGGCAAATGTACTCTACAAATTCTTAGCATGTAAAACATTGTTATGGTGACTTTTGACCGCTAAAAAAATACTATAACACATATTGCAAAACTGGAATAGTTATAATTTCTTAACAGACAAATAAAAACGCTTTTAAATATGCTATAATATGTTATGTTTCGATACATTATAAACAAAACCCTTGCATTTAAAAATGACCCCTATCCATTTTTTGCAGTACATTTTTGCAGTAGATTTACTGCACAGACACGTGTCTGTAGGTGCCACGCCTTCTGGGCAGTCCTGAGAGATGGGAGAGATGCGTTTTTAGGGGCAGGCTGTTGCATTAAAAGAAAAACTAACTTTCAATTTAAAAACACAACCAAGCTTAGAGTAAACTTTTTCTTTAAAAAGTTTTTTTTTTTAATTCGGAAAGCTAAAGTCAGTAGAGTGCAACACTTAAATCCAAGATGGCCGCCGAGAAGAAAAGGGCAGCAGGATTTGGTGCTTAAAAAAGCATTTCTACACGTTTTAAATCATTTTTTTTATATATTTTAATTTTAGATATGTTTAAGTTAGGTAAAAATTGTTAATAATAACCCATTTTTTTGTTTGTTGTTGAAATCTAAAAAAATATGTACCCATCCAGTCAATAGTCAGTGGTCTGGGTGGAGCAACGGTGCGCATTTTCCTATGCGCAAGGGGCTGTGTTAGACTGGAGGGTGGACACAGTCCACTCACTTTTTTGGAAGGGTAGACTGAGTCCAACCACTATTTTTGGTATAACGCTATTTTTTTTACACCATCTTCATTGTTATTTCTCTTGAATAGTAACCTATTGTATTGTTCCCCAATACTTGATAGTTTAATGTTCCCGACACAGCGTTTGCTTTTAGTGCGCCTGCGTTCTCCTGAAATTGACGTGACAACTGGAGGGCGTTTTCAATTTTTTTTTTTTTTTTTTTTTTAAAGAATGTTATCACATAATAATATGTGTTGATTCAGTTTAACATTTCTAAAATAAACTAAGTGAAAATTAGTGTAACAGCTGATCTTGTTTTTTCCCCCTTCCGAAAATGACAAACACTGTCCAAACAGATTTGATGAAAAATAGCATTTGCTCCAAACAGGCACCGCCTCCCTGCGTTCCGAGCAAGATCTCTCGATGTGCTGAAAATAATTGTGAAAGCGCAGAACACAAAGCGAGATGTGTTTAATAGCATATCATTATTATTTCTTAGAAGACGCCCTTATCTAGAGCCACTTACAATTGTTACAAGATAGCACATTATTTTTACATACAATCACCCATTTATACAGTTGGGTTTTTACTGGAGCAATCTAGGTAAAGTACCTTGCTCAAGGGTACAGCAGCAGTGTCCCCCACCTGGGATTGAACCCACAACCCTCCGGTCAAGAGTCCAGAGCCCTAACCACTACTCCGCACTGCTATAGTGTTTACAAAGACACTGCACATCAACCGTCCTGCCCTGATCCTCTTTAAACATGTTAATCGTGTTTTATTTCGTGTTTGAAATATTTTGTTATTAGATACTAGAATATTGAAAGTTTTGGAGAAGATTCTACCTGGCTTGCCGTGCATCAATAATATTTCTTCACTTGGATGTTTGCTATTAGTGTGTAAGGCTATATTGTGGTGATTCTGAGGACTTGAAAGAACTGAGTGCCTTTGCTCTTGTATTGTGCTTGACTGTGCGTGTCAAAGGATAAGTGTGCCATCCTGAGATGTCCAGCAGTGTGTTGATGCCATGCTTTCTATTTTGTGAACAAAATATCTTTGTTCTCCAGTTTTAAATTATTGTCTAATCCTAAAAAATGTAACTATTATACCAGACATTTAGTGTATGCAAAATACAATTTATTTTAAATGTTTAAACAACTTCTTGGGGGACCAGGAGATGTGAATAGTCAGATTATTTTCCCAGATGGTTTCATGTGGTGGGTACATCCTACATTAACATTTTTTAAAATGCAGTATTGCGCCGATAGCCTTGCAGCCAAATAATGTTTCTCAAAAAGAGGAAAGGATAGCCCTCCTAGTTTAGAGAGGGAGAGTCTCCTTTTCTTTATTCTGGGCTGGAAACCTTCCATAGACAATCAACCCAACAGTGACAGCATATGTTCTACTATTGATTCTAATTATTATACTGATTATTGGTAGCCTAAAACTTAGTTCCATTCTCCACATAATATCATTATTTAAATGCAAGTAAAGATTTTCCCATCCAACTAACAGCATGATTTTTCATGGACCTGGCTCCCCAGATAATATCTGTAGATCAATGTCTTCATCTTTTTAGGTGTAAAATTGACTTCACTGGGGCCTGGGATCGCAAAACCCCTTGCGGGTAGGAAAATGTGCACCATTGCTCAACATTGGTTAAACCTATAGAGTCCACTCACTATTTTCTGTAGGAGTCTAACCCTGGCAAGGGGTTTTGGGAAGTGACGGCCCAGGGGCAAAGCCAAGCTCAGTGCAGTTTTACACCTACAAAGAAGACATTGATCTGTAGAAATTATTTGGGGAGCCTGGGTCTAATGAAAAAAGCATAGAGTTAGTTGGATGGGAAAATGTTTATTTGCATGTAAAGAATTATCTTGAGCTACCTGTGGAGGTGTTTTTTGATCATCAGTGTATTATATAATAATAATAATAATAATAATAATAATAATAATAATAACGGTCACCATTCTCTTTGTTAGGTAGCGTCTTTCATTATAAGGAAATGCTGTGATTGGATAACAATTCTCCTACTTGGGAATCTTGCTAATCTTCTGGGCTTGTGTTAAAGCCCCTAGGTGGCTCAGAGATAGAGTCAATGTAGCCTCGGAGTTTGTTACATGAAGTTTTGTTTAAAAGAACACGAATGGCTGGTATCACTGCAGTCCCTAGGTTGAAACCACACCCTCTTCCCATCTGAGGTCATTTCCTCTCACGGGAACAAGACCAACCCTCTGTTAATGGTGATGCATCTTCAATCTGGATCAGATTTCCATGTAGTAAAATCTCTCATGTTTCATATTGTGACTTAGTACTGACCTACACAACTCCACCACGTTTTGTTTTTGGTGCAACTTGTAGGTGGCACAAGCAATGTTTTAGTCATGCTTTAGCTGTATTGACTTGTAGCAGAGACCAGAGCTTCTTTTCTAAAACAGATTTGGGTCATTCCACATGACATGGAGCATGAAATAGGAGAGCAGAAACTTGTGGAGCTAACAAATTATTAACCTTGTTTTTAGAACCAACCTTTTTATCCTAATAACACGTCCCTTTAATGACAGTACGGTGAAATATGAAAATATGGTTCATTTTTGTTAGTTTTCTTGTTTTATTATTTTTCAACAGACAAGATGAGAGACTGTTGTGGGCTTTTGACGTTGAAACATGAACCAGGTAAGAATATGTACAGTCGTGTGCAAATGTGTTAGAACATGCTTCTGTGGTTCAGCAGTGGGCACATGTGTTGGAGCACCTCTTGCTTCTGTGGTTCAGCAGTGTGCACATGTGTTAGAGCACCCCATTGCTTCTGTGGTTCAGCAGTGGGCACATGTGTTAGAGCACCCCATTGCTTCTGTAGTTTTTCACACACGAGTGCCTATTGTTTCTATATCCCTGATAATAATCCTCACCCCCAGAGGTTTTCATACAGGTAGGTATGTAAAGGATATCCATGACAAATCTTGAGGTGTGCATTTCTGTAGGGCAGATAAACAGGGATGCATGTACTGTAGTGTTAATTAGTGTCGGGTCTGATCAATATATATTTTCACAGTGTCTCTCTCTCCCTCTCTCTCTCCCCCTTCTCTTCCCTCTCTCCCCTCCCTCTCCCCTCTCTCTCTCCTTCTCTTCCCTCTCTCTCCTCTCTCCCTTCTCTTCCCTCTCTCTCCCTCTCTCCCCATCCCTCTCTACCCTCTCCCCTTCTCTTCCTCTCTCTCCTCTCTCTCTGCCCCTTCTCTTCCCTCTCTCTCCCCTCTCTCTCCCCTCCCTCTCCCCTCTCTCACCATCCATCTCTACCCTCTCCCCCTCTCTCTCTCTCAGTGCCTCTGAAGGGGATCGCTGTGCAGTTGAAGGTCCAAGGCTTTGTAGCGGATGTCTGCTCCACTCTCAGCTATGAGAACTCAGAGTCCAGCCCGGTGGAGGCTGTCTTCGTGTTTCCCATGGAAGAGGACTCCTCGGTCTACGACTTCCACGCCGAGATCGGGGGGGTCAAAATCCAAGCTGAGATCCGAGAGAAACAGGAGGTAGCAACTTCTGGGTTGTGTTACAATTATATTAACCCTAAACTAGCAGTGTAACCTGAACTAAGGACCAGGAGCCTGTAGAACTCAACTCCCATGTTAAAGGACCAGTAGCTCTTTTTTTTTTAGGGTAATTTCCCATTGAAGATTGAACGTGTTCTCTAGGTCAGAAAGCCTACAGTACTGATTTTCTCACAATACTTCCAGCTGTAATGTTGTGTTTTCAGGCTTGCAGAGTAGAATGGATTTGTGAAATTGTTCATCCATTGCTCCACTCATTCTTTTTAGTCTCTCTGTCAGTATTTGGGTGAGGAGCTCCAGTGATGAGACTCGATTCTTTCTCTCTTTCCAGGCGCGTGACACCTATGATGACGCCTTGAGCAGCGGACAGCAAGCCTTCCTATTGGAGGAGAGCGATGAAAGCCGGGATGTGTTTAGACTGAGCGTGGGCAGTCTGCCTGCGGGACAGAAAGCGACCGTCTGTCTGTCCTATGTGACGGAGCTGGCTGTGGAGGCGGACGGGGCTCTGAGATACTGCCTGCCTGCCATCCTGAACCCCCGATACACCCCTGCTGGTGAGAACAGGATACACAGGGGATAAACAGCACTGTGCAAATGTATTAGAACACATCATGATTTGTCATTTATGTCCTTTATATACCTGCCTGCATGAAAATGTTGCACCACTTTGTGCTTTAATTAGTCCTTGATGTGTTCTAATAAATGTGCACACTACTGTAGATCTGAAGAACCGCTAATCCAGTTGTCATGAAACTTGAATGAGTAAAAAAACACAAAAATGAGATGAGAATGTTGCTGAATTATCAGGTCTCTGTCTCCCTGTCCTACAGGCGCTCAGTCCCTGACCGCTCCAGTGTCCAGAGCCTCTGGAGGGCCGGTGCCCTACTCTCTGTCTTTCAGTGCCCACCTCGCCTCTCCCAGTGGAGTCGCCCAGGTGAAATCCAACTGCGACCTCACGCCTCTGGAGTATCTCAGAGACGACAAGACCCAGGCCCAGGTAACAGCCCCCCTCCGTTTGGGAGTCTCATTAAGGCACGAACTGAAACGATGTCTACTTGACTTCTCAAATTTCCATGAGCACGGATTGACAATCCGAGCTGATCCGGGTTCTCCCGCATTCCTCCTGATCCCACATTGATAGTCTACCCGAGTCGAGTGAAACGACTCCATGCAATGACAGTTCTGAACCCACTTTGATAGTCTACCTGAGTTGAGTGAAACGACTCCAGGTAATGACAGTTCTGAACCCACATTGATAGTCTACTCGAGTCGAGTTTTTGACGTGTGTTGGCGGTTCTTTCCCAGCAAGCCTTGCAGCTAAGATCACGTTCATTTGTTTACAAAACCGAAAGAATGCACGCTATTACTTTGTTGTTCAGAAACCAGGGCCAGTGGACATAGTTATAAATAAAGTGGCGATAGACTTAGGACAGAGGGAAGAAAACACTTCTTCACACAGAGAGTGGTTAGGGTGTGAAATGGGCTACTTAGTCATGTTGTTGAGGCACAATCACTTGGATCCTTGACAAAGTTCTGAGATCAATCAGCTACTAGGAACTGGACGAGCATAGAGGAGCCTTATCTCGTTTGTAAATTACCTTGTGTTGTAAATTAATTTTCTAATGGTATAATCTTATCACAGAAACTGCAAAAAAGTTGATAGAAACACCCTAACTCTCTCTCTCTCAGGTCTCTCTGTCTCCAGGTCACAAGTTTGATCGGGATGTGGAGCTGCTGGTCTACTACAGCCACCCCCACCAGCCCACCGCTATTGTGGAGGGGGGGCTAGCCTCGACCCCGCCCGGTAAGGAATGACGCTTTAATATATAGGATGGATACCTTTAAACATGTCCACCAAGAGTGTATGCTAAACTGTACTTTCGACACTTGTACACTCAGTGTAGACTCAAAGGTGCAATAATTCTTAGAAAAACAAAGTTAACCCTAGCTACTACTTTAGGCGCAGCACTGAAACCAGGACCAGAGGAACACAGTTAGAAATGAAGTGGAGACTTGGTACACAGTGTAGGAGACACTTCTTTACACAGAGGGAGGTTATGGGATCCTTCAAGACCCAAACTGTTCCTTTAAAATGGACGTGGCTAACAAAACCATTTAATAAATTTGTTACATAGTTTAAAAGTCATTAAATGTGGAGTTTTGAAAGAAACACAATGTAGCACTGGGACAGGGTACACCCCACCCCTGTGTTGATTTTGTATTGTTATTATTGTAATGTTTTGTGTTTGTTTAAAACGAGGATTTCTTCTTATTGTTTGACCACATGGATGGGGTTACAGCTCCCCATCCAGCTCAGCTTGTGAGAATGCGTGGTCAGCACAGAATGATTTATTGACGAATTGGCTGAGAAACCCTTTGGAGAATGTGGTCCAGGGATAAACTAGGTAATTGATGGCCAGTTAATCCATCAGACACAATACAAAACCAGCAGCTTCTGCTGACCGGGTTGGTGATTCAGAGAGGAGGAATGTGAAAAGTTTTATACCAGCACAATACTTGTTTGAATATATATATATATATATATATATATATATATATATATATATATATATATATATATATATATATATATATATATAATTTTGGCCATCATGCCTTTTGTTTTTGCAAAAGTCTTTTTGTTTTTGTTTTAAATATTTCATTTTGTTTCATAAAGAAAGAAGAGCGTTTTTGCAACTCACCCGTCACCACTTGACCATCCTGTCACAAGCACACCTGTATTTTCATTTTAAAACATGATATCTGGTACTACACTAGGCTAAAGGAATCTCTCGGTTTCTAAGCCTTATTCTCAAGTCATCAGTTTCCACTTGCATTTCCTGGGTGGTTTCACTTCGGCAGTGTCTTCTGTCAACACGTTACTGGCTGAAAGCATGTCAGTCAATAGGGGGAAGCAGCTGATTGGTTATTGAATTTAAAAAAGCCATTGAAGGGGTGAGGAAAATGTTACCCTCCAGGTAACGTGACCCAGGAAGTGGAAGACAATCTCAAAAGCATGGCTTGCAAACAGGGATTTCATTAACGCAGAGTAGTACAGAATTTTTAAAATGAAAATCAGGTGTTTTTTTAAACATGTGTTTCTTTCAAAACTGCCCATTTGAGACTTTTGGTTCAAATGGTGAGAAAAGGTGATGAGCTAGACAGCGTAAATGAAACAAAGAGGTGGTTCAGGCAGGGAACTCACTTTAACCTTACATCAAGTCACGTAATCATCAAGCCTGTTTTAGGCGCTTCCAATAGCAGATCAAATCGTCAGTGGAATAGCTGGAATCTTATTCGTCTATCGATACACGTTCAATGATCGTCAAGGAAAGGATGTTTATCTTACCTCAATCCATTACCTCCCCGCTGTGCGCCAGAGTTCACCTCCTCCTCCCCAGACTCCACCTGTTTTTTGGCTTTGTCTAATGGGGCAGGGCAGCTATCCTGCGCCCCTGCCCATGGCTTCTCTACTGTCAGCCTCTCCACTTATCTGTGAGCTAATTTATGGGCACGGGTATCTCTTTGGCCTCGCCTTTCGAATGTAGTGTAAAATATGTAGAATGCAGTAGTGTTGTCTAGTCTGTTATTATAAATCATTTATCGCATAAATTTCCTGACTGAACTGTAGGTGTCCCATGCAATGTGTGGGAATTTGGGAGAAAAGTAAAAGAACATACCATTTTGTGATGCTTGATTAGGCTTTGGTACTTACTGTAAGCGGTCCTGGATTCTTCTGTTGGTCAATTTGATGTTTTTGACTCTTGTGTTTTTGAGGCTCATTGATGGGGGACCCGCTGGTGATGGTCAGTCTGTACCCAGAATTCCCTGCGGCTGCGTCGACACCCCAGTCCAGCTGTGGAGAGTTCATCTTCCTGGTGGATCGCTCGGGCAGTATGGACTGTCCAATGAGCAACATGGAGTCAGGGCCAATGCGCATTGAGAGCGCCCGGGTATGGACACAGGGTTGGGTTTTATATTCAGTGATATAGAAACAATAGACACTCATGTGAAAATGTTAGTCCACTTTGTGCTTTTAATAAGGTATCTTAAACAACTTCTAAAAAGTCTCATGCATTTTACCATTTGTGACTATGTGTTTCCTTTCTCTTCCTATTTTGAATGCATTGCATGGCCTATTAAAGTCATCAATGAAATTAGACTATCACTGATTTTCCTATTTTGACAATTCCACCCCGATTTTCAGTGACCCTGGTTTGCTTTCATATGTCCAATGGTGTGTTGTAATACATGTGCACGCTGCTGTGTGTTCCTGACATGCTCGTTCAATGTGCTGTCTGCTCTGCAGGACACTCTGCTGCTTCTCCTCAAGAGCCTGCCCCTGGGCTGTTTCTTCAATATCTACGGCTTCGGGTCGCACTTCGAGGCCTTCTTCCCGTGAGTACTGCAGCAAATCAGCCAGCTTCTTTTCCTGATCCAAAAATCCATTTAAGAGAATAATACAGTTTACGAACGAGAGGAGACCACTATGCCTTTCTGTGCTTGTTGATCTCAAAACAGGATCCTAATGATTCAGTGTCAACAACATAACCCATTCTATAAGTGTCTCCTTCTCTCTGTCCTGAGTCTGTCTCTACTTAATTTCCAGCTGTGTCCTCTGCAGCTGGACTGCACTGCAGGTATTAGCTAGAGTTCATTTAAAGATGTCAATCAGGCCCCCCCTAATTCTTCTTTTTGCTAGTCTAATAACTTCAGTCCCCTCTGTTTATCTTCATAGCTCATTCTTTAAGCCCTGACATTAGTAACCTGCAAAGCTAGAAATCATTAGAACCTCCTTTTAGCCTTTTTTGGGTGTCACAGTTCTGGATGAAGTTCCCTTCACTTTGACCTGTGACCTAAAATGGCCGTCATATTGTCGTGCCGTTTTGGTTTTCCGAATACAGGCTTCATATTCATATTTGGTACAAAGCTGTGTTCTATGATTCTCTGGTTCAAGTTTTATTGTGGGTATCATACAAGGGAATGACTTTTTATCAAAGTTGCAATTGCGTTCCTGTGTGTCTCTCAGGGAGAGTGTGGAGTACACTCAGCAGACGATGGACTCTGCTCTGGGGAAGGTGAAAGGGATGGGAGCTGATTTTGGAGGGACGGAGATCCTGGAGCCACTGAAAGACATTTACAGCAAAGCCTGCCGACCAGGACACCCCAGACAGGTGGGAAGGGGGGTGAACCGCAGCCTTCTAAAAGTGGTGAAACCAAGAATTTCCAATCTACTGCTGAAAAAATTAGAATTGGGTTCAAGACCGCCCTTAAATCCCACATGCATTTTCCAGGAGGATATTTCCAGTTGCCAGTGGGAAGAGGGAGGTAAAATATGAAATTGCTGCATGAAACAGTTCTCCCCTCACACTCATCCAATTCTGACCTGTCAGAGAAATCTAAGATGGTTTTAATTCATTTCCATCCTACCGCCTCCCCCATCTCCATCCTTGTACTGCAAGCAAACTGTCAAATTACATGCATGTAAATAGATGTATATTAAACATTAGCCGGCATTTCCGAAACATTTGCAGTAAATTGTGTAAGAGTTACATACAAGCTAAGTTCAAAATGTGATCATTTAAAACACGGTTTGTGTTCTAATTACATTACTGATTTATAATTGAGCTGCTGCGGCTTTAAGAGAGTGATGTCATGTGCCGCAGTGCTTGCTGGGACGGTGGAGGAGTTCTGGTTGCAGTACAAGTGTGGAGTCAGGTCGTTACTTTGGCAGCTTCAAGCTTACAAGAATCAGTTCATATTCCTGTTGTTTATAGTCAGAAAAGGCATAATCAAGTGACTGTATATCCAGGTGACACCAGAATATACATTACCTGGATTGCTTTCACAAGCATCTGTCTGGAAGTGGTTTTCTACCTCTGACCGGCAGGCTGCAATAGCATTATATTACTTGTGATTGTCTTTCAATACAATTTCATATCCCTAGTAAACAGATGTGATTCATAGAAGGGATGCTTAATCGATCAATAGAAAATGTCAAGATTAAAAAAATATATATATGTCTTATAAGTCCCACTAGAACCAATTTTGCATTTCTCTCTCTCTCTCTTTCTCTCTCTCTCTCTCAGCTGTTTGTCTTCACAGACGGAGAAGTAGGGAACACAAAGGATGTCATTAATGAAGTCAAGAAGCATGCTGGCACTCACAGGTACTGGGAGTACTGGCACAGACTGGGACAAGCTTTTTGCCCTTTGACCTCTCATTTCCAGTGTTCGTTACATCATCCAGAATGATAATGATTCCATAGTAGGGTTGTCCAACCCTGGTCCTGGAGAGCCACACTCCTGCAGGTTTTCTGGTTATCTTTAAATCATTAATGGCTAAAGACCTGGAACAAAATGTTACAGTGTTTGTCAATTCAGAAAATAACTGGGTTCAATGAAGTAATTGAGAACTCGGGTGGAATGAAAACCAGAAGACCCTGCAGCTCTCCAGGACCAGACTTGGCCTCCCCTGCTGTATACAGTATAACACTTTATGGTGTTCGTAGTGTAAGAGTTAGTATGGAAATATCCAGTATCCGCTATCATTTCATTTGTGATGACCTGTTTCAGCAATACCCAGCCCGCTGTTTCCACTGGAGTTTGGTCTGTTTCAGGTGCTTCACGTTTGGGATCGGAGAAGGAGCCTCCACAGCTCTTATCAAAGGCATGGCCCGAGCAGGATCGGGTCACCCCGAGTTCATTACAGGCAAGGACAGGATGCAGCCCAAGGTACGAGGCCGGGGATTGTGACGGGAAGCGTGGCTGTAACGATACGCTCCAGCTTGTTATCCACTGTTTCCATTGATATTTTACCTGTATTGGGGAGTAACTCATTACTAAAGGCTGGATTAGTTTCGCGGTTATCATGGATTTCACGATTTCTGTGAAATGTCTGCATTGCCGTGCAAAATGTAGTTCCTGTGAAAATTCACATTTCTGAAAGAATAGTGTAAAACACTTAAATAAATTCAACAAGCGTTTTTAGACAGATAGATATATATATATATATATATATATATATATATATATATATATATATATATATATATATATATACAGTATATATATATATATACAGTACTGTGCAAAAGTTTTAGGCAGGTGTGAAAAATGCTGTAAAGTAAGAATGCTTTCAAAATAGACATGATAATAATTATATTTATCAATTAACTAAATGCAAAGTGAGTGAACAGAAGAAAAATCTAAATCAAATCCATTATTTGGTGTGACAACCCTTTGCCTTCAAAACAGCATCAATTCTTCTAGGTACACTTGCACAAAGTCAGGGATTTTGTAGGCATATAGTCAGGTGTATGATTAAACAATTATACCAAACAGGTGCTAATGATCATCAATTCAATATGTAGGTTGAAACACAATCATTAATTGAAACAGAAACAGCTGTGTAGGAGGAATAAAACTGGGTGAGGAACAGCCAAACTCAGCTAACAAGGTGAGGTTGCTGAAGACAGTTTACTGTCAAAAGTCATACACCATGGCAAGACTGAGCACAGCAACAAGACACAAGGTAGTTATACTGCATCAGCAAGGTCTCTCCCAGGCAGAAATTTCAAGGCAGACAGGGTTTCCAGATGTGCTGTCCAAGCTCTTTTGAAGAAGCACAAAGAAACGGGCAACGTTGAGGACCGTGAAGCGCAGTGGTCGGCCAAGGAAACTTACTGCAGCAGATGAAAGACACATCATGCTTACTTCCCTTCTAATCGGAAGATGTCCAGCAGTGCCATCAGCTCAGAACTGGCAGAAAACAGTGGGACCCTGGTACACCCATCTACTGTCCGGAGAAGTCTGGTCAGAAGTGGCCTTCATGGAAGACTTGCGGCCGAAAAAGCCATACCTCCGGCGTGGAAACAAGGCCAAGCGACTCAACTATGCACGAAAACACAGGAACTGGGGTGCAGAAAAATGGCAGCAGGTGCTCTGGACTGATGAGTCAAAATTTGAAATATTTGGCTGTAGCAGAAGGCAGTTTGTTCGCCGAAGGGCTGGAGAGCGTACACGAATGAGTGTCTGCAGGCAACAGTGAAGCATGGTGGAGGTTCCTTGCAAGTTTGGGGCTGCATTTCTGCAAATGGAGTTGGGGATTTGGTCAGAATTAATGGTCTCCTCAATGCTGAGAAGTACAGGCAGATACTTATCCATCATGCAATACCATCAGGGAGGCATCTGATTGGCCCCAAATTTATTCTGCAGCATGACAACGACCCCAAACATACAGCGAAAGTCATTAAGAACTATCTTCAGCGTAAAGAAGAACAAGGAGTCCTGGAAGTGATGGTATGGCCCCCACAGAGCCCTGATCTCAACATCATCGAGTCTGTCTGGGATTACATGAAGAGAGAGAAGCAACTGAGGCTGCCTAAATCCACAGAAGAACTGTGGTTAGTTCTCCAAGATGTTTGGGCCAACCTACCTGCCGAAGTTCCTTCAAAACTGTGTGCAAGTGTACCTATAAGAATTGATGCTTGATGCTGTTTTGAAGGCAAAGGGTGGTCACACCAAATATGGATTTGATTTAGATTTTTCTTCTGTTCACTCACTTTGCATTTAGTAAATTGATAAATATAATCTATTAACATGTCTATTTTGAAAGCATTCTTACTTTACAGCATTTTTCACACCTGCCTAAAACTTTTGCACAGTACTGTATATATATATATATATATATATATATATATATATATATATATATATATATATATATATATATATATATATATTTTAACCATGAAATAAATACAGCCCTATCAATTGCATTACTGTAATCTAATTACATTTTTGAGGAACTTGAACTACTGTAATCTAACTACATCTCAGTAACTTCAATTTTCAGACAGGTAATGCAATGTTGTCCTGTATTGTATGTGAATAAAATAATATAGATACTTTTCGTTAAATTTCTAAAAAAGACTACAGCGAATGCGTAACATACAAATCAGAAAACGCTTCATCAGTGCAAGTTAAACCTAACATGAAGTGAAGGCCGGAGCCATTAAATCAAACCAGAGTCTGGGGGCGGGACTAGAATAGAGTACCCACAGCCTGGAAGAGTGAATCACAGTTCAGTGATGTACATTGAATGGGTTACCCTGTGTGTGAATCACAGTTCAGTGATGTACCATGAATGGGTTACCCTGTGTGTGAATCACAGTTCAGTGATGTACAATGAATGGGTTACCCTGTGTGTGAATCACAGTTCACCGGTCTCCTTGTCTGACTCTTCCAGGTGATGCAGAGTCTGAGGTTCGCACTCCAGCCCGCTGTCAATAACATCGTCCTCAACTGGGACGTCCCGGCTGGACTGGAGGTTGTTCCTGTGTCTGAAACACCAAAGGTCCTCTTCCGGGGTCATAGGTCAATCCTGTACGCGCAGCTCAAAGGAAAGGTATGACAGAGGAGGCGAACAGATTCAAAGAGCAGCCGTGGACTACCTGCTGGTAAAGTACAGGGAGCCCTTCTGTAACATCCTCTCTGTCTCTCCAGTTTGATGAGAGTGCGGTGGGTCGGCGAAGTCTTCAGTACAGTCTGGGAGACGAGCCCCACAAGACGGAGATCAGCTTCAAACTGCAGCCGGACAAGCACACTGGGTATGACTCGTAACCTCTTACACAGCACACAAGCACACTGGGTATGAGTCATTAGCTCTTACACTGCACACAAGCACACTGGGTATGAGTCATTAGCTCTTACACTGCACACAAGCACACTGGGTATGAGTCATTAGCTCTTACACAGCACACAAGCACACTGGGTATGAGTCATTAGCTCTTACACAGCACACAAGCACACTGGGTATGAGTCATTAGCTCTTACACTGCACACAAGCACACTGGGTATGAGTCATTAGCTCTTACACAGCACACAAGCACACTGGGTATGAGTCATTAGCTCTTACACAGCACACAAGCACACTGGGTATGAGTCATTAGCTCTTACACTGCACACAAGCACACTGGGTATGAGTCATTAGCTCTTACACTGCACACAAGCACACTGGGTATGAGTCATTAGCTCTTACACAGCACACAAGCACACTGGGTATGAGTCATTAGCTCTTACACAGCACACAAGCACACTGGGTATGAGTCATTAGCTCTTACACAGCACACAAGCACACTGGGTATGAGTCATTAGCTCTTACACTGCACACAAGCACACTGGGTATGAGTCATTAGCTCTTACACAGCACACAAGCACACTGGGTATGAGTCATTAGCTCTTACACAGCACACAAGCACACTGGGTATGAGTCATTAGCTCTTACACTGCACACAAGCACACTGGGTATGAGTCATTAGCTCTTACACTGCACACAAGCACACTGGGTATGAGTCATTAGCTCTTACACAGCACACAAGCACACTGGGTATGAGTCATTAGCTCTTACACTGCACACAAGCACACTGGGTATGAGTCATTAGCTCTTACACTGCACACAAGCACACTGGGTATGAGTCATTAGCTCTTACACAGCACACAAGCACACTGGGTATGAGTCATTAGCTCTTACACTGCACACAAGCACACTGGGTATGAGTCATTAGCTCTTACACTGCACACAAGCACACTGGGTATGAGTCATTAGCTCCGTGGGTAGAATAGAAAACGACTGCAGTTCGGCAAGGGAGGCAGTGCCTTCTTAAAAAATACAGCCATGTGCAAATGTATTACAATACCCCAAGATTTGTCATCCTTTATATACCTACCTGCTTGAAAACCAGGACAATTTTCAATTTTCAAGAATTTCACTTTTCGGTCTGTAATTGATTATAGAAACAATAGGTACTCGCCTGAAAATATTAGACCACTTTGTGGTTTGATCAGGCATCTTAAACAACTTCTGAAAAGTCTCCTGCATTTTTACCATTTGTGGCTATGTGTTCCCTTTCTATTTTAAATTAATTGCTTGCGTGGCCTATTAAAGTCATCAATTAAATTATACAATAACCAATTTGCTTATTTCGACAATTTATCAAGATTCATTTCCAGTGGTTTGATTTCATATGCACAAGAAATCAAAACAGAAGCAATGGGGTGTTGTAATAAATGGATTTTAGATTATTTGGTTTACTGTAATATGATTAATTCTAATTTATGTTCCCTGCAAATTCAAAACTAAAGAATATTCGAACATCACTAGAATTTTTGTTTTAAGTCGGTCTCTAACATGATGTGTTTTCTGCCTTTATAAAACAGTTTAGTTAAATATTTTCACTGTAAACATAATAAACAATTTAAAACAGTAATATATCTTAACCCTTTAAGGTACAAGGGACATATTGAGGTGCACAAACCAACAGGGTTTAAAATTTACTGACCGGTTGGATCGGTCATCCAAATGGTCAGTTTGTGATGCTTGAGTTGCTCTCAAATGTATTTTAAGAAGAAACTGTTTGAACAAAAGGGCTCAATTCCTCGTGTACCTGAAGGGGTTAACAGTGATTGGCTGATTTTCTCACATGTGATTTATAATTGTACATCTAGTACTGTTTTTTCTGTATTTTTCCATGACAAAGGAGATTTTTCAGTAGATGCCTTCTGAACTTGTCAGTGATCTAACTGTACCTTCTAAATCTCAGTACTGTCTCCATGACTAATACCATTGCTCCATGAGTGCAGTGCAGTCCTCGTGGACGTTAGAACCACAGCACTATCAACTTGTCAGTGTTGTTCTGGGCAGGCTGACGACTCACCGCCTGGCCGCACGGACCCTGATCTGCTCCCTGGAGGAAGGAGGGAGCGTGGAGGGAGAGGGCGGAGATAAAGAGAAGGTGAAGGAGAGAGTGGTGAAGATTAGCACCGAGGCCCGAGTCATCTCAACACACACGGCCTTCATCGCTGTGAACAAGGACCTGAATCAGGCTGTGCAGGGGCCTCTGATCCAGAGGAACATGAGGCCACAAAGTGAGTGTTATTCATTTATTTACCCAGAGGTGAGTCAGTGTCTCCCTTAAGCTGAGGGAACACAAAGCCACTTTGAGGCTTGGAACTTGGTTTCAGGAGACTAGGTTTCAGACCACTGCATGACACACCAGGGGAGACTTGGGGTTTGATACAGCACAGTTGCCTCAAACTAGGCCTCTCGGTTTCCTGGAACCAGGTTTCAAGCCACTGTTCCTGAAAAAGTCTCTTTGTGTTCCCTCAGCTTTTATATGGCTTACAGCCCACCAGCAGGTCAGAGAAACCGTCCAATCCACAGCTGCGATTCCCTGGAAGCAAACTCAGCTGGCAGGCGGAGCATCAATAATTAGCATAAAACCCACCACTGAATAATAATCAGAACAGAACCCCCCCCTTTCCATGTGCAGGACCTCATGCGTTCCTTAAATAGATCTATTCAACCTTCCCTGAATTCAGAGGTCTCTGCAGTTCATTCAAAGAGGGTTTGAAGCAGTCTCTATTGAACCCATTGAGTTGCAGATCGTTTTGTCTCAAGCTCTTTGCTGTCGTTTGAACCAATGCTCTCTCTCTCTCTCTCTCTCTCTCTCTCTCTCTCTCTCTCTCTCTCTCTCTCTCTCTTCAGTGATGGCCTGCTCTTTCATGCATTCCCCTCCCCGAAGTCTTCCAAAGATGATGATGATGTCTGGTGGTGGCTTTGGCGCTCCTAAATATAACCCACCAATGTTAATGCAGCAGAGTGGAATGTCTGCAGGTATCCCACCAATAGCAATGCGGCAGTGTGCGGTGATGAGTAATATTGCTGTCAATCAGTGCAGTGAAACTGGGCCAGAACCGGGTAAGAGAAAGTTCATTCTTTCTTTCTTTGTCTTTGTTTCAGTTGCTTTCTGTCTTGTATTCTCTGCCCTTCTTTTTGTCTTTCTTTCATTCTTTTTTCTTTCTTTCTTGTTTCTGCTCTATCTTTCTGCCTATTTTCTTGTGCATTCTCTACTTAATTTATTTTCTTTTTTTCTCTCATTCTTTGTTTCCTTTTCTTCTGTCTTTTTTTCTTTCTCGACTCTTTGTTTTATAAATGTTCTTATATGCTCTTTACACCTGATTCCCCTGTAACTTAAATAAAACCAACGTGAACAAGATTCTGCTCGCAGAGTGTTTGGGATGGTATATCGGACGCCCTTTAGAAACGTATCAAACTGCTTTTTAGTTGGGATTCGGATCTTTGTTGTGTTTGACTTTCTGCAGTGTTTCAGGTATAAGAAGTCCCTCTGTGTTGGTATTGTGTTGAGTTCTGATCTGTGACAGTGCTGAGCTATCGGGACGTGTTTACCTCATTTCTTGGTGCTTTTTCTTTTCTTTATAGATAAAGAGGACCCCATGCTAACGCTGATCTCCCTGCAGAAAGCTGACGGCTCCTGGGAGCTCAACGAATCGCTCGTTTCTGTGTTTGAGAAGAAAGAGCAAGAAGCCATCAGCAAAATGCCAGCCGAGGTAATTAACTAGTGAATGGAAATGTACCCGTTTAGCACATCCGTTCACTACGTAGGTCTTAAGTGTGCAGTTTTGAAAGAAACCCATTTTCTAGCAAACATGGGCTTTCGTTTTAAAACCTGATCTCTGGCACTTGTTTAGGTTAAAGAAAGTTCCCATGCCTTATTCTCTGGAGATTGGTCACACTTGCACTTCCTGGGTCATTTCACCTCAGCAGTGTCTTCTGGGTTAAAGCATGTTACTGGAAGGAAGCATATCAGCCAATCGGGGAAGCCATTGAAGGGGTGTGGGGAGTTGCATAAGTGCATGGCAAATAATGAAACAATTGTAGCAAATGAAACAGGTAAAATAATATAATGGTTAGAAAATAAATATTAGGGAAATGTAGATGATTCCAAGTGTGTGAAGAAGTGTCTTCTTCCCTCTGTCCTAACCCTATCTCTACTTAGTCTCCATCTGTGTCCTCTATCCTGATTTCTGTGCTATGCTTCAAGTCCTGCCCTGTCCCCCAATCCTGTTTCTGTAGAATTTCAAGTGTTACTCGACTGGAATCTCTGCCTTGACATGCACTTTATAAGCACTGCTGTTTCAGTGCAGTTACTTCCCCTGTTGTGTGTGCAGGTGAGTGACAAGGCCGTGTGGGCGACGGTGCTGGCGTTGCTATGGCTACACAGCTTCAGGGCGGAGCTAAAGGAGGAGTGGGAGTTCCTGGCAATGAAAGCGCTCTCCTGGGTCAAAGCACAAGCAGGTAAAGAACTAACTACCTGACAGTGAAGCAGCAACCAGGCCCTGCTCGCTAAACACTGAACTAACTACCTGACAGTGAAGCAACAACCTGGCCCTGCTCGCTAAACACTGAACTAACTACCTGACAGTGAAGCAACAACCAGGCCCAGCTCGCTAAACACTGAACTAACTACCTGACAGTGAAGCAACAACCAGGCCCTGCTTGCTAAACACTTCAGTCTGTCATTTTGAACTCATAAGTATTTATTTTAAATCTGCTCAGGGTTGCAAATCCTGCAAATATTAACATCATGGAAATTAGAGTGGGGTTTTATGATTGTTTTTGTTTTCTGTTGATTGTTTGAATGGTTTGTTTCATTTTATTATTATTTTTTGCTGTAATGTTATTTCTTGCTGCCTTCTGTTGCCGAGACCCCCTTGTAAATGAGATGTATATCTCAAGGGCTCTATCCTGGTTAAATTCAATACATTTCAGATGTGGACCTGACTGACCTGGCGTCTGGTGAGCTCAGGCGGGCACCTGCTGGGATGGCCTTTGTCCTCCAGAGGCCTGCACTGTAGCTCTTTGATTTCGAGTTCCTGGGTGTAAAGGGGTGACTGGCTTGGGGATCAGTTCTCCTGAGCTGTTGTGGGGATTCGCTGCAATGAGGGAATGTAATTGGACCTTCTAAATTGGGGAGAAAATCAGGGGGTAAAATAATTGGGCACTAAATGTATTAAAGAAGTGTGAGATTTACAAAACCAGCATCTCTGCCTGTGTCTCTTAGAGCAGGGGTCCTCAAAGCTTTTGGACTGCGCCCCCTTCCTCTTGTCTGTGGTACTTGATTCCCTCCCATTGTAATAAGAGCAGACTTACCACTGCAGTAACAGTTTACTGATTGATTCATCCAATAATATGCAAGCTTCAATAAAAGGCACCAGTCAGATGCACAGCGCCATCTAGAGACTTTGACATGCCAGGAGGTGTCGGCAGTAAGGTTTGCTTCAAGTTAATATATATAGGTGAAGATTTTCCTGAACCTTCTGCGCCCCCCAGTTTGAGAACCACTGTCTTAGTGTATTCTACTCTATAAAACTACGTGAACTGCCACAGATGAAGGCAAGAGCTGAAATGTTTGCCATTGCTTCCCTGTTTAATCCCCACTGTGTGTTTGGTGTGTTTCAGGGGCCAGTTTGAAGCCGTGTCTGGAAGCAGGGAACAGTCTCCTTGGCTGCAAGGTGGAGCCGCAGACACTCGCTCTGTGACGGTCCAGACCTCAAAGAGCCTCAATCAGCCTTCTATACCCACTGCAGCAAGCCAGCTCCTGCTTTGAGCAGCACACTGAATATTTAGCTATGTAGAAATGCTATATCTGATCACTCAAAGAGCCTCAATCAGCCTTCTATCCAGCTACCCACTCCACTTGTTCAAAAACAGCAATTGTGGGGGCTCCCGAGTGGCACATCCAGTAAAAGAGCGCTCCGCGTGGAGTGCAGGATGTGCCCTATAGCCTGGAGATCGCAGGTTCGAATCTAGGCTATGTCACAGCCGACCGTGACCGGGAGTTCCTAGGGGGCGGCGCACAATTGGCTGAGCGCTGCCTGGGTAAGGAGGGCTTAGGTCGGCAGGGGAATCCACGGCTCACCGCGCATCAGCGACCCCTGTGGCCGACAGGGCGCCTGTGGTTCTGCAGTGGAGCCGCCAGATCTGTGTTGTCCTCCAGCACTATAGGTCTGGTGGCATTGCTGTGGATCTGCAGTGCGAAAAATGACGGCTTGGCAGGAGCACGTTTCGGAGGACATGTGTTCCAGCCGCCGTTTCCCGAGTCGGCGGGGGGGTTGCGAGCGGTGAGCCGAGGATACAGATAATAATTGGGCATACTAAATTGGGGAGAAAACCGGGGTAAAAAATTGGCGACGACTAAATTTAAAAAAGAAAAAAAAAACAAAATAAAAAACAAAAACAGCAATTGTACTGGACTGGAGGTCTGGGTAGAAAAATGTTTGATTTTTAGCGCAATAACATTATACTGACATACAGGGTCTTTTCATTCAGTCCTTCTGTTTTATTTTCATATTACTGATAATGGGTTATCTAAATATTTTCTGTATGTTTCATATGCTTGAGTGTTTCACGTTATGGATAAAAAAATGACTGCATTAAAGAATTGCTTGAAAATGGACATGGAGTTACTGCATACAACTATTTTGAGGACGTTATTTTGTGTTGCTTCTATTACTGTTTCAAAGCAATGCTGTAAATGAAGACGGTACTGAGGTTACTAAGCCTTTAAGTAAATCTTATTCTCAAAACAGCATGCCAAAACCCTTACTGTGTTGCTCCTTTTACCAGATGTCTTTATTTTCACTCAGTCAAAGCCACTTCCTTCCTGTGTTACATGCATTACCGTCCCACTGGATCCTTGTGTTCTGCTGCACACAGAGTAGGAACCTGGTGCTGGGGTCCTTTTGTGTGTAAACACAGGAAGGAGTGTTACAGTCTGGTGTTGTGACATGACTAGAGGCAGTCCAAATCTGTGGATAAAGGAAGTCCTTTGCAGACTCCCACGGAATGCTCAGTCTTCCACAGATTCTTCATATTTTGCAGCTACATCATCATCATAATGATCACAAACAGACTGCTAAAGTGACCTGAAATATAGAACTTAGCTGGTCGGTTCAAATTTTGTTAAATTAACAGATGCTCTGTCTCCTTCAAAAAGTGGGAGTGAATTAAAGACTAGCGTTTTGAAAATAAAATTGGAAGTACTTAACCCATACATTGTTTGATATGATTGTTTACTTGATTTCCATTTTCAGAAGCCATTATTAATACAAATACTGAACACATAAGATGCTCCACGGAACACTCCACAGATACCTGCTTAAATGTCTGCAGTTATTTGCATGGTTTCCCGCAGATTTGGGCTGCCTGTAGATATGAGTCACAGGAGTGAACGATAAAGATGTCTGGTAACCATGAAGATCATCCGAACAAGAAGGGGCTTGAGCTAATGAGGGAGGACAATGCTTCTTTAAGCTTTGGTAATTGCACCCACACAATTAGCGGTTCTCAAACTGGGGGGGGGGGTGCGAGAAGGTTCAGGTTTTTAAAATGTCTTAATTAAATAAATAAATTTATGTTGCAGTGCACATCTTAACCTAGGCTATACCGTATAATTGTTGGAAACGTTATTTGGGCTTTATTGGCTATTTTGATTGGATCGCCAGAAATACTTACACCAATCATACAGTACTGGTAGCGATCCCGCCCTCTGTCAGACTGGTATACAGAACAGATTAAAGAAACGCTGGACAAGAGAAATGAAGTGTCACATATCAAAGTGGATATAAGAATGGCAGTGATAAAGCCAATTTGCTTGAAAACATCAAGCAGATGGGACATTTCCATCAATGGATTTAAAAACCCAGAGGCAGTGTAAACTGCCTGCTACTGTAGTTCTTTGTGTTCTTTTTTTAGAAGGGTTTAATTAAGTAACAGCCCAAGTTGTTTGTGTCAGACTTGTTGAAAGTCTGTAACAAAATGGTTGGTTGTTATTGTCGATACGACTATTAATGCAGGCATCATGCAGGTATCGCAAAGTCCAGAAACAAAACAAAATGTTAAAATGTTTTGCACTGTATAAAACTGAGCTGATTTTCCCAGTGCTTAATAGTCTATTAACCAGTTTGAAATGATTTTGAAGCAAATAAAAGGGTGAAGTGTTCTAAGCAGGCGAGGGACATTATGGACCTGAAAGCCCAGATGGCCTAGGTCCTGGAGCTTCTGTCTAAACAGGCACCTGCGGCTCCTGCCGCAGTCCCAGCTCCAATACAGCCCCATCTGCCGTACCCTCCCTCCCCCAGGGGAGATCAGGGTGAACGGGGAGAGGCGTCCCAGCTGGCACAAGAGGTAGGAGGGGAGCCCAAACCCCTGCCGAGGCGGAACCTTGCTTCGAGGTGGTCTCGAAGCGGCGCTGCTCCGCTGTCGGACTCAACCTCAGCTCTGATGGGGCGCACTGCAGCGTTCCTGCTGGTCCCCTGGACGCCAGCGGCAGAACCACGCCAGTCCGTATTCCGGACACAGGCCGCGGCTCCTCGTCCTCAAAAGTTCCCGGCCTTCCCAGCCTTCATGGAGGAGGTACGTTCCTCCTGGGATCGTCCCGCCTCAGCTCCAAGCGTGCTGAAGCAGGCCGCACAGCTTGCCTAATTGGAAGGCACGGAAAGCTGGGCCTAGCAGGGCTCCCCCCAGCAGATTCCACGATTGCAGCCTTGGTCAAGACCCCGCAAGTGGGAAGATTAACCAGAGATCTGGTGTGTCCAAACCCACAGTGCAGGGTGACGGAAATACACCTCAAGAGGGCGTATGCAGCGGAGGCACAGGTAACCTGTGTGGCAAACACGACGAGTGTACTGACTGCCTATATGGATGGCGTACTGCCCATCCTAGACCTGAGGCTTCTCAATAGGTTCTTAAAAGAAAGGAGGTTCCAGATGCTGACTCACCGGCGGGACGACTGGTTCACCACGTGGACTTACAGGACGCGTATTTTCATGTTCCCATTCGTCCAGAGCACTGGAAGTATCTCCGCTTCACCTTTCAGGGAAGCGTTTACGAGATCACTGTGCTGCCATTGGGCCTCTCCCTAGCTCCTCGTACTTTTCAAAGTGTGTAGACGCTATCCTGGCCCCCTTGCGGTTGCAGGGGATCAGAGTAATAAACTTGACGACTGCCTCCAAATTGGGTTGGGGGGCAGTCTGGGAAGGCAGAGGAATTCCACGGATCCTAGTCGGACTGCTTGACGTCCCTGCATATAAACATGCTGGAGTTGCAGACGGTCTCCCTTGCTCTCCACCATTTCTTCCCAGTGCTAAGAGGTACACATGTGTTGGTCCGGACGGACAACACAACAGTGGTGGCGTACAGTCCCCCGGGTTTGCATCGCATTGCCTTCAGGCTTTTGATGTGGGCTCAGAGGAACTTGCTGTCCCTGCGCACATTCCCAGAGCGGTGAACTGGGCAGCAGACCTCCACTAGAACACAAGTGTTTTACTTTCTTTATATAAAATTTAGAAATCTATCGCTGACGTCACGGTCTGTGCAGACGGAGCGTGGACAGCTTTGGTACGGGAACAGCAGAAGAGCACACTGAACAAACATGGAGTTGTGCGAGATCTGGATTGCAGAAGAAACGGATGCAATATAGTGAGTTACAGCATCGTCAGTAAAGGTATATTGCAAACCTGTTGCTATACAGAAACAATATGAACATATGTTGTATGCTTTCACATTATGTAATCACAAAGTCAGGTTCCACACATTCATGTCTAAATAATTATTGCTCTTCTAACAGATCTGGGACTCAAATATAATGTATGAATCATAAATTCTTAATAGGCTGTTGATTAGCTGTATCAGCTGTTTAAATATAATCTAATCTATACATCTGTCTGGTCTCTCACTGAATATATCGTATCACTGGCAAGTGCTGTTGTGGGTAATAATAAGCAAGAGGAAGGCAAATAGGATTGTGGATTTGCTCTTTTATTTCAAATGTAACGTGTGACGTTTTACAAGTTTTTCTTTCAGATGTCTAATTAAAGCACAAAGTGGTCTATCATCTTCACAGAAGTGCCTATTATTGGCTACTGATAATTAAAAATTTTACACTGTGAGGTTTTCAATATAATAAGTGAGAAATCTATATTATAATTCCAGGGATGTTGCTAAAATAACAGAATATGTCTCAGAAGTGGTGCCTCTTTACACTTTGAGAGTCCAGAGTCACTTTCGACTTACTCCAGAACAAGCTGAGGTACGCAGCGTATTGTAAACATGTAATAAACTTAGAGTAAATATATAGGAATGCATATGCAGGTAACTTTGAGTATGGAATTAGCCAAATAGTAACAACAAACAAAAATATATTTTTTATTTATTGTTATTACAGGAGCGGATAAGAGATCTACAGCCTTACTACACAGATCCACATGCTAGAAAATGGCCATTTCTTAACAGTGCTTGCCTGTCTTTGGACATTAGCAAACCAGGAGTCTTACAGAAGAGAGGCAGATAGGTTCAACACCAGCAAATCTTTAATATGCACACATCTTCATGAGGTGTGTTCCCTGATCTCTAACCACCTCTCATCTCATCTCATCTTCACTTTATTAACATTAACATCCCTGGTCCGTCCCCATCCACATTATATTGATCATACTCATTCGATTTTACATTAATTCACAATATGCAAATATTTAAAACACAACTGTAAAGCTGAAGAAACACCAAGCCACATTCTCAGGAACCTGGTTCCAGCAGAACGGGAGACCTAGCTTGAGGCAACTTTGCTGAATCAAACACCAAGCCTCCCCTGGTGTGCCGTGCAGGGGTCTGAAACCGAGTCTCCTGAAACCAAGCTCCGAGCCACAAAGAGGCTTCGTGTTCCCTCACAGACGATACCTAAACCTGCCTCAGAAGAAAGCACACCCAATGCAAACACATACTACTGTATCTGAAAACCTGTTTCTGTATTGAAACATTCCTTTAAATGTACTCATTTCCAAGCAATGCTTTTTGTGAACAAAACAAACAGACTGCCTTTTAAAGGTTTTTATAGTGTGGATGAAGTCTGTTTATTTGGTTTCAAGGACCAACATTGCACAAAAGAATGTTTGTTTTGGTAATTACACAGTTCGTTATGCATAGAGGAGGGTCCTGGGAAATCTTGAGAACCCACAATGACACGTTCTTTAGATAACCTACAGTCTCCAGTGTTGGATAAGTTACTTTATAAAAAAGGTAATCTGTTATGCAGCACCTAGTGCACAGCAGCGCATTGCCAGAAGAAATAAACCCTGATCTGATGTTATAAAGATGGAAAGCAATAGTGTGGACTGGAAGGTTGTGGGTTCAATCCCAGGTGGGGGACACTGCTGGTGTACCCTTGAGCAAGTTACTTTACCTAGATTGCTCCAGTAAAAACCCAACTGTATAAATGGGTAACTGTATGTAAAAATAATGTGATATCTTGTAACAATTGTAAGTCGCCCTGGATAAGGGTGTCTGCTAAGAAATTAATAATAATAATAATCATAATAATAATAATAATAATAAATAAGTTCAGCTGCACACACCTGTTCTTCCTCGGAAATTTATCATATTTTTCCACCATAAAGAAAGAAGTCTGAATATTTATCATATGCAATACATTGGGTATTGTACATTAGAAAAATTGATTGTCTGTTTCCAGTTCAAGTTTACAAAAAAAAAAAAACCCACATATGTATGATTAATGGTTTGCAAAAAATAATGTATAATTAATGGTAAATGTGTTTGACAATAGGAAAACACTCACATCCCAATTGATTGCGCCTGTACCAAAACCTCACAGCGTACCACATTCAATGTGACAGCGTACCACTTTCTGATATTACACGGGTCAAGTTTTGGTACATGTACCACATTGTGATGATGTACCACTTTATAACACTAGACCAGTGCTCTTTTGTTTTGTGACCTTCATTATCTACATGGTGCTTGACAGCTTTTATAGTATCAAATTTCCCAGTGACTTGAACATGACAAATTGAACAGAATCCCGAGTCTTCAGTCGTCTTCCTAAGCCAGCTCTGACACTACAGGAGTTGCAACCACTCGTCATTAAAATAGCAAAGCCTACCAGCTTTCTTCTCGGGACCGGGCGCCATCTGCAGTCCAGAACAAAAAAACGTTATTGCAGAAAAAGACAAAAATACAAAACAACGGCAAGGCGTTAAAAACTTTCTGCAAACTTCTTAACGAGCCAAGATTTAAAAAAAAAACCGTTAGCTACGTTAGCAATCAGTAAAGTGTGAAAAAAAAGACGAAATATTTATAACAAACAACAGCAGGATGCGATTTGACAAACAAAACACCCTTGATACATCTGTAGCGCACAATGTAAACAGTTAAGAGAATCACTAAGTTACTTATTTTCTGGGGCTGTTTAAAAAAAGCTACTATAGATTTTTTTGTGTCCTGTCTTCATGTCTTTTTTTTTTTTACTTTAGTATTAGGATGCACTTCCCACGAGAATACACAATAACGGTTTGAAATACAGCTACTGAATGACGTCGACGTAGTTGATTTTCATTGGTTAATTTGCCTTGCTACAGTGCGTACAGAGCTACTGTTGGATGACAATGACGGGTGAGTGGAATCCGAGCCTGATCCATTTTATACAGCCAAACCTCATGATCCGGCTCCAGTGAAACAAAACTCCATTCCTGTTTTTTTTTTTTGTATATCATGTTAATACAATTATTATTATTATTATTATTATTATTATTATTATTATTATTATTATTATTATTATTATTATTTATTTCTTAGCAGACTTAGCGATTAGTTCAAATCAGCATGAAGTTTTAACATCTACTCTTGTGTAATGGAAATCATGGCGACTTACAATTGTTGGTGGTGTCGCTTTTATTTTTCTCGTGAGACTTGGCAACACTGCCCAAACGGCAACAAACAGTGAGTAACAAAGATTCGCAAGAACCGTACTTTTAGTTTACTGTCCGGTCAGAACCACTGACGACGACGACGACAATGATTTACCTAACCTAAATTAATAAAATTACATTGACTGTAGCGGGTCTGCGGGTTTTAATGTCAATTTGCGGTTGTGACCCACGGAATGCGGGTCACTTGGTTAGTCTGTATTGCATGCCCTTCAAAATAAATTGCGCAAGAAAATCTTCCAGTTGTTTTAGATTAATGCCACCAGAGGGCTCCACTTGCTTTGGAATCCCAGAGGCCGTGATTCCTCGCAGTACAAACACAGCGGCAGTCTGCATTCTTTGTGAGGGGTTGCTGTGCTACACAACTAAAAATAATCTTCACAAAATCCTTTTCACTTCCCAAAGATCTTTGGCTCTCACCCAAATAGTCTTTATTCACAGCACATCAAGGACAGATAAGCCGCTAAAAGGCACTGCGTTTTTTAGTTTTCAAAATATTATTATTTGGAAACTATCCTGCATTTGAACAGGATTTTTTTTTTTTTTTCAACAAAGCGTATTTTACAAGGTAAATTAATCTGTTCATAAGGAAAGGAGAAATGTTTAAAGGTAATGAGAAGAGGCCAGAGGCCAGAGCCCACCATTCTCCCCTGCTGGGGGAGCACAGAATCGCTCTCTTTTTTTTTAATGTTCCCAGTATTTTATAGATCCTATTACTTCACCTGGTAAGCTATTCTGTGCATTTATAACAGTGTAAAAAGTGCTTCCTGCCTTCTGTGTAAACTTACTTTTACTCAGCTCCCATTTATGTTGTTTCGTTCTACTCAGTGCTAAATTAGATGCAGCATCTTGGGTTCACTTTTATTATTTAGGATTTTAAAAACTTCACCCGAAACCCCCTCCTTCTCTTCTTTTCTACTGGACTGAAGATTTCTTCAACATAAGAACGAGAGGAGGCCATTTGGCCCATCTAAGCTAGTCTGGTTCCTAGCAAGGGCAGTAGTGTGGAGTAGTGGTTAGGGCGCTGGAACTTTTTCCTCTAGTCCCGCTTTCTGTACTGCGCTAAAAGTATTGGTTCAGTTATGTCGCCTCCTTTACCAGGTCTGATAGGTTCAGCCTAGTTCTCTGTACCCTCTCAAGTGCATTCCTTTTCATAGTGAAGTGACCAAAACTGGACACAGTATTCAAAGATGAGGTCTATTTAAAAGAAAAAGTTCTGTGAATTCAGAATTGCTGTTTCAACCTAGAAATAACAACGGGGGGAGGAGAGAGAGAGTGAGAGAGAGATAGAACAATGAATGAGTTGCAGACTGGGAGGCTGTTAATTCAAGCTCAAAGTGTATTAGCACTGATACATTACCATCAAAATAGGACAGAGAGATAAAAGAGAAGCCAAAGAACAGAGAAGGGGACTGCGAAAAAGATAGATATACATTAATCTGAGTAGAGGTTTTAATTAAAAAAAAAATAGATTTGATGTCCACAATAGAAATTGTAAGATGATGGCCTCTATCCAAATGATCCAGGATCATACTCCTTAATACAGCCGCCTTAAAACACTTATTTCCCCATTGTTTTTATTGTACATAAACAGTGATTTTAATAAGGGAATCGATAAATCATACAGGCTTAGAAGATTTTTATTTGGACAATAAAAGTGCCCCATAGTAAAAGTATAGCAAAGTTTAATAAAGCACAGTGAAAGCATGGTAAAGCATAGGGAAGCATTGTAAAGCACAGAGAGGTGTGGTAAAGCATAGGGAAGCATTGTAAAGCACAGATAGGTGTGGTAAAGCATAGGGAAGCATTGTAAAGCACAGATAGGTGTGGTAAAGCATAGGGAAGCATTGTAAAGCACAGATAGGTGTGGTAAAGCATAGGGAAGCATTGTAAAGCACAGATAGGTGTGGTAAAGCATAGGGAAGCATTGTAAAGCACAGATAGGTGTGGTAAAGCATAGGGAAGCATTGTAAAGCACAGAGAGGTGTGGTAAAGCATAGTGAAGCATTGTAAAGCACAGATAGGTGTGGTAAAGCATAGGGAAGTATTGTTAAGCATGAAGAGGTATGGTAAAGCTAAAACATTTTATAAGGGGACAGGAAAATTAGAAAGTAAATGAAACGAGAGGAACTGAGGGAGTGAGGCAGAGAGAGAGAGGGGCTGAGGGAGGGAAAGAGAGGGAGAGAGCAATACAGTGAGAGAATAAAAAAATGAATGAAAGAGAAAAGGAGAGGGGGTGGAGTAAAACCCTGAGAAAGAAAAAAAGCTTGAGTGAGTGAAATCCACAATACAAAGCCTGGGAGTGGAGACTGCGCTGGGCCGCACTTCAAAGCGATTCTGAAGGCACGTTGCCGGGGCGACAGACATTAGCATGAGATTAGCCAGTTACACCACGTTTAGTTTGGGGGGTGCAGGATTAGGACGGGGGAACTGTGGTGCTGATTTTGGGATGTTAAAAAAAACCTGTCTGAAATAAAAAACTTTTTCAAAAATGACTGAAAAGCTTCCTCAAATAAGGCAAATCTATTAAAAACACACACACACACACACACACACACACACACACACACACACACACACACACACACACACACACACACAAACACACACATATATATATATACAAAAGTTTACAAACCCCAATGGAAATATATAATTTCTAGAAATTTGTCCAAAAAAAATAATTTTAGGAAAAATCTTTTGCTGCAAAAGTTTTGCTTTTGTGGAAAAGGTAAAACAGTTTCAAGAAATAGTATTCATACCCTTTGATGCCCTGATACTATTTCCTACAAGGTGCTAGAAATTTCAATATGATAATGCAGAACCTAATTCTAGAAAAGTCTAGATTATGCTGAATTGTAGGTGAACATTCTTAGAGAGTATAAAAGGCTTAGGCATAGGATGATTGCTGTCATTACAGTAAGTCAATATGGGAAAAAGTAAAGAGCTATCTGAAGACCTTAGGCAGAAAATTATTTATTGTCATAAAGCTGAGAAGGATACAAGAAGATTTCCAAGCATTTGTGTATCTCAATTTCAATTATTGTTTCTATTATCAAGAAGTACAAGACTCATGGTACTGCTACAACGCTCCCTCGGTCTGGAAGAAAGAAGGTTCTTTCACCAAGAACAAGTAGAAGAAATGTGAGGAAGATTAACAACTGAGAATGACCGCCAAAGATATTCAAAGTGAATTGGCTGCAAGTGGGATGGGGGTTTCCATTTCAACCATAGGTCGAGTATTGCATGGTGAAGGTCTCAGTGGTCACAGGCCAAGGAAAAAGCCTTTGGAAGACGTCACAAGGACAATCGCTTAAAGTTTGCAAAACGGCATTTGAATGATGGATATGAGTTCTGGTCAAAGGTTTTGTGGTGTGATGAAACGAGCTATTTGGTCACGTTGATAGTTGTTATGTTTGGAGAAAGTCTGGTGAGGCCTACAAAGAAAAGAACACCACACCTACTGTCAAGCATGGAGGTGGTAATATCCTTCTATGGGGTTGTTTTTCCACTAATGGCACAGGAAATTTAGTTCCAATACATGGTGAAATGGATTCCATAGCATACCAAAAGATATTGGCCAATCATCTGAAACCCTCCGCTACAAAACTTGGTTTAAAGCGCAATTCCAGGAGACACTTCTTCACACAGAGAGTGGTGAGGGGATGGAATGGTTTACCTAGTCATGCTGGTGAAGAAGACTCTTCTTCACACAGAGAGTGGTGAGGGGATGGAATGGGTCCCCTAGTCATGCTGTTGAAGGAGACTCTTCTTCACACAGAGAGTGGTGAGGGGATGGAATGGGTTACCTAGTCATGCTGTTGAAAGAGACTCTTCTTCACACAGAGAGTGGTGAGGGGATGGAATGGGTTACCTAGTCATGCTGTTGAAAGAGACTCTTCTTCACACAGAGAGTGGTGAGGGGATGGAATGGGCTGCCTAGTCATGTTGTTGATGCTGAATCACTTGGATCTTTTGCTCATAACAATTTCACAGAAAAAAACTGTAAATTAAATCAATTTTACTATTAACGTGTTTCTCAATTGCGATTGAGATATGATTGAGGTTGATGAGGTATCAAATTACATTTTAAGGAGGGTAGAAAAGCTGGGGTAAACACAGACACTCAAAAGCCCTACATATACAGCAGAGAGCTGCACAATTTCTTTCAAATGTCTTCAACGGAAAAGACACCAGCTGCATTAAAGAATGGAAATATTTTTCCTAAAGATCGCTCCATCCAGCACAGGGACAAGGGGACACTTCATGTGTCTTTGTTATTTTTACATTTATTTATGTTTTTTTTTGTTAGATAATTCACTGATGGTGAAAATAAAATGTCTTTAAAAGGGGTTAAATATTTAAAATATTCTACAGTTTACTGTTTTTCAGGTAAATATTTCAATATTTAGGAACATTTGTTGTATAAAAATGATGCATTTCGAATGTGACAACACATTTTTTTTCTGCTTTAATATTATGTTTAATCATAAAATATCTATTTTGAGACTGATGAAATAAGCAATTTTTTACGTTGAAAAAAAAAAAAAAAATTACAGCCTTTATAATGGGGTTGTATAACGCAATGGTGAGACCACACTTCAATTCATGGTCCTTTTAGAAAAAGGACATTGAGACCTTGGATAGAGTCCTACAAAAAGCACCCAGACTAATACAAGTGTTTAAATGCTATGAGGGAACAAGTTAGAGGAGACTTCATTTAAAAAAGGTGATCCATAGGCCGTATTTAAGCACAGAGGAGGCAAGGACCAGAGGACACAGTTGTAAATTAAGTGAAGACAGACTTAGGACAGAGGATCACTTTTATACAGCAGTGTGCACATGTATTAGAACACCCCATTGCTTCTGTAGAAATCAAACCACTGGAACTGAAAATCTTGGAAAATTTTCAAAATAGGCAATTAGTGATTGTCAAATTTAATTGATGGCTTTAACAGGCCGCACGTGCATTTCATTTAAAATAGTAAGAGAAAAGGAACACACAGCCCCAAATGATAAAATGAGACTTTTTAGAAGTTGTTTAAGATGCCTAATTGAAGCCCAACGTGGTCTGACATTTTCACACATGAGCGCCTATTGTTTCTATTTCACTGACTATTGAGTGGAAATTGAAATTGTCATGCAGGTAGGTATATGAAGGATATCAATGACAATGATACATTTGCACACTGCTGTATAGTGAGTGGTGTGGTTATGGAATGGGTAAACAGGTCGCTCTGATCAAACAGATCAATCAACTACTAGGAACCGGACAAGAATGTTATTAATGTATGTTGCTATTTGTTTATTTATCAGATGCCTTTATCCAAGGTGACTTACAGAGGCTAGGGTGTGTGAACTATGCATCAGCAGAGTCACTTACAACTACATCTCACCTGAAAGACGGAGCACAAGGAGGTGAAGTGACTTGCTCAGGGTCACACAATGAGTCAGTGGCTGAGGTGGGATTTGAACCGGGGACCTCCTGGTTACAAGCCCTTTTCTTTAACCACTGGACCACACAGCCTCCTATAATATTCTAGCAACTTCCTTCCACAAACCAGGATGCTATGGCTTCTCTGTTTTACAAACCGCTCTGGAACTAATATATCATACCTTTATATATAACTAATATATCATACCCTTATATATAACTAATATATCATACCTTTATATATAACTAATATAGCATACCTTTATATATAACTAATATAGCATACCTTTATATATAAATAATATATCATACCTTTATATATAACTAATATATCATACCTTTATATATAAATAATATATCATACCTTTATATATAAATAATATATCATACCTTTATATATAAACCCAAGATGTCCGTCTTTTCAGATGCATTTTCTTTTTTGGTTTCTGAAATATGTTTAATTAAAAAAAATGTTTTTTTTTAGATTTGATTTTATCATGCTTGTATCTATACTTTATTGGCTGGTTTCACAGACCCAGATTAGCACAAATCTTGGTGTACCTGACCTAAATTAACATTGGGTAGTCCAGGGCTAGTGCTGTGAAACCAGCCGTTTATGTGCATGTTTATGGGGACATCCTAAAACGTTTACTGTGGCTTAATGTGCTTAAATGGAAAACAAATGCTTACAAACTCTGCGAATATCAGGCTTAACACTTCCCAATACTATGCTAAAACAAGTTGTGGTTTTCATTAACATAATAACGTTAAATAATAATATAACCAATTAATTAAACCTAATTTCAGTAAATATATTGGTGTGGTGTAATGTGGACAGTTCTGTACAATTCTGAAGTTTATTAAAATGGTTTGCAGGTAAACCCTAAATGCATCAGGTATTTCCCAGCTCTTTTTGCCAATCTGGTTCCTCCCTTTCTCTCTCTCTCTTTCCCTTCTCCCAACCTCCCTAACTCATAGCCACCCTGATTATAAGCTCTTGTTCTTTCCCTCCCTTTCTCCCTCCCTTTACCTCATAGACTATACTGTCACTGCCATTCTGCCACTCTGCCATTTCCCCTCCCTCTCTCCCAGTCTCACTGTCACTGCTTAGCTCTTCCTGTCTTCTTTCCTCCCTCTCCTAATCTCCCTCTCCCTCCCTTCCAGTCTGACAACCTCTCTGCCGTCCAACACTTGCTCTCTTTCCTCCCTGTCCCCCTCATCTGATGTCAGTCTTATTAATGACTCAAGTGACGATGTATTTACATTAACAACTGCGTGACAACCTTGCCATTCCTCCTACCCCCCTCCCTTGTCTCATCGTGACATTATACACACATACACACGTACACACACACACACACAATACCAGAAAGAGAAGGAAAAAAAAAATCCATTCTCTAATTTGGCCGTATCTCGTAAACACACAAATGCACAAGCAAGGAGCCAAGACACCAAGACAGCAGCATTCACCAGATTCTTCACCAGGTTTCACCAGAACTCAGCTACCAGATATTACCAGAATCTACACCCAGGCTTCTGCATAAGGTAAGCAAACACAGTTTCTATTCCAAAGAAAAAACGAAAAGGGATTCAGACAAAAATCAATCTTTCTTTTTTTTTTATCAGAGGCTGCAAAGACAATCAATACGAATTGTAAATTGTTAATTAGCAAGTCCCCCCCACCTCTCTCTCTCACACACACACACATAGTCACACACACACACACACACACAGTCACAGACACACACATGTCTGATGCAAAATAGTAGAGTCTAGCTCCATCTTCAATAAGGCTGCACAGCACTTTTGCATATTAATAAGATCATTCACTCAAAGAGAACAAACAAAGAACGTATTACCCTAGATGCAAAACGCATGACTGCCGTTTGAGATCACCAGGCTAGTGCGGAATGACATTCAAAAACATAATATGCATTGATCAACAACAATAATAATAATAATAATAATAATAATAATAATAATAATAATAATAATAATAATAATAATAATAATAATAAAGACTTGGAGAATAATACAAAAGCTGGAAGACATAAAACCCACACAAGTTCTTTTTTAAAAATTCTCTTAATATTGGATGGCCATCCATTATTATTTATAACATACACCTGTTTAAAATCAGGATGAAGAATGGGTAAGAATGGGGATTCCTCCCTTGTTTAACAGCTGGCAGAACACATTAGCCACATCTGATTATAATGACACCTTTCCCCGGATCACAAACGTACTACATGAATACAATTCCAATCACTAAGTCATTGAAGGGGGAATTTGCACTCAAAATAGTATTTTCTTAAGAACATAAGAAAAGTTCGGGAACGAGAAAAGGTAATTAAGCCTATCAAGGCTCGTCCCTTGTTAGCACACCATTCTCCCCTACTGGGAGAAGCTAATTTGAACTCACACTAACCCTAACCCTAAGACCATACAGTAAAGGATGTCATGGTCATCGACTTCTTGATCATAACACTCATTTTCAATATACAGAGTGGCAGGGGATGTAGTTTGCTGACAAACAGCCACTTGTTAAATCATTAAATAGGTTCCTGGTGATCTACGTAATCTAAGAGTATAGTTTAATCTCTGGTGTATTTTAGACCGTAGAAGTATGTTACATATCATTAAGAACCATTTTAACCGGCATAGGATTTAATTATAATTAAACGCAAGTGAAGACCACTGATCTAGGAAAAATGTCAACATTGTAATTATTTATTCTGCATTATAAAATGACAAGAATGAAGGGAGCATGTTGTAGATGATCACAGCTAACCCTCACCATGACTAAGCGTAGTACAGAAACCAGGACCAGAAGACACAGCTGGAAACTGAGTGGAGACATACTTTGGACCGAGGGAAGGGGACACTTCTTCACAGAGAGAGTGGTGAGGGGGTGGAATGGGCTGCCTAGCCATGTTGAGGCAGAATCACTTTAAGACCTTTAAGACCCAACGACTGTTTTTTAGATCAATCAGCAACTAGGGAGCACTGATGGGCCAAATTGCCTCCTCTTGTTCATCTTATGTTCCTAAGTCCGAAATAAAATGAACTTGATCGTTCTGAAACCTGTTTTTCATGACTGAGAGTGGCTTCATGAATAATCATTTTAAAAAATAGCTGTCACCCTGTATGCTGGTAGCAGGCCTTTGAGATTCCATTATTTCTGAATCGAGTTGGGGGTCTCCAGAATAGGTGGTTTGACAGTTGAGTGAAAAAAAACCCAGCCAAGACCACCCACAAACTGCAGCTGTGCTGTGAACTTTTTAAAAAACATCTGTGCGCAAAAAAATCTATTAACAATTCCGGAACTTTTTACTTGCTGGTAAGCTGTTGAGCAGCTAAAAATGAGTATTATAGATACAGCAGAATCGAACCCCTTGGGAATGGAGGTTGTTCATAGGTCTGAAATGTCCGTAACTCTGAAAGTGAGGATACAGCACAGTAATGCAATATTCATATTATTATGGTGCTAGTCTTTAAAGCAGGACTATGAATGGGAAAAGGTTACCATTGTAGCAAAAACAGAGATGTAAACGTCCAAGACAACATGGGTTAACATAGGGCTTGTTTTAATTTTATTTTACACACAGTGCATTCATCAGCTTGCTCATTCAGCCTCCCTTGGTTGTACTTGCTTTGGAATCTGCCTCTGCTTTCTGGATACATGTGTCGGTCCAGTAATCTTGTCTTCTCCATGACCAGCACGCCGCTCATAGGAGCGCCTATCTGGGTGCATTGCACGCGTGGTTGAGTGATTGCATACTTCCGGTTGAAAGTGGGGTGTTCGGTAGAGCGGTCAGTTCGTAAGTTTGGTGTTCGTAACTCTGGGGTTCTACTGTACTTACAGTGTACTGGACACTGGTCAGGTATACAAAATCACAGACAAGAATTATTTAGAAGTGTAGACCACGAACAGTAAACTTTATAATATTAAAGGGATTCTTAATGGACCAGCTTTGCAGCCAACACCAGCACTCCCAAACCAGCTCAAGCACCCTGGAAAACAACATGACCTGATTGGTGGACTTGCCCGGGGACTGAAATTAATACCTTCTGGTTGTAGATGTGTTATTATGGAGCAAAAAAGCCTACTTGGCCGAATTATAAAATGTGACCCCTTCAATGTAACAAAACTATCGACAAGCAACCAGACAGACTTACTGTGATATCTTGGGAATAACGATAATCCAGGTTTTAATGCTCAAGCAATATTTATATGTCTCCTGCTGGTTTTCACTTGTTGCCTTCTAGCGGTTATTCCAATAAGCTACTCTATGACACTTACTGACTGTATGAGTCGATAAACTGATCTCCTGAGTAATAGATGTCCTTCACATAGAGAGACAAATGCACTATGGACTCTTGGTGTCTTATCTGTCTATCTGTCTGTCTGTCCGTCCTTGGCCGCTGTGGATACAGCAGTGTGCACATGTTGCACACCCCATTGCTTCTGTAGTTTTGATTTGTTGTGCATGTGAAATCAAACCACTGGAACCGAACAGCTTGAAAAATGTGCAAAATAGGCCACACATGCAATACATTTATCCACAATTTTACAAATAGTAAAAGGCATTTGACTTTTTAGAAGTTGTTTTAAGATGCCTAATTAAAGCACAAAATGGTCTAACATTTTCACGTGAGTGCCTATTGTTTCTATATCACTGATTACTGACCGAAAATTGAAATTCTCCCAAAGAGGTTTTCATGCAGGTAGGCGTATAAAGGATATCAATGACAAATCTTGAGGTGATCATTCTGTTTTCAAATAATACATTTTCACATTTGCAGTAAGGTCATGCAATACTCACTGACAATACAAAAGCATTGCTTATCTGAATCATTTTCTTTTAAATAAGGTTCTGTTATAATTATATGTTGTTTTTTTTGTGGCAAACAGCACTTCTACATTTGAAAACAACAAATAACTAAATGCATATTTTTATAACATTCTTTTTTTTTTTCTAATAGCAAGGGTTATTTTTTCTCGCCCGCTCCCTCTTCTCAGTTCGTGGTGAGCTAAAACATTTAAACAATGCACTGACTGGTAATGCAGATCACAGCAGCAGATCAAGGGGTGGCTGACAGCGGCATTGCTGTTTATTAATACTGAATTGAGAGAGAGAGAGAAAGGAAGATGGATCGCCTTGTATTGTAAATGCTTTAAAAATGGTGCTTGCTGGATGATAATTGCATTTGCAATCCACATTGCCCCCCGCCCCCCTCTCCCTCTCCCTCTCCCTCTCCCTCTCCCTCTCTATCATGCAAACACAATATCGTTAAAAAAAACCGTGAGACGGGGGGGCGGGCAAGTATACAGAACTAAAGCGCTTTCCATTTTCCCCCCTCGTAATGTATTTAATTCAGCTGAAACGTAATCATGACGTACAGCATTGCTAATCTCTTCGGTCGCTGTAGTGCTGTGAGTATCCAATCTTACTTTTTCATTGCACATTTTTTTAATGATTTTTTTTATTTTTTTTTTTATTTAACTAATATGTACCTCATTTGCAGTACAATCTCTAAACAGATGGATGACTTCTTTCTTTTTGCGTTTGTCTTTTCTTTCGTTGTTTTCGTCTGATTTAGCTTTTTTTAGTGATCATCTTCAGCAATCTATACAGCCGGCGGTTTTAAAATTGTACAGGCGCGTACAGGCTCGTAATTCTTTCTTCTGTGTAAGAAGTAGCAGTGTTAGATACGAGAGGGTAGAGATAATCCCAGAACTCCGGTGAAGAACATCGTACCCCTACACGTTTGAAGTACAGATATTTGAGTTCAAGGTTCCCAAGAAAGATGTCCGGAACGGGAGAACTTGATTAGAAAAAAAAAAAAAGGCTGAACTTTGTCGGAAGTGGGGGAAACTTAAATGAATGGTGTGCATTTATTCAAGTACTACATATGGCATTCATCTTTGCATTATTATTATTATTATTATTATTATTATTATTATTATTATTATTATTATTATTATTATTATTATTGTTATAGTTTTCAATGTGTTTATTTATTTATTTTTTAACTGGAGCGTAAGTGTTTTGAACATGTGTCGCTTACATTTTTATAAAAGCTTTTTTAAGGTATTAATCGTGATAGTCCCAGTAGCACGGTCGTTTGTAGTGAGTGACCTAACAGTAACATCGCCTGTATTTTACCCTACCCGCACAACTTGCTCGTGCATCGCAGTTGTAGTTACAGAATACCTATAGTCGGGCAGGGAAATTGTGTATCTTTATTAAGTTCGTCTTTCTGACAACTGGTTGGTATTTTGCGACCATGCCGCTTGCTTGTTTTTGCAATAGCGATGCAGAGGGAGAGATGGTAACTCGCGGAGAAAAGGATACAAAATGAGGGCCATCATGCCACATTTTTGTAATCTTTTGTTCTAAATCCTCGCTGTGGTAAAAAAAAAAAAGCGAGGCAGCGACAGTAACAAGCAGTAGCACAAGGCATTGGCGCATTGCATTCGATTATTTAAATTGATTTCCATAAACGAATGAACATTAATGCTATAGAAGCGCTGGTTGCTAAACTCGATTGATGACTAGCTGTGATTATATATATATATATATATATATATATATATATATATATATATATATATATATATATATATTATTCTGTGCTTAATTGATTTGCTGTGTGATCTACAGAATGCAATTGACAAATATTTTCTAGTGTAAGTTGGTGCATTAAAAAAAAAAAGCAAAAAAAAAAAAGTTTTTTTATTTTATTTTTAGATATCGTTTTTGAAACTATAGAACCTCTGCTCCAAGTTATGTTTTTCTCCATAATACGTTATTGTAAGCAGTATACAACCCCAAAATGCGTTTTATAAACTTGTTGGCTGTGTCGGTGTTTCTCCAGAGTCCCCTGTGTGTTTTTACTGCTCAAGGTTTTTCTTTTACAAATGCATAACGGAATAGAATCCATTGCCGGTTTTTATTTTCGTAGTAAAAATATTTCGAGATGATTCTGCCCATACTTTGCATATATGTACCGTGATCTAACACACAGCTGAAGCATTGTTTTTCCCCTTTGTTTTGTGTGAGTTCTGTTTTATTTTGGAAGTATTTGAGAGACATTGGGGTTAATATTAAAATAGAATCATCGTGTCATAGCCAGAATCGTACAATGCAAGGCTAGGGAAGTTTGCTGTCAATATTCCCTTCAGTCACAATTTGTTAAATTCATCTTTTATGTGGGTATGAGATGTTGCCTTGCCAAGGCTAAGTTAAAAAAACAAAAGCAAACAAACAAAAAAAAGACATTCATGGTGTAACGGGCAGTGTTGTGTAATACTCTGTCCTGTCCCCTGTTGGTGAGGTGAGAGGAGATTAAACGCTCTAAAACTCCAAATGCAGACGAGCCCGGCTCTTTTGCACAGGGGTTAAGACGCTCTGTTGCGGTGTGCGGGGGGTCTCCGGTTCATTCCCAGCCTCCACCCTGTTACACATGCATTCTAAAATACAGCATGGATAGGAAACTCAGCAAGGTGCAGTTGTACAGACAGTGACCCGAAGCGGAGACATATTTCACCAGAGGAATGACCAAACCAAGTGCCATTGAGTCCTTTTTTTAGTGAAGAATTAGGGAAGACGTGACAGTGGTCTTTAAAATCTTAAAATGATTTGACATAGTTAACCCAAACCAATACTTTAAGCACAGCACAGAAACCAGGACCGGAGGACACACAGTTGGGAATTAAGTGGAGATAGGCAGAGGGGAGGAGACGCTTCTTCACGCAAAGAGTGGTGAGGGTACGGAATGGGCTGCCTAGTCATTTTGCTGTGGCAGAATCACTTGGATCCTTTTAAGACCCGACTTGACAAAGTTCTGAGATCAGTCGGCTACCAGGAGCCGGGTGAGCTCTGGTGGGCTGAATGGCCTCCTCTTGTCCATAAGTGTTCTCGACCCTTGGGTGAAAACCTTCTTTCGAGGCTAAAGGCTTGTTTATTTTTAAACTGCATACATTCCAGTGTTTTTAGCTTGCATGCTTCACTGTTGAAATGCATAAACTTAAATGAAGCACATTCTGTGTACAAAACTTTCCACAGATTCCCTATAGGCCTCTTTCCTGCTATGTGTAATTGTGTAAAAATTCCATTAAAATGGGTTGTACAATTAACATGAAGTATTAGAATACCCCTTTATTTTAACTTAGCTGGTACTGTGCCTGTGAAATGTCTCTGGACAGATATAAACCGAGTAAAAAAAAGAAATGTTCAAGACATATAGTTGTGGACGTTTAAATCTTTGCTATAGTTACGATTTCAGTGATAACTTCAGTTTTGCCTTTCCCCATGTATAGTATGGTTTTAAAGACTTTAGAACCATAACAACATGAGTATTGCTTTACTCTGCTGTATCCTTGTATTATTATCCAGATTGAGGGTGTAGATAGCAGGTGTGCACATTTATTAAAGCCATTGAAAACTCATTTTCGGTTACAGACATTTCAGGCTTACGAACCGACTCCATTCCCAAGGGGGTTCATAACTCAGAGCTGCTACTGTAGCTGTTTAAGTAGTGCTGTCACATTTGTTTAAATAAAGGTGGATGGTTCAAAGAGGTTTTTAAGCTAACACTGATGAATGTGGTGTTTGGACTCCCGTACTAGTTGGATCAGTCTGTGATTTATATTCTCCTCACTGGCTGCTGCAGCTAATGGGGTGTCAGGTGAGAGAAGGAAAGTTCAGGGAAAGGTGAAACCAGGGAAATGAATTCAAGCTGTAGGGAAATCCACTGTGGCTAACAGTTCAAGCCACGATTTACAACCAGAGCGCGAAACACACGCAGCAAGTCGGATATCTTTCTATCCTTTTTTTTTTAAAGTACTATGCTTGCAGCTGTCCAGTCAAACCAATTTAGTACCACCCTTGTCAATGTCACCTCCCTCCTTCTTCTTCTTTTCTGTACAGAAATAAAAAGAGTGAAAAGAAGGAACCAGGCATTAACAGAAAGGGACAGGTTATATAGATAGAAAAAAGAGTCAGCAATGTTCAGATATCATTTACAGGTGGTCAAGTTAAACACAATCTAGGTAAACTTGGCACCCTGTTTTTATTGCAGTCGGAACGAGCTGGTCCTTTTGCATTGCGGTTAAGATGCTTGGTTGTGGTCATGGGGTAGTCAGTTCGCAACCTCTTACATAAGTCATCTTTTTTATGAAAAAAAAAGATTAAAAAAAAAGTGTCTGCATGTTTGTTGTTGGTCTACAGCGATGGCAAGGGATATCTCTCTCTCTCTCTCTCTCTCTCTCTCTCTCTCTCTCTCTCTCTCTCTCTCTCTCTCTCACTACCTTGTTAAATAGTGTGAAAGCAGTGAGTTTTCGTAAGTACTGACCAGTCCAGATCAGCGTTAGCACATCAGTCAGCTTTGTTTCAATTCCTGATTTATTCCTGCTCCAACCTTCTTGGAATTTGGAGTTTCAGATACATTTACAAAACGTTATTTCTTGTATTTAATGAAAGAACTGGAAGACAACCAAGATAAACAGTAAAAGTACTTCAGCAGCTGAACTTTCTAGCTGTCAACAGAGTTTGTATTAAGAATTAAAGTGAGACATGAGAGATTTGACTAAAAGCTTCTGCACTGCAGTTCTGTACAGGGTTTCATGTTAGTGTTATATAGTGTGGTCCCGCCATCATTGCCCTGTGTACAGTATACAGCAAAAACAGAATAAATACTGATTAATGTTACCAGAAACTAACAAGTTAAAAATAGCCGTGGAATGAAATCCCTAAGCTTTGTGTATTATTCCATGCCCCCCTGTCTGTTAAAGTGTACAGAACACCCTGCAAAGTTTACAAGAAGCGCATGACATTCCCTTTACTGTGTCCTGTGTTGTCTGGATTGCAGCAATATATATATATATATATATATATATATATATATATATATATATATATATATATATATATAAGATTTAACCATGTTGACAACTCTTTTGACATTTTCTATCGCACATCATGGGTCATGAACCAACTGCACAAGAGCATTTAAAGGGTCGCAGTGTATCCAGATCACGCTCCCTCCTACAACAATGCTGTCTTTCTGTTCCCACGACACGCCACTCATTTCAGTCCCCAGCATTGTTGCAGGAGGGAGCATGAACTGGATACACTGCGATGTTCAGAAGAAAAATTCTCTTTTTTTCTGGTGAGCGGAGTAGAAGTTGAAAAATTCCGCAGCTGATTTTCCTACCATGTGCGAATAAAAAGAATAGCAAAAAACAATCAGGAACATGTTGAAAAATAAATTGCTGCGCTATGGACAACACTGGACACAGCAAAGGTAATGTGTTTCTTATAAACACTGCAGCGGTTTCCGGAAAACAAACTTTCTAAACCGTGAACCTGAGTACCAACATTAAAAACACCACCCTTTCTACAATCTGAAAAAACGTTCTGTTGGGTAGGCAGTGTCTGTTACACCATTCAAAATTAAACAAGTGCCAATGCATAAAAAGACAGTTAAACTGTGATTACCTCAACATCGGTTTTACAAACCTCTGTTTTGATCAGCTGGCTCTTGGTAACCATGCTAATTAGCTCCTCAAAATGGGGGGAAAAAAAAAGCAATAACGGGTTCGAAGATGAGATTCATGTCCTCGGTAGCAGCGGCATACCCACTGTACTTTGTTCACAGAGTCAATGTTCATTGTGGGAGGAAGCTTGTGTACCTACTGCAAAAACAGGCTTTTGGGGAATGTAAACAAACTAGGCCTGCTTTCTGAAAAGGAGTTCAAAGGCAAGGCAGAACTATGGAGTCATGTTCTTAACAGACGAGTTTTGTATACAGTAGTGTGCAAATGTATTTGAACACTTCAAGATTTGTCATTTCTATCCTTTATATACCTACCTGCATGAAAACACCTCAAGGTGTGAGAATTTCAATTAACGCTCAGTAATCAGTGATATAGAAACAATAGCCACACAGGTGTGAAAACGTTAAACCATTTTGTGCTTGAATTAGGCATCTTAAACAACTTGTAAAAAGTCTCATGCATTTTACCATTTGTGGCTATGTGTTCCTTTTCTCTTACTATTTTAAATGTATTGCATGTGTGTCCTATTAAAGTCATCAATTCAATTAGGCAATCTGCAGTTTGATTTCATACGCACAACAAATCAAAACAACAGAAGCAATGGGGTGTTCTAATAAATGTGCACACTGGTGTATATCTGAAAAAGTGTTTGACAGAGACTGACAAAAACTCGCTAAGGACCTTGGTTAGCACGTTATTGAGTGTAATCTGGAGGTGTAGGATACTGTCTGTTTGACTTACCGTCTGCCTGTACGTCAAACTCTGCAAGACCTGTCCACTACCTTGAAAAATGTAAATGTGACAGAGAGAGAGAGAGAGAGAGAGAGAGAGAGAGAGAGAGTTCCTCAAAAGACCATCACAATCGGAAGCAATGGCAGTAACCTGCTTCCTAATAGACAGAGAGACAAATAAACCAGATAGCTAAAACTGTGTTTCAGAATTTTATACAGATCCGTTTTACAGCATTGTATACAGATATTTATAACAATCTCAATAAACGCAGGAATGCAGTTCTGAGTGCCTGTGATCACAACTCTCAAATGGCTTCTACTACTAAAAGAATGCGTACAGGAAGGTATGAGGACTTGTAAGAGAACTTAAATCGGTTTAAATTTTCACGTGATCATTTGGTTTGTTAGGTTACTGGTGAACTTCTGATAATGTCAACCCCCCATATTGTCACAATGTATGCTCAGTTGCTTTGAAGGGCTGAAGTCATGGTTGACTGTATATGTGTGTCTGTGTGTGTGTGTGTATATATATATGTAGATAGATAGATAGATAGATATTTATATGTTGTTTTACAAATAAGACGTTTCTAGAATGTCTGCCTGGGAAGACCCTACTTTGAGAACCAATGCCTTTGTGTATATCTAAGGCTCTTATTCAATTATGACAAAACAAGGGCTTGTCTTTAAGAGTATCATAATATGGGGATGCCCCTCTGTATGTACACACGTGACTCACGCATTTACTCATCTGTGAGAGATTCGAAGTGTTAAAACACTCTCAGTGGCCGAGGCAACCAAACAGTTCTGTTTTTTTGTTAAACCAGTTTACTTCACAAGGGTACCTGTCATCCAGTATGGATTAGCAACTGCTATATACAAAACTCTAAAGTGTGCCTTTCATATGGATGTCTATACATCCACTCCCACTTTGGCCCCCATTGGGGATATGCAGAACTCTAGTGGCTATACTGTTACCAATGGTTTGGTATTGCTAATAATAGCAGCGCTTCTGTTTCACAGACAAGAGTAGCTATACTGTTTTGTATTTACTACAGAGCAAACATTATACAGTTTTCTGTACGACAGACTACAGAAAACATGCAGTGCTTGGAATTTCTATCTACAGCACTATGTCTTTCATAGTTGTTTGGTTTTATTATCTAGTACCAGTGTTTTTGTTTACTTTATCTTCTTCCTCTTCCCTGTTGGATCTTGATAGGGGTGCTTTCCCCTGGTAAGACGATGGTTGGCCAGCTTGTGGCACCAGCTGATGTGATTAGCATTCCCTGGCAAGCGGCCAGTTGGCCCGTACCCCAGTTGGCAGGGCTGATGGGTGCAGATGGAGAGAGATGAGGATACTGCCGCAGTTCAGTATGAGCAAGAGGGGGAGGGGAGCGGGAGAGAGAAAGAGGGCACTGCCAGCCAAGTCTGCCTTCGAACAAAGAGCCCAGGTCTGTGTTGTTGTAGATGTTGTTATATTTGTAATTTGTTTTTAATAAAGCAGGCAGAGCTTGGCAAAAAAAACCCAAAAAAGATGCCACTCGCCCAAACAAATATACATTTAGATTCCGTTTGCGGGTTATATTGAAATGGCTGATATTTGTTTTACAATGTTGCTCCTGGCATGACTGGAAGACGCAGGGGTCTTAAAAGTACTTCAATAGTTCATTCAATTTTGCCCTGGACGAGGCAGCACCCTTTCTCTTAGGGTGGTGAGGGAGGGAGCAGTTCAGTCTCCATGCCTCAAGCCTGCCCTGGACTGGAGGGAGCACCCTTTATCTTAGGGTGGTGAGGGAGGGAGCAGTTCAGTCTCCATGCCTCAAGCCTGCCCTGGACTGAAGGGAGCATCCTTTCTCTTAAGGAGTAATTGTGCCAGCCTGTCAGGTAGTTGTGTGTGGGATGGGAGATGGGGGGGGGATAGAACAGGCTAACGCGAAAGCCAAGAGAGCATGCTTGGGGGGAGTCATTGAACCAAACAGAAGTTGAGTTCTTGCTGTTTTTAATAAAGGTAAAAGGTTTACTTCAACAGGCTGCAGTAACACTTGCCAGCTTCTTTTCCTGCCATGAAAGGTCTGCGTGCCAGATGAGTGCGAGGCTGGTATGCTGTGAATCTGAAGCATTTCGTTGAGTGCTGTGAGAAACCGGACGGCTTTGTTAGTTTGTTCTCTCTTCTCTGTTCGGAACAGAAGTTCATTTCTCTGGTTTAGTGTTGCTCATTGTATTGAGGTCCCAGCAGGAACTCTGCAGGCTGGTTAACACACTTGCCCTTCACCTCCTGGTTTGAGTGACTCTGCACTTGGTGGACATTAGCCCCCATAACAAAACCTGTCTGTGTCCAGGGCAGGCTTTAGGCATGGAGACTGAACTGCTGCCTCACCCCCTAAGAGAAAGGGTGCCCCCTCCAGTCCAGTTTTGTTCACCTTCTCAACAAATTCCAAACACTTGCCAGTTTCTAGGTACAATTTCTGTTAAAATGTATTTTACGCCACAGTAACACAGAATGTATAATAGCTGCTGGTGGTACATACTAGGAGGTGTACAGCTATGGCAGTATCACCCTATAGAATTAACTAATTTAGCTTCATAAAGTCAAATGAAACCTGATGAATAATGTAACATGAACATATTGAATTATATGCCGCTTTGTAGTTTTATACTTAAAGAAAAACTGAATGAAAAATTTGACATTTCAAAATCTAACATGAATTACTGTACTACTATTATGGCTTCCGGTAGACTTTTGCAATATAATTTTGTGGTTTCCTTGATTACATGATGTTAAAAAAAAAAAAATCTAAATTATGTTCATATATATATATATATATATATATATATATATATATATATATATATATATATATATATATATATATATATATATATATAGCTCAGAGAGCCAGCTGCCCAGTGTTTCGGTATGTTGTACATAGCTTTCTCAAGGGAGCATGTGTTTGGAGGTATGTATTTACACACTTTGCATGTACCATTGCAAGTACTTTTAGAACCTATTCTGTCAGTTATTCTTTTATGTTTACTGTGAACTAAAATATCACCTAAATTAGCTTCTCTTTTGAATGCTACAACTGGGGCCTGAAGAAATACTTTTTTCAATTTTTCGGACTTATGTAGAATCTGCAACTGTTTCCAAACTATCTTAGAAATATTAAGGAAAAGTATAGAGTAAGTCATTACTAATGGGACTCTTTTGACCATTTTATCTCTCTTTTTGTAATCCAGTAGATCATCTTTTTTTAGTTTATCCACTTTTCTTAACTCCGTCTCTGTAATTCTTTCTTTGTATCCTCTTTTTTCAAGATTTATTTTTAATACATTTCTTTGTTTTACATAGTCACTTTCTTTTGAGCATATTCTTCGTATTCTTATTCCTAGACCCTTTGGGATTGCCCTTTTAGTGTGTATTGGATGTGCAGAGGACATGTGTAAATACTGGTGCGTGTCTTTTTTAATTATTTTTTTTTAAATTATGTCTCAATCCTAAAATTCTAGGTGATGCAAAACTTTTGGTCACAGTGATTCTGAAACCGGGGGGCACGCCCTTCAAAGGGGGGCATGCCCTTCGAGAGGATGGGGACGGGGACGGGGACGGGGGACGGGGGCGGGGGGAATTAAGTGGAGATTGACTTAGGACAGATGGAAGGAGACACTTCTTCACACAGAGTGGTGAGGGTATGAAATGGGCTACCTAGCCATGTTGAGGCAGAATCACTTGGATCCTTTAAGCACAGATTGCCTGACTGACCTCCTTTCGTATGTACGTTTTCTTATGTTCTTATGTAACCAACCCCAAGTGAAAAACCACCTTGGTCAAGGGATGCATGCTGCACACCAGTCAGTAGAATCCCTATAGAAGTAAGCTGGGCAGTCAGTTCCAGTGTCATGAATCTGACATTTTTGTTTGTCCATTATTTGCTTGCAGCTGCTTTTCTCTTTCCCCGCTGCCTGCGCTTCTCTCCCCCTCTGTGAATCTGGGCGGTCTCGTTGGCTGCAGTAGTGGGACGATTTGCCGTTGTTTCCTCTGGAAGTCTTTAAACAATTAGCACTGACCTCAGGCCACGGCACTCCGAGGTTTGGGAGTGTTAGAGCAGTCTGCCAGCACTGCTCGTGTGCTGCTCTCTCTCTCTCTCTCTCTCTCTCTGCTAGAATCCCCAATGAAGAGAAGCTTGGCCAAAACAGGAGGGAACAAGGAGGGTCTGGGAGTTTCTTACAACTGGCATCCTTAATATGTACTGTGATGTTCAATAGTAACAACAGGGCAAAGCGTAGGAAAGCATAGTCGAAGTATCGTAACGGGTACGACTGTAAACTAAAGTTTGTTAGCGAGTGGTAAAGGGTAAAAATGTACTTTTTGATAGGAACCATTTACACTGGATGCAATGGGGTGAAGGGATGGTGTCTATTTTTGCAATTTTGTCATGCGGCAGCTAGGGAACTGACGAATCAGAGAAGAGTTGCTTATCACATGACACGCGCCTGTCGCCACTGGTGTGATAGGTAGTGTCGCAGTGAAAGTATCACTTAAAAAAATTATTACTGTACACAGTATAACAAACACAGTAATGCCTCAGCAAACTTTAAACAAAAATGCCTCAACAAAATCTTTACCTCTTATTAACACAAGCCTGTTTAACCCATTCCCATAGAAATACCTTCTCTTGTTCACACTGTACCTGCATGCAGGATTCGGGCTCTTTCTGCTGCAGTCAGGAATGGGCAACTTTTCTTTTTAGAGTGTCTGATAGTTTGCCTTGCGATTGTGAATTGTTCACTTTGCTTTTTTGGGTTGGTTTTGGTAAACGTTCAGCTTTTTTGATAAGCGCTAATTTTCTTTCAAGAGCTAGCTCGTTTTGTGGACGTGTAGACATGTATGCTGTTCAACAAGGGAGATGTTCAGAATGGTGCTGGCGGGACATTGTTATTGTCATTATTATTTAGTCATTTAGCAGATGCTTTTGTCCAAAGCGACTTACAGAGACTAGGGGGTGAACTATGCATCACAACTGCTGCTGCAGAGTCTCTTACAACAGGACCTCGGTTTTACATCACATCCGAAGGACGTGTGAGTATACAGATAATTTCTTGTTTTTTTTTTGTTTTTTTTTTGTGTTTTTTTAATTTTAGAGTGACCAAGTATTATTTTTATTTATTTTCCCCTAATTTGGAACGTCCAATTATGTTTTTTCTCCTCACTGCAGCGAGCCCCCACACAGCACAGACGTTCTGAGGGCGTGTGAGCGTCCTCCGATCTCACAAACCTAAAGCCAGATTCGCTTTTACACCGAACAATCCATGAATGTGCTCGGTGTCTGGCCAGTAGGGTTTGCTGTTTCGCGATGAGGAGAAGCAATCCTTGTCGGTTTCCCACCCCCCACCCCACTTTAAGAACTGATTTAAGGATTATTATGGATGACTGATTGAGTTTTTTACCTCTTATTTCTTGTGTTTGATGTTTGCTGTGGTAGTGTGAGCCTCTTGCCAGGTCAACATTGTAAATGAGAATTTGTTCTCAGTTGACTCACCTTGACAAAATAAAGGTTTTGATTGATTGGTAGAGCAGAAGGGAAAGGGTTAGTACATTTTTTTTTCTATTCAGATCCCCTGTAGTGTCTTTGAACATCATTTGAGAATGCTACTGTATATTTAGCATTCTGTTATATCGTTCTGCCAGTGGCAGTCCAGTCCATGCAGTTCCATTGAAGACAGTTTGCTTCAGGCTTTTTCCTGATGTCAGATTGCTTTGAGTGTTGCAGAGCAGTAGAGAGTGAATTCCCTGGGAACTGACTGCGTTCCTACAGGAAGGGTGTGCAGGGAAACAGAACTGCTCTCGCCCATCCTGTCACCGGAGAACAAGTGCCTTTCTGTACACTGTTTACAAAACACACTGACATGTTTGCTGTTTTCATTTTATTATTATTATTATTATTATTATTATTATTATTATTATTATTATTATTATTATTTAGCAGATGCTTTTATCCAAAGCGACTTACTTAGGGGGTGAACTATCCATCAACTGCTGCTGCTTCAAATAGGACCTTGTTTGTTGTACGTCGCATCCGAAGGACGGAGCACAAGGCGGTTCAGTGACTTGCTCAGGGTCTTGCACGCACAGCTAGTCAGTGGCTGAGCCGGGATTCGAACTGGACCACCAAGCCTCCTCCTCATGCCAATGTTCTGGTGGTTTCATTGTTAAAACCTGCGCAGGTGCTTTTTAAAATTGAACCTTCAATGAAGATGTACTGGTTGTACAGCTCTGACCAAAAGTTATGCATCCCCTAGAATTTTAGGATTGAGACATCATCATCACAATAATAATAATAATAATAATAATAATAATAATAATAATAATAATAATAATATAAACATCATTTAGATCTTTTATTTAACATCATGGAATTAAAAGAAAATACAGCATGATATTGCAAAAGTCTACCAGAAGCCATAATCGTGGTACAGTAGTATTTCATGTTCGATTTCGAAATGTCACATTATTTTTTTTGGAAAACTACAAAGTGGTGTGTAATTCAATATGTTAACATTATTCAGTAGGTTTCATTCGACTTTATAAAGCAAAATTAGTTCATTCTATAGGGTGATGTAACACCTTTGGCCAGAGCTGTAGTTCGGGCTTTGCATTTTAAATTTATTTGAAAGGGTGGGTGTCAAATAATTATATTTAGTGATCAAAGTGCTGTTCAGGAACCTGGACCAGAGGACACAGCTGGAAATTAAGTGGAGGAAGACTTTAGACAGAGAGGAGATGCTTCACACATAGAGGGGTGAGAGGATGGAATGGGCTGCCTAGTCATGTTGCTGAGGCAAAATCACTGGGATCCTGTAAGACCCAACTTGACAGAGTTTTGAGATCAATCAGCTGCTCGGAACCGGACAAGCTGAGATGGACTGAATGGCCTCCTTGTTTTCTCGTTTGTTGAAAACAAAAAACAAAAATATTATAAAGCATAGCAGAGATGGGAAACATGGTACAATTGTAGGTCTTAGAATCCAGGCACCCCATTATATACATACTGAAGCTTTTATAACTTTGCAAAAATGCATCCTTATATTATGATCTTTACCACCTACTTTATAGTCATACATCTCTACCAACTTCTGGTAGACTCCCATGCACGGTGTATTGTGAAGTCAATTGCTGTCATTGATTTTTAACTAATCAGATGAAAATTTTAGTTTAAAAACAATTTGGATGAAACAAAAATACACATATTTGTGTTCTTGCCTGGTAGAGCTGATTTGGAAGTACTGTCTTCTAAATTACCGTCAATGATTATTTGTTAGCCTGACGAATGTTCCATGTCGAGGCTGTGTGAATGGGGTAGCACTGTTCAGATTGTCTCTGCACACGGGTGTGGGATATCAATGGGTTTTCGACATGGAGAAATAAAGGTCGCTCTTGATTTTGAACGCGTTCTGCTTTTCGTTTCAGAACAAGAATGCTGCTGGGGCTAAAGGCAGTCTAGAAAACGGCATACACCGTCTGCACTGTGTGACACATCTCATCCAATCAGCACGCTGGGTTGGAGCATGTGACCTGGATCTCTGCAGTAAGTAATCACAATGGATCAGATATACCGTTCCCCTAACCCTGTCCTATGACGTGCTTTGTTTTACATATTCTTTCTGTATGTCACGTCTGTGTTTTGGCTACTGGTGAGTTTAGTGTCTGTGAAGTGAACATTCCCAGCCTCCCATTCAGGTCTCTCTGAAAAAGAGATTAGGGGAGTAAATTAGCCAGGTTGCTTGTTACCAGTGGCAGCTGTTTTTATTAAAGAGTAAGCAGCGAGGTTCCGAAAAAATATAGCATTATAGGTCCCCACGTGTTGCTACAACTGTTTAAATAATGTACCTGTCACCTTTCTTTTCATTGTTAACATCCTTACAACGTTTTTCTAAAACTTTAAAGTCTGTTTCAAAGATCTTTTACAAATTAGAACATAAGAAAGTTCACAAATGAGAGGAGGCCATTCGGCCCATCTTGCTTGTTTGGTTGTTAGTAGCTTATTGATCCCAGAATCTCATCAAGCAGCTTCTTGAAGGATCCCAGGGTGTCAGCTACAACAACATTACTGGGGAGTTGGTTCCAGACCCGCACAATTCTCTGTGTAAAAAAGTGCCTCCTATTTTCTGTTCTGAATGCCCCTTTACCTAATCTCCATTTGTGACCCCTGGTCCTTGTTTCTTTTTTCAGATCGAAAACAAATGTCCGCTCTAGTGCACTGGGGGTTTGAGATCTGTCCTCTAAATCACTGCAGCGATTAAAAACAGCTAGATGTGCTGAGCACAGGATATAAGCCATGCCAGTATAAGGTGTATGTGGAGAAAACATGTGGTACCCTGTCACAGTTATTTAACCCTTTGCGGTCCATTTATTAATTGTGCGTCAGGCTCGCCAGGTCTAGTTTATTTTCACACGCGCAGTTAATTTTAGACGTGCTGTTTAAAAGTATTTTTTTCCACAGTCAAACGGGTTTAAAAGGCCCTGCATATCAACAAAGCACTCACTAGGGATCTCCAGCCCCGCCCTACCCTTTCGCTCGCTATCGCTTTCACATATGCTAACAAATAAATAATAATAATAATAGTCGTACATACCGATCAATCATCTCCTGATGACTCGTTTTATCACCAAACTCCTCAATAATGCAATCCAAGTCATTATTTTATTGCTATAACATCTCGAAAAAGCTCTGCAAATGTCCATGATAGTCTCTGTGCGCTGATACAGTAACACCCAGCTTGTTTCCTTATGACGCCCCCATCTGATGCCAGGGGCAAGTATGACTATTCATGAGATACGCCTTTTTTTTTCCTTTTTTTTTTATCGGCTTGTCTCGGCTCCTTTCGCTCCCACTTGGCCACTGAATGGTTTTCTCGGCTTTTTCCGGAGAAAAAATGACTTTTTTGCGTTTTTTGCGTTTTTTGGATGATGTCGGACAGGGTCCGACAAAGGACCTGATAGGAATAATTGAAATGTCGGACCCAGTCCGACAATGGACCACAAAGGGCTAAATTATTATTTATTTCTTAGCAGACGCCCTTATCTAGGGCAACTTACAATTGTTACAAGATATCACATTATTTTTACATACCCATTTATATAGTTGGGTTTTTACTGGAGCAATCTAGGTAAAGTACCTTGATCAAGGGTACAGCAGCAGTGTCCCCCACCTGGGATTGAACCCACAACCCTCCGGTCCAGAGCCCTAATCGCTACTCCACACTGCTGCCCTAAATGGTTGTAGCAACACATGGGGATGCATATTGCTATATTTTTGTTCTGTTAACCAACTCTCTAGCCCCAACAGTTCAATACCTTTTACTGTATAATCTTTGTATTGTAAAAAACAAACTTACCTTAAAGTCAATCAATCAAAACCTTTGTTTATCCAGGTGAGTCAATTGAGAGCAAATGTACAATGTCGACCTGGCAAGAGGCTCCCACCACCACAGCAAACAACATCAAACACAAGAAATAAGTGAAACAAAACACATAGTCAATCTTAAAACATAAAACTCAGCAGCAACTTAGCAAACAAACGCACCTGAGATGTAATTCAGTTTCTTGTAATGGTACAGGTATGGAACAACAAATTATATATACATGTATTAAAAAAAACAAAAAAACAGAACTGTATTTCACTGTGTTGCCCCCACAATAGGCAGAACATTGCCTAACCTTACAGATTAATATTTATTTCAAGATTTGTTTTGCTTCACTTATGATTATGCTCAGCTAGCACCCTTTAAAAATAAAATCATTAAAGTCTCAAAATAAATGCATAACTCTAAAATGTGGGGGGTACACAGACTGAATGATCCCACATTCTTACCTCTATCTCTCTTTTCTTCAGAGAATGGAAATGTCTGCAGACTGCTTCCCAGCTCTCACTGAGCTTGACGCACTTGCCCCTCCCAAACAGCAGGAGGCGCTTTCCCCACTCTCCCCGGAGGAGCCACTTCCCTCTCCCCTGATCATGCAGGAGTGCAGCCCTGAGGCGATGTCCCCTGAGGACAGAGAGGCACTGGAAACCTTCCCCCCTCACCCAGCTTTCTTCCTGGGGGAACCAGATGAAGACCCAAGCTTGGACAGCCCTGAACCTGAAGAGATCCTCGCTCTGGGGCTCCAGAACTCCTGCCCCAGCCCGCCAGGGCACCTCTCATTAGGGGTGCAGGAAGGCAGCCCGGTCCCTGCTGGGATTCTAGGCTTTGGCATTCCTTGTTTCAGTCCCAGGGCTCTGGAAGCCGCCATGTCCTTGGATGGTGACCGGGACCCCAGCTTCGAAGACGAGTTGGATCTCCAGCAGTTCCACAATGGCCAGGGGGGCGTGGCAGACTCTGCGGACAGCGAGGGCAACCCCAGGAGGGCACGGAAATACCCGTGCAGGGTGTGTGGGAAGCGCTTTCGCTTCAACAGCATCCTCTCGCTACACATGCGCATCCACACGGGAGAGAAGCCCTTCGTTTGTCCCTATTGTGGCCACCGAGCGGCCCAGAAGGGCAACTTGAAGATCCATTTAAGGATCCACAAGCCAGACATTGGGGCCGCTGGTGATGACGAGCCAGGAGACTCAGGAATGAAGCCGAGCGAGGAAAGCCAGATCCTGGTGGAGTTGGTAGAACGAGCCAGCCAGAGAGGTCAGAGTCTTACCAAAGATATTGAAACTCCTCCCCCGGTCCCTCTGGCTGTTTTATCTCCTCCCCCTCCTTCTCCCTCTCCCCTCACTCCGTCCGGCTTCCGCTGCACGTCCTGCAAGGGGAAGTTCCGTACGGCTGCAGAGCTAGCCCGCCACGTGAGGATCTTGCACAACCCGTACAAGTGCAGCCTCTGCTTCTTCTCCGCCGCCTTGGAGGAGGATCTGGTGGCCCACGTGGCAGGAGAACATCTCGCCGGATTAGCAGAACCAGCAGTCGCTGAGACTCCCGCGATTGCCTCCGCTTCACAGCCGCCCCCGGCAGTTGTGCTTCCTGCTTTCAAATGCGAGGTGTGCGGCCAGGCCTTCACCCAGTCCTGGTTTCTAAAGGGACACATGCGGAAGCACAAGGATTCCTTGGATCACAAATGCCAAGTCTGCGGAAGAGGCTTCAAGGAACCCTGGTTTTTGAAGAACCACATGAAGGTCCACCTCAACAAGCTGGGACTCAAGGGGAATGCGGCTGGCGGTGGGAATCATGGAAAAGGAGACTCCGGTAAGGCAGCCCGGGGGCTCACAGGAGAGCAGGCCTATGGAGCCCTTTATTCTGGCCTCCTGTTGGCTGGAGGAAGAGGCAACCAAGAGCGTGAGGCTTGGAGCAAGCTCTTAGCACCGGGGCCCAGCGTTGGAGAAGCTGGGAAAAGCGCCCTTCTGGGTTACCTCAACCTTGGCCAGCCGTCAGAAGGTGGCAGCTGCGTGGAGCGCCTCCAAGCAGCTGCCCAGGTGGCAGAGATAGGTGGTGGAAGCCATGCGGTGTGGCAGCTGGTGGCTCGTAGCTTAGCAGCAGGTCAGCAGCAGAAGAGCAGCTCGGTGGCAGGGGAAGCGGAGAAGGTCAGGGCCTACCTCGGTGGTCTCCTGGGAGGGGAGACTTCAGCCCAGCCCCCCTGGGAATGCCCGGATTGTGGGAAGGTCTTCAGAACACTGCACCAGATCGTGGCCCATGCCAGGGTGCACGCCCGGAGGCCGCAGAACGGAGGCGAGGGTGCAGCACAGAGGGACAGAGAGGAGTGGGCACGTGCAGGATTGGCTTTCAGGCCCCTGGCTGCTCTCAAAGCCAGTGCCCAGGGTTCGAGTCAAGCTGGAGGGAAGCTTGGAGCAGCAGGAGGAGAAGGAGAGGGTACCTATCACTCGCCCCTGTCTGTGTTTCAAGGTAAGAACAATTTCGGCTTGTAGAAACATTATGGCTTCTACACATAACTAATTTCACCTCCAAACGGAATATATTTTTTATCCCTTTATGTAGAAATAAACTTAAATAAATAAAAGTACAAGCAGTGTTTAATGTGTGCGGCCTTGATAAGGGCTTTTGAAAAGCTTGTCAAACAGTGTGACCAGTTTCTTTTAGTCGAACTACAAATGGATATAAGTTGCTCTGCTGATATACTTGTTATATATTTGACACCTGATTTTATGTTTTCTTAACAGGGTTGCAGGGTAGCTAGACAATAATCGGTGGTTTCACCAGTGCTTGCGTCACAAGCTGTGTGTCTGTATTCCTTACAGTAAAGGGCACTGCTGTGACACAGGGATGCCTTGTTTTTTTTGCATTCCAAGTTTTATTAATAGTGGCAGAATCTGCAGGAAGCTAGTAGCTATCAAGGGGAGGTCTGTGTTTTATTCTTTCTTCTTGACAGATAGTAACTGAGGCCAAAGGGGGCTGTTTTAGATGCAGTAACAAAGATTTAGGTTTTAAATCCATATACTATGCTTGTCCTGAATTTCTAAAGCTGAGGGAACACGAAACCCCTTTTTCAGGAACAGCGGCTTGAAATCTGGTTCCAGGAGACCTAGTTTGAGGTTGCTGTATCAAACCCCAAGTCTCCCCTGGTGTGCCGTGCAGGGGCCTGAAACCTAGTCTCCTGAAACCAAGCTCCAAGCCACAAAGTGGCTTCGTGTTCCCGCAGGTACGACTCAGCGCAGAACTTTTGAATGGTAGTCACTTGTTGTGATAGTGCTCAAATCTTCTTTTATCGTGTGCTGCCATCTTGTGGTAGCTGGTTGTAACAGCTCAAATATTTATGCAGTGAAGCCAGCTGCTTATGGAAATGACTCAGTTGGGAATACCCTGAACTGGGATCAGTCAAAAAGAGAATTGAACAACAAACATGGAAAAAGACCACACATTACCTTCAGTGATCGCATAACTACGAGAACAACAACAACCACTCCCATTTCTACAGTGTGTATCATCACAACGATCCCACAGAGCTTCATACACACTGACACACACACACACACACACACACACACACACACACACACACACACACACACACACACACACACACACACACACACACACACACACACACACACACACACACACACACACACACACACACACACACACACACACACACACACACACACACACACACACACACACACACACACACACACACACACACACACACACACACACACACACACACACACACACACACACACACACACACACACACACACACACACACACACACACACACACACACACACACACACACACACACACACACACTGACACACACACACCCACCCTGACACACACACACACACACACACACACACACACACACACACACACACACACACACACACACACACACTGACACACACACACCCACCCTGACACACACACACACACACACACACACACACACACACACACACACACACACACACACACACACACACACACACACACACACACACACACACACACACACACACACACACACACACACACACACACACACACACACACACACACACACACTCACACACGCAATGAACTATTCAACAAAAAACGGTCAAATACAGAATTTGATAAAAACAAATAAAATAAAAAAAGATTTAAAAAAATGGATTTTCATTTACTGGTGCTTCATAATAAAGCCTATAATTGCCATAATTTCATAGCGTCAAAATTATAGGACGCAGAATTCTCCCCCTATGCTGTTGTCTCTGCTGAACCAAGTAGACCTGCTACTGTGAGGGTTAGGCACAAGCGATCAGGCAAAAAGGCAGGAAATCAAGTAGCTGTTGAATTAGTAATGCTACTGCGCATGTTTCAAAAATACATTCAATAATAAACCCCAGCCTCCACAGGACTGAACAGGCCAGGGGCAGCCTCCAATCAGGGCCCACACTGTACTCCATTCCATCAGCATTCTCACATGGAAGTATTTTAAGCCCAAACTTAACCCTTTGCTGGGTCCTGTTGATATAAGATGCACACATACTTAACTGCACCCATATTCACAGTTCTACTAAAATAAGTATTAACACAAATTAAAACACAACATGATACACTATTTACAAGCATGGACAGAGCACAGCATTCAATTACACATCACACAATACGGAGTGATTCATGATATTATAATTATAAAAGGGTTTTATAAACGTGCAGAGTGTTCTGAAACCCTGAAACCCTGCCTGTCATTACAGGTCTCGTTAAACGTACAGCAGAGATGCTGATTCAAAGTAGCTGTTAAAAATCTGAATTATCAGTTTAAAAATAATTATGCATAAAAAAAGAACCGGGTATGAAGTCTGTGCTAAAATAGTTTAATGAAAGGGGGGGGGGGCACTTTCTCCTTTCTATTAAATGTATATTTAACCCTAACCTCTAAAATAAAAGGAGAGCAGGAGATAATTTGGTGATTGGGTAAGTGGGAAATATTTCTGGTATAAAGCTGTGTTTTCTGAAGAAAAAAGACAGTTGATATATACCTAGATATATATATATATATAGAGAGAGAGAGAGAGAGAGAGAGAGAGAGAGAGAGAGAGAGAGAGAGAGAGAGAGATATCCCTTGCCATCGCTGTAGACCAACAACAAACATGTAGACACTTTTTTTTAAATCTTTTTTTTCATAAAAAAGATGACTTATGTAAGAGGCTGCGAACTGACTACCCCACGACCACAACCAAGCATCTTAACCGCAGTGCAAGAGGACCAGCTCGTTCCGACTGCAATAAAAACAGGGTGCCAAGTTTACCTAGATTGTGTTTAACTTGGCCACCTGTAAATGATATCTGAACATTGCTGACCTTTTTTTCTAGAGAGAGAGAGAGAGAGAGAGAGAGAGAGAGAGAGAGAGAGAAAATGTTAAAGTAAAATAATTCCATCTAGGGTGTTTATGTGACGTCATAAACTACAAGAGCATTAGGAATGGTGAATTAAACTGGGTAGATAATGAACTGCAAAAAATAATGTATTTTTAAGGAAAAGGTGTTTCAGTGGGGTATGCTTTTTATTTTATTTTTTAGTCGCTGTCGGAGTCGAAGATTATTTGTCTCGCTCGATGATTGTAAATCTTCACAGAGACAGATTTCTTAAAAGTGCCTAAAAACCATGAATTGTGGGTGTTGTCGAGTGATTTAAAATGAGACATTTTGTTTGAAATTGGTCGGGGTGCACAGGATTCATATGGGTCAAAGGTCAAGTATAATCTTCTAGATGAATATGCCATTTTGACGTCACTACTGCAGTCTTGTGCCTTTTTTTCGAATGGCTCAGGATGCAAATATAGCCTTCATCCATGTATTATATATATAATACATGGATGAAGGGGCCAGTAAGAGACCAGTAATAGGGGGCCAGTGAGAGACCAGTGATAGGGGGCCAGTGATAGGTGTGCAGTGATAGGGTTGCTCACAGTAATAAGCCTGGATTAACGCTGATGTATGCCTGTGTGTGTGTGTGTGGCTCTGATGTACAGGAGAGAACGGGCTCCGAGATAGCAGGCCCACCCCCGGCCCAGCGCAGCACGAGAGAATCAGAGGGGCTGCTGGGAAGGACTGTCCCTACTGCGGCAAGACCTTCCGATCCTCCCACCACCTCAAAGTGCACCTCAGGGTCCACACAGGTGAGCTCAGGCTTGCTAGCTTCTTGGATTGTCATCCGCTCCTAAGGATGAACTCAGAAACAGGGTCAGGGCTGGTTAGTGCTTCTTATTAATTGTTTGTTTATTTGTTTATTTAACAGACGCCTTTATCCAAGGCGACTTACAGAGACAAGGGTGTGTGAACTATGCCTCAGCTGCAGAGTCACTTACAATTACGTTTCACCCGAAAGACGGAGCACAAGGAGGTTAAGTGACTTGCTCAGGGTCACACAATGAGTCAGTGGCTGAGGTGGGATTTGAACTGGGGATCTCCCCTTTTCTTTAACCACTGGACCACACAGCCTTCTTGCTGGCTTGTGATCTGCTCACGTCTCAGAAAGATGATCTAAGCTGCAAAGATAGGCCTGGCTGGTGCTTCGCTGATCTGCCTAGATCTGAGAAGCTGTAGCTATGACCAAATGTTTTGCCTCACCTAGAATTTAAGGATTGAGACAATAAATAAAGTAATAATTAAAAAAAAACTATATGAACATAATTTAGATATTTTATTAAACATCATGTAATCAAAGAAACAACAAAATGATATCACAAAAGTCTACCGGAAGCCATAATAGCATTGCAGTATTTCATGTTAGATTTCGAAATGTCATGTTTTTCAATTGTTGTCAGTTTTTCATACATATGTGGAAGACTAGAAAGCGGTATGCAATTCAATATGTTAACGTACTTGATGAAGCAAAATTAGTTCATTCTATAGGCTGATGCAAAACTTTTGGTCATAGCTGTAAGCAACAGGTTATTGAACCTGTTTTCAGCTTAGTGACATTCAGAACATTTATAGATTTTATCAGACCTCTTATGGAAATATAGCTGGTGTAAATTCACAGTAGCTGCATTATTGTGGTGACTCCACCTATACATTTTGATTATATGCAGGCATTTTTCATTTACTGTTTGCTAGATAGATGACCACTGTGCACATGTATTAGCACACCCCATTGCTTCTGTTGTTTTGATTGACTGAAATCAAACCGCTGGATCTGAAAATCCTGGAAAATGGTCTAAATAGTCAAATTAGTGATCGTCTAAATGATGACTTTAATAGGCCACACATGCAATTCATTGCAAAGAGAAAAGGAACACATGGTAAAATGCAAGACTTTTTAGAAGCTGTTTAAGATGCCTAATTAAAGCACAAAGTGGTCTAACATTTTCACACACGGGTGCCTGATGTTTGCAGGTAGGTATATAAAGGAATTAGATGAAAATCTTGGGGTGTTCTAATACATTTGCACATTACTGTACACTAAAGTACTAAAATTCTCTCCAAATGCTTGTAAAGCTGCATTCAAGACATAGAGGACTTTTTCAGTGCTGCCATCTTGTGGTAGCTCATTGTAATTGCTATCAGTTTCTTTGCTGTAATACAGCCTGCTTTTTTCACTGTGAAATGTACCCATTGCTGTGCCATATGCAAGTCCCCCTTGAAATTCCCCATTTCTAAAAGATTAGTGTAAGTATTTAAAAAAATAAAATAAATAAATACAGCACAAGTTTTGATTTGTTGTAACTGAAAACCTGGTAAAATTGTCAAAATAGACAAATTAGTGGATGTCTGATTTAATTGATGACTTTACTAGGCCACACATGTCATTTAAAATTTAAAAGAGAAATGGAACACATATCTGCAAATGGTGAAATGCATGAGACTTTTCAGAAGTCGTATAAGATGCCCTACAAATTGGCCTTATACATCATTCACCTTTTAACAGATTTATTTTAGGTCCGACAAATAAAACAGGTGTCAATCATACCTAATGCTTTCCCTTTGAATACCAGCATCCTCAGATCAGCTCAGCTGCACTGAAATAACCCAAGAACTGAGCATCACAACGAGTTGTATAATTATTATTAATTTCTTAGCAGACGCCCTTATCCAGGGCGACTTACAATTGTTACAAGATATCACATTATATTTACATACAATTACCCATTTATACAATTGGGTTTTTACTGGAGCAATCTAGGTAAAGTACGTTGCTCAAGGGTACAGCAGCAGTGTCACCCACCTGGGATTGAACCCACGACCCTCCGGTCAAGAGTCCAGAGCCCTAACCACTACTCCACACTGCTGCCCTAATTAACAGGTTTCATGTTGTTCCAATGAAGAACCACATTCAAATACTCTAAAATGTGAGGGATTTATGATTTTGTGAACCCCTTGGAAAAATAAACATTGAAAAAAGAGCAACTCTAGCTATAACATGTGTTTCTTTCAAAACTGCACTTACTTATATACCCTATATAGTGACTGAAAGTGAGAGTTACCACTTTGCACCTAAAAGAAGAGACCTCTGTGGTCTCAAAAGCTCATGTATTTTTATATATCTTTTAGCTGTTCCTTGTGAAAGGCTATACAGTACATCCTGTGTGTGGTCCAGCATGGCTTATCCTACTTTACTATAAACATAAAAAAAATGCAACAGAATTGAACTTGAAATAAATGAACTGGTCTGATGTTATTGTCTCATTTCCTAGGGGAGAGACCTTACAAGTGCCCGCATTGTGACTACGCTGGCACCCAGTCTGGGTCCCTCAAGTACCATCTCCAGCGGCACCACCGTGAACAGCGCAATGCCTCCGCAGAGGGGCACGCCTCGGCTCGGGACCTGGGCACCAAGAAGTCCACCCTCGGACGGGCAGATTTTGGGAGCCGAGGGCTAAGTGTGTCATCTGCTGCCAATTTCTCTGGAAAGACCATATCTCCACAGTGGCCACCACCTCAGAGGACCGCCTCTGCACAACCTGAGGACAAGCAGACTGGCCTGGCAGACTTCAACAAGGTGTTCCAGAGCCTTTCTGAACACAAGGGGGGGTTTCAAGGTTTCCAGGATCTCCAGGCATTCCGGAATCGCGCGAGAGAAGGCCCACAGGGGGGATCCAAAAGAGCCAAGCTTGTCCCTCTACCCAAAGTGTCCAGGAGGAAACCACAGACTACCAACAAGATCCCGGCAGCAACAACAAATGGCAGGGCTGAATTCGAGCCCTTGGACCTGTCCCGAAGGCCTTCGCAGGAGACCCCAGATGACGTAACCCTCCATCACTGCCTCTTCTGTCCTTTTACCACTTCTTCTGTTGAGCTGATGGCAATGCACCTTCAAGTCAACCACACTAGCAAGTCAAGGAGGAAAGAGAGGGAGAGGAGCCAGGAAGGGAGCCGGACTCGTGACAAGCAGACATCCTGGGCTGGTTACGGCTTGTCCCTGCTAGCTGCACGTGGGTGGAAGCCTGATGAGGAAAGAGAAGAGCAGCTAGACAACTCTTCAACTTCAGAGATGGATGTCATCCAAGGTTCTTCTTGTGTGAAGGGTGTCGGTCAAGTGAATGGGATGTTGAGGGAGTTCCCTTTGGAGGCATCTCCTGAGGCTTCCACAGTGGAGGACCTGGAGTTTGGAGGTCTACCAAGAGAAGAATCAGAAGAAGGAGAAGAGGAAGAGGTGGATGAGGATGAATTTGAAGAAGACTTTGAGGGAGAGCAAGGGCAGGGAAGTATTGAAAATCATGGAGGACTCGGCAAAGTTCAAGTAGATACAACAGTGGATAACACTGTCCAATTTGAGGAGGAAGGAGAAAGCACTGAAGGCACAGAAGGGGATATAGGAGAGCTAGAGGCAGATGAGGAAGAAGAAGACCCACAAAGAAAGAAAAAGCAAATTGACAAAGCAGAAGATCACAGCCCAAGTGTGTCTCCTGCACGGATTGACAGAGAAGAAGCAAGACCAAGACCCACACTGAAATATGAAGATGGCCTTCTAGACCAAGATGATCTAGAAGATATGGAAGACCTGGAAGGATTGCCAAGACTGGAGACCCAAACAACCGACCTCCCCCCCATGATGGTGGAGGAAGCAGGCATCCAAGACAAGCAACCTGGTAGCCTTAGCTCTTAATCTGCAGGAAACCTTTCCTGAACAAGGTAAAGGACCCCTTGTTCTTCTTCAACACAAGTGTTCCAACAGTTTGTGGAGGCCACCTATATGTAGCCTTTGCTAAACCTTTGTCTGTGTTTCATAATACTATGTGAGAACAAAGGCCTAAAGCCTACATTGTTTTGTAACGTAGATTTTTGTGACAAAGGTCTAACTTGGAGCTAAAGAGTAAGCCTTGAAACCAGTATTAAAATACTTTCTGAAAATATAAAGAACCTTGGAGGAACCTCAAGATGGATACCCTCTTGCATAAAGCTATTTTGCAGAACAGTGTTTCTCAAATCTTTGAAGGGCATTGTTCATCCGTAAAATATTCAGTAATACTAAAATTAAATTATGTTTTGGAAAAGAGAAGTTGGGTTTTAGAACCACTGTTCTCGGGGCGAAGCAGAGCAGGCTCTTGTTCATTCCATGGTTGAAGAATCCTGAATGTTTCTCAAGGTTCTCACTTTTACTGCGGAGCACACTAAGCTGTTTTTCGTCGTTCACACCAAGTGCCAGTATTAAGAGTGAAAAAAAAATTTACAAAACTGTCCGACTGCTTTTTCTTGAAGTAAATTTGCCAGATGCTTAAAAGCTTGGCTGAAAATGCTACAAGAAAGGGCACAAACATTTTCTGGAAAGTTGTGGATCAAAACCAGTTTGGAGAAGGGTTGAACCCCTGATCCCAACCACTAGGACAGTCAGTAGTAAAACACTAACAACTCTTTAGAGACCCGGTAGAAACCTGTAGCTTTTTTTTTTTTTTTTTGTGGAAAAAAAAAAATTATAATAATAATAATGAAGACTGTTGATTGATTCGCTGGAAGCAAAGCACTGTGGACTGTTCTTTTATTTTGTATTTAGAATTTTTTTTTTTTTTAATTGTGCGGCCTAGCCTTTTTAATCCAGGGTCCCCCATTGCCCTATGGAAGGGAGATTCCTGGATTCTACAAAGCACTATTAGGACTACATGAAGGGGAAATTAATGTATCTGTATTTTGTTTCTTGTGAAAATGCTGTAGACAACAGCAGAATGTCAAAGCCTTTACGTTACAATAGAACCTCAGTCGGGAGAAACTCTTCTCAAAGAATTAAACTCTTCTCATTAATTTTGCCACCTTGATCTTAAAATAACCCACAGAAACCCAAGATACATGTTATTTCAAGCCTGAAACACTACTGAGCAGCTCTTGATACCCACAGGAATGTACACCCAAACCTGGAAGTGTTTGCTTGCACCAAGTGTTGCTGCTATTTTTCAAACAAAAAAATAAAAATCCTTCTAGGGACATAACAAAACAAGAACATCATATGCAAACGAGAGTAGGCCGGTCTGCCCCTCTCTGCTTGCCCGGTAGATGATTGATCTCAAAACTAAAACTGTGTTCACTTCGTTTCCAACTGTGTCCTCTGGTCATGGTACATAGCAGAAGAACTTTTCGGACCAGGTTATATTGAAAAGATTGCTAAAAACATTACAGCTCCTGGGAATCCCTAGCTCTTTAACCATTTATTTTCAGGCTATTTCTGATACACCCACAGATAGGAAGCTAATGTATCCAGAGGGATAACCCAGCGCTTAAAAACTGACCTCTCAGTTCAGTAGAAAAGCTTCTTCTACTTGAATTAACGGTTGAGTATTTGGAGATACGATACGAGAAAGAAGCTTCGTTGAAGGCAGGACCACCGTCAACCCATTCCCCAGACCAAATTCTGTACTTTGAGGTTTCTTCTACTGAGGTTCTGTTGTGGATCGGTAAGTACTCCACTACAAAATGGGGACCAGCTGCATCAAAAAAAAATTCTTTGCACCTTAATCTTTATTGAGATAATAATTTCTTGCAAGATGCAGAAAGGATAAGGGATGGTTCAAGCTAGAGGTAGACACAGGCAATAAATCGGATACCCGAACTGAAAAATAGTTGGATATCTGGTTGCAAGTCATTTTCCTGTTTTTATAGTCTCTTTAGTATTGGAAACTATGAAAATTTAACCAGTGCTACAAGAAAAAAAAACTTTCAGCTTCCCCTTCTACCCCCAGGAACTCGAGAGCAGATGTCAGCAAGCTACCAACACAAAGGCCAGCCCTGCAGGTGTTTGCCCAAGCTCAAACTCTTGCATAATTAGCTGTTAACAGAAAAAAAAAACATAAAGGAAAATCATAGTTCTGATTACAAATTGGGCTGTTTAATTCATGAATATAAGAACCGAGGCAGAGATAACATGTCTTCAATTTAATATCATGAAATACATGTTTTTTTGCCCAAATTGCCCTTTTAGGATATCAGCAGTTAATTTTGTAAATAAAATAAGTCACATATATACAATGTAACTACAGTCAGCAATGATCTGAGCAACTTTTCATATCTTTTGAAACATATCGTATATCAGGGATCGATGTAGATCTCAGTTATGTTCATTCAAAATCTTTCTACATCGGTATGATCAATACATTTTATTTTTGACTGCCCTTCAGTATCACTATAACAAGATGCTTGTGCACTTATTAGTTTTTACTTTTGCTTTCAGATAGGATTTTCCAACAGCGGTTTGAACACCTCTATCCCTTTCTGCTCCTGATTCCTATGTATGTTGTTTTATGTAACAGGGAACAATAATTTTGGCAAATGCCAAAGTGCCTTGTATCGAAGCACTTCCTAGAATGTAGTTTTCTCTCAAGCCAGTCTGTTCTTAGTTCCTTCCTTCCTTCCTTCCTCCCTCCCTGCGAGGGGGAACCAAACATGCCCTGGCCCCCAGCAGGAGGAGTACTTGCTTGCAAATCTTAGACTGTTGTGTCAATCTTCCGATGGGAAAGTGCCTACCCGTATGTATTTGTGAAAACCTTTCAAGTCACACTGTCATTGTTTTGGTTCCCGAAGCATTGAATTCTCCAGTTTCCTCCTCGGCTCACTGGGGGATCATGAAGGGTATATATTGAACCATGTCATTGAAGAGCCCAGACCGTTGAGTTATCATGGGTCCTCTGATTGTCCGGTTTATGAATGAAGCTCAGCATGGAATTAACTACTTTGTTATGCTTTATATAAGGATGAGGCCCGACCACGTTTCAAATCTTAACAGTGTTTACCATGTACTGGTTCCAAATACCCGCATTACATTCTGCTTTGAACGTTACTGTTTAGATACAGTATGTGCCGCTAGTATTAGCATAGATAGGCAATTGATCAGATTACCTGAACCCCTGGAGACACAGCCCTCAGACTGATACACCGATGATCCTGGAGGTATTAGAGGCTTCTCTGTCTGTGTCGCCTCCATGCCCTGTATTTGTACTATATGGGCTTAGGACATGCGTGACTACAGTCTGTTTTTGTTATCTTACTAATCAATAGCATTGAGCCCTTTAGCTGCTACTCCATTCAAGTGCAATCACCCACTAACCAATCTCTTTTACAAGATTACCCTGGCTAACTGTTTACCATTTTTCCTTTCCCATACATTTCTGCACATGCTTTATCTCCAAACATTTTAAACCTAAGTTACCTTAGCAACTCTACTTATGCCAAAGTCACCTCCAGCAAACTGGTTTAACATTACCAACACATGTTCTCTCATATGATTACCAACACATTTCCACTCTACATAAGGATCTCTATAGAAACCACTGGGTTCTTGTACGATTACCTCATTCTTCATGAAGGCTCTCTATTATTCTATTGGGTTCTTAATATTTAGGCTTGAGAACTCGATGGTTTTTTATAGACCAGATGGGAACCTTTTTTTGGAAATTGTTTGGAATATTGTGGGACGATGCAGTATACTTAAACTAAATTTATGTGTACAAGTGTACAGCAATGGCCAAAAGTTTTGCATCACCTAGAATTTTGGGATTGAGACATAAATATATTGTGTGGAGTAGTGGTTAGGGCTCTGGACTCTTGACCAGCGGGTCGTGGGTTCAATCCCAGGTGGGTGACACTTGAGCAAGGTACTTTACCTAGATTACTCTAGTAAAAACCTAACTGTATAAATGGGTAATTATATGTAAAAATAACGTGATATCTTGTAACAATTGTAAGTCTCCCTGGATAAGGGCGTCTGCTAAGAAATAAATAATTATATATATATATGTAAAAATTAGGTATTTTATTTAACATCATGACATCATGTGATCAAAGAAACTACAAAATGATATCACAAAACAAGTCTACCAGAAGCCATTATTGTAGTGTAGTAGTATTTCATGTTAGAGTTCGAAGTTTTTCAATGTCAGTTTTTCTTGAATTCAATGGAAAACTACAAAGCGGCATGTAATTCAGTATGTTAGCATTAAACATTATTCAGCAGGTTTCATTCGACTTTAAGGAGCAAAATTAGTTCATTCTATAGGGTGATGCAAAACTTTTGGCCACAGCTGTATTGGTGCAGACATTTATTATTTATTTCTTAGCAGACGCCCTTATTCAGGGCAACAATTCTTACAAGGTATCACATTGTTTTTACATACAATTATCTATTTATACAGTTGGGTTTTTACTGGAGCAAATTAGATAAAGTACCTTGCTCAAGGGTACAGCAGCAGTGTCCCTCACCTGGGATTGAACCCACAGGTCAAGAATCCGGAGCCCTAACCACTACTCCACACTGCTGCTCCAATTTATGAGCTTTGCTGAAATGTCTTCCCTTTCTGTAACTGAACTAAACCAGATCACCTTCCTACAGAGATGTTATAGGAGCCAGTTAGTACCAGAGTGGTTCATCGCACATTTTCAGAGGGAATGCTAAAATACATTTATCGTATCCTGCTCTAGTTCTGTGGCACATTGGAAATTATTATTTTAAGACGGGGGTTCTCAGCCTTCTCTGAATTGTCCCCCACCTTAGCGATTTTTGTCTTGGTTCATCTGCAGAGCCCACAAAGCTAATTCAAATTTCCGAGGGACTTTCTTCATATTTCCAAACCGTTCGGTTTTTAGTTGATGATGCACCCACATAATCGTCTTTTCTCAGTCTTTTTTCATCAACACAAACCGATTAATTATGTTATGAACAAGGGTGCACACGGTATGGACGGACAGATTCTTAAATACAAAAATTACCCGTCGTTGGCACTCTGCATTAGTAAGCGCAGTCTTCCAGTAAATTATAAACAAATAATAAAAAAGAATAAACATTTGCGGGTTTGTAAAATTCACATTTTGGTTGATCTTTACAGTAATAAAATCAAGTGACGTTATCTTTTTGGTTCCTTTAGACACTGTTATGCACTTCAGGAGAAACAGAAACTGCATTTTAAATGTTCAAGATTATAATCATTCGTGGCTCATCCAAATACTTACTGGGAAAGCACTTAGAAACGAAGGAGAAAGTGGAATGTTTTGTACAAATTGCTCTAGACTGAATATGTTTTGTGTTCCGAGACTAGAAACTCAACTTGGCCTGTGTGTTCAGAGGGACTGAATGAAACGGGAGAATATGAGAGGCTGGTTTCACAGACCCCGAGTAACAGTAAGAATGTCACCTTGCGTAAGGTGACCCAAGTGCTAATACAAATTAGTTTGATAATTAACACATCTTGGACCATTATTCTGATACAGTTTCATGGAATATCCTTTACCTTGCATTAAACCACTTGGACTTAGAGATTTGAATCCATCTCCACCCAGTAGTTTCCCCACTTATCTCCCCTGTAAGTAAGGGCAAGGTTTATGTTGCATCCCATTTCATATTTACGGGACGCTGTTACAGTTTTCTTAAAGGGAATTTTAAATCCATGCCCATTTTAAACCCCCTTTCAGACAAATGCCCTGTTCCAACCAAAGCCCATCTCTCTTTTACGGTCACTTTCTGTGGGCTGCCCCCCTCAGGGCCCAGACAGAACTCTCCTGTCTCAGCCCATCTCTCTCTCTGAGCATGCTCAGTGCCCTGCTGGTTTTCTGGTCTCCAGTAGCGAACTGCTATTGCAGTATGGAAACTAACCTAACGAGTAGTGACTAATATAAAAGGAAAACTTCTAGAAATAAATGAATACAAGATTAAAAGTGCAGAAGTGTCAAGTGTTTTTATTTCATTTTCTGTACATGTTTTGTATTTGAACATTAAAAAAACCTACCCTAACACACACACACATTATTTAATTGAATTCGACTTTTCTAGGCTATATTTTATTTGCATTACGTGAGCGTAGCTGTTATTTATGTCATGTTAATATTGGACTTGCCAAGATAAAATGAGAGTCTAGAGGTGGGGACCAACCAAGATGTAGCTTCACTGTAATATATGAGCCTTCAGCGCTTTTCCCCCAGGCAATGTGGATTTCCTATTGGCCCCGTGTTGATGGCTGAAGTGTAATGCTGGCTCCAGGGATCGCCTGTTTGCAGCCTCCCTGGCCCAACAGCACACACAACAGCAGCGATGCTGGCTCCAGGGATCACAGCCAAAGTGAGGCCTCCCTAGCGCCTCAGCATGGCGACTGTCTGCAATGAGCAGGGTGGGGCACTTCACTGGGGTCATCAAGCGGGCACCTCCTGTCTTCGGTGTTTTATTGACTAGCTCAAGACACCCCAGGAAGGCTCGACAGTGATACTGGCATCCCAACACCACAAAGGAACCAACAGGGCCAGAGCAGGTCTTTAAATATCAAACCTTAAATTCATGAATCACAATTATTTTAAAAAGCTTTAAATAGATTGCTTTAGCATGTTAGAAAAAGTAAGTGTCTTTAGGTGTATTAAAAACATGTCTAAATGTGCTCTAAATTATATTTAGGTTAATGGTTCTTAGAAATGAATGAACAAAGGTCAAACAGAATCACTTCTTTTGGGTTTACACCCCCCTCTCCAATGTGGCTGATCCTGGTATCGGGGTATAGATTGTATTTTGAGGTTCCTCTCGATGTCTCCAGCATTTTCCAATGAGATTCTGGGAAGGAGAACCACAGGGTTGTAGTTATGGAGGCGAGCATGGACTGGTTAAGTAAAAATGAAAATGCTAGTGGGATACCAAGATAGAAAACAAATCTTGTCAAAAACAAAACACAGCAGGGGCTCTTGTGGACCTTCATTAAAATTAAAACACAGTTCTGAGACAGCTTGCATCAGGAGGAACATCACTTCATGGTGAAAGTCACAGCCTGGTGACATTTTTAAAACTCAGAAGTTTATAGTACAGTATAACCTCAGAGCTATGAACCCATTGGGAATGGAGGCTGTCCATAAATCTGAAATGTCCGTAAGTCTGAAAATGAGTCTCCAATGGTTTTAATAAATGTGCTCACCTGCTATCTACACCCTCAATCTGGTGAACACTATAAGGATACAGCACAGTAATGCAATACTCATATTGCTATGATTTGACAGGCTTTAAAACGGTACTATACACATTTAACTTACCATTGAAATTCTAACTGTAAAAAGTTCAGTAAACATTCAACACATTTGTTCAACGTGTTATTTCTTACATCCACAAGGGGCAAAGTACTGGAGTGGTACAGGTTACTGGTTCTTAGAAATGAATGAAACAGCTTAGTTAGAATCAGATGTGTGGTTTCTGAGGTATGGATGCTGTTTGTGGTATGGAGGGAGGAGGGGGAGGGGAGAGAGGGAGGGTCACTGGTAAGTTTTTGTACAGGGGATGAATAGAAATGTATCACTGTGCCAGTCATTCGAAGTTGTAATATGCAACAATACTAAACGCAGTGGGCATTGTCAGTAGCCTTTTTGTAGTTTGATGAACAGGCAACGGGTAGACTATACAAAAGTATGTTGTGCCATTGCCGAGAATAGTATACGTTTTTTTAGAAGATTTCAATAAATAGATCAGTCAGTCAAATGCTAAACACTATTTTTAAACAGAGTTAAGCGAAAGGGCTCTATCTTTCTGCCTGAATCATGGTTATTCTGTTAAATCCCAAACAAACGTAACATGTCTATATTTTGTCATTCATTAAAATTGTGAATTGAGCAATGAACACGGTTTTATATTTTATAAGCACACTACATTCTGAACTGCTTCTAACTGACGTAACTGCCCGTTACAAAATAATACAAATGCAAGCAATATATTTTAGACGCTGTAATAATCTAAATGTAACTGATAGTTCCAAGCTTTTAAAGAAATATGATATGCTTTATTATGATATAATAATTGTGCTCATGATGATTTGGAATAAATTGCTTTAAGAATTTGTGATAATATTATAATAATTTACAATAGGACCTTGTTGGTTTTACATCGTATAAAGGACAGAGCACAAGATTAAGTGACTTGCTCAGGGTCACACACACACAGTGAGTCAGTGGTTGAACCCGGACCCTCCTGGTAACAAGCCCCTTTCTCTAACCACTGGACCACCAAGCCTCTTCTTTGCATGCTTGAATCTTTCTTACCTGGTAAGACAGTCACTTTAGTTCCTCTTCCCCAGTAATCCAGGACCAAGCTATTCTTTCTCACGCAGTAGTAGATAGCGGAGTCTGCCAACTGCAGGTTGTTCATTTGAAAAAACACAGTGTTGTTGGATACATCTCTTGAAGTCTTGAAACGGCCTTGGATGCTTCCACTGTACTGATCCCACCCTTCGTACCCCATCCTTGCCAGAAACTCCAGGCGCCCCCCACTGAACTGTCTGTACCAGTGGACGTCATGCTCGGTGATTTTGTATCCAGAGACCCAGCAAGTTAATGAGACAGAGTCTCCCTGCCTTCTCAGCTCTGCACCTGACTGGGTCAGAACAATGCTGGCCAGGGAATCTTGACAAATGAACACAATAAATTATGAAAGCATCATCGATTTTTAGTTGACCTCAATTTAAATGAGGACCTGTTTAATCATTCATTAGATAAACATAAAAAACCTTCTTAGTCTAAAAGTAGACAACAAACATTTGTCAAGCAGACTAAATTGGGTAACACTTTACATGGTGTCTCTAATTACTGTGTATTCACATAGTAGTTACTTAGTAAACATGTGTACTTACACATCATTACAATGTTATTATGCATAGTTACAATGTAGTTAATGTGTACATCTTTTTTGCATGATATAATAATAATCCTAACCCTATCCCAAACCCTAACTCTAAACCGAACCACTTTTCTGATACAATTGTGTACTTACATACTGTATATCATGCAAAAAGATTTACACATTAAGTACATTGTAACTATGCATAATAACATTGTAATAAAATGTAAGGACTCATGTATTTACTAATTAACTACTAAGTAAATACACAGTAATGAGAGACACTAAATTGCTTCATTGTATTCTTCATTAATGGTGCTAAAGTGAGCTTACATGTGAAGGAAGGCAGTAGAATAATGAATCCATGCAGAACCCCCATCCTCCTCCGCAGTGCTGTCTCTAACACCAAACTCAACAATGCCAAGACCCTGCTTTGAAACAAACAAAGCACAGTTTAAACAGGCTGTGAGCTGAGCCAGCGCAAGCAGAGAGTTCCCCTTAACAAGCAGCATCAATAAGGGTTACCTTTCTACCAATCATGATGCCACAAGTAACAACCATGCTCTGTTATTTATTATTATTGTTATTATTTATTTCTTAGCAGACACCCTTATCCAGGGCGACTTACAATTGTTACAAGATATCACATTACTTTTAAATACAATTACCGATTTATACAGTTGGGTTTTTACTGGAGCAATCTAGGTAAAGTACCTTGCTCAAGGGTACAGCAGCAGTGTCCCCCACCCGGGATTGAACCCACGACCCTCCGGTCAAGAGTCCAGAGCCCTAACCACTACTCCACACTGCTGCCACATCAATAAATCCATGATGAGTGCATACCAATACACACGCAGGCACGCACGCACGCACACACGCACGCACACACACACACACACACACACACACACACCTACGTACAGCTCGTTTGATCATTTAATAGAAAAAATAGCTAATTAAATCGCCCTTTCTAAATGATCTTCAGTGACAATTTAGCTCCAATGAGCGGTTTGTAAAACAGAGAAGTCATCACATCTTGGTTTGGAAGGAAGCTGCTAGAATATTCAGCAACCATAACTCTGAGAAATGAATGTAAACAGTATTAAACAGCTAGCAGGGTCTGGGAAAAACAGTATTGTTCCTATCAGGTTCACAACGTGCTGTGGCACTGTGGTTTCTGAGCAGATTTTAGTAAGATATTTCTATGTGCTGTATGGCACTTTGCTGTACAGCCATCCCACTGAGGTTTAATGAAGAAGCAGCTGCAAGATATTCAGACAATTCTTAGAAATGTTTTTAACACAAGCCATTGTTTCAGAATAATTTCTTATCAGATTCACAACATTGTTGAAGTGTGGTTTCTGAGGCAAGAGTGGTATTTATTACGGGTTTTTTCCATGTATTTGTTGTCTGTGTGTATGTGTGTGTGTGTGTGTGTGTGTGTGTGTGTGTGCGTGTATGTACGTGCGTGTGTGTGTGTGTGTGTGTGTGTGTGTGTGTGGTGGGGGTCCCTAGTATGTTTTTGCACAGGCAATGAATAGAAATGTATCACTGCTATTTTTTTCAGTACTGATAAGCAATACCCAACACATAGTGTTTGCATTTTCTACTTACATATTCTGAAGATATTAAAAAAAATATGAACTGGATTGTATTTTTCAAGTTTCTGCTATCAAATCTGAATACCAAAAAAATAAAATAAAATAAAAAATCGAAAGGATTCCAAAACCATTAGCATTATTTTCATGCCTCAAAAAAATGTTTTATGTTAAGTATAGCCATAAAAATCCCATTGATTTATTAAAATAAATCGCTAATACATTGGAGATATCAACACCCTACAATTAAATGAAGGTGCACTGTTGTTGTTTTTTTATTTGATTTAGATTTATGATTTGTTATTTCAGTGTCTTAATGAAACTGACTGTAGCCTAGGTGAATATTCTATGAAATGTTTAATTTCACCTCAGTTTTTCACCTCAAAAGGTAACACTTTCCATTGTGACTCTAATTACTCTGTATTTACATAGTAGTTACTTAATAAACTAGACACACTCAATGGAAAGTGTTACCGTCTTAAAATGTTCTAATGTGCTCTAACTTTGTAGCACAACAATAACAATGTAATCTTCCTTTTATGGTTTAAGTACCACTTTCTTACCTGGTAAAACCATTAGTTTTGCCGCTGTTTCCCAATGATCTAATGTCGCTGCTTGATAAACACGGCCGTGTTTCCTTGCACAGTAGTACGTCGCTGTGTCTGATAATCGTACTCTGAAGATGTCCAGGTACACGGTGCTGCTTGGAACATCTCTGTAAGTCCTAAAACGCCCTTGGAATTGGATATTATTGTAGGCATGAGTTCCATCAGCATTAACCGCTGCCAAGCTGTATAGCTGCCCTCCTGTATCCTGTCGAATCCAGTGGACATGGTGTTCAGTTATTTTATATCCAGACACCTTGCAGCTCAAAGTAACAGCCTCCCCCAGCTTCAGAAGCTTTGAGTCGGTCCGAGGTAGTCCAAAGCTAGCCTGAGCATCTAGACACCCACAAAAAAAAAAAAAAGAAATCACATAATAATAAGATAATAGTAAATACTTTCAGACAATACAGAAGTATTAAAAGGGCAACTATGTTTACTTAAACATCATTTAAGATAAAAAAAGTTTAAAGATCAAATCAAATGTGGGTCTATTAATAATAGTTCTCATAATAATATAAATGATAAAACCATAACCACATCTGCAGTAAAACAAGTTATCACAGCTTATGATCAAATACACACACAGTTTTGTTTTGAACTGATAAGTGATTCTTTCTTATCAAATGGAGTTTCTCAAATACCTTACAATAAAATACCCCATTGATGGGGGTGTTAAACTGATAATATGATAACAGATTATCTGAAGGTTTCTTTGAAGACATGCAAAGATTTGGGTTATAATTTGCTATTGTCTCATGGTCAAAGCATGTTACACTTTTTGCACACGTGAAAAGGGGCAAATAGAATGCCTTCAAATGCATTATGAGATAAAGTGTTGATTTTTGTGTGTATAAAGCTTGCCCTGTAATGAAAGTTTTGAAAATGGACAAACACGCTCCTTCAGCTAACTAACTTTTCTAAGCAAATCTATAAAGTGAACAAACTTACATAAGAGGAATTGCAGTATAGCTACAAAGCCAATGATAGGTCTCATTCTGTTCTCCTTGTTTTGCTTTCTTCAGAACAGACAAGGGATTCTGATCAGTTGTGAGCCAAGACCTTGTGTTTTGAGAGACTGGGAGGGCAGACAGCTACATTACAGTTACAGTACCACAAATCTCAGAACCCTGTGGTGTGCTGGAAAGATGTATTGTAATCTTATTAAAGAGAGGGGTTTACATTCATTTCTATGAATTACAGTAGCTGAATATTATTATTTGTTTATTTAGCAGACGCCTTTATCCAAGGCGATTTACAGAGACTAGGGTGTGTGAACTATGCATCAGCTGCAGAGTCACTTACAATTACATCTCACCCGAAAGACGGAGCACAAGGAGGTTACGTGATTTGCTCAGGGTCACACAATGAGTCAGTGGCTGAGGTGGGATTTGAACTGGGGACCACCTGCTTACAAGCCCTTTTCTTTAACCACTGGACCACACAGCCTCCTATAATAGTCTAGCAACTTCCTTCCACAAACCAGGATGCGATGGCTTCTCTGTTTTACAAACCGCTCTGGAACTAATATATCATACCTTTATATATAAATAATATATCATACCTTTTTATATAAACCCAAGACGTCCGTCTTTTCAGATGCATTTTCTTTTTTGATTTCTGAAATATGTTTAATTTAATTTTTTTTTTTTTTTAGATTTGATTTTATCATGTTTGTATCTATACTTTATTGGCTGGTTTCACAGACCCAGATTAGCACAAATCTTGGTGTACCTGACCTAAATTAACATTGGGTAGTCCAGGACTATTGAAACCAGCCGTTTATGCATGTTTATGGTGACATCCTAAAACGTTTACTGTGGCTTAATGTGCTTAAATGGAAAACAAATGCTTACAAACTTTCCGATCAGGCTTAACACTTCCTAATACTATCCTAAAACAAGTTGTGGTTTTCATTAACATAATAACGTTAAGCCCTAAAAATAACCTGATAATGTGAACTGTTCCGTAATGTGAAAAGCGTTTACTGTGCAAAATGAAGTTATGTTTTATGTTTATGCCTTTTTTTCAGCTTTTTAGTGTAGTAAAATATGAAAAGCGAAAGTTCAAATCATTGTGTGAAAGGAAGTGTTTGACAGCGCCTGGATACACAATCGTTACACCACAGAAGCACATCGGCTCGGCAGTTTTTCTTTTTAATGTGGTGGTGGGAACGCAAAGGGTCTTGTGCAGGGCTAGTTGTTTTAAAATATTTTATATATATTTAAAAAAAATAATAAAAAAAAAAGTTCCCTCTTCATCACGGCACCCCTTCGAGGCGTTGGGCCCCGGGGAAATGTCCCTGTCCTCGGTGGGCCTGCGTAAACGTAGATAAAACACTGAACTGATTAAATCACTAACACTGCACCGGAAAGTAAACTTACCTAGTAAATACTGCACATTTTTAAAAGAAGCTCAGAGTTTGAACCTTGTTAAAAAGTAACTAATCGGCTTAACTCTATATTGTCACATGAAGTGCTTATTTGAAAGTATACTTGTGTAATTGTAAGTAAACAATTGTATACCAGCCTTAGCTGTGATATGTTATAAGACAAATTGTAATTTAACTTAGAATTTTTTTTTTTTGCATTTAAATAAATGCTTGGGTTTAACTGGAGTTATTTTACCTGTGAGCGGTAGACACAGGGACACTGTGTAGTTGAGCTGAGGGAACTGTCAGCAGAGTGACGTCATCACCTGCTAGCAGATCCGTGCAGCCTGGACTGGACTGAGACAGAGGAGTTAATGTGAAAGCAATACGATTCCACTGGTACTGTAGTTTAAATGCATTATTGAGAAACGACATTTATAGAAGCATATACATTCAAGGGATAAGTGTTTACTTGTGCTGCATTGATATGTATGTGAATTGCTACCTCACGATGATTTTCTAAGTTGTTCCTTTCTGTACCATTAGTATTATTATCTAATAAACTGCTTCGATATTTTAACCTACCTTGTTGTGGTTGAGGGTGTTTTGTGTGTTCACTGTAATTCCTCGATCTTATACACGTCATTAAATACAATTATTATGATGAGGTCTTAATTAACTTGAATGCATATTCAGATCATTTAACAGATAACTAATAGATTGTGTTTAGTCGGTGATCTAATATGGTAATGGTCATATAGTATTCATTAAGGTTGATTTAACGCACATTAATTTGAACTATTGTAATTATTCAAATTAATTAATTGTTTAAATTGATTATTAAACAAACTAACGTAATTAGCCACACATCCTAAATATAAGAAGCAGGTTAGAGCTTTTGGGCACCCTGAGCCCAGGGTGCCAATAAAAAAGGAGCATGTGAGAGCGACTGAATATATATATATATATATATATATATATATATATATATATATATATATATATATATATATATATATATAATTATTATTATTATTATTATTTTTATTTCTCACAGATACCTTGTTACCCGTGACTCCTTCACAACCACAGCATACAGCTATAGCATTGGTATCTCATGGCTACACTTTGTAGAAGCTACACCCGGACGTTTAAAGAAAACCTGAAGTCAAAACAGCGCGTTTATTTTAACATACCAATAGTGCTTACTTTCCGATTTCCTCATATCTTCCCGTCATTTCCATTTGTATTCTTTAGCAAGATATTTCTTGTGCTGTTTATCATAAAGAACTAGATATTCTGCACTTCTATAATCAGATGCCCATCTTGCCTGTGATATTTGATGCACAAATCTGAATTATTTGTTAATTTAGCAGTCGCCTATATCAAGGTGACTTACAGAGACTAGGGTGTGTGAACTATGCATCACCCGTAAGACAGAGCACAAGGAGGTTAAGTGATTTGAACCGGAGACCTCCTGGTTACAAGCCCTTTTCGAAACGTCTGGCGTAAGAAACGCATCGAATAAACACTGTAGTGTGATTAGCCCTTTAGAGTTAGGGCTAGAGGGTTAGGGACTCAGATTTGACTGAACTTGTTTGTTTAAGATATTTGCATATGTGTGTGTAAAACTGAATGCAAGGTGTATGACTTTCAGGTTATAAGTGTAAATAGTTGTCAGGATGTTAACAATGAATAGAAAAAGTACAGGTACGTTATTTAAACAGTTGTAGCAACACGTGGGGACGTGGAAGGCTATATTTTTTGGAACCCCATTACTTACTCTTTATGCTAGAGTGCTGCTAGCCACTGGACTACAGACTCTGCATCAAAGAGCCTGGGTGCTGATCGTGTCCAGAAACTAGTAATGCCTAGAGGCAGTTCAAATCTGCAGAAAAATATTACAATAACTGCTGAGCATCTTATATTATCATTATGTGTGCAGAGTCACTTACAAAAGGACCTCTCTTTGACATCTCATCCAAAGGATGGAGCACAAGGAGGTTAAGTGACTTGCTCAGGGTCACACACAGTGAGTCAGTGGCTAAGCTGGGATCGAATCAGGAACCTCCTGGTAACAAGCCCCTTTCTCTTACCACTGGAACACCAAGCCTTATGTGTTTAGTATTCGTATTAACGGCTTATAAAAATGCAAATCAAGTAAACATAATCATATGTATAGGTCAAGAACTTGCAATTTAATATACCAAGCATTTTATTTTCCTGTAAAATCTTCAGAAACTGTCAAACAAAAACATCACATCACATGACTTCTTATTGGGCCTCATTTTCAAAGCCTTAACTCCAGCCTTTAATTGAATCCTACTTTTCGAAGAAGACAAAACATCTGTTACTTTAACAAAACTAGAACTAAACAGGTAAGTTCTATATTTCAGGTCACTTTAGCAGTCTGTTTATGATCATTACGATGACGATGTAGCTGATGAACATGGTGAATCTGTGGAAGACTGAGAATTCCACGGGAGCCTGAACATTCCGAGATTTCCGAGGATTTCTCTTATCTGTTGATTTGGACTGCCTGGTTGGTGATGGTTATGCCCTCACACTATCTGCCCCCTGCTTGTTACACCACTGTGTTGCAATCAAACATACCCATGGAAGCATTATCACAGATATATGTAACTGCCTTACTACATGTAATACTGGCAAAATTGCAGTACATACCATCGTCTTACACCAGCTTGCTTGAACCCCACACAGGTTTTGAATCCGCTGTGTTATACAGTAGTGTGCACATGTATTAGAACACCTCAAGATTTATCATTATAATCTTTATATACCTACCTGCATGAAAACCCCTGGGTGTGAGAATTTCAATTTCCGGTCAGTAATTAGTGATATAGAAACAATAGGCACTACTAACTTGCAGGTCTGTGTTCCTTTTCTCTTAGTATTTTAAACGAATTGCACATACAGCATTTTAAAATCTTCAATTAAATCACTAATTTGCTTATTTTGACAATTTTTCAAGATTTTCAGTTCCAGTGGTTTGATTTCACTTGATTTCAAATCAAAACTACAAAAGCAATGGGGTGTTCTAATACATTTGCACACTGCTGTACATGTTTGCCATAACATGTGTTGCACATTTTATGTAGCATATGTAGCTAATGGGAGAGAAAAACAGGTAAGCTGCATAGAATTATTTCGTCAGCTGCAATTAAGGAAAAACACACAAGATTGTTTTTGTCACAAGAGGGGGCCAATAAGTACCACAAGCTTAAAAAAATGAAGAAGTGTAAAAGTGGATCTATTTAATCTAATCCCCACTAGTTCTTTCTTTAACAGGATTTGACCCAACGTCAATTAACCTAAAACAAAAAGTTCTTTTAGCAGCAATAATCCTGGCAATCTCAGAACCTCAAATCTGACCCGAAGACAAATCTCAGGGCTGAGCCTCTTAATCCTCCACCTGAAGGAGAAAAGGATACAGAGAGAATTTACAACATAGTGCGCTCCACTAAGCACAAACAGAAGGTCAAGGGAAGAAAAAAAGGCTGTCTTGTTCATTTCACTGCTTCGCTATAATTATTTATTTTTTCCCAGTCGATCTCTTGTTTTCTTGTCGCCACTGCACAAATGGGCTGTAAATTTCCCTGGAGCCAGCATTACACTTCAGCCACCAACACCAGACCAATAGGAAATCCATGTTACTTGGCAGAGGAAAAGTGCTGAAAGTTCATATATAAGGCCCTGTGAAAATTGCAGAAATTCTTTAAAATTCACGGCAGTGTCACAGGTAATTTCGCGGAATGTGCACGGAAATATCTTATAAATTACATGTACAGATTATTATTATTTTTTTTAAACAGCAAATATACAGATAATGCACTGACATCTAAATTAACATCAAAGTTACTCAAGCACTTTACAATAGCTTGTGAAACGGTGTTGTAATTCACAGCCTGTAGGTAAAGTGAAAGCTGCAAGACAGCTTTCAGTTCTAGTACGTCAGGTACATGTTCACCATTTAGGTCTTGCAAAACAAATACAATGTGTAACTCATACTGATCTTGTGCATCAGTCGACTCGTCAGTCTGACCACTGACAAGCAACCAGACTGTTTTTACCAATTCCATAATCTCCTGCTTGCTGATGAAGGAATCGCTCCACCATTTGCTACACTCTGTCTGAAGAATTTCCGTAACTTTCAATTTTTCAAAAGGGATATTTGCACAAACAAACGCCTCTGTCAGGTGAAAATTAAGTAAGTGGACTTTTGGAATATGGAAGTCGCCGTTTTATGTTTCTTTGCAAGTAAAGCAGTTGCAGTGCTGCTCTGGATTCACACTTTCTGTGAATACTTGCTGTCACATCTTTAGCCTTTTTAGAGACATCCATTTTCTTGTTTACAGTGTGTAGTATTTTAATTTCCCGCTTAGATTGCATACAGTCACATGACATAATCACTGCACAGCACTGTGTGCATGGCGAATATTACACTTAGGCACATAGCAGAGCTGTACAGTTTTGTTAATGTGATTTTTTTTTGTATTAAATACAAATAATTATGAAATTGTTTTTATTTCTTAAGAATATTGTAAAAATCGCGGTATTGGGCTAATTTCACGATTTCCCTGCAGCCCGTGAAATCGTGATTTTCACAGGGCCCTACTCATATATTACAGTGAAGCTACGTCTTGGTTGGTCCCCACCACTACACTCTCATTTTATCTTGGCGAGTCCAAATATTAGCAAGACGTAAATAACAGCTACTCTTGTGTAATGAAAATCAAATCAAATCAGAATATCTTTTTTTCTATATCATCTATGCCATGTGAAACAGTTGAAACAGCATTCACGTTATCTCTCCTCTCTGCCTTCAAACAAGCCTCTATCACCCCCTCATCAAAAAACCTACCCTCGATCCCACCTCCATCCAGAACTACCATCCTGTCTCCCTCTTACCCTTCCTCTCTAAAACCATCGAGCAGGCAGCACTCACCCAGCTCTCTGCTTTCCTGTCTAACCACTCTCTGCTCGACCCTCTCCAATCTGGTTTCCACTCTGCTCGCTTCACTGAAACTGCTCTCCTGTCTGTCACTAATTCGCTAAACTCTGCCCATGCTGTCTCTTTCTCTCCTTTGTCCTAATTCTCCTTGATCTCTCTGCTGCCTTTGACACTGTCGATCACTCTGGTCTCCTATCCTGTCTTGCTGACCTGGGAATCTCTGGCACTGCTCTGGCCTGGTTCTCCTCCTACCTCTCCGACCACACCTACCAGGTAACCTGGTGCGGCTCAACCTCCACACCTCACCCTCTCTCAGCAGGAGTCCCCCAAGGATCAGTCTTGGGTCTTCTCCTGTTCTCTCTCTACACCCACTCCTTGGGCCCCCTCATCACATCCTATGGCTTCTTATACCATTTCTATGCTGATAATGCACAGATCTTCCTCTCCTTCACCCACTCTGACCCCACCACCCCCTCCCATATCTCTACCTATCTCCTCCTGGATGCACTTGCGTCACCTCAAACTCAACCTCTCTAAATCTGACCTCCTTTATTCCCCTCCTCTGATCTCTATATCCATTCCTCTGGAATCTACCACGCTCTCTCCCTCCTCCTCAGCCAAGAACCTCCTTGGAGTAACCCTGGACCCCTGCCTCTCTTACTACCAGCACATCTCCTCATCCAGGCCCTGGTACTCTCCCACCTAGACTACTGCAACTCCCTCCTGGCCGGCCTCCCTGCGTCCGCCACCCATCCGCTCCAGCTCACCCAGAACTCCGCTGCTCATCTGGTGTTCTCTCTGCCTCGCTACTCCCACACTACTCCACTGGCCTCCTGATCACCGCTTGCATCCAGTTCAAGACTCTTGTACTCGCCTACAGATGCCTTGACCAGACTGCACCCAGCTACCTCCAGACCCTCATCCCTCCCTACACCCCCACCTGACCTCTCCGCTCCGCATGCACTAGAAGACTGGCTGTACCTCCTCTATGCTCCCCTGCCTCCAGAGCCCTCTCCTTCTCCACTCTTACCCCGCAGTGGTGGAACGACCTTCCTACGGATGTCAGGACTGCCCAATCCCTGACCACCTTCCGGCACCTCCTCAAGACACACCTCTTCAGACAACACCTGTAAAACTGAACTCTTCCCATCTGGACAATATAGCACTCTGTCTTTAATGCACTTTAACTTGCACTTATCTGCTCCCTATTTTACTGTATTTAATCCGCACTTAACCCAATCTGTAGTATGTTGTATTTCACCTGCACTCGTATCTAACCCTGATGTAACTATCAACACTGCTATCTGCTCTTGAACTGCCCCGATATGAAATCGTACTGGGTTTTGTATTTGATCTTATTAGGACTGAAGTCATTGTATTTTGTATCTTGCTCTTAATTGTACTGTAATTCTTTTTGTATGCAACTGTAAGTCGCCCTGGGTAAGGGTGTCTGCTAATAAATAAATAAATAATATTAAAAAAAAAAAAAGTTTAAGTAATAGTAAAGGTGCACGTAGTTCAACATAAACCCAAAGTATTTAGGACATTTCAGACATAAGAGTCACACACAAATATTACTTGCCACCTAGAATTCTTCCTTCTCTTTTTTTTTTTTTTTTTTTTTTTTTACAGCCTGGCTAGGTACAGAAGTCTCAGATGAAGCTATATCCGACCACATAAACACTAACAATTCCCCTCATGCTTTTAAAAGGCTACAAATGGAATGGTTTTCAATTAGTGGGATCCCTTGGGTGCATCAATTATTGATGAAAGTGTCTGAGGCTTTTATGTGTGTTTGTACGTGTATTAAAAGCCTCCTGTATCAATTACTGACACCCGCAGCTAAGAGACAGCCTCGAGGGGGTTTGAACAGTTTTAAACAGAGAGGCAGAGGGATACAGGATCTTGGGGTGGTTGTTTAAACGTAGGGTGTTGCTGGAGATCAGATAGCCTCAGAGATAAAGCTCTGGAGGTTTCTAATATTTTTCAGACCCGCATGTGAGATTACATTATAGAACTTCAGTCAAGCTTCATCAACATCAAAGGACTATATACAGTAGTGTGCAAATGTATTAGAACATCCCATTGCTTCTGTAGTTTTGATTTGTCATCTATATGTAATCAAACCACTGTCACTGAAAATCTTGGAAAATTGTCAAAATAGGCAAATAGTGATCGTCTAATTTAACTGCTGACTTTAATAATATGCAATTCATTTAAAATAGTAAGAGAAAGGAAACATGTGGTCACAACTGGTAAAATTCACTTTTTAGAAGATGCATTTATTAAAGTACAAAGTGGTCTAACATTTTCACACATGACTGCCTATTGTTTCTATATCACTGATTACTGACCGGAAATTGAAATTCTCACACTGTGACAAAGAGAGAAGGAATCTGAGCTGCAAATCTCCCTCCCGACCAGAAAGGGCGCTGTGTAAGGTTGGTGGTATGCTTTGCCATAGACAGGTCGATTGGACTAGGTGGCAACAGGAAGTTGGCCATTTTGGAGGAAGCGCGTTGCTGCGAGTTTGCTAAACAAATCCACTGTTATCAGCTGTGGGGCATGCAGCGATTGGAGAAACCGTGGCGCCGGGCTGATCACAGGGAGAAGTTTGGCAGTACAAAGGGGACCCAGGTATGTGCGTACAGCCCCTTGCGCTGGACTTACTGATGCACCAGAGCGCTATGTTTTTGTGTGTGTTTGCAGAGGACGAGTAAATGGGAGCTGCAGCCACGGAGCCAGCACACACCCCTGACCACGACCCTCATTGCACATCACAGACACGCACCGTCATCCCAGGTTTTGGAGAGCACAGTTTCGAGCACCGATATTTTAATAATGTGTTTTTTTGTATATATTTGTTTGGGACTGTAAACCTTCCATGTACCCCCTGATACCATTGCTGGTAGAGGGGTGGTTTTACTATTTAAATTTAAATAAACCACTCGCCACCTGACACAGACCCAGAGGTTTTTCATGCAGATATATAACGGATGGAAATGACAAATCTTGAGGTGTTGTAATAAATGTGCACACTACTGTATATGTAATAAATTATTTAAAGCAAGACTAGGAATAGAGATTGTGTTCACTATTTTCCCTTACTCAGATCCCCCTACTTTCTGAAGGTTTTACCACAGTCTCTAGTGTAATGTTTATGAATTAAGAGACTAAGCAATGTTTCAAATCTTAACAATGTTTACCATGCATTAGTTCCAAATACCCACATTATATTCTATATTGAACGTTATTGTTTAGATACAACAGGTGCCACTAGTATTAACAGAGATAGGCAATTGATCAGATTACCTGAACCCCTGGAGAGAGCCCACAGACTGAATCACCGCTGGTCCACAATGATTCTGGAAGTACTGATACAATACAAAAAGAACTCTGCAGATTCTATTAGCCTAGAACAAAGAGGGATAGGGGAGACTCAACAGAACAACAAGTCGAAAAGCAGCTGATGCTGTTAACACTACCAGTACTTTATGCATTGCACAGAGACCAGGACATAGTTAGAAATTTGAGTGTAGATAGATCTGGGGCGCTGAGTAGCATTTCTGAGAGATTTTCTATACTGCTAAGCACCTTTAAGAACTTAAAAGAGGAGAAATGAGAGGAGCCCTTCAACCCTTCAATGCTTCTCTTGTTTGTAAATGTCATGTTCTTTTCTAAACATTCTTTGTTGTAGGATAAAGAGTTCAGTTTTGTGTGAAAAAAACACACTTGCTTTGAAAAGTTGAATTAGTGGACTGTCTCACATCTTTTCCAACCGAGCTGCGCCGGGCTGTGCCGACCCAGTGCTGAGCCAGCCCAGCACGGCTTAGGAGGATCCTGGTTGTGTTTCCATGGCAGAGCCCAAACTGTGCAACTGACGTCACACGCAATGAGTCGAGTCACATGCAGAGTATGCAGTCTTAAGAGGCGCTGTATTTGAGTTGAGAATGATGGATCCAAAAGTTATGGTTGTGTTTTTCTTCATTTTACGTTCTTCACATATTACTGAATACAACTGAAACGCAAACGATGGGCTGATTACTCAAAGAGGAGAAGAATGCCGGAGTTTCACAGTTTGTTTCTTGCTCGGCTCGACAGATAGTGGAAAAGAGGATTTAAAGACTCCCTGCTGAGGTATGTCCACTCTGTGTTAGCTGCAGGAGGTTACCCGTCTTTAAAGTCCATTACATGGATACAATTAGCCCTCGGGCAGCATCTATTTGTTCCTTGAGTTGCTACAACTTAATCTCTGCATGTAAAGTAATGATCAAGAAGGTTAGGGTTAAAATCAAGAACTTCGAAAAGTACATGGATCAACTGCTATGGAGCACATGAGGCAGGCAGAATTATACCTGGTGTGGGTCATTAATACTATGTGTTAATCTCAATTATTTAATAAATAATATTAATACAGTAGGTTGATTTTTGTTGACCACTAACCTGTTTCGGTTGTTTTAATGTGAAACTGATTTATTGAACTAATAAAGTTTTTTTTTTGTGACAGTTCTTTTACACATTTTATTTTCCAGTGTTTTAAGTTTGTTAAGATTTGTGGAGGAAGGATTCACCAACATGATGGCAGTCTATCCCTGTAGAAATATATGTGACCAGACACATTGAAAATGTACCTATTTAGCTTACTCAACTTAACTGGAAAACCTTGTTCTTGTTTTTCAGATGGGTTTATCTTTGTAGCTGACAACATTAAAATTTCTGATCATTTTTTGAGGTAGTGAAAGAACTGGTAGCAGACTAAAAACAGAATCGTATCAACCTGTATAGCCCTGTCAAGAAGGAGTCAACACAAGTTAGCACCTGTCAGTGTTCACCGTGCATAGCCAAGGATACTGTGTGTGAATCTGCAAGCTGTTTCAATGGTTCTGGAGGGACATCTAAACATCCCTCACTGATTACACTCCCTGATTCACTCAGTGTATTAATCCTGGCTATTCTCCAGAATAGCCTTTAGTCACCACTTTTTTTAAACTTCAGTAAAATAGTCTTGGAAAAGGAAAGAGAGCACCAGCCAACCATGCTACTAGCTCTCTCAAAGCTGCAGCTCACGAATGCAGTGTTGTCCAATAAAACGTTATTGTTAGCACCTGTAAGTGAAGGGCGAAGAACCATCATGTTCTAAGCCCACAATCAGTCGCCACATGCTACAGACTTATCAGTTTAGTTATGATGTATAATTGCATTTAGGAAAATTCTGAACAAATTTCAATGTGATATTTAAATTGTATAGTCTTAATTAAGTCATCCACTCAGAACATAAGCTGGAGCTGATTGATCTCAGGACGTTGTCAAGTTGGGTCTTAAAGGATCCAAGTGATTCTGCCTCAACAACATGACTAGGCAGCCCATTCCATCCTCCTCACCACTCTCTGTGTGAAGAAGAGTCTCCTTCCCCCTGTCCTAAGTCTGTCTCTACTTTATTTCTGTGCACTCTGATCCTGTGTAGAGTAGCGGTTAAACTTTGTCAATTCCTTTTAAAGATGTTAAAGACTTCAGTCAAGTCTAGGGTTACCAGATTTCCAGAGTGAAAAACCAGGACTTTTTTTTTTTTTTTCAATTCATAGAAGCTGTAGCAACTCTGAAGAAATTTAAAAAAAAAAAGAACATTGCGTGTAAATATGTAGTTTAAATAAGTTATAAAAATAGCTATGTTAATCAAAACACCATAGGGACTAACTTTAAAAGACTAACTTGGCTGGTGGCCCTTCCAAGATAATATACAAAATAAAATAAATAGGCATGGTTTAGGAAGTCAAACAGAATACTAATTATTAAAAACACATCATCCGAATCATGAAGCACGTAATCCATAAGTTTATTTGATCTTTGTATAATAAATGACTGTGCTGTCAACTTGCTGAGCACACTGCTACAGTTTTGTGAATACAAAATAGCAAAACCGGGACGATTTAACAATTTAACTTTTTCTGACCGGGCCAAAAAAACAAAGGCTGAAAACTGGGACATTCCCAGTTTTCCCAAGATGTCTGGTAGCCCCAATCAAGTCCTCCCTAATTCTACTTTGTTTTCGGCTGAACAAATTCCCTGCGCCTGCTGTATCTGTATAGCTTTCCTATGTCGGTTCCACTTTGGATTAACTAGGATGCTAAAATGAATCTGGAAAAATGGCAAGATCCGGTGATACCAACCGAAACATCAATGGAAGTTTCATTTGCAAAAACAAGTGGATTACATTAACAAATCACCCTGGGTTCAAACAAACTTATTCTTCCAGATTTAGCATACTTACGAGATGGGAGGACTTACATCCTTAATACTCTGCTTCTGCCTGTCTCGCTGCCACTCTACATGGCTGTCTAACCAAAGCATATCATCAATCCTTTTAAACAGCTTTGAGATTTCAGCTAAACCTTTTCTGATGTGAAACCCTAATTTGAGTGTGTGTGGTGTGTGTGGTGGGGGGGTGGGGGGGACGGGGTATATAAGACATATCATCGGGAGTAACAATAGTTCTGCCTGACACTTTTCTAGTCCAGGGTCACCTTTCCGAGACATCTTAAGTTGCAGAATAAGAGTCTCTCTCTCTTTCTGCTAAAACGAAACAAAAACCACAGGACGATCATTTACACCTTCCTGTTCGTTCTATCTATCTATCTATCTATCTATCTATCTATCTATCTATCTATCTATCCTATCTATCTATCTGTCTCATTGTGCTCGGTATCTGGAACAAGAAAAAGGGCATTTGGGAAATTAAGAAAAAAACAGGTAAGATTTTCTTTGATGATTTGTTAATTAAACTGCTACTGTATTCTATTATACCATGTTACGCTTACTAAAGTGTACAAATGTTAAAAAGATTCATATTTATCTAATGAAAAAAGAAAAAAATTGGGATGGACACAAAAGGTTTAAAAGATTAAAAAATATTTCATTTCAGAACTTTTGTCTGAAACAAATGCTTAAATAAATGCTTTTTAAATAATGTATCCCTTGTGTAGAATATATATATATATATAAAATACACATATATATATACAACTGCAGTTTAAAGGCATATGAAAGGAAAGGTTTTTTTTAAAAATGTACACAAAAAGTTAAAAATATTCTTTAATCTTTTCAACTTTCTGTGTACATTTAAATATATATGATGTGCAACATATCGAAACGTTGGGCAGCTGGCTCTTTGAGCTAAAATATATATATATATATATATATATATATATATATATATATATATATATATATATATATATATATATATTGCAGGATAACTTCTTGTATTACATTACATTTAAATGAATACTTAAAATGTAATTTAAAATGGTGGAAGAGGATGGTTATCATTTTCAAACTAATCCTCACTTCCAAGTAATTGTTAATTATTATAAAGTAAAAACAGTATTTTTATTAATTTGGAAGAGATATTGGTGTACTGCATTCCTGTTCTGTAGCCCAAATATTACATTAGAATGATCATTTAAATATGTGTTTTTACTTATAATGAAGAAATAATTATTTAATTTCAAGAAAAAATAAATATGTTTAATAAAACTAATTAGATTTCTATTTCTAAGTATAATATGTGTTTTAAAGTTAGATGGGATTTTTGAGTGTAAACTACAACATATTATGCATCAAAATATTAAAAGAATGTGATCGTTAATTGAAAACCATTAATAGTGATCCTAAACGTTAGTTAAGCGACTTCAGTGATGACAAACAATACATAAAGAAATACAGGAGACACGACCAAAACAGGACCTGTTAGTGTCTCCTAGTTTTTCAAGCTACAGTTGTAATTTAAAATGAGACATAAGACATGATTCTAAAAAATAAAAATAATTCTGGACCATCTAATCCAACGCTGTGTTGGATGCAAAGCAAAGTGTATTTAATATCTGACTCTACATTAAACCCTAAACGCGCAACACAGTTTTGTAATTAAAAACAACATAACTATTAAAATGTACACCCAAAAATAAGCAATTATAAACTTGTTTAATTAATTTAGTCTTCATAAAATAGAATAATAAAAAGAAACATTACAAGTATCAAAATAATGTGGCCATTTAAGATTTTGTTTAAATGCAAAGTGTTTTGTTTTTTTTTCAGTGTGGGACGTATAACGCTATATTTTTCGAAACCCTGCTACTTATACTTTGAAGTTTCTTTTAGTATTTCGGTACATTCTAAAGCAGTACACTCAGCACTGTTTTATGGAACTACACTGTAATTATATGATTTTTTTTAGGGTTCCTTTTGGATTTGTGATGCAGTGTGGTTGTGGAAAGGAGACATTGGGGCCAGTTGCTAATCCATACTGGATGAGAGGTATCCTTGTTCAGTAAACTGGTTAAAAAGCCTGAAATATTTGGTTGCTTCGCACTGCAATGAGTGCTTAACAGTTCAGATCTGTGAAAGATGTGTACAAATATGTGAGTCGCGTGTGTATGTCTGGATAATCTTAAGTATTGGTTAGGGTTTACTGTGTCAACTCCTTTTAAGATTTTAAAGACTCCAATCAACCCCCCTATAATTCTTATTTCTTAAGCTGAGGGAACGCAAAGACACTTTGTCAGGAACAGTGGCTTGAAACCTGGTTCCAGGAGACCTAGTTTGAGGTTACAGTAGCAAACCCCAAGTCTCCCCTGCTGTGCCATGCATTGGCCTAAAACCTAGTCTCCTGAAACCACGTTTCTAGTCACAAAGTTGTTTCGTGATCCCTCAGCTTAATAGGCTGAATAATAGTTTAAATAAGAGATCAGTCAGAAAACTTATGTGAGAGATTATTTATTAAAACACAGACTAGACAACATTACTGCATTCAACATATTTCACACTACAGTCTTTGGCCTCGCCTTTCGCGGTACCCCTGCCCATAAATTAGCTTGCAGATCAGTGGAGAGGCTGACAGTAGAGAAGCCATGGGCAGGGGGGCAGGATAGCTGCCCTCACCCATTAGATGATGCAGGCAGAGGCTGGGGAGGAGGAGGTAAACTCTGGTGCACAGCAGGGACGTAATGGATTGAGGTAAGATATAAATCCTTTCCTTGATGATCATTGGACGTGTATCGATAGACAAATAAGATACTAGTTATTCGACTGATTTGATCTGGTATTGGAAGCGCCTAAAATATTCCTGATGATCACGTGATTTGATCTAAGATTAAAGTGAGTTCCCTGCCTGAACCACCTCTTTGCTTAATTTCATTCAACTCTAATGTAGGTGTACGTAAAGAGAATGTTATTTGATGTGCTGTTTGCATCTCTCTCTCTCTCTCTCTCTCTCTCTCTCTCTCTCTCTCTCTCTCTCTCTCTCTCTCTCTCTCTCAGGTGTTGCTTTCCCAGAGTGGGCCTACAAACCCGATTGGTCGCCAGGCTCCAGGCAAATCCAGCTCTGGCACTTCATCCTGGAACTCCTGCAGCGTGAGGATCTGAGCGCTGTGATTGGCTGGCAGGGGGAGTGGGGGGAGTTTGTGATTCGAGAGCCAGAGGAAGTCGCCAGACTGTGGGGAGCTCGTAAGGGCAAGCCACACATGAATTATGACAAACTCAGCAGAGCACTGAGGTGAGATAACACTGCTCCATGTCACCCTGAAAACTTTGGGGATTCGGAAAAAGCAAGCTGCATGTAGAGTGCATTATATTTATTATCCCAGTAGTAGGTACAGTATGTCGGTTTGTCATGCTTTACATTTTTCCATATATACGGACAACCGTTTATCCAATAGTTGTTGGGTTAGTGGGAATTTACTGTACTGTATGTGGTAGGAACACTCATTGCTATTCCATATGCTGTAAGTCATTTTAATATACTTTACCATGCTTCCACACCTCATTTGCTTACCCAATAAAATCTAGGTCCTTAATACCACTTACTGTACTCGATTTTCAATAAAGTATTCCTTGCCGTTTGTTGTTCTTACTATTCTGTTCATACTGTTTTTAAAATAGCCATGGCGAGACATACTTGGTTAGCTATATATACAATACAAATGATGGCAACAACAAATGATTTACAGCAAGACTAGGGGTGGGGATTGTATTGCCCATGTCTCCTCACTCAGACCCCTTGCTTATTAAATATCTTGGTATGTCTGAATAGATCATCGGCTCCTCTTTAAAAATGTGCTAAGTATTTTATTGAGCAAGACAAGTAGAATGGTCCCCCGAAATGTCATATTTAGGGTATCACTGAACTTGTGAGACGGATTGCTCATTACAATCCTGAGAACATTTTAAGAGAAGACAGTTTTCTATTCAGGGATACAAAGATATTTAGCGAGCAAGTAGTCTTGGTGAAGTTATCCAGCAACAAATTCCCCATCCCCAGTTGTGCTGCTTTCCTTGGGTAATATAATCCCCACCCCTAGTCTTGCTGTAAAGCAGTTACTGTTTGCATACTTTATGCCAGTACTGTAAATACTGACTGTACATCCTGGTTCCTCAGGTACTACTATAACAAGCAGATTCTTCACAAGACCAAAGGCAAGCGCTTCACCTACAAGTTCAACTTCACTAAACTGATCCTGGTCAATTACCCAGGATGGGATATCAACTCAGCCTCAAGGATCATTGGGACCAACCCTTGCCAGATACAGTCCTCCCTGCAGAGTCAGGTCAGTGCGCCAGCCCCTGCCAGACACAGTCCTACCTGTAGAGTCAGGTCAGTGCGCCAGCCCCTGCCAGATACAGTCCACCCTGCAGAGTCAGGTCAGTGCGCCAGCCCCTGCCAGATACAGTCCTCCCTGCAGTCAGGTCAGTGCGCCAGCCCCTGCCAGATACAGTCCTCCCTGCAGAGTCAGGTCAATGCACCAGCCCCTACCAGATACAGTCCTCCCTGCAGAGTCAGGTCAGTGCACCAGCCCCTGCCAGATACAGTCCTCTCTGCAGAGTCAGGTCAGTGCACCAGCCCCTGCCAGATACAGTCCTCCCTGCAGAGTCTGGTCAGTGCACCAGCCCCTGCCAGATACAGTCCTCCCTGCAGAGTCAGGTCAGTGCACAGCCAGACCAGGCTCCTTCTTGGGGAAACACAGGGACCAATATGCTGGGCTGTATTTTTATCACTGTAAATCTCCTGGTTAAATAAATAAAAATAAAAAATAAAAATTAAAAAAAAAATTAATATTTTGATATTTCATGATTGAACATAATATTTATAAAAGGAGGAAAAACAGAGCTGTCAATGTTCAAGACTGATTAGTTATTATATAACAAATGTTCCTAAACATTGAAATGCTTACCCCAACAACAGTAAATGCTAAATTTTAGAATATTGTGTGTTTTTTAGGTCCACCTTTTAAATACATTCTAAAGCCACCACCATTGAATTATCTAACAAAAAAAAAACCCTCAAATACATGTAAAAATAAAAACAGTCACGTGAAATGGCCCTTCTTGTACTGGACAGAGTGATCTTTAGCAGAAATATTTGATGTCGCTGGTGTTTTCTTTCATGGAAAGACATTTTAAAGAAATCATGCAGCTCTATGCAGTGTGTGCTCAGTCATTTCCTGGAAGTATTCTACAAGTTAGCATTTACTGTTTTTCAGTTAAGTATTTAAATATTTAGGAACATTTGTTGTATAATGATCAATTTTGAATGTGACAACGCATTTTTTTTTTGATTTAATAAATGCTATATTTCATCGAGAAATATCTTGAAATACCTATTTTTAGACAGCGAAATAAGTAGTTTTGACAAAAATACAGCCCAACTAACGAGTCTCTCCATTTTAACCCCAGGTTTCCCAGTATCATTCTCATCCAATTTGAAACTAACTTTGAATCTATCAGATTTTACATTTATAGTTTATTTTCCAGTTTTTACAGGACATACTTTTTGCTCAGAGGGCTTTGCTTGACCAGATCAGTCGACAGACGACAGGCAGAGACACCAGCTTATCTGTTGAAAGAGCCCCAAAGAAGGCCATTCTGGACAGAGGTACAACCACATGTGGAAATCCTTACACTGATTCTTAGGCCGGAGATACATGAGCAGTTTTTATTGTCAATTCTAGTCGACAACAAAAAATGGACAACTGAATTACTGCTGCTAAATGTGCAACACACACACTGAAAAATTGTCTATTATTTTAAGCAATTTTAAGATGACGCTTGTTTGCAGTAAACGTGTTTCAGCAGTTGTAGAAGTTGGGATAATTTTGAAGAAGAAAAACTTGAGTGTGGACCAGTGGAGGTAAAAGACAAACTGACGAACCTCCCAACTCAGTATTTTGCTGGGAGAAAGAAAGTTTATTTTACCTCCGCTCGTGATTTCCTGAAAATATTTGCTAATTCCTTATATTCGTCTTCTTTTTTTATTGCAGTCTTTATATCTAACATCCCATAAACATTCTCTAACATGAAAAAAATCGTTCATGCGTCCGCTTGTCTGTAATCAGGTGATTAGAAAATGCAATATCATTGGCTGACACACAGGCTGCAATATCATTGGCTGACACACAGGCACGTAGGAAAATTATGAACTGAATTGCTGAAAATAGAGCAGTGGTCTATTCTAGCAACTCGATGGCCAATAAAAAAAATGACAATTAGTGACACATGGTCAATTGTCACAGTCATAACCTGGGACTATATTTTCTTTTTCATGTTCTGAAGATTCAATAGATTTTGACTGTGTATAGTTAGGTATTTAAAATGAATCTCTAAGCACAAAGTATTGCACTAAATATACACATCTTTTTTTAATCCTTAGAGCAGCAGCTATCAATAATAAATACTGGATAGATGCATGGACACAAATTATTACTCTGCGGTCTTGAGAATTTTGAGGCTTGGAACTTGGTTTCAGGAGACTAGGTTTCAGGCCCCTGCACGGCACACCAGGGGAGACTTGGGGTTTGATACTGCAACTTCAAACTAGGTCTCCCGGTCTCCTGGAACCAGGTTTCAAGCCACTGTTCCTGAAAAAGGGGCTTCATGTTGCCTCTGCTTTAGTTGCGCACCTGGTAAAGGCATGGGTGTGAGTTATGCAGTCAGGGGAGCACCAGTTTGCATCCAGACAGTGCCAAGGGTCCCAGCCGCATTTGTGTTCCCCTGTGGGCAACTGCTGCGGTGAGAGGGAAAAAGAAATGTGTTATTTTATATCGCAGTTTATTAGAATTACGAATTTCTATCATAGTTTTAAATGATATTTTCTGCTTTTATTTCCTTTTTCCAGCGCTACATTCTAGTCATCAGCCCTACTTTCTTCGCCCTTGCTGTCTCCCGACACCCCTGCCCCTTTCACAAGCCCCTCCCCTCAGAGGGCGGATCCCCTATCTACCAGTCCCCACCCACTCTGGAATGAACCTATCAGATTTCCCCTTGTACCCGCCACCAATCAATCACTTGCATCCACCCACTTCCATCCCTTCTGGCCACTGGCTGGCCAATAGGAGCAATCGGGGGCAGGATAGACAGGAGACGGGCGTGCCTGTGGTCAAACGAGAGGCGGGGTCTGGGAGTGACATCACAAAAGGGAAGGAACGTGTATGGAGACCTGGATTTTCAGCCAGTGTTTGATCAAAATGGGATGGGAAGTGTAACAAATCTCATATATGTACCTAATGTTGATCAAATGCTGTGTCTATAAAATGCAACAGATTAATCACTGCCTGCTTAAAATATATTTTGGTTGTAATTAAAGGGAGTAGTCAAAGGCATTAGTCCAGGGGTTCTCAAACTTGATCCTGGGGACCCCCTGTGTCTGCTGCTTTTCATTCCAACTAAGCTCTCAATTACTTAACTAGACCCTTAATTGTACTAATAATTTGCTTAATTAGACTTTTTTTTACTTGTTTGTTTATTATTTGTTTATTTAGCAGACGACTTTATCCAAGGCGACTTACAGAGACTAGGGTGTGTGAGCTATGCATCAGCTGCAGAGTCACTTACAATTACGTCTCACCCGAAAGACGGAGCACAAGGAGGTTAAGTGACTTGCTCAGGGTCACACAGTGAGTCAGTGACTGAGGTGGGATTTGAACCGGGTATCTCCTGGTTACAAGCCCTTTTCTTTAAACCACTGGACCACACAGCCTCCTCCTATTTTTAGCTCTTAAACAGTTGCAGAGTTCAAGTTAGCGAAAACATTTTATAAGTAACTTGAACTCTGCAACTGTTTAAGAGCTGAAAAACATCTAATTAAGGTCTAATTAAGCAAATTATCATTTAAATTAAGGGTATAGTTAAGTAATTGAGAGCTCAGTTGGAATGAAAACCAGCAGACACATGGGGGTCCCCAGGACCCAGTTTGAGAAGCCCTGCATTAGTCAATGTGATCATGAGTCCTTGTACTAATGACTGTGTACCTAACGGTAGTTATGTAATACACACCAAACACAAAACGTATCATAATGAGGACTTTTTGTATAGTGTAACGAATGAAATTTCTGTACAAAAATGTAATTTCAAAATCAATAAATATTTTATCTAGAAAAAACCACTGGGCCCATCGTTTGTGCTTTATAAAGACAATTTTGGACAATGATTATTAAAATGATTCGAATTGATGCAAGAAAAAGAAAACAACAACATTGGTTCATTTAAAATGATAGAATTTGTGACTTGAATTAAGAACCCATCAATGAATGGAGTGTGCATACTGAAGTCTTCGTCAGGTTTGAGTGAAGCAGGACTCAGGAGACAAGGTGGAATTATGAATAATACCGGTTCAGGCCGGGATTCACGCCAATATGCAAATAAAAGTAAAAAGAATTTAATCTAGCTATCTCCCTCTCTCAAAACCCTTCCTTACCTAATCACCCAACTCTCACGCTCTCCAGACTCACCTCAGGATCCTCCCAACTCACTTCACAGCACACGCCCCCTTTCTTTCAGCCTGTCACTGTCTCTCTCGGTCTCTCAGCATTCCGTGTTTGCGCATTCCGCCCCTGCAGGGGCATGCCCCTCCTATATAGCCTCTGTTGAGGTCCTGCCTACCACACACACACACACACACACACACACACACCCTCTCCCCTTCCCTACACTAACGGCACGACCGGTTCCCTCACAATACATGTAACAGATAGGACAAGACAAACAAACGAGACAGACAAAGAGTCCTGCAACAATGCCATTGCCTGGGTCATTACAATACAATCATATGTTGATAATGACAAACTTCACTTTTTTACATCAACCAAACAGTGATCTTACATATCAGTTTTATTTGGCAGGTTGTACAATGACTGTCGCAGGTCTGCTGGTTTTAATGTCAATTTGTGGGTATAACCTGCGAAATGTGGCCACCTAGGTGGTCAGCATCCACCGCTGTATTTTCATGATACAATATGCATTTAAACATAATACACACTCTGTATAGATACATACATACAGTCAAACCCGTTTTATATCTCTCCTGTTATTCATCACCCTTTATTCTGCCCACAGTGGAATTTCCCAGAGAGAATATACTTTGACTCAAATGGGAACCACCTGGAAGTTGGTTACTTATTTCCGGTTCCTTATTCGCAGTGTAGTTGACAAAGCAGCGTGCCCTTTTTCTGTGTGTTTTAACTCATTTACACATCTTGCTCAAGATGCGTAAGTGAGTTAAGTGTGGAGTAGTGGTTAGGGCTCTGGACTCTTGACCGGAGGATTGTGGGTTCAGTCCCTGGTGGGGGATGTTGCTGTATCCTTGAGCAAGGTACAAAGTACCTAGATTGCTCCAGTAAAAACCCAGCTGTATAAATGGGTAATTGTATGGAAAAATAATGTGATATCTTGTAACAATTGTAAGTTGCCCTGGATAAGAGTGTCTGCTAAGAAATAAATAATAATAATATATTGCTACTATTTAAAATATCTCATTTAGAGAAACCCCTTTCTCATATTCGACATGAAACAAAACCATGGTTACCAACATTCTAATTGAAATAGCGTCTGGTCACAGCAGCGCTATACCTTGTAAAGGTAAAGTTCCTACACAAATTAAAATAATTGTCTCAAATAAACCATAGAAAGCGCAGCATATAAAGTGTATTACACAGACTTTTATAGCATACATTTACAAGTAAAAATAATATGCACAGAACAAAACATTAGATACTTGAACAGAACTAATTTGCACTTATTATTCTGAGCTCTGCCCCTCTCCTGCTTCAGCACAGCTCGCGTCGTCCTGCAGTGGAGACTTCAGCCGTCGATCAGGGGTATTGTGCACAATACTCATTAAGTGTTTTCCTCTTGCGCCCCATTTTCAAATCAAACTAGTAACTATCACAGTATATACCTATAATAGCAAAAGCTTACCTACACCATAACCCGCTAATTTCAAAGTAAGCGCTTTGAATGACAGGCGCTGTAGCTGGCAAATGAAAGTGCAGTCGGTCGTGATGACTGACAGTCATTTAAATGAATGAGAGGATTCTAGCGCTGCTTCAGCCAATGAGATCTGTCAGAACAGGGCGAAATGACTATTAAGGGACCACTGAGATGACTGACAGTGACCCCCAGCCATTCAGAGCGGAATGGAGGCGGGACAGACAGCAAGTATAAAAACTACACAGACTAGAGATGATTTCTAAATGATTATTTTTTGGTAAGATAAAACAATAGCGAGTGGTTTTACTGACTTTTATCCTATATAAATTTATTTCAGTCAAACTCATATTTTTTGGGAATTCAATGTTTAACAAGCTTTACCGATTAAAATAAAAAAGCAGCATATATATATATATATATATATATATATATATATATATATATATATATATATATATATATATATATATATATATATATATATATATATGAAAGACAGTAACATAAATGAAGTTTAGTTAACTAAATCTAAATAGCTGACAATAGTAAAAGACATTTAAAAAAAGAGTGTTAACAAAAAAGTTTAATCAGACTACAAAAGACAAATGTCAGTATGTCTGTGCTCATTAAACACTTGTCATGTCTACTTTCCACTATTGATTGTCTTGATTGTACTTGTCGTCTTTTCAAACCCATTAAGAGTCTTGTCGAAACGAAACACTAGACCACATATATGTTTCATGAGGTGCAGCCTCAAAAGGGTCTCCCTAAAGGAGAAATAGCTGCTCATCATCACCGTCTTGCGGCTGGCTCTGCACCCTATTGACAATGTTGTGGCAGGTGTTTCAATTTGTTGTCCAAATACAGTGTACATTTTTAAACCGACAATCAGCAACAAAACGTCCAGCCGTTACCTCTCATGCTGAACTGTCACACACAAAAAAGACGAATGCGCACAACACAGAAGGAAACGCGAGCCTTTCAGAAGTTACTTTTTTCGCCATTACTCTGTACAACCAAAAACAACTTGCAAAATACATTCAGTTGGCTTGCAACATCCCTCCCCCGCTTGCTGAAACTTATGAAAATAAATCCATGTGCAGCGAAATTTGAATCAGTCCAAAAACATTTTTTAAAAATTATTTTCCAACAAAACATATTCTAGCGTTATTTTAAGGCGACTGTGAACGAGCCAATAATCAATAAAATAGCAGTATATCCAAACATTTTAATACATCAATTACCGTTATGTAACAAGATTTATCAGTTTGATTGATAACTTGATTTAATTAATATTGAAACAAATATCAAAGGGAAAGTTTGAAAAGAGGGGGGTGGAAAATGCTGAAGGGGTGCAGGGAGGCATGGAGGAATCTGGAGTAGAGACCAGGGAGGAATGGTCATGGTCAAAGAGGCTTAAGGGGCAAGGAGGTTGGAGGAGGAGTATAATTATAGAGGGATGTAGTGTGGTGAGGGGGTACAGTGCGGGGAGAGGGAGGAGGGAGAGGGGTAGGGTAGGGGCATTAGAGTGTAGGACTCACTCTCACAGAGCTCAAGGAGTTGGTGAAATCCTGCATGTTCTCACCTACACAGGAACCAGGAGGGGGGGGGGGGGGGGGCAAGAGAAAAGTTAGAGCAGACTCACTCACGCTGAGCTTGAGAATTTAGCTGTGGGTCTAAACAGGAAGCAGGCCCAAAGTTTTGTATCACCTATATTTTTAACGATTGAGACATCATTTTATGAAAAAAACCTGATATGAACATAATCTTTCATTTAAAATCATGTAATCAAAGAAACTACAAAATTATATCACAAAAAAAGGTCTACCGGAAGCCATACTAGTAGTACAGTATTTCATGTTAGATTTCAAAATTTCACATTTTTCAATTTTTGCCGCCTGTTTTTCTTTAAGCATATAGAAAACTACAAAGCGGTTTGTAATTCAATATGTTAATGTAATGTTACTTGGCAGGTTTCATTCGACTTTATGAAGCACAAAAAGTCTGATCTTAATTGAGTTCCCTGCTAATACTTTGCAGTCAACATCGTACATCGCATTACTAACAGTGTTGTATATAGCAGCTCTATAAGATTTTTCTTCTCCAGAACGTTTCAAGAATGTGTCCCCTTCTCTACAATTTCAATCTCCCAGATTGTCACTCCCACTGCCTCCCCCCCCACTCCTCATCACAAGCTTTGCTGAAGTTTACTGAGATTAATCCTCCACTGATATGCAGCACTTGGAATTTGAGAGTTCCCTTGTGTCACAACCAGTCACAGCAAAAGCCAACAGGAAATTGTTTGGCAATCAATTTGACTTGCTTTTATAAATAAGGCTCCTTCCCCCAGCAATGCTGATCCAGTACTCTTTCTCCCAGCCCTTCCAGTTCAGGGGCTCCACTTTGTCCTCAAGCAGCGATCGAGGGTTTGCTCCAGGGCCCCTTTCATCACAAGCAGGTAGCCCCTGGGATTATCTGCTGGCATGTGGATAGAAAGCTAGAAATAGAAACAGACCTTAATGATCAAATCCAAATCGTACAGTATTCAGCTATGGCCAAACGTTTTGCATCACACTATAGATTGAACACATTTTGCTTCATAAAGTCGAATAAAAAAAAAAGTGTGACATTTCAAAATCTAACATGAAATACTGTGATATGGTTTCTGGTAGACTTTTGGCGATATCATTTTGTAGTTCTCTTGATTATGATGATGTTAAATAAAATACACCACCCACTCGATATATCTCGAGTGTCGGGGTCCAATATAAATCCGCTATATATCGAGGGCCGCGATATAGCGAGAGACCCATAGAAAAACAAATAAGCTAATAACAAATACTGTACAGCCACTCCCTCGTTTTATCGGGGGCGTCAGGGTCCAATATAAATCCTCTACTCAACCCGCTTTTTCTCATTTGTCGTATAAAAAGCAGCACACCGTTTTAATTCGTACTGCGGGGGTGTGACAGAAATACAATGATTCTTGGTGTAAATCTCCCTCCTGACCTGTGAGGGCGCTAAGCAGTGAGAACAGAGCTCCTTGGGCGGGCTGGCCTGACAGTTCTTTCCCAGGGTTCAAGGGAAGTCGGCCAGCTAGAAAGGGGTCGAGACTCCGTTGCAAGAATGCATTGACCCGAAAGTGAAACGACGTGGCAGCCGCAGATTGGAGAGGCGGCTACACTCATTTACCAAGGGGTCATGTGTGGCGGCATAAAAGGGGGCGGAGAATCGTAATCTGTTCCTTCGCTTGGTTTATGCACTGAACCTAGAAGGACTGCTGCATTGAAATAATCCATTCCCGACAGAGGATTCTTGTTGCTAGGGAGCTGATGTTACTGCCCTGTGACTTTTGCTAGTGCACCTCGTTGGCTAAAATAAAAACCGCTTGAGCAAGTAGATATTTAATTTGCTTTGTGTTATTGTGCAATGCGTGTGATTATGACAACTGTATGATATTAATGCTTTGTTTTTAATTGTTTTGTATATTTTTGTTTGTGATGTGCAGTAATAAAACACACAAAATAAAACGGTAATTCTAAGTGAAATTGCCTATGTATATTGCAGCTAAGGCATGCACAGTTAGACTAAAAATGGGGAGCCAACTCCAGGACCGCGATATATATCCAAACCCTCAGTATAACGAGGGGTGGGTGTATCTAAATTATGTTTATATTATCTTTTCTTTATTACATCTCAATCTTAAAATTATAGGTGATGCACAATTCTGACCATAGCTGGACATGTGTACTTACACATAATTACAATGTTATTATGCATAGTTAAAATGTACTTAGCCTCATTTTACAAAAGGGCACTAAACATTATGGTGCACCATAATTGCAATTAGTGTGCGGCATGTTCTTGATTTCCGTATTTACTATTGCAATTTTATTCATTATCGCAGAAAATAGTGGGCATATTATGGTGCTGTGGCAAAGTGGTTAAGTGGATACAGGTGCAGGAGTGATGCAGTGAAAATGAAGCAGACAGAGAGATTTATAATCCAGTTTAGAAAGGTTATTTTTATCCAGGTCTGGTGACCAAATAGTAAGACCCTGGCAATACACGGCAATGTATATTGCATGGAGTAAATAACAACAGGGTTGCTGTCCACAAATATATCTGCTCCACAATAATAATAACATGGTCACCAGTCCTGGGTGCATGCAGTAGCGCTTGTGGCGGGTGATACAAGTTTATCAGTGACAGTATTGCAGTGCTGTTCCGGCTTTGGTGCTGGCCCTTGGCGACAGCTCCGGAATGTGTTAGCCGTCTAGTAATTACAAACAAGACAAAAACGTTACAAAGACATTTCCCTTCCAGGTGAATATGTTAATGCAACGGAGTTCCGCCCCCTTTCTAGCGGGCTTACTTCCATTGAACCCTGGGAAAGAACTTTCAGCCCAGCCAGTCCAGGGAACTCTGTTCTTGCTGCTTAGCGCCCTCACAGGTCGGGAGGGGGATTTACTACCAAGAATCATTGTATTTCTGTCACATATCCCACCGCTCAGAGTGGAGCAGAAGGAACACTCGGCTGAATCTATCTTTCCCATTACTCCCCCCTCCCGGGAAAAATAATCCGCATTTTGGTGGTCTTTCCCCACACGGTGTACCATGTGGTACATGAAGGGTTGCAACACCAGATACTACGAGTTATCCCAGCATTACTGTCCTTCATTGTGCTTAACCACTTGAGTGGGGCATGGTCTGTGACAAGATCAAATGAATGTCCCAGCAGGTAATATCGTAAAGAGTGAGTAGCCCATTTAATGGCCAAACACTCCTTTTTGACCATGGAGTAGTTGCGCTCCCGAGGAAGCATCTTTTTACTAAGATACAGTATGTATTCTACTCCGTCTACCTTTTGGGACAAGACAGCACCCAAACCCACATTACAGGTAAAAGGGTCTTGCCTGAGCTCACCCTTATAACAGTTTACCACGGTACATTTGCATATTCATGGTTCCATTCTTTTTCCAGTTTTATACTATGCTTTTACAGTGGTTTACCATGATTTTTAATATACTTTCCCAGGGCAGCAGTGTGGAGTAGTGGTTAGGGCTCTGGACTCTGGACCGGAGGGTCGTGGGTTCAATCCCAGGTGGGGGACACTGCTGCTGTACCCTTGAGCAAGGTACTTTACCTAGATTGCTCCAGTAAAAACCCAACTGTATAAATGGGTAATTACATGTAAAAATAATGTGTTATTATTGAGTAATGAGTTTATTATTGCAGGGCCTAAAGGGGGCATCTGCTTGAACACTGTAAAAGCAGAGGGGGTCACTACAGGGAAGCGCCCCCCTCTCACAGTGACCACTGGACCTCGCACCCAAACCACCGCCACCCAGTGTCCCCTGCCATTCCTCTTTTCATTGTTAACATCCTGACAACATTTTTTGCTTATACTTTTAAAGTCTGTTTTAAAGCTCTTTTCAAAATGTCCGCTCTAGTGCACTGATAGTGTCAGGATTATTGTCCACATTGTTAAATAGGTAACACAGCAATAACGATCCATGATGTGGTATGGAACAGAAAAGCCAGAGTACTTGTGTTTTTTTTTTAAATCACTCTTCCTGTAGTGATTTAGAGGACAGATCTCAAACTCCAGTGCACTGGAGCGGACACTTTGAAAATAGCTTTGAACGAAACTTTAAAGTTATATAAGTGTAAAAAGTTGTCAGGATGTCAACAATGAAAAAAAAATGCAGTTACGTTACTTAAACAGTTGTAGATACACGTGGGACATATAACGTTATATATTTTTGGAACCCTGCTACTTACTCTTTAAGGGCGATTCACCTTTTTTTTTGATAAGGAACATTTTATGTGAGTAGAGCTCCATTTTGCTTCTTTGATGTATGGAAGTTGATGGTGGAGAGCCTTTTCTTTTGCCTTTTATGTTTATAGAGAGTTTTTAATTGAAATAAATATTTACTTAAGTGCTTGACAATAGCTGTGTTTTTATTTAATCATTCCTTAAATCAGTTTTCAGTTTTTTAATATGGCCCTTAGTAATGTTTACCAGTACTGTGCAGCTCTGGCCAAAAGTTTTGCATCACCTTGAATTCTAGGAGACATAATAGAAATAAAAAATAACTGTATCAACATCATTTTAATATTTTATTTAACATCATGTAATCAAAGAAACTACAAAATGATAAGTCTACCCAGAGTCTAATAGTAGTACAGTATTTCATGATAGATTTCGAAATGTCACATTTTACAATTTTTGTCAATATGGAAAATATGGAAAACTACAAAGCGGTATGTAATTCAATATGTTAACGTAACATTATTCAGCAGGTTTCATCGTTAGCACTTTACATCAAGTGTCTCTAATTACTGTGCATTTACATAGTAGTTACTTAGTAAATACATGTGTACTTACAGATAATTACAATGTTATTATGCATAGTTACATTGTACTTGATGTGTACATTTTGTTGCATGATAAAAACTCTAACCCTAACCCTAACCATAACCCTTTTCTGATACAATTTAAAAAATATTTGTATTGCATGATAAATTGTAACTATGCATACTAAAATTGTAATTATGTGTAAGTGCAATCAATCAATCAATCAATATTTATTTTATATAGCACCTATCATAGTGGACCACCATCACAAAGCGCTTTACAAGATAGTGAGGAACAATGCATAATACATTAAATACAGTGAAATACAGGGCATAGTACATTAAATACAAACAGTAAAAAACAATGCAAATACATTAACTACTGGCATAATACATTAAATACAGTGAAATACAGGGCATAGTACATTAAATACAAACAGTAAAAAATGCAAATACATTAAATACAGGCATAATACATTAAATACAAGGCTATGATGTGAACTCTAAACATTGTGGATGTGTGTGTGTCATACAGAATCATACAAAGATGGAGTGAAAAACCTGAAATAGCAATTTAATTACAGCTAATACCAGATATCAGGCTAAAAGAGCAATGAAAGAAAAAGAGAACAAGTGGGTCTTGAGAGTTGATTTGAAGCGAGCGATTGTGGGAGCTGCACGCACTGAAGCTGGGAGAGAGTTCCAGAGAGTCGAGGCCATGAAGCTAAAAGAGCGCTCTCCCAGTGTGGAGCACTTTTGCTTGGGTGTAGCAAGCAAGCCAGAGGCAGAGGACCTCAGCTTGTGTGCAGGGACATAGCGGGGCAGCAGGTTGGAAAGATACTCTGGACTTGTGTGATGAAGGGCCTTGTATGCAAGCAGGAGAATTTTGAAAGTAATACTGAACTGTACAGATAGCCAGTGCAGCTGGGCAAGACAAGAGGTAATGTGATCATGTTTTTTACAACTGGTAAGGATCCTAGCAGCGGCATTTTGAACCAGATGCAATTGGTTTATGGCGCGTGATAGAAGACCACCGTAGAGAGAGTTGCAGTAGTTGAGTCGAGAGGAGATGAATGCATGACAGAGTATCTATGCATCTGGGAGGGAAAGGTAGGGACAGATATTTGAGATGTTTCAGAGGATTTGACTACAGAGGAGATTTGGGCATCTAAGGAGAGGTTACTATCCAGAAGTACACCAAGGCTTCATACTGTGGGGGGAAGGCAGCAGCAGACAGTTTCCAAGGTTCAAGGAAGCAATATTAAGATTCTTGAGTTGAGCTTTTGATCCTACTAGAAGAAGTTCAGATTTGTTAATGTTGAGCTGAAGAAAATCAGCAGAAATCCAGGCCTCGATGTCTTGGATGCAGGCTGAGAGCCAGACCATGGCAGAGGGACATCCAGGGTCTAGTTTTAGGTAGAGCTGGGTGTCATCTGCATAAGAGTGAAACATGAGGCTATGTTGGCGGATGAGATGACCCAAGGGAAGCATGTAGATGTTGAAGAAAAGAGGCCCAAGAACAGACCCTTGAGGGACACCTCAAGTGGCCGGGTTTGCGTCAGCACTGCTTCTATCATAGAAAACAGACTGCATGCGTCCAGATAGGTAAGAGGACAGCCAGGAGAGACAGGTTCCAGAGATCTCAGCATACTTCTGAGGGCAGTCAAGAAGAATGCTATGATCTATGGTATCAAAAGCAGCAGTTAGGTCAAGGAGAACAAGGACAGAGGGAGCAGCAGCATCAGCATTAAGCAGAAGATCATTTACAATCCAGAGCAGAGCAGTTTCGGTACTGTGATGAGGCTGGAAACCAGACTGCAGAAATTCAAGCAGGTTGTTGTCTGTGAGATGTTTCATCAGCTACAGCCCTTTCAAGAGTTTTGTAGAGAAAAGGAAGATTGGATAAGGGACGGAAGTTAGATAAGACAGCTGAGTTAATGGAGGGTTTTTTGAGCACTGGCGTTACTCGGGCAGTCTTGAGGGCAGCAGGAACCACGCCTTAAACCAAGGACAGGTTGAGAGTGTGCATAATGGAAGGAGCAAGGGCAGAAGCACAAAGACAGATGAGATTTGTTGGCCAGGGGTCCAAGGGGTACGTGGCAGTGGTTGATTTCAACAATAGGCTGGAGACATCAGTAATGGAGAGAGGAGAGAAGGAAGAGAGAGCAGGAGGGGCAATCGGAGGGGAGTCAAGGTGGTCAAGTAAGAGGAGAAATCATGTAAATACACAGTAATTAGAGACATTTCATGTAAAATGTTACCAGTTCATCTGCACAGGGCTACAGTGTGTTTGTCCTGCGAGTCTCTTCTGCATTCCTGTGATTTCTGCATTTGAACAGCGCCAACACAGCGAGGAGGATCAAGAGAAGAGTCCATCTCGCGACTTCAATTGCAATCGACCACCACCAAGGGTCTGCAAACAAAAACAGAGTTTTAGTGAAACTCAGAGGCAACTTCATATACTTGAATTATTTATTAGAGACACTTTTATCCAAAGTGACTTACAGAAACTATGCATCACAACTGCTGCTGCAAAGTCACTTATAATAGGACCTCGGTTTTACATTTCATCCGAAGGATGGAGCAAAGGGAGGTTAAGTGACACACACAGTGAGTCAGTGGCTGAGCTGGGATTGAACCCGGACCCTCCTGGTAACAAGCCCCTTTCTTTAACCACTGGAACACCACGCCTCTTGATATACAGTAGAACAGTACAGAGAAAACTTACCTGCATAGCTTGTGCTTTTCAGTTTTTGCATCAACCCCAAATGGATTGAAAAGGTAAGTCAAAGTCTTTTGTGTCTATTTGGTATGGTTTTTGACATTGTATACAGTATTTGAATTAAATAATTGCTTCCAGTTATCATACTTTTTTTTTTATAAGAAAGACTATTCTGTTATGAGGATTGTTTCTAAGGCCATCTTTTTATTGCATAAACACTTTTTGGTTAAACATTACATAATGAGAAACCCACCAATATCAATTGTCCAGCTACAGTGGGGAATTTAGGCAGTTTAGACTAGATTTAACAGAAGCCTTCAAGTCTTGAGGGTGTTTTCATAGTGAGCCTTACTTGCAAGTTCGATTTTCACAGCAGCACTCTGCTTCCTGATTGCCGGCCATGTCTCCGCAGTGCAGCTGTAGCTCCCCGTGTGTGTTTTATTCATCGCTGTTATGAAATACTGTGCAGTACCGCTACTCGCCGCTAGGGGCACACCGTCTCTGAGAAACGTGTAGTTGACTGGAGGGCTGAGGTACGTGTTTCTCTCCACCTCACAGGTCAGGTTAACTGGCTCTCCCTCCATCACTGCGGGGCCTGGAGAGGCTGTCAGTGTTACCCTGGCGAAGAAATCTATCACAAGACACGACACACTGTGAACTTTTAATACAGCAAGATCCAAATAAGAGTCAGCAGTCACATGGTCTTCACATAACATACGTGTCTTGATTTGTGCTTCTATGTCATACTCCAGGAACCAATTATCTTGCGAGGAGCAAAGGTGTCCAGAGGTCATGTTGCTCCACTTCCTATAATACATGTGTTGAGTGCAGAAAGGAGGCTGCCACATCAAAAATGTGTTGAAACGGAACAGACTTGTTTCACAATAAAATAAACTGTGGAAGTACTTAATATTTCTATTATATAAAATGCATAGTGTTGTGGTAATAATCATTTACTATTCTAGGTGATCTCTCACCTCTATCTAACCAAAGAGGTTGTCATAGTCGGTACTACGATTATTAGCATAGTCAGTACTATGATTATTAGCCTGTAGCATGCCTAGCCCAGCTGTGTATCATCAGTGTTAAGCTGAGGGAACATGAAGCCACTTTGTGGAATTGAACTTGGTTTCAGGAGACTAGGTTTCAGGCCCCTGCACGGCACACCAGGGGAGACTAGGTGTTTGATACAGCAACCTCAAACTAGGTCTCCCGGAACAAGGTTTCAAGCCACTGTTCCTGAAAAAGTGGCTTTGTGTTCCCTCAGCTTTATAAGCGGCTGGACACAAACTTGCTCTAAAAAGCAAATGCATTATCCCATTACCCAACTGCACTAACTCTTATGAGAGCCATCCAAGATCACAAGCAGGTCTTAGAAATAACTCACCTCTGACAGACACCTCCACCTCAGATTCACCCAGCACACGCCCCCTGGAGTAAGCAAAGCACTTGTATAAACCTGCATCTTTCTTCATCACAGCTGGGATGGTCACTCCTGTGCTGGGCTGGAACTCCAGAGTCTCATTGTTCTTATAATACTCAAACGTGATGTGTTTAGGATCAACCTTAGTGTCCCGAGCACGACACAGCAGAGTCAACTTGTCTCCTTCAGTTAGTGGCTGTGGGGGAGTCTGCAGAATCACACTTGCATCTGAAAAATTAAAGCCAATACCTGATCAGAGCCTAAAATGTGCTTCCCAGATCCCACCTGAGTTAAATGCCAGCAGGTGTCAGTGTGTTTAGGCATGTATATAGATAGCTAATTACAGGAGCAAACAACTGTCTGCTGTGCATACTCTTCTTGGGTACCCTTCACTGGTGGAGGCTCTTAATAAATACATGTGTACTTACACATAATTACAATGTTATTATGCATAGTTACAATGTACTTAATGTGTAAATCATTTTGCACAATGTAAGTACACAATTTTACAGAAAAGGGCTAGGGTTGTGGTTAAGGTTTAGGGTTTGGGTTTGGGTTAGGCTTAGGGTTTGGGTTAGGTTTTAGGGTTAGGGTTATATCGTGCAAAAAGATTTACACATTAAGTACAAGCTTAATCCATTAGATTGTAAGAAGGTAACAATCTATTCAATTACTCACCGGAGACTTTCAGCCTGGCAGCTTTACTATAATCTGAATAAAAGTAGCCAGCCCCCCTTGCAGCTCGGCACCAGTACTCTCCACTGTGGGGCAGAGCAGCAACACTGATCGTGTATCTGGCTCCAGTGTCACTGCTGCTCTCAGGCTGGGGCAGGGGAGCGGTCTGGCTGTCTTTGTACCAGAGATACTTCCAGCCTGCAGAATCCCCCTCCACCAGGCAGGTAAGACACACTCTCTCTCCCACAAACATCTCTCCCCACGGGGGCTCCAGGGTCAGGTTAGTCCTCGGCTCACCCGCTGGGGGGATCGGAGAAATACGGTTCAGTCAGGAAACTCATGCCACAGATTATTTATTAAAACATAGACTAGACTACACTTCTACATTATACATATTTTACACTACATTCTTTGGCCCTTGGTCTCACCTTTTGAGGACCCTTTGCCCATAAATTAGCTCACAGATAAGTGGAGAGGCTGACCTATGGAAGCCATCGTCAGGGGGGCAGGATAGCTGCCCTGCCCTGTTAGATGAAGCCAGAAAGCAGGTGGAGGCTGGGGAGGAGGAGCTGAACTCTGGCGCACAGCAGGACTTAATGGATTAAGGTAAGATATGAACTCTTTCCTTGCTGATCATTGGACGTATTGTTTATCGTTTTGATCTGGTATTAGGTTTTGTAAAATGAAAGAGTAAATGACTTAAAATTCATTATTTTATTTATTTTTGTATTCCTCTAACTATTTTATGGTTTGTAGCTTGGAACTTGCTCTCAGGATACTAGGTTTCAGGCCACTGCATGGCACACCAGGTGAGACTTGGGGTTTGATACAGCAAAGTTGCCCCAAACTAGGTCTCCCAGACTCCTGGAACCAGGTTTCAAGCCAGTCTTCCTGAAAAAGTTGCTTCGTGCTCCCTCAGCTTAAGTGTGGTTTCACCAGTACACAACATCATCATAACCTCCTTTGATTTTTACTCTATATGCTTTAATTGTGTGCAGTATACCTCTTGTATCAGTTTAATAGGGTTGTGACTCACCTCTCACATTAACCTGCACCGAATCACCTGCTTTCCTAACCCCTCCTGCCTCCACCTGACACTCGTATCTCCCAGCATCCTTAGCCCTTGCTGCTGGGATTGTGTACTTCCACGTTGGTCCAGAGGACTCCAGCTCCTTCCCCTCTTTGATAAACCGGTATTGGAGGTCTGTCACTTTCCTTCTGTTATTTAACTGAACCTGACACTGAAGAGTGAAGGACTCGTGCTCCCAGACTGGGTTCCAAAGAGGAGCTGTCATAGAAGGCCTAGTAAACAGCTCTGTATCAACAACACAGGTAGAGGCAATGAGTACTTTTACACAACGACTTGCAAGTGTGTGCCACATATAGCAGGTCTTTCCCATTTTTGTGTCATGGATAAACTGAAACAGGCAGCAGTTGCTAGTTTTGCCTCCAACCCTCCAAACCCTGGACAACAGAGTTCTATTGACCTAGTAAACGGCAGGGCAATTACATTTACACTAAACTGCTAAATGTAGCACACACTGCCCAAGCAAAAAACCACACCAGCATGAACATTTCAAAATAACATATAAAACTACTATACTTGTCAAAATGTAAAAAAAGGAATTGAATTATTATTATTATTTTAAATCATAAATTACTTGTATTGATGAAAAGAGAGTTTTCTCATTTACATAATTCAGGCACTATAGGGTTAAATGGGTTATAGGATCTCAGTCAATATTCTTTAGTACGTTTTGAGGAAATGACTTACCAGATTCTTGTAACTCCATAGAGCTGCTGTAATACTGTGTAGTCCGGTCATCCTTTCTTCTAGCAAGGCATCGGTACTCCCCATTATCAGACAGGGAAGCAGGAGATATTATGTAACTAGTATTTATAGGGGGTGTCTCAGTCTTGCGATCAAGAATTCTGTCTTTGTACCAGAGATATTCCCATTCCTCTGGATTCCCTTCGACCCGACACACCAGAGTAACTGTGTCTCCTTCGAATGCATCTCCCTCTGGAGGAATCCGGCTCAGCACAGGCTTTTGGTGACCCTCTGAAATAAAATATTCTTATTAATTAACTTAAAGGGGGAATATTTACAAGTCCGATAGTTTACCAAAAAAAAAAAGTGTCCCCTTACTCTGACGCATTGCACTGCTTTTTGAATGCAGTTGAACATTAAAACCATAACACATCACCATGCTCTTGCAAAGTCAACATGTTTTCAACCTCTGGGCTGGGCCAACACAGTGTTTGATTAAACTGGCTGTGAAGTATTTTCAATGTTCAATTGTTGCCAAGGGATTCCAAATAACCAGAAATAAGCGCAGAAAAAAGAAGCATGGATTTTATGCTCCTTCAAATGGTGCGATTTAAAACAAAATGCATGTAGTTTTAATTTAATGTCGTATTGTTTAAAATGAATACCAGATCTTGGAGTCGGAGGACATGACTGCAATTTTTGTAAACACTGGGATTAATTTGCTTTTTTGTTTTACTATTGTACATATTCTTCTGCAGTAAGTTGCCGTTATACAATATTACAATTGTTATATATTCACCTGTGTTACAGTGACAACAGGTATGCCAAACAGACATGCCCAACAGGAAAGGCCATTTGAACTGTTTTGTTGCATTTTGACTGAAACAAACCTGTACTGGCAATGTCAGGTCAGTCTTTCTCTTTCAGTTTTGAGGGATCATGTCCATCCGTCCATATGTCACGGGTGACAAATGTGTGTGTAATTATTGAATTATATTATTATGATTTTAGAACATTTTATTTAATTCTTTCCTTTTTCCTCAGGATGTGTTGTTTTGAATGATTTATTTAATTTAAGCATGTTTTGATGTATTTTGTGAGTATATACGCAAACACAATACACGGATCGCTACAGTATTAACTAACAATGTGTTTTTATGTTTTTGAAAGAAAGAAAGAAAGAAAGAAAGAAAGAAAGAAAGAAAGAAAGAGATATGAGACCAGAGAAAGAGAGCAGATCGGGTGTTGCAGGCAGCGGCACGGGATCAGGACGTGAGGAATTTGGGGAGTTGCAGGCAGCAGCACGGGACCAGCAGAAAAGGAGATAGGGGTGTTGCAGGCAGCAGCACGGGACCAGCAGAAAGGAGATCGGGTGTTGCAGGCAGCAGCACGGAGACCAGGACGTGAGGAATTTGGGGAGTTGCAGGCAGCAGCATGGGACAATTTGTGGACTGGGAACGATATTAAAGAGAAGTCAGGACGTGAGGAGCCGAAGACTACCAGCTGAGCGGCGCTGACTGGAGAGAAGTACAGAGCACGAACACTTTGAGAGAGAGAGCTGCCCAGAGAGATGCTGGAAGTTGTGGGGCGTTACTTCAATCAACTAGCTAAGTGTTGTTGTCTTGTTGTGGTGCATTATGCTTAAATTACATTAGAGTCACGCACCTTTCACTGAGCTATTGTTACTTTTTATTATAACTGTTGATATCAGCTGAGTCTGTTCCCTGTTCCCTGCCTTACATTACAGCCAGAACTAAATTGATGCTGGACTGTATTTTGCTGCTAGAAATATGTTATTAGAACATAAGAACATAAGAAAGTTTACAAACGAGAGGAGGGCATTCGGCCCATCTTGCACGTTTGGTTGTTAGTAGCTTATTGATCCCAGAATCTCATCAAGCAGCTTCTTGAAGGATCCCAGGGTGTCGGCTTCAACAACATTACTGGGGAGTTGGTTCCAGACCCTCACAATTCTCTGTGTATACTTGGCTACTAAACTATATAATGCTGCTAGATTATATTTGTTGCTACACTATATAATGCTGCTAGGTTATATTTGCTACTAGATTATACTGTGCTGCTATATATATATATATAAAATCATCGCTATAGCTATGTGTTGTGATTAATTTTACCAATAGTAATATTTTGGGTTTTATTATACTATTTTAATTCGTTGTGTAAACCAGCAGATAAATTGAATATGTCTTGAAGTGCACTGATCCTTTGCTTATTTTTTTTTATCAGGAAACCTGTACTGTGTACAATACCCTACTCTAGATCGAGAGTGGAGGTCCTGTCTAGTAACAGATTGAAACTTCTCTCTCCACTCAGTCGGCTCTGGGGAAGTCTCAGGGTTATTAGTCTGTTGGCTTGGACTCGGTGGTGGATTGGCGCCCCCTGTTGGGAAAGGGATAATTGAGCAGTTTGAAATTGGGTGACAGGAGATTGGAACCACATCCCCTACTGACAATCCAGCCAGGGCAAGTGCGATATTAAAAAAGGACTGGTTATGTATATTATTTAACTGCTGTTTCTTGTATTTTACTCTTCTCGCTAGCGATGAGGTATGCTACATTATCATAAATGCCAAGTCTTGAATATAACCTGTTTTTAATAAATAACAATTGAATATTACTTACTGTTTGTGCTCCTTTGTGTGGGTTGGTTGCTGTCCCCCTTGGTCGAACCTGTGTATCAATTAAAAGTAGAAGGTAATTTTATAATAGAACAGAATTCCTTATTTTCTCTAAACATAATGTGGCATAGTTTATTACAGGGGCTTAGATTACGCACGCGACCCCCCCCCCCCCGCGCGCTCGCCGGTGTGGTATATACCTGTCTGTCACACAACATGTTAAACACGATAACTGGCTTCATTTTACAAATCTTTACCAAACATTTATCATACACCCCTAGTCTCACATACACATTTTAAATTGATGTGTAATCTGTTACGTGTAGCTAGTTACGGTTACAAATAGTTACTTCTCAGGCACCGTTTATATTTCATTTTTTTATGGTTTTGGTCAGACTACCGCTCGTAATAGCAAGTTTATAGAGATCATTCAACTTTATTTTCTAAACCCACTGCACATGCTTTAGCTGAAACCCCTTTCTATTTGCAGCCTCGTGTTAGATGATTTATTGTGAAAGCTCTAGGTGAAGTGAAAAAGAAAGTAATCCCAGGGTTCCTCTTGAGCACATTACCTCCCTTTTCTCACATCCCAACAGAAATGTTGAAGTAATGGAGATTTTATGACTAAGGCTGTATTTATTTCACGGTTTCTGTGAAGTGTACCCATTGCCGTGCAATAGAAAGATCAGTTTGAGTTTTGCTTCTTGGGACAGAAGTCTCTGCTCATGTGGAAACACATGCAATACACTGCTCCTGTACTGTATATAAGTTGACCACTCACCTCCAAGCGCTCCGAAGCAGGCTACAGTAGTTAAAACTGCAAGACAGAAATTGAAATAGTAGATTAAAATCATATTGAAAAGGAAGCTAAATATATATCATCACACCGAGCAAAATGTTACCTCCAGGACAGCGATTTTGTGACAGAAAATGAATTACGAAATATACTACAAAACAAAGATGCTGCAAACACTAAAATTGTCATAAAAACGTCGCTTTCAGTGTTTTCTGACTTCTTAAAATGAAACAAATCCAACTCAACGATGTAAATAAATATGACGTTCACAATCAACAGATTCCTCCGAGAATTCTATGCTGCAATGAGAAAGTCAGACAGACAGTTCTATGCAAAAAAAAAAAAACTTTAATAACTATGCGCTATGGACTTCAAAGACATTTTTCTTGACTGATTCATAAAACAAATATGGACTTCAGATCACGGCTCATAGTGGGAAACTAAAGGCCCCTCGGGAAGAAATATAGTTACCTTCTGCGGCTTTGAGTATTATAGTCCCCTGTCGGCAGGAGTGAAATTCTGCCGGTACTCACCGGTACTCTGTACCGGGACTTATTTTGATACCGGGACTTATTTAATCTGCTTTTCATCCAACACAGATGCATTCCATTCACTCACACAGTCCACTAGTGCAACGTTTCTCAAATGCGCTTTCATTCAGCACAGTTCATGCTGCTTGCGTTCTGTATCCTCACACTGCTTCTGTTTCTGTTAGTTGCTATTGGCCACCATTAATGTCAATATAATCACTGTATGCTGACGGGCCAAGCTTTCATTCTGATCAGATTTCATTTTGGCATGAGTCACAAATCTCCACCTATTTCGCTTTGTGAGAAGACTTTAGCAGTGCAACGTGAAAAAAGCAGCATGAAGTCATTATTATTTTCTCTCTGAATATTGGAACGAACATTTCTGCACCTGAATTTGAAGGTAAAAATCCACGTTATAAATGACATAGTTGATAAATATTAGAAATAATTATTTTGTTCTGCCTTGCACAGATTTCCTTGCCAGGATTTGCTTGTGAGTTTCTAAAATGGCAAGTGATGTGTGGGACAGTAGGGATTAACATAAAAAATACAAGATCAACAAAGTGCTGCTTCAGATTTGGGGAGTCAGGGTAGATGCAGGTGTGCTTCATGTTTTCCAAACACCGGCCAAACTTGCAAGGAAATGTTAAGTTTAGTGATCAAAGTTTTGTTTTGTTGTGATCCTAGTATTTTCTGTTATGAGGACTGTAAATATTAATTCTGGGACACTTTAAGACAGATCAGGTGTTTCAGCTCACCTCTCAAATGAATTGATTTTATTGAACATGTAAGGTGAGTGTGAATTGCTTGAACTGTCGCTAAAGGAATCTAATTGTTTTGCTTATTAGTTACCAAATGCACACACCTGTCCGGGGTGGTGTATTTATCTGATTGGGGCGGGACTGTGTGAAGCAGGAAGAAATATTAAATAAATAGAACCTTAACCACAAGGATACATGAAAAAGTGTGAGTGAATGCAACATTTTTCTATAACTACGGATTTGCACTATTTTAATAGATATTGTTTACCATGTAGCATTTCAAGTAATGCAAGTTTAATACATGTTCTTATGATGCTCTCCGGATAGAATTGCCACCGCAATTAAACAATTCAACACATTTATTGAACCTGCTTAGGCAATTCACACCCTCTTTACTTGTTAATTTAACATAGATTAATTTGTGGTTTAGAGGTGAGTTTAAAAACCTGACCTGTCTTAAAGTGTCCTGGAATTATGGGGCCAGTTTGTGTCTCGTTATATGCACATACTCTATTCAAGTCCGTTTTTCATCCTTTTGGATCTCAAAGGATGTTTTTGTTAGTTGTCGTATACCCTTAAGTCCTAGTCATGCCAGATTAAGTTGATGATCAAGCCAGACTTTACCCACCAATCCGACCGCGGTGTCAGGGGACAGTGCCTCAGTTTCCCGCAGACGCTTCAGATCCAGGCCGGTAATTCGGGGGGTGGTGTCTGGCCTTGTCTTTACTTGCCTTTCTAAAAGTTTTCATGACAGACAGGAATACGTTCTTGTTGGGTTTATACTCGCTGTCAGCAGAGATGTTAAAACTTCTACTGTTAAAATATCTATTTAGTCCAGCTCAGCGTTATAAAACTGGAGACTGAATACTGGTCCCCAGTTGAACTTCTTGCACTGGCACAAAATTCCCTTATGTTGTTGCGATTTTTTGGACTTATTTCTATAAAATGAATGTCCATATTTTTTTCTTTTACATTAACCAGCCCATGCTTTTTTCAATCTTTGTTTTCTTCTATTTCATTTAGCTGTTCCTCATCTGTTGTTATGTGTTAAATGATTTAAAAAAAAATGTAATTCACACCATTTCTGACAAAATTCTGCATAATAACATTGTAATGACGTGTAATAACATTGTAATGACATGTAATAACACTGTAATGACATGTAATAACATTGTCATGACGTGTAAGTGCACTATGTAACTACAATATAAATGTAAAGTGTTACCAACACCAATTAAAACCCCAACAATTATAATAAAAAGTTCAGAAAATATGTTGCAAATAACACATCAAAGTAACACAAAAATAGAACTCTATGGTACACCATGGTAAAAAAAAAAAAAAGTTTTACAAAGCTGAATAAATTCATACACTAAAACACTAAGAATGAAAAATATTGTGGTAAAGTATTAAGTGAAGCTTCCAGAAGAACGGATTACTTACATCGTATTATGCCGAGTCCCACAGGTCGCATGGTGCCTTCTGAAAGACGAAGTTAAACACTGCAGCATTTACAGGACAGCACACAGCTCGCCTTCTTCTGAGAAAGACTTTTTAAATAGCTCTCAAAGTGCCACAGCGTGACTGACCATCGCGCACTGCTTTATTCTAGAGCGCTGTCTTGTGTAGCTACAGGATGCTTCAAAATACTTTCTTCAAACACCTGACTCCTGCATAGGCCTATTGTGAACTTGACCTAACTTGACAAAAAAAAGGAACTCCAACAGTGCTATCAGTTTCACATTTATTTGAACAGAGGTTTGGGAATTCAAGGACAAGGAACTAAAGATCCAAACAGTATGCAACACCCGAGACTACATGGTTTGGTAAAACAATCAGTATGAAATTTAAATTGTTGCAGCAGAAAAATAATGGTATTAGAGGTTTGTCATCCTCTAATAGGTATTGTATGTCCCTGTGATGTTGCAATTCTATATTTCTTAATTTTGATGGTGGAATTTGTGAATTTGTTAGATCACTTTGTGCTTTCATTAAACCTCTTAAACAACTTCTAAAAAGTCTCATGCATTTTTCCATTTGTGGTTATTTTATTTTATTTTAAATGTATCACGTGTGGCCTGTTAAAGTCATCAATTAAATTAGACAATCACTAATTTACATAGGCGTAGGAAGATGTTTGACATGGGGGGGGGGCAGATTTCAAAATTATTTAAAAAAAATCTAAATTAACCAAAAAATGTGCATCTCCTCTCATTTACACTAACATCATACTGGCAGTATCTGTCAAGCACATACAGTACTGTGCAAAAGTTTTAGGCAGGTGTGAAAAAATGCTGTAAAGTAAGAATGCTTTCAAAAATAGACATGTTAATAGATTATATTTATCAATTAACTAAATGCAAAGTGAGTGAACAGAAGAAAAATCTAAATCAAATCCATATTTGGTGTGACAACCCTTTGCCTTCAAAACAGCATCAATTCTTCTAGGTACACTTGCACAAAGTCAGGGATTTTGTAGGCATATAGTCAGGTGTATGATTAAACAATTATACCAAACAGGTGCTAATGATCATCAATTCAATATGTAGGTTGAAACACAATCATTAACTGAAACAGAAACAGCTGTGTAGGAGGAATAAAACTGGGTGAGGAACAGCAAAACTCAGCTAACAAGGTGAGGTTGCTGAAGACAGTTTACTGTCAAAAGTCATGCAAAATGGCAAGACTGAGCACAGCAACAAGACACAAGGTAGTTATACTGCATCAGCAAGGTCTCTCCCAGGCAGAAATTTCAAGGCAGACAGGGGTTTCCAGATGTGCTGTCCAAGCTCTTTTGAAGAAGCACAAAGAAACGGGCAACGTTGAGGACCGTAGATGCAGTGGTCGGTCAAGGAAACTTACTGCAGCAGATGAAAGACACATCATGCTTACTTCCCTTCACAATCGGAAGATGTCCAGCAGTGCCATCAGCTCAGAACTGGCAGAAAACAGTGGGACCCTGGTACACCCATCTACTGTCCGGAGAAGTCTGGTCAGAAGTGGCCTTCATGGAAGACTTGCGGCCAAAAAGCCATATCTCCGACGTGGAAACAAGGCCAAGCGACTCAACTATGCACGAAAACACAGGAACTGGGGTGTAGAAAAATGGCAGCAGGTGCTCTGGACTGATGAGTCAAAATTTGAAATATTTGGCTGTAGCAGAAGGCAGTTTGTTCGCCGAAGGGCTGGAGAGCGTACGAATGAGTGTCTGCAGGCAACAGTGAAGCATGGTGGAGGTTCCTTGCAAGTTTGGGGCTGCATTTCTGCAAATGGAGTTGGGGATTTGGTCCGAATTAATGGTCTCCTCAATGCTGAGAAGTACAGGCAGATACTTATCCATCATGCAATACCATCAGTGAGGCATCTGATTGGCCCCAAATTTATTCTGCAGCATGACAACGACCCCAAACATACAGCGAAAGTCATTAAGAACTATCTTCAGCGTAAAGAAGAACAAGGAGTCCTGGAAGTGATGGTATGACCCCCACAGAGCCCTGATCTCAACATCATCGAGTCTGTCTGGGATTACATGAAGAGAGAGAAGCAACTGAGGCTGCCTAAATCTACAGAAGAACTGTGGTTAGTTCTCCAAGATGTTTGGGCCAACCTACCTGCCGAGTTCCTTCAAAAACTGTGTGCAAGTGTACCTAGAAGAATTGATGCTTGATGCTGTTTTGAAGGCAAAGGGTGGTCACACCAAATATGGATTTGATTTAGATTTTTCTTCTGTTCACTCACTTTGCATTTAGTTAATTGAGAAATATAATGTATTAACATGTCTATTTTTGAAAGCATTCTTACTTTACAGCATTTTTTCTGCCTAAAACTTTTGCACAGTACTGTATATGCAACAGTATACAGTGGTTCAAGCGCTGTTGAGTCACGGTAGACTTCAAGTAGGTCTTGATGTGTCTTAGAGTGTGTTTAATGCCAAGGTTTGTTGCAGGGTGCAGGGGTGACTTCAGACCAGAAACACAGACTCAACTCCAGGAAGTAGTGGGGCAAAACTGAAACGCTACGGCGTTCAGTTATTTTATTAAATAAGAAAACAAACAAAAGATTTAAGCAAACACAAAACAAAAGGGCATGTTCACCAACAGACAGAAACAAACAAGTATTGTGCTGGTTTTTAGCCAGCACCTATAGCAATTGTTTACTCGATACTTGTTTTTACCTCCTAACTCCTCACTCGTTCTCCACTCCGAACACTCCTCCCTGAACAAAGACAGCTGCAGGCTTTTATATTCTGGCCGAGGGATTAACTAGCTATTAATTATCTTATTACCCCTCGGCCATAGTCTGCACGAGTTTAATAAGGATGCGTGACTGTCAGCTAGTTAAATAATCAGTAGCTGATCAGTCACACATCCTCACAAGGTTTTAAAATCAAAAATACAAAACAATAACAATAATGGCGGCGGCTTTACATCCGCGCCGCAAACAATAATAAGACAAATAATAATAAAACAGCGCACATTATATATAGTAATCTGGCCCCCCAAAACAAAATATTGCTGGGGCCTGGCCCTCCTTGGCCCCCGCGGTTCCTACGTCTATGATTTATGCCCACCCCCATCTTCAAAAAAAATGTTGACAAAGATTAATCTGACCTAAATTATTAAAATGACATTTCAAATCAATAAAAGATAAAGAAAACAACAACATTGGTTCATTTAAAATGATATAATTTGCAACTTGATTTACGTCACCCAAACAGTGACCTCACATATCAGTTTTATTTTCAGATTGTACGGTGACTGTAGTGGGTCTGCAGTTATTAATGTCAATTTATGGGTCTGACCTGTGAATTGTGAATGCTTTTTGGGTAGCAGAATAAACTGTTTCCTAAGCTAAATGTTGCCCATGTCATAGACTACAAAAAACTTGTGTAAGAGTATAGATAACGTTAACACAAGACAGATACTACTTTAAATTTAGCACATGGAGGAGAACAAGAAGGCATAAATGGAATCTGAATAAAAGTAACTTTAGCACTTTTTACCAGAGATTTAGAAATGCATTGAATTGCCTACCGGGTGAAGTAGCAGGATGTAGAACACATGGGAATATTTTAAAAAAGACTAGAGTCTGTGCTTTTAAATGAGTTCCCCCCATTAGGGGAGAATGGTTTGCTAACAAGGGATGAGCCTTGATGGGCTGAATGGCCTTTTCTCATTCCCAAACCTTTGTTCTCAAGTCCTTAATTATGTGGCATTGAACCACTAGCATCACTTTATGGACAAAACGGTTGTTTACAGGAAGACAGAGGAACGAAGCATCTGAGTTGCAGTGGCTCTGGTCTTTTTTAGCTTTAGATGCAAGCTCTCAAATTATTCACTATCAATACGATTAGCAGTAAAAGTTTTTCAGTACAATAAACAATCAAGACTAAATACATTTTTGAGAATTCCGATAATAATTGTAACTATGCATAATAAAATTGTAATTATGTGGAAGTACACATGTATTTATTAAGTCAATAATTAGAGACACTTAGGGGTAGATGTAAGGATACGCACAAAGTGATTTGCGGCGTATTTAAAGAATGGTGTTCACCTGCCGTTCTGCACCCGCTATCAAATTTGCTCTTTGCCATCATTAATCCATTAATATTATATTGTTATGCATTCAAATGAAGAAAAGAGCATGGAATTGGGTGGGATGTGGATACTAAGTGGGCGCAAACATTATAATGTGATGTAAGGACTTTGCCTTGCACTTAGGCGGTTGCTGACCGTCCAAAAACTTTACACCTCTTCTTACAAGGAGCAAACCATTGTAGAAGCGAGTAACTAAGAGCAGTATAAAAGCACACACCTGCAGAGACCTGTCATTGGCTTCAGAATGGCTGCTGAGGTACACTTCCTGATGCAGCAACACTTGGCTCTTGTTGAGGAGAGACAGGAACACGTTCGGAGGAGAAGGGCACGATGAAGAAGACCCTGCATATTCAATCCCAGGGTCACTTTGTTTGGGATGCTGGAGAATGCGGTGCTAAAGCATTATCATCTCACTCTGCAGGTCATCCTAGACCTAATAGCTGAATTGAGGGATGAGCTTAGACCCCAGCGTCAATCTAGGGACAGCTATCCCTGCACATGTCAAAGTTCCTCTGGTTCCTTTCAGACCACATTTGGAATGTCTGGAGGGATAGCCCAATCCACCTTTTCCAGGGTGCTAGGCAAAATTCTGGATGTCACGCTGAAAAGGGCAGGTCAATACATATCATTTCCTAAGGATACTAGCTTAACTGATGTTGGCTGAGGCTTTTCCTCAGCTGTAAGGATTCACAGCTCCTTCTCAGAAAACTTTTCTTTTCCATGTGCAAGGGGACTTTGCTGCCCTTCCTCTGACATATTATTTTTTGGTTTGTATTTTTGTGCTCCACAAATGTCATACAGCGCCTACTGCTCTCTGTACTCCTAACTCTGTCACCTCTGGGCTGCAAGAGCAGCCGCTAAATAGACCGATGCACTCATTGAGAACCTCATTATCATAATTGCGGATCATTATTTGTGCGTGTTGAGTAATTTGCATTGTAGTTAAGTTTACATAGGGTGCAGTGCAAAATAATTGCCTGGCCGCGATGCAATTTGAATTTTGCATCTGCAATTATTTGCACTGTACCTATACTTACATCTACACTTAATGTAAAGTGTTACCAATAATTGTCCCAACCCTATGTATTACCACTGTTTCCATCCCCATTCATAATCATTCATGCAAGAACAGCCCATTTATTCAAAAAAGCATGTTCATATGTTTTCTGAATAATTCTGAAGCAATGTTCAGCTATGTCCAAAGGTTTTCCAACATCTAGAATTTTAGGATTGAGACCTAATTAAAAATAAAAACTATATAAACATTATTTAGATATTTGATTTAACATTATGTAAGCAAAGAAACTACAAAATTATATCGCAAAAGTCTACCGGAAACATTTCATGTTAGATTCGGAAATGTCACATTTTTAAATGTACGTCAGTTTTTCGTTATGTATATGGAAAACTACAAAGCGGTATGTAAGTCAATATGATTATTATTTGTTTATTTAGCAGACACCTTTATCCAAGGCGCCTTACAGAGACCAGGGTGTGTGAACTATGCATCAGCTGCAGAGTCACTTACAATTACGTCTCACCTGAAAGACGGAGCACAAGGAGGTTAAGTGACTTGCTCAGGGTCACACAATGAGTCAGTGGCTGAGAGGGGATTTGAACCGGGGACCTCCTGGTTACAAGCCCTTTTCTTTAACCACTGGACCACACAGCCTCCTCGATATGTTAATGTAACATTATTCAGCAGGTTTCATTCAACTTTAGGAAGCAAAATGAGTTCATTCGATAGAGAGACGCTAAACTTTTGGCCACAGCTGTACCTGCTAGCCTCCACTATGCACACCCAGAAAAACATTTCAACTGTAGTGGTTTAGAGACAGGAAGCATGAGACAGAACCCACCCAGTCTAAAATCAGCAGCTGCGTCTTTTCAAATAAAGATACAAAATGCTGAGATGCACAAGCAGGTATTGCACACAGTGCATCACAGCACATGTATTTTAAATGTCAAAGAGCAGAAGGTAAAATTAACTAACCTCAGTTAGTTTTGAAGTATGTGTGTAAATACAGAAAAGTCTATCTCCGCTTTACTGACTGTGCCCTGTGCTCCTGGTTGCTGTACTGCACTGATAAATAAGATGTTGCTTTGGTTTGTAAATAAAAAATGTGTTCAATTTGTTTAATTGGATGGCCGGGCTGGCAGGTTAGACCTCCCTGCTTGCCTAATTAAAATGAATGAGCAGCAGGTGGCCAGGGCTGAATTGAACAATTGACAATCAATAAACTCTGGTCACCTGCCTTTGGAAAGAGGCTGAAAGGCCAGCTTCTTGGTTTTTCTTTTGTTTTGTTTGTTTGGTGTTTGGTCGGCACATTGCAAGCATGGAAGGGAAGAAGGAGAACCCTCACGGCCATATGTGGAACCAGAGTGAACAAAGGACAACGGCAGGTTAAACTGGGATCCTGAGGACCAGAGGTAGAGATTCATTTAAGGGATTTAGTAATCCTACCCAAGTTTACTTTAGTTTATGTAGGGAGAAGGTTCCTGAAGCAGACCTCCCTTATAGTGGGAGTAGCACTTGGCCCCCTTTTATTTCTAGTTGCTATTGACAATGTTTTTTTGTGTGTGTGTGTGTGTGTGTGTTTTTGTTATTCATCTTCTGAATAGGGCTACCATTGCCGGTACCCTAGTGGCGGCCACCAACAACTGCAGCTGCCAGCTTGTGATTAAATAAAACCTGGACATTTCAAACTCAAATCCTCTGTGTCTCTCGTTCTCTCAGCAGATCCCCACATGTAACAGTACAGCCCTACTACATGCACACTAAAGTGTTGCTTAAGGTGAACTATGGCAACTCCTTCTAAATAATTTAAATATTTCAATCATGTCTCCCCTGATTCTTCATTGTCCAAGGCTAAATAGTTTTATTATTATTATTATTATTATTATTATTATTATTATTATTATTATTATTATTATTATTATTATCTTCATTGCTCAGTCCTTTAAGCCCTGGTAACTCTTCTTTAGTCACTATGTCCCTTTTGTGCTGAGATGACCAGAAATGGACTTTGTATTCCAAGTGTGGTCTCACCAGCGCATTATACAACCTCATCATAACCTCCTTGGATATGTACTCTACACTTTTGGCATTCTGTTTGTCTTTTCGATTGCTTCGCTGCACTATGTGGTTGCTGACAGTGATGAGTCTATTCCAAACACCAAGGTCTGAGTGCTTGATGGGACTTATAAATAATTCTGTTGGTTAACGCGACCCAGCTGTTTGATCCAACAGAATCAGAAATAAAAAAGGTAATGAGTTTATGAATAGAATGGTGAAACTAACTATGTGAAGAGCAAAATGTCATGAGAAAATAGATTACCTGCATACTTGGATATCTAGAGCGTATTTGCACTTTCTCAAGCTTTATCACAACTTTCAAACCCCTTTATGTAAAACTAATCATATAGACCATTTCCCACACAAGTTAGGATGTGTGTGTTTGTGGTTGCTACACAAACACATCCACAGTAACTTTCCATTCTGATAGTGCTTCTGGTTTCTGTCTGTCTCACTCTGACTTTACCCTGCTAGTTAATACAGTTTTGTTTTCTTCTTCCAGAACCACTAACATACTGTTGCACTGAGACAAAAAAGGTCTGAGTTACTTTAGAATTCACGTTAGATAGTGTAATTTCAGTAACACTTTCCATTAAGTATCTCTGATTACTGTGAATTACAGAGTAGATTTTTAGTAAATACATGTGTGCTTACACATAAGTACAACATTATTATGCATGGTTTTAATGTACTTAATGTGTAAATGTTTTTTGTGTGAATTAACATTTCTCACAATCCCATGAATTCATGCCTTATAAATGCGATCAACATCATTTGTTACAAAGGACAATGGAATGAATACAGGTAATTTAACCAACATGAATTAATAGGGGTTGAATTCAATACCACAAATACTTTACCCTCCGTTCCACGTTAGTGGTTTATAACATTTTTTTTTTCTCAACATTACTGTACCACTACTTGAGATATCATTTATATATTTATTTATTCCAACTTTTGTGATTTTTTAAACACTTGGCAGATTTTAAATGCCTTCATTGAAAAGAGAATCAGGTGGCATCCGTTAGGTAAAAGATTTATCTGCTTAGAGATAATCTCTCATCTTTCTTTGAGAGCAGGTTATGTTGTTGAGGCAGAATCGCAGGGATCCTTTTGGACCCAGCTTGACAAGTTCTGAGATTAATTGGCTACTGGGAACCGGACCGAACAAAATTAGATGGGCCATGAATGCACTTCTGGTCTTCTTGTGTTCTAACTCCTGGGCATATACCGTCTGCATGTGGATATTTTTTTCTTAGTTCTTCTGTTCGATTTGTACTAAATGTCTTTAGCACAGTAGCAGTATGTGGATATCACATGGGTGCTGTTCTGTAAAAAGGCACTGTTGTCTTAAGAAGGATTCCGTTGTCAAGATTAAGAAATGCATAATTAAGAGTTACATAGGGGAAAAAAAAACTATTGCTGGAGAGCTTTTTTTTTCTAACAGCATTAAATTTACTTTACACTGAACCACTCTGTACAGGAGTCAAGGGTGGTGGATGTTGTTTGGTTACACTACACCTCATCTTGAATTCTGTGCACAAACACAAATTGTATCAGAGGTGTCCTATATTGCTGGGCTTCCTAACCAAGTTAGGTCATGGGCTCCTGATAAGTCCATACAGGATCACATGTTTTCAACATGCTACCCCGCTTATAACAAGCGTAATGCATGACGCTCTAACCTAGTGTAGCTGCATCAGGGAAGGAGTGTGGCCATGATTTAAATAAAGAATTACCATGGTACATCTGCACACTATATTTACAGTTAACCATGCATTTTCCATTCATAGATGATGTATTTATTCAGCTTTAGTACACTTTGCTTAGCTTTTACCAAGTGTACCACAAGGGTCTATTTTTCATTTTACTCTGAAGTGTCATTTGCATTATATTTTTTGAAAGCAACAAAAATAAATAAGTTGGACATATAACAGTATTGTTAGATGCTTCTTACTAACTGTGTTACATTAAAGCCTTTCAATAATCTTTTTGTACATTAATAGCATGAACTGGTTTTTTTTTGTACTTTTTTTGTAGGCTTTTCTAAATGTATTAATTATTATTTTTGTGATAAGGTTATTAAATTGTCCCAGTATCTTCACTTTTAAATACATATTGTTCTGTTTCAAAATATGTATCATTAAATAATGGTAACAAACACCTGTAGACTAAGATTGTGTGACTAAAGCAAAAGTGTATTTATTTTACATTTCTTCTTGATGGAGTTTTAAAGCTTTTTATTGCAAAACATTATTTCTGAACGGGGAAAAAAAACACTACAGTGTATTCAACCCGATGAAACACATATTAAGTGTTATAAACATCTGGTTACTTTTATTTGAAATTTTATTTCAAACTCACCCAGTACAGCCATTCCTACAGGTCTCTTTTCGAACCTACTGTGGCACTTAATGTTAATCCAATTAAACAACAGCTCCCAGTTAGGATCCTACAACTTAAAAGAAAGTGAATATTTGTAGTTTGGAAATTTAACAAAACAGAGTTTACCCTGGTTTTGTTTAAGATTCCCATTACTATGAATAATTTATTTAGGCTTGTACAGCTATGGCCAAAGGTTTTGCATCACCCTATAGAATGAACTAATTTTGCTTCATAAATTCGAATGAAACCTGCTAAATAATGTTACGTTAACATATTGAACTAGAAGTTGCAAGCAACTTTACGGCTTCCTCAGAGTTATTGTGAAATTTAAGCATTTTGATTGGTTGCCATGCATTGGTTGCCATTCACTCAGTTGTAGACATCACTAGCGGTTTTGGAGAAGATGTGTGTGTTAATTAGGTTATTCAACATGGCCGCCATACCACTGCACCACTGCACTGTGTATCTTGGACAATCCCTAACCATGCATACCAAGTTTCAGAACTCTGCGATAAGCAGTTTCGTATAATTTTTTTTCATAAAATCCAATATGGCTGCCAAACCATGTGACCAATCGCATTCATTCAGCTGTGGGCATTATTTCCCATTGGTGTCTAATAATAATTTAAACAACAACAGTAGGCTTCCCAGCCATGGGCTTGGAAGCCTAATTACATATCGCTTTGTAGTTTTCTATACTTAATGAAAAACTGACAAAAATGGAAAAATATCGTCAAAACAAAATATACAGTTGCAGCATCGACCAGATCAAACAAAACAATTAACAGCGTCACTTATCTGCAAAGGTTGTCTTGTTTGCATTAAAGTGCCGCTCCTCTTTCTTTTTATTTGTTCAGACTCCAGACAGGTAACTTTTTCAGTTTGATCTTGGCTTTTGGTTTGAATTCAGTGGTCTCCAATGTGTTATCCAAGAGATGACGGCCAACTATGCCTGCACCCTGCATTTTTAAAAATCTTTATTAAGACACGCATTACAATAATAAATGTTTTTTTATTAAAACCTATTGTAGCGATCCATGCATTTGTGTTTATGCACCGTATTCCCTGCTGTCTGTGTTGTGTTTGCATACTGTGTGTGTTATTCCATCGCTGCTGTATTCTGCAATTGCTTGTTCACCTTTTGTGTGTGTGAATTCCCATACCATGTAACCCACTTTCTGTTTGTCTCACCTGTTCTGTTCCCATTGGTTGTTATCTGTGCACCCTCATTGTTGTTGTTTATCTAGCTGTGCCCATAGGTCCTGGTGTCAGCCAATGGGATGTGTCCTAAGCCTGGTAGCCTTTTGCATAAGGGGGGCGGGCTAAGCCTATAAGGAGGACTGCAGCACTGTTCAGTAGTGTGGTTCCTGACATGCAGCGAAGCGAACAGAACAGTGGTCTCTGAGTGGATATGGAGACAGCGTCCAAATGAATAAAAATAATTTAACTGAAAGCAGAGTGTCTTCTCCATTTCTTGCCTCCAGCGAAACGCAATGGTATGAATGTAATAAAAAGTAAGTGCAAAAAAGTAATGCAAGTGCAGAAATGTACAGTACAGGTAGGCTACATTTACTGCAAATTGTTTCCAACGAAGAACTCTGTGATACGCATCTGGACGGTCTGTTTTTGCAAGTATGGATGGCAAACTTTGTCAGCATTTTCTAAAACATCACAATTCGGCTCTATATTCGGATGCTGCTCCATTGCAAAATAAATTCCCCATTCATCCAGGCGGTTCTGTTTGCATGGTAAACCACAGGCAGGTGGTGAGCTACTCTAAAACAACATGGGGTTTTCGATTTGTCAATCACATTTTTCACTGTCATCCATATTACAGCAAAGCAGGACTGAAATTATTTCCTGCTGATTTGTGGATTAGTAAAGTGTAGGACATATTCCCTGAATCTGATAATACATGAACGTGTATTAGAAATGTAACTGGATTCATTAATTAAACTGTGTGTCTTGAGAAACAGGGCAAACTGCTGCGTCTTAAGAAAAAGTGCCCCTTGGTTACTGATCTATGTGACCTACTGATTAGAGGACTGGCGCCTGAACTGGATTAGGCTGAGCAGACATTTGAATTATGTACAGATAATTAACACGTGTAACAGCAATCGTTTTGACGCAAGGAAGACATAAACTAGCGATGTCCCAGTGGAAAAGGAGATTAAAACATCAAACATCAAAGTGGCTATCTAGCAGAGTGAGAGACTATAAATATCCAAGCCAACATTTTGCGCTCCACATCGAATGCTAAACAAGGTGCTCTCACTCTGCTACACAAAGCTGCAACTCCAGGACTCTGCCTAAAAATGGAATCAAGCGAGTCAACGACCACAAGCAACGAGACTGAGGCCCGGCTGGAGGACTGTTATCAGACAAACCAGTCTGGGTCTGTTGTACACCTAAAACCACAGTATCCAAAAGAAACTGTGCCCTGCTACCTGCATAGCTAAAAGATTCAGCGAAGAGGACAGAGCGGACAGGTGCTGTTGTGGATCCTATACCGAGGACTGAAGACTTTGTTGCAGCTGTTTGTTGATTCTATCGAGAATTGAAAGCTTTGTTGCCGAGTTTGATCCAATGTGGGTGTGGCAATGTGCCCCGCCCCTGTGTGCATGTGTGTGTTATATGTTGCATGTGCATGTGTTAATGTTGGTGTATAGCGATTGGTACACGGGATATAAGCGGTGTTTAGTAGTTAGACCAGGTTGCACTTAATTAATTAAGTGCAACCTCGTGCCTAACTACAATTATACATTTTTAAACACACGTGAAACACAGACCCGCTTATATCCCGTGTACCAATCGCTATACACCAACATTAACACATGCGACATGCAACATATAACACACACATGCACACAGGGGCGGGGCACATTGCCACAGTGGGATTGAAGACTTTGTTGCAGAGAGGAGAGTTTTTGTACTGGACACTTCAACAGATTGAGTTTCCAAAACAGCGGACCAAAAGTCTAAGCTTCAAGGAACCGTTGAGTATAATTCCAATTGCATTTTCCTTTCATTGAACTAAATGAATTAATTGTAACACATTCACATAGAATTGTACTGTTAATTATTTAGCTGCATGCTTTGCGTCTGAAATAATGTTTAGTGAAACTTGATGAAGTAACTATAAGTAATCTACTTCATATTGTTGTATGAAGAATGTCTTTAAAAGTTATCTTGCCATATCCTTAATCTATATACTAAGCGTAATGTGATATATTCTAAGATTGTCTGCATTGTTTCAGTCTGAGGCTGCGATTGGATGTGGGCGTGTGTGTGAGAGCAAGCTACTGCGTCACAGCTTGGTCGCGCTGCAGTTTGTGTGTGAGGAGACAGGTGGTGTCATATTTCAATTGCCCGGTAGCCAGCATGAGTGCAGAGAGCTTTTTGAATTGTGTTTGTGCTTAGAGACTTACTTTCTAACTTTTCTGATTTCTGTTTATTATTTGTGTGCTTAATAAAATATTACTATTGATTAAACATTCCTTGTGTCTGTGCGTGTATGTGTGTTCATAGTAAATCCTCAATCTTTGTAACTCGTCAATTAAACAATACAAATAGCACTGGGGAGAACCGTCACAGAAAGCTAGATGGAATTATTTTCCTGTAACTCACTGAAGCCCATCTATTATTCTCTATATAATACATGGATGAAGGCTATATTTGCATCCTGAGCCATTCTAAAAAAAGGCATAATACCACAGTAGTGACGTCAAAAAGTGATAATTCCTCTAGAGGAAAATATACTTGAACTTTGACCCATTTGACTCCTCGAGACCATCATTTTCAATTCAAACACAAAATGTCTCGTTTTCAATCACACGACAACACCCACAGTACAGAAATGTTCATTAATGATCAGCAAAATGAGAATACGTTAAAAAAAAAGATGTAAAGCTGGTACATTCGTATCTCAGAGAAACGTGAGAAACGGATAACGACATAGAACGTCTGCACAGCACTGAAACACTACATTAAAAAAAAACAAAAAAAACTATACTGCTGAATCTCGTCTTCTTTAATATTAGCATCACAAGGGTATCCATGTAGTATATAAGAAAAATAAATGGGCCTCTTTAGTGAGTTACAGGAAAACAATTCCATCTTGGGTTTCTGTGACAGTTTATAAATTACTCTACCTACGGCCTCATAATTTATGACGTCACAGAAACCCTAGATGAAACTATTTCCCTGTAACTCACTGAAGCCCATCTATCTATCTATCTATCTATCTATCTATCTATCTATCTATCTATCTATCTATCTATCTATCTATCTATCTATCTAAAATTGGCTATAAAAATGGCTGTGTTAATCAAAACACAATAGGGACTAACTTAAAGGGCTAACTTGCTGTCAACTTGTTGAGCACACTGCTACAGTTTTGTGAATACAAAACTGCAAAACCGGGACGATTTAACAATTTGACTGTTTCTGACCGGGCCAAAAAAATCAATGCTGAAAACTGGACCAATCCCAGTTCTCAGGATGTCTGGTAACCCTAATATGACTGTCTCCTTGTAAACCTAAATCAAAAAGAAAAAGACATGTAATGTATGTATGTTGTCTATGAATCTCCCTGAAGAACAGCCACACAGACCAAATGGCATGCAAACATAAATGCACATGGCGTATACAGACATGTATACTTCAATGGAAAGATTCTACGCATTCTAAATACGGTGGAGCTAGAGAGGGATATAATCCCTGATATATGCCCTTAGAATCTTTGCAACCGCATGTAGCAAAGTGGTTAATAGTGTACAGGTGCAGGTGATTAAAGAACAGACAGACAATTGTAATCCAGGTGCAAAGGTTTGTTTTATTTGTTTTTGTCCAGTGCCTGATGGCAAAACAAACAGTAAACAATAATGAAGGTAAGTAATACAGCGGCGTGTATTACCTAATTTATAATCCCCAGGTTTGCCCCGCAAATGATAGTCCTGTTTTTATTATACACCCACACAAAACACAAAACACATACACAAGTTTGTTAGTGTGTGAATTAGTGCTATTGGGTCAAATACAGTTAGTGATACGAGAGCAGTGATGTTCCGGGTTTTTGCTGGCCTCTGGCGACAGCTCTGAAACGCGTTAGCTGTCTAGTGAATACAAACAAACAAAGAGACGGAACAAAACAAACACTCACGATCATTTCACCAAACACAGGTCCTTCCGGGTCACTTATTAAATAACCAAAACGAAGGAACAGATAACATTTATACCGTCACTCATGATTGCAGCTGCTTTTTATGATCTGTAGCTGCCACATCATTTCCCTTCCGGGTCAATGAGTTCGTGTACCGAAGCTCCGCCTCTTTTCTACTCGGAACGAAGTGTCAGGCCAAGCAGTCCAGGGTACTCTGTTCCCATTACTCAGCACCCTCACAGGTTGAGAGGGAGATTTACCACCAAGAATCATTGTCTTTCTGTCACAGGGAGTATGCAGAATCACACTTTTATCTGAAAAATGAAAAGCTCTGATCAGATCCCCAAATGTGCGTCAAAATTAAATTAATACCAGATCCCACCTGAGTTAAATATCAGCAGGTGTCAATGTGTTTAGACATGTATATAGTAGCTAATTACAGGAGGAAACAACTGTCTGCTGTGCATACTCTTCTTGGGTACCCTTCACTGGTGGAGGCTCTTAATAAATACATGTGTACTTACCCATAATTACAATGTTATTATGCATAGTTACAATGTACTTAATGTGTAAATCATTTTGCACAATGTAAGTACACAATTTTACAGAAAAGGGCTAGGGTTGTGCTTAAGGTTTAGGGTTTGGGTTTGGGTTAGGCTTAGGGTTTGGGTTAGGTTTTAGGGTTAGGTTTATATTGTGCAAAAAGATTTACACATTAAGTACAAGCTTAATCCATCAGATTGTAAGAAGGTAGCAATCTATTCAATTACTCACCAGAGACTTTCAGCCTGGCAGCTTTACTATAATCTGAATACAAGTAGCCAGCCCCCCTTGCAGCTCGGCACCAGTACTCTCCACTGTGGGGCAGAGCAGCAACACTGATCGTGTATCTAGCTCCAGTGTCACTGCTGCTCTCAGGCTGGGGCAGGGGAGCGGTCTGGCTGTCTTTGTACCAGAGATACTTCCAGCCTGCAGAATCCCCCTCCACCAGGCAGGTAAGACACACTCTCTCTCCCACAAACATCTCTCCCCACGGGGGCTCCAGGGTCAGGTTAGTCCTCGGCTCACCCGCTGGGGGGATCGGAGAAATACGGTTCAGTCAGGAAACTCATGCCACAGATTATTTATTAAAACATAGACTAGACTACACTTCTACATTATACATATTTTATAGTAGTACAGTAGTATTTCATGTTAGATTTCGAAATATTACATTTTTCAATTTTTGTCAGTTTTTCATAAAGTATATGGAAAACTACAAAGCAGTATGAAATTCAATATGTTAACGTAACATTATTCAGCAGGTTTAATTTTGACTTTATGAAGCAAAATGAGTTAATGCTATAGGGTGATGCAAAACTTTTGACTATAGCTGTACATGCCTAAAGAAATTATTCAAAGTAATGGGAATATTAAACAAAACGAATGTAATCTGTGTTTTGTTAAACTTCCACACTATAAATATTCACTTTCTTTTAAGTTGTAGGATTCTAACTGGGAGTTGGTTTTTAATTGGATTAACATTAAGTGCCACAGTAGGTTAGAAAAGCCCTGTTGTATTTTTTTTCTTATTTTGTTTTTTAATAAGGGCTTTCAGTATCAGGAGAGACCTGTAGGAATGGCTGTACTGGGTGAGTTTGCCTTTGTTGTTTGTTTGTTTTAAATAAAAGTTACCAGATTATTATTATTATTATTATTATTATTTAGTCATTTAGCAGACACTTTTATCCAAAGCGACTTACAGAGACTAGGGGTGAACTATGCATCACAACTGCTGCTGAGTCTATTACAATACGTCTCATCCAAAGCATGGAGCACAAGGAGGTTAAGTGACTTACTCTAAAAAGTACAAAAAAACAGTTCATGCTGATAAGATACAAAGTTATTGGGAGGCATTAATGTGCACAATTAGTAAGAAGCAACTAACACTACTGTAAATGACATGTAGAAGTTATTTTATATTTTGCTGCTTTCAGAAAATATAATGCAAAAATAGACCCCTGTACACTTGGTAAAAGCTAAGCAAAGTGTACTAAAGCTGAATAAATACATCATCTATGAATGGAAAATGCATGGTTAACTGTAAATATAGTGTGCAGATGTACCATGGTAATTCTTTATTTAAATCATGGCCACACTCCTTCCCTGATGCAGCTACACTAGGTTAGAGCGTCATGCATTACGCTTGTTATAAGCGGGGTAGCATGTTGAAAACATGTGATCCTGTATGGACTTATCAGGAGCCCATGACCTAACTTGATTAGGAAGCCCAGCAATATAGGAGACCTCTGATACAATTTGTGTTTGTGCACAGAATTCAAGATGAGGTGTAGTGTAACCAAACAACATCCACCACACTTGACTCCTGTACAGAGTGGTTCAGTGTAAAGTAAATTTAATGCTGTGAGAAAAAAAAGCTCTCCAGCAATAGTTTTTTTTCCTCTATGTAACTCTTAATTATGCATTTCTTAATCTTGACAACGGAATCATTCTTAAGATAACAGTGCCTAATTACAGACGACACAAAAATAGGAGGAGTGGCAAACACTGTTGCAGCAGCAAAGGTCATTCAAAATGATCTAGACGGCATTCAGAATTGGGCAGACACATGGCAAATGAAATTTAATAGAGAAAAGTGTAAAGTATTGCATGCAGGAAATAAAAATGTGCATTATAAATATCACATGGGAGATAGTGAAATTGAAGAAGGGAACTATGAAAAAGACCTAGGAGTTTATGTTGACTCAGAAATGTCTTCATCTAGACAATGTGGGGAAGCTATAAAAAAAGCTAACAAGATGCGTGGATATATTGTGAGAAGTGTTGAATTTAAATCAAGGGAAGTAATGTTAAAACTCTACAATGCATTAGTAAGACCTCACCTAGAATATTGTGTTCAGTTCTGGTCACCTCGTTACAAAAAGGATATTGCTGCTCTAGAAAGAGTGCAAAGAAGAGCAACCAGAATTATCCCTGGTTTAAAAGGCATGTCGTATGCAGACAGGCTAAAAGAATTTAATCTATTCAGTCTTGAACAAAGAAGACTACACGGTGATCTGATTCAAACATTCAAAATCCTAAAAGGTATAGACAATGTCAACCCAGGGGACTTCTTTGACCTGAAAAGAAACAAGGACCAGGGGTCACAAATGGAGATTAGATAAAGGGGCATTCAGAACAGAAAATAGGAGGCACTTTTTTACACAAAGAATTGTGAGGGTCTGGAACCAACTCCCCAGTAATGTTGTTGAAGCCGACACCCTGGGATCCTTCAAGAAGCTGCTTGATGAGATTCTGGGATCAATAAGCTACTAACAACCAAACGAGCAAGATGGGCCGAATGGTCTCCTCTCGTTTGTAAACTTTCTTATGTTCTTATGTTCTTAACAGCACCCATATGATATCCACATACTGCTACTGTGTTAAAGACATTTAGTACAAATCGAACAGAAGTACTAAGAAAAAAATATCCACATGCAGACGGTATATGCCCAAGAGTTAGAACACAAGAAGACCAGAAGTGCATTCATGGCCCATCTAATCTTGTTCGGTCCGGTTCCCAGTAGCCAATTAATCTAAGAGCTTGTCAAGTTGGGTCCAAAAGGATCCCAGCGATTCTGCCTCAACAACATAACCAGCTCTCAAAGAAAGATGAGTGATTATCTCTAAGCTACTGGCAGATAAATCTTTTACCTATCGGATGCCACCTGATTCTCTTTTCAATGAAGGCATTTAAAATCTGCCAAGTGTTTAAAAAATCACAAAAGTTGGAATAAATAAATACTGTACATAAATGATATTTCAAGTAGTGGTACAGTAATGTTGAGAAAAAAAAATGTTATGAACCACTAACGTGGAACAGAGGGTAAAGTATTTGTGGTATTGAATTCAACCCCTATTAATTCATGTGGGTTAAATTAACCTGATTTATTCCATGGTCCTTTGTAACAAATGATGTTGATCGCATTTATAAGGCATGAATTCATGGGATTGTGAGAAATGTTAATTCACGCAAAAAACATTTACACATTAAGTCCATTGAAACCATGCATAATAATGTTGTACTTATGTGTAAGCACACATATATTTACTAAAAAACTACTCTGTAATTCACAGTAATCAGAGATACTTAATGGAAAGTGTTACTGAAATTACACTATCTAACGTGAATTCTAAAGTAACTCAGACCTTTTTTGTCTCAGTGCAACAGTATGTTAGTGGTTCTGGAAGAAGAAAACAAAACTGTATTAACTAGCAAGGTAAAGTCAGAGTGAGACAGACAGAAACCAGAAGCACTATCAGAATGGAAAGTTACTGTGGATGTGTTTGTGTAGCAACCACAAACACACACATCCTAACTTGTGTGGGAAATGGTCTATATGATTAGTTTTACATAAAGGGGTTTGAAAGTTGTGATAAAGCTTGAGAAAGTGCAAATACGCTCTAGATATCCAAGTATGCAGGTAATCTGTTTTCTCATGACATTTTGCTCTTCACATAGTTAGTTTCACCATTCTATTCATAAACTCATTACCTTTTTTATTTCTGATTCTGTTGGATCAAACAGCTGGGTCGCGTTAACCAACAGAATTATTTATAAGTCCCCGCAAGCACTCAGACCTTGGTGTTTGGAATAGACTCATCACTGTCAGCAACCACATAGTGCAGCGAAGCAATCGAAAAGACAAACAGAATGCCAAAAGTGTAGAGTACATATCCAAGGAGGTTATGATGAGGTTGTATAACGCGCTGGTGAGACCACACTTGGAATACAAAGTCCATTTCTGGTCATCTCAGCACAAAAGGGACATAGTGTCTAAAGAAGAGTTACCAGGGCTTAAAGGACTGAGCAATGAAGATAATAATAATAATAATAATAATAATAATAATAATAATAATAATAATAATAAAACTATTTAGCCTTGGACAATGAAGAATCAGGGGAGACATGATTGAAATATTTAAATTATTTAGAAGGAGTTGCCATAGTTCACCCTAAGCAACACTTTAGTGTGCATGTAGTAGGGCTGTACTGTTACATGTGGGGATCTGCTGAGAGAACGAGAGACACAGAGGATTTGAGTTTGAAATGTCCAGGTTTTATTTAATCACAAGCTGGCAGCTGCAGTTGTTGGTGGCCGCCACTAGGGTACCGGCAATGGTAGCCCTATTCAGAAGATGAATAACAAAAAAACACACACACACACACACACACAAAAAACATTGTCAATAGCAACTAGAAATAAAAGGGGGCCAAGTGCTACTCCCACTATAAGGGAGGTCTGCTTCAGGAACCTTCTCCCTACATAAACTAAAGTAAACTAGGGTAGGATAACTAAATCCCCTAAATTAATCTCTACCTCTGGTCCTCAGGATCCCAGTTTAACCTGCCGTTGTCCTTAGTTCACCCTGGTTCCACATATGGCCGTGAGGGTTCTCCTTCTTCCCCTCCATGCTTGCAATGTGCCGACCAAACACCAAACAAACAAAACAAAAGAAGAACCAAGAAGCTGGCCTTTCAGCCTCTTTCCAAAGACAGAGGACCAGAGTTTATTGATTGTCAATTGTTCAATTCAGCCCTGGCCACCTGCTGCTCATTCATAAGAACATAAGAACATAAGAAAGTTTACAGACGAGAGGAGGCCATTCGGCCCATCTTGCTCGTTTGGTTGTTAGTAGCTTATTGATCCCAGAATCTCATCAAGCAGTTTCTTGAAGGATCCCAGGGTGTCAGCTTCAACAACATTACTGGGGAGTTGGTTCCAGACCCTCACAATTCTTTGTGTAAAAAAGTGCCTCCTATTTTCTGTTCTGAATGCCCCTTTATCTAATCTCCATTTGTGACCCCTGGTCCTTGTTTCTTTTTTCAGGTCAAAGAAGTCCCTGGGTTGACATTGTCTATACCTTTTAGGATTTTGAATGTTTGAATCAGATCACCGCGTAGTCTTCTTTGTTCAAGACTGAATAGATTAAATTCTTTTAGCCTGTCTGCATACGGCATGCCTTTTAAACCCGGATAATTCTGGTTGCTCTTCTTTGCACTCTTTCTAGAGCAGCAATATCCTTTTGTAACGAGGTGACCAGAACTGAACACAATATTCTAGGTGAGGTCTTACTAATGCATTGTAGAGTTTTAACATTACTTCCCTTGATTTAAATTCAACACTTCTCACAATATATCCAAGCATCTTGTTAGCCTTTTTATAGCTTCCCACATTGTCTAGATGAAGACATTTCTGAGTCAACATAAACTCCTAGGTCTTTTTCATAGTTCCCTTCTTCAATTTCACTATCTCCCATGTGATATTTATAATGCACATTTTTATTGCCCGCATGCAATACTTTACACTTTTCTCTATAAAATTTCATTTGCCATGTGTCTGCCCAATTCTGAATGCCGTCTAGATCATTTTGAATGACCTTTGCTGCTGCAACAGTGTTTGCCACTCCTCCTACTTTTGTGTCATCTGCAAATTTAACAAGTTTGCTTACTATACCAGAATCTAAATCATTAATGTAGATTAGGAATAGCAGAAGACCTAATACTGATCCCTGTGGTACACCACTGGTTACCTCACTCCATTTTGAGGTTTCTCCTCTAATCAGTACTTTCTGTTTTCTACCTGTTAACCACTCCCTAATCCATGTGCATGCATTTCCTTGAATCCCTACTGCGTTCAGTTCGAGAATTAATCTTTTATGCAGGACTTTGTCAAAAGCTTTCTGGAAATCTAAATAAACCATGTCGTATGCTTTGCAGTTATCCATTTTCAATGTTGCATCCTCAAAAAAGTCAAGTAGGTTAGTTAGACATGATCTCCCTTTCCTAAAACCATGCTGGCTGTCTCCCAGGATATTGTTACCATATAGGTAATTTTCCATTTTGGATTTTATTATAGTTTCCAGAAGTTTACATATAATAGAAGTCAGGCTTATTGGTCTGTAGTTACCTGGTTCGGTTTTGTCTTCGTTTTTGTGGATCGGTATTACGTTTGCTATTTTCCAGTCTGTCGGTACAACCCCTGTGTCAAGAGACTGTTGCATGATCTTGGTTAGCGGTTTGTAAATAACTTCTTTCATTTCTTTGAGTACTATTGGGAGGATCTCATCCAGCCCAGGGGATTTGTTTATTTTAAGAGCTCCTAGTCCCTTTAACACTTCTGCCTCTGTTATGCTAAAGTTATTTAAAATTGGATAGGAACAGGTTGACATGTGGGGCATATTGTCCGTGTCCTCCTTTGTAAAAACCTGTGAAAAGTAATCATTTAATATATTTGCTATTTTTTTTTCTTCATCTATGATTTTGCCATTTGTGTCTCTTAGACATTTGACCTCCTATTTGAATGTTCTCTTGCTGTTGTAATATTGGAAAAATATTTTGGAATTGGTTTTAGCCCCCTTAGCAATATTGATTTCTATCTCTCTCTTGGCATTTCTAACTTCCTTTTTGACTTGTGTTTGCAGTTCCAAGTACTCTTTCTGTGTACTTTGTTTTTGGTCCCTTTTAAACGCTCTTTAAAGTGCCTTTTTTCGCTGAATATTTCATTCATTTTAATTAGGCAAGCAGGGAGGTCTAACCTGCCAGCCCGGCCATCCAATTAAGCAAATTAAACACATTTTTTATTTACAAACCAAAGCAACATCTTATTTACATGGGCAGGGCTTCACCCTGCCACAGTGCAGTACAGCAACCAGGAGCACAGGGCACAGTCAGTAAAGCGGAGATAGACTTTTCTGTATTCACACACATACTTCAAAACTAACTGAGGTTAGTTAATTTGACCTTCTGCTCTTTGACATTTAAAATACATGTGCTGTGATGCACTGTGTGCAATACCTGCTTGTGCATGTTAGCATTTTGTATCTCTATATTAAAAGACGCAGCTGCTGATTTTAGACTGTGTGGGTTTTGTCTCATGCTTCCTGTCTCTAAACCACTGCAGTTGAAATGCTTTTCTGTGTGTGCATAGTGCAGGCTAGCAGGTACAGCTGTGGCCAAAAGTTTAGCGTCACTCTATAGAATGAACTCATTTTGCTTCCTAAAGTCGAATGAAACCTGCTGAATAATGTTACATTAACATATTGACTTACATACCGCTTTGTAGTTTTCCATATACATAACGAAAAAATGACATACATTTAAAAATGTGACATTTCCAAATCTAACGTGAAATGTTTCCGGTAGACTTTTGTGATATCATTTTGTAGTTTCTTTCTTACATAATGTTAAATCAAATATCTAAAACATGTTCATATAGTTTTTATTTTTAATTAGGTCTCAATCCTAAAATTCTAGATGTTGCAAAACTTTTGGACATAGCTGAAGATTGCTTCAGAATTATTCAAAAAAATATTTTTTGAATAAATGGGCTGTCCTTGCATGAATGATTATGAATGGGGATGGAAACAGTGGTAATACATAGGGTAGGAACAATTATTGGTAACACTTTACATTAAGGGTAGATGTAAGTATAGACGCAGTGCAAATAATTGCAGATGCAAAATTCAAATTGCATTGCAGCCAGGCAATTATTTTGCACTGCGCCCTATGTAAGCTTAAGAGGAATGCAAATTACTCAACATGCACAAATAATGATCCGCAATTGTGATAATGAAGTTCTCAATGAGTGCATCAGTCTATTTAGCGGCCGCACTTGCAGAGCTAGGAGTACAGAGAGCAGTAGTCACTGTATGACATTTGTGGAGCATGAAAATACAAACCAAAAAACAATATGTCAGAGGAAGGGCAGCAAAGTCCCCTTGCGCACTGAAAAGAAAAGTTTTCTGAGAAGGAGCTGTGAGTCCTTACTGCTGCGGTCACTCAGCATGAAACCGAGTTGTTTGGAAAAGCCTAAGCTAACATCAGTTATGCTAGTATCCTTAGGAAATTATATGTATTGGCCTGCCCTTTTCAGCATGACATCCAGAAATTTGCCCAGCACCCTGGAAAAGGTGGATTGGGCACTGCCTATAGACATTCCAACTGTGGTCTGAAAAGAACCAGAGGCTAAGCAGTGCAGAGAACATAGCACTTTGACATGTGCAGGGATAGCTGTCCCTAGATTGACGCTGGGGTCTAAGCTCATCCCTCAATTCAGCTATTAGGTCTAGGATGACCTGCAGAGTGAGATGATAATGCTTTAGCACCGCATTCTCCAGCATCCCAAACAAAGTGACCCTGGGATTGAATATGCAGGGTCTTCTTCATCTTGCCCTTCTCCTCCGAACGTGTTCCTGCCTCTCCTCAACAAGAGCTAAGTGTCACCGTATCAGGAAGTGTACCACTGCAGCCATCCTGAAGCCAATGACAGGTCTCTGCAGGTGTGTGCTTTTATACAGCTCTTAATTACTCGCTTCTACAATGGTTTGCACCTTGTAAGAAGAGGTGTAAAGTTTTTGGAGGGTCAGCAATTGCCTAAGTGCAAGGCAAAGTCCTTACATCACTGTGGCGGAGTGTCCCGCCCCTATTTATTATTATTTGTGTTTTGTTTGCGGCGCAGTGAAAAGCGCCGCGTCTTTTATATTTATATTTAAAAACCCCGTGAGGATGCATGACTGATCAGCTACTGATTATTTAACTAGCTGACAGTCATGCATCCTTACCAAACGCGTGCAGACTGTGGCCGAGGGGTAATAAGATAATTAACAGCTAGTTAACCCCTCGGCCAGAGTATAAGAACCGACAGCTGTCTGTGCGGCGAAGTGGAGTTTTGGAGTAGAGAGTACGGAGAGCGGAGAGAGAGAGCGCATAGACAACATAAAGCAATTGCTAAAACGTGCTGGTTTAGCCAGCACGCCACTTACTTGTTGGTCTGTTTATTCGTTTGGCCCTCGTGCCCTTTGGTTTGTGTTTTGTTTAAATCTTTTGTTTTGTTTGTTTGTTTATTAATAAATACGCTGAATGCCATAGCATTCAGCTTCACCCGCCCATCCACTGTTTGTGATTCAGTTACTTCCTGGTCCGTGACGTCACCACTGCGAGCCAGACTGTCACATATGGTGTCCTGCGTGGGACAAACAACGCCTCCAACAGCCGGACCAGGAAAAGGACGTTTATTAACAGTATTTTTTTGTGTTTTTGGAAAAAAATAAAAATAAAAAAATGGGGAAGAGTAGCCGGAGGAGAAAGCAGCAGCAACAACAACAGCAGCAGGAGGCGCAGCAACAGCAGCAGGTCCTTACCACGCTGGACGTCTGCCTCACCTGCCTGAAGGGTGAGGAGTGGTGCTTCGCGGTTGGTGAGGTTGGGCACCTGGCACCGGACCAACCCCTCCATGGCAGGAGAGGAAGGAGCCTGAGCATCCAGAAAGGGTGAGAGGGACCCGCATCCTCCGAGGCGGAAGAATCCCGTCTCCTCTGAGGGGATCTGGGACTGGCTGGCGGAGCCTGAGAGGGATATAATGGTCGCCCTCCCTGCTGTGATCAACCTCCTGTGGGCGAGATGGGGGCGCTGGGAGGCCTGGGAACAGAAACACCAACCAGCATCCCTCCCAGACATCGCAGCCATGGTGCTCAACTACCTGGCTGCAGATATGGGAGGGGCCCCGCTGCTGTTTCCAGCGCCAGAGGAGAGGAGCCATCGCTGCCTTCTCCAGCGCCAGAGGGAGAGGAGTCATCGCTGCCTTCTCCAGCGCCAGAGGGAGAGAGTCGTCGCTGCCTTCTCCAGCGCCAGAGGGAGAGGAGTCGTCGCTGCCTTCTCCAGCGCCAGAGGGAGAGGAGTCGTCGCTGCCTTCTCCAGCGCCAGAGGGAGAGGAGTCGTCGCTGCCTTCTCCAGCGCCAGAGGGAGAGGAGTCGTCGCTGCCTTCTCCAGCGCCAGAGGGAGAGGAGTCGTCGCTGCCTTCTCCAGCGCCAGAGGGAGAGGAGTCGTCGCTGCCGTCTCCAGCGCCAGTGGGAGAGGAGCCGTCGCTGCCGTCTCCAACGCCAGAGGGAGAGGAGCCATTGCTGCCGTCTCCAGCGTTAGAGGGTGAGGAGCCCTCGCCACTGTCTCCACCACCAGGAGCAGAGCAGCAGGAGCTGCCTCTGTCTCCACCACCACCAGGAGCAGAGCAGCAGGAGCTGCCTCTGTCTCCACCACCACCAGGAGCAGAGCAGCAAGAGCTGCCTCTGCCTCCGCCACCTCCACCAGCAGAGGGTGAATGCCTGCTGGTTCCGTCTCAAGCACTGTGGGAGTACTGCTTAGCGCTCCCAGCTCCACCAGCAGAGGGTGAATGCCTGCTGGTTCCGCCTCAGCCGCCGTGGGAGGACTGCTTGCCCCTCCCACCTCCACCAGCAGAGGGTGAATACCTGCTGGTTCCATCTCCACCTCCACCAGTAGAGGGTGAATTCCTGCTGGTTCTGCCTCAATCGCTGTGGGAGGATTGCTTGCCCCTCCCACCTCCACCAGCAGAGGGTGAATGCCTGCTGGTTCCGCCTCAACCGCCGTGGGAGAACAGCTTGCCGCTCCCAGCCCCACCAGCAGAGGGTGAATGCCTGCTGGTTCCGCCTCAACCGCCGTGGGAGAACAGCTTGCCGCTCCCAGCCCCACCAGCAGAGGGTGAATACCTGCTGGTTCCGCCTCAACCGCCGTGGGAGGACTGCTTGCCGCTCCCACCTCCACCAGCAGAGGGTGAATACCTGCTGGTTCCATCTCCACCTCCACCAGCAGAGGGTGAATACCTGCTGGTTCCACATCCACCATCATGGGAAGGACTGCTCCTGCCCTGCTTCGCACCGCCAAGGAGGCCTGCTTCGCACCGCCCAAGGATGCCTGCTTCGCACCGCCAAGGAGGCCTGCTCCGCATCGCCTGGGGCTGCCTGTTGCTCCGCATCGCCTGGAGAGCCACCAGTTACAGGGTACGAGGGAGAAGTGGAGCTCCCGCTGCCGCCTCCATGGCCAGGGGCTCCCCTCCTGAGTTCGCCTCCCGAGGGTCCGCTGCTGCTGCTGCCGTCGCCTCCCGAGGGTCCGCTGCTGCTGCTGCCGTCGCCTCCCGAGGGTCCGCTGCTGCTGCCGTCGCCTCCTGAGGGTCCGCTGCTGCTGCCGTCGCCTCCCGAGGGTCCGCTGCTGCTGCCGTCGCCTCCCGAGGGTCCGCTGCAGCTGCCGCCGCCTCGAGGGTCCGCTGCTGCTGCCGTTGCCTGCTGAAGGTCTGCAGCTGCTACCTTCGCCTCCCGAGGGTCCTGTTTTGCCTGGGGTCGCTACCAGTCCTGCCATGCGGCAGGAAATACTGTGGCTGGAGCCCCATGAAGGAGAGCTGCCGACCACGGAAAAGGGGGAGGTCAGGAGACCAGCTCCCAAGCCGCACTTCGCGGCAGGAAATATTGTGGCTGGAGCCCCATGAAGGGCAGCTGCCGGCCACGAAGAAGTGGGGGAGGTCAGGAGACCAGCTCCCCAGCTGCACTTTCGCGGCAGGAAATACTGTGGCTGGAGCCCCATGAAGGGCAGCTGCCAGCCATGAAGAAGGGGGAGGTCAGGAGACCAGCTCCCCGCAGCAATTTCGCTGCAGGAGAGAGGGTGGCGGAGCCCCACGGGGAGCTGCCGGCCATGAAGAAGGGGGCAGGTCTGGAGACGAACCCCTAAAATTTTTTGGCCAGAGGAGCCGGCCTGTGCGCTGGCCATTGGAACGCTATGGCTGTTTGGGTGGGAGGAGGACATCCCACCGTGGCCGCCACCTTTGGCCTGTTGCTGCCCCTGTTCCTGCGCCGGGACTGCTAGCCGGGACTTTAGGGAATAAGGGGGAGGTGGCGAAAAGGCCATGTGTGCTGCGCACAAGGGGCATGTGTGCGGAGTGTCCCGCCCTATTTATTATTATTTGTGTTTTGTTTGCGGCGCAGTGAAAGCGCCCGCGTCTTTTATATTTATATTTAAAAACCCGTGAGGATGCATGACTGATCAGCTACTGATTATTTAACTAGCTGACAGTCATGCATCCTTACTAAACGCTGCAGACTGTGGCGAGGGTAATAAGATAATTAACAGCTAGTTAACCCCTCGGCCAGAGTATAAGAACCGACAGCTGTCTGTGCGGCGAAGTGGAGTTTTGGAGTAGAGAGTACGGGAGAGCGGAGAGAGAGAGCGCATAGACAACATAAAGCAATTGCTAAAACGTGCTGGTTTAGCCAGCACGCCACTTACTTGTTGGTCTGTTTATTCGTTTGGCCCTCGTGCCCTTTGGTTTGTGTTTTGTTTAAATCTTTTGTTTTGTTTGTTTGTTTATTAATAAATACGCTGAATGCCATAGCATTCAGCTTCACCCGCCCATCCACTGTTTGTGATTCAGTTACTTCCTGGTCCGTGACGTCACCACTGCGAGCCAGACTGTCACAATCACATTATAATGTTTGTGCATGCTTAGTATACACATCCCACCCAATTCCATTTGAATGCATAACAATATAATATTAATGGAATAATGATGGCAAAGTGCAAATTTGATAGCGGGTGCAGAACGGCAGGTGAACACCATTCTTTAAATATGCCCCGCAAATCACTTTGTGCGTATCCTTACATCTACCCCTAAGTGTCTCTAATTAGACTTAGTAAATACATGTGTACTTCCACATAATTACAATTTTATTATGCATAGTGTGACAGTCTGGCTTGCAGTGGTGAAGTGTGGTGACGACACGGACCAGGAAGTAACTGAATCACAACAATGGATGGGCGGGTGAAACTGAACGCAACGGCGTTCAGCTGATTTTATTAATAAACAAAACAAATGATTTGAACAAAAACAACAAAACAAAAGGGCACGAGGGCCAAACGAATCAGACAGACAAACAAGTAAGTGTCGTGCTGGCTAATCCAGCATGTTTTAGCAATTGTTATTTCTGTTTCCTCTCTATCTCCCCGTACCTCCTCTCTGCACCCAACCCTGCAGCACGGACAGCTGCAGGTTCTTATACTCTGGCCGAGGGGGTTTAACTAGCTGTTAATTATCTTATTACCCCTCGGCCACAGTCTGCACGCGTTTGGTAAGGATGCATGACTGTCAGCTAGTTAAATAATCAGTAGCTGATCAGTCATGCATCCTCACAGGGTTTTTAAATATAAATATAAAAAACAATAACAAAAGACGCAGCGCTTTTATTCGCGCCGCAAACAAATACCAATAATAATAAATAGGGGCGGGACACTCCGCCACAATAGTTACAATTATTATCGGAATTTTCTCAAAAATGTATTTAGTCTTGATTGTTTATTGTACTGAAAAACCTTTACTGCTAATCGTATTGATAGTGAATAATTTGAGAGCTTGTATCTAAAGCTAAAAAAGACCAGAGCCACTGCAACTCAGATGTTTCGTTCCTCTGTCTTCCTGTAAACAACCGTTGTGTCCATAAAGTGATGCTAGTGGTTCAATGCCACATAATTAAGAACTTGAGAACAAAGGTTTGGGAATGAGAAAAGGCCATTCAGCCCATCAAGGCAAGTCCCTTATTAGCAAACCATTCTCCCCTACTTAGAAATCCACAAGCAAAACTGTTCAGAGGTAGGCAATTCCATGCATTTATAAATATCTGTGTTAAAAGTGCTAAACTTACTTTTGCTCACATTCCATTTATGCCTTCTTGTTCTCCTCTCTGTGCTAAATTTAAAGTAGTAACTGTCTTGGGTTAACGTTATCTATACCATTTATGATTTTAATGACTTCAGTCAAGTCCCCTCTTTCCCTTCTTTTTTTGTTGGCTGAATAGTATTTTGTAGGCTATGACATGGGCAACATTTAGCTTAGGAAACAGTTTATTCTGCTACCCAAAAAGCAGAAGTGATTCACAATTCACAGGTCAGACCCATAAATTGACAGTAAAACCTGCAGACCCACTACAGTCACTGTACAACCTGCAAAATAAAACTGATATGTGAGGTCACTGTTTGGGTGACGTAAAGAACTGGAGTTTGTGATTCTCAGCATATGATTGCATGTTCACTCCATTCACTGATGGGTTCTTAATTCAAGTTGCAAATTATATAATTTAAAATGAACCATGATGCAACATGCATGCAACATGAACCATGTTGTTGTTTTCTTTTTCTTTTATTGATTTGAAATGTAATTTTAATAATTTAGGTCAGATTAATCCTTGTCCATTTTTTTTTTAAAAGAAGGGGGGGGGGAACCTAAATTAGTGATTGTCTAATTTAATTGATGACTTTAATAACCACAAATGCTAAAATGCATGAGATTTTTTAGAAGTTGTTAAAAGGTTTAATTAAAGCACAAAGTGATCTAACAAATTCACAAATTCCACCATCAAAATTAAGAAATACAGAATTGCAACATCACTGGGACATACAATACCTATTAGAGGATGACAAGCCATGTTCATTTTTTCTGCTGCAACAATTTCAATTTCATACTGATTGTTTTACCAAAAAGTCTCGGGTGTTGCATACTGTTTGGATCTTTAGTTCCTTGTCTTTGAATTCCAAAACCTCTGTTCAAATAAATGTGAAACTGATAGCACTGTTGGAGTTCCTTTTTTTTTGTCAAGTTAGGTCAAGTTCACAATAGGCCTATGCAGGAGTCAGGTGTTTGAAGAAAGAAGTATTTTGAAGCATCCTGTAGCTACACAAGACAGCGCTCTAGAATAAAGCAGTGCGCAATGGTCAGACACGCTGTGGCACTTTGAGAGCAATTTAAAAAGTCTTTCTCAGAAGAAGGCGAGCTGTGTGCTGTCCTGTACATGCTGCAGTGTTTAACTTCGTCTTTCAGAAGGCACCATGCGACCTGTGGGACTCGGCATAATACGATGTAAGTAATCCGTTCTTCTGGAAGCTTCACTTAATACTGTACCTCAATATTTTTCATTCTTAGTGTTTTAGTGTATGAATTTATTCAGCTTTGTAAAACTTTTTTTTTTTTTTACCACAGTGTACCATAGAATTCTATTTTTGTTTTACTTTGATGTGTTATTTGTAACATATTTTCTGAACTTGCTATTATAATTGTTGGGCTTTTAACTGTTGTTGGTAAAACTTTACATTTATATTGTAGTTACATAGTGCACTTACACGTCATTACAATGTTATTACACGTAATTACAATGTTATTACACGTCATTACAATGTTATTATGCATAATTTTGTCCGAAATGACGTGAATTAAATTATTTTTTATCATTTAAACCTTTTATGTACATCCAAAAAACCTTTTACTTTATTTCATTTTTGTACACTGCACCCATACCGGTAACACTTTGGTTTAGGGATCCGTTATAAGTGGTTATAAACAATAAAATGAAAAAAATGGCAAAAGTGTATAATAACTGTATTGCAAAACAAAGCAACCCAATGCAGTTGGTGAGACAGGCATATAAAGACAGACAGACACAGAGGCATAGAAAGACAAACAGACCTGAAAAGACTATATCCGTTATAAGCAATTATAAAAAGTAGCAAAAAATAAATGACAAAGGTGTATAATAATTAGTCTTATTATTGCTAATCATATTCTATAATTGTTAATATTATCATTAATAACAGGTTTATAGATTGCTTATAATCACTTATAATGGATCCCTAAACTGAAGAGTTACCGTTATACCTCTTTTCAAACACACACACACACATATATTAAAACTGCTGAAATTTTCAGTAGATATATGCAGAGTCTTCTGCAGAGCATCTTATGTGTTTAGTATTTGTATTAAAAATGGCTTCTGAAAATTTAACTCAAGTGAACATAATCATATCAAACAGTGTATGGGTTAAGTACATCCATTTTAATATATCAAGCATTTCTATCAGTAAAATCTTTAGAAACTATCAAACAAAAACATCACATGAGTCTTCTTATTGGGCCACATTTTCAAAGCCTTAACTCCAGTCTTTAAATGAATCCTACTTTTCGAAGGAGACAAAACATCTGTTCATTTAACAAAACTAGACCCGACCAGCTAAGTTCGATATTTCAGGTCACTTTAGCAGTCTGTTTGTGATCATTAGAGGACGACATAGCTGCAGAATATGAAGAATCTGTGGAAGACTGAGAATTCTGCGATTTCCCAGAAATTCCGTTATCCAAAGATTTGGACTACCTCTAATTATGTCCAATACTACAGAAGGATTTAGGTGCGGGCCAAATCAAAACTTTGACAATCAGCTAATCGCACTGAACAAAACTGTATTTAATAGCGTTTTCTTTTTTTTGTAAGTATCTTATTTCTTTTACTCATAAAAAGAAAACGCTATTAAATACAGTTTTGTTAAGTGTGATTAGCGGGTTGTCAAAGTTTTGATTTGGTCCCAGCCTTAATCTGGGAAAAAGTTTCTGAAACCAGTTTTCAAGCTTATGTAGTAATACAAAACAAAACTTCAAAATAGAAATGCATTCTAAAGTGTCTTGTAGTATTACTACATATATAGCAGTGTGCAAATGTATTAGAACCACTCAAGATTTGTCATTTATATCCTTTATATACCTACCTGCATGAGAAGTAATCAGTGAGATAGAAACAATAGGCACTCTTATTAGACCACTTTGTGCTTTTAATTAGCCCTTGATTAAATATATTCTCGTAATGCACAGCAGCCCATGTGTGAGTGTGTGTGTGTGTGAATGTGTGAATGTGTGAATGTGTGTGCGTGTGTGTGTATATATATATATATATATATATATATATATATATATATATATATATATATATATATATATATATATATTTATATAGTGCTCACAAGATAGTACGTCATGTGCACAAGGCAGTAGTCTAATTTACACCATGTCCCTTTAGGTTTTCCATAGTAAAGAGATCATTGAAAGGAGACAAATAATATGTTACACAGGCATTTTGCAACCAATCAATCCATGAACTTTATAGATCTTCTTATGCATTTATGACAGTGACTCTTCTAAACATCTAAAGGATATGTATTAGGCTGTTTCAGAGAACGTTTGAATCCTCAGCAACCCACTGGTGACTCCACATGTTGTCTGAAGTGAACCCACGTACTGTACCAGTGAAGCAGTGTGTGCTGGAAAGCCTTGTCAGAACATGGGTCAGGTAAGGGCGCAGTGGCGGCCTTACCTGACAATTACCCATCTTGTTTGGAATTGTCAGCTCTTACTGTCAAGTAATACATAGTTTTTTGCGTTCAGTATCCATTCTTTATTCACTGAAAGGCGTTTTCACTGACAATCTAAATGGAGATCCCTCCATTTAGATTGTAGTCCTCTCTGTATATTTTAAAGGAGGTTTTTGGTTTGCTCTTTATAATTTTATTTGTGATGTTGTTTTTGTATAAGAACAATTATCTACTATTATAACAAGTAGGACCACATTTTAGATACCTTATAAACATATACATAGACTTCTCATACCTAAAACAAGCTATTATTATTAGGCCATTACACTTTTAAAGTTTTTTTTTTTAAACATGAATACTTTAGTTACGTTTATATTAGGCTAGCTATGTGATTAATTATTAATAACAACATGAATATATTCATAAATATATAAATGTATTTACAGTATATTGTAGCATTTCGGGTTCGTAGGATAGAAATAAATGAAATTCAGTGAAAAGGCTCAAGCCGTTTATTTATTTGCAGGAGTGATTATAAAACTAAAAGCATAAATGAAGGGAAGGGAACTGGGTATCGAAAATGAAAATGATCATTTCTGATTCTTTATTTCTCTACCCACTTAATTTTTCCCGCTCTCCCTCTCTATCTCTCCATCCACACAACTTCTCCATTCACTCTTGTCTCCTCAAATCCCCTGGTCATTTCCATGCACCCCCTTATATCTCCTCTCACTCCCCCGCCCCCCACATCTTTCACGCTATTTGTGCATCCCAATGACCTTACACACACACACACATGCACCATGCAACCCCTGCATGCATACACACACGCACCATGCAACCCCTGCATGCACACACACACCCACCATGCAACCCCTGCATGCACACACACACACCCACCATGCAACCCCTGCATGCACACACATGCACCATGCAACCCCTGCATGCACACACCCACCCACCATGCAACCCCTGCATGCACACACACACCCACCATGCAACCCCTGCATGCCCACACACACCCACCATGCAACCCCTGCATGCACACACACACCCACCATGCAACCCCTGCATGCCCACACACACCCACCATGCAACCCCTGCATGCACACACACACCCACCATGCAACCCCTGCATGCACCCACACACCCACCATGCAACCACTGCATGCACACACAACCACACTATTTACACACACCTGATTCCCCCCCTTCCCAGGATCGCTACAATATTTATATTTATACCTTGTTTAAAAATGTCCATTGATTCAAATGGCGTAGTTAGAGGAGAACTGCACATTTTCATACAATCGATTCAACCATTTCATCGCTTAATATAAAAAAGATAATAGCCTAATAATCATGAACAACAGGATCTCCCAGATACTTGTAACTCCGTTAACTAGGGATTGCAACATGTAAACAAAATGCTGGGGTAAATCACATACAAAAAAAACAAAAGAAAAACACTTTTAAGCTCTGCCTTTACTTTTTTTGGTTGAAATGCAGCTACCCGAGTGTATTCACAACTATACTGTATGTGTTGTGCGTCACAGTTCACACAGAAAGAGGGTTTGGAATATAAATGTAATGTAACTATCACTGTAACTATGTAATGTAATGTAACTATCACTGACACTTATCTGCTGTATTATTGAATTGTATTTTGTCACACTTGTACTTGCTTGAACCAAATTCATTGTATTTATCTTGCTCTTAATTGTATTATTACTTGTACTATGATACTTGAAATGTATTTGCTTACGATTGTAAGTCGCCCTGGATAAGGGCGTCTGCTAAGAAATAAATAATAATAATAATAAATGATCAGTCAAATGCTGCAAATCCATGATTGTTTTTGAGCAATTTATTACGTGATTGTGGTGTATGGAAAAAAACCCTCAAACATTTGGTAATACTGTATGAATTATCATGCACATTATATTATTTTATTATTATTTATTTATTAGCAGATGTCCTTATCCAGGGCGACTTACAATTGTTACAAGATATCACATTATTTTTACAAGATATCACATTATTTTTACATACAATTACCCATTTATACAGTTGGGTTTTTACTGGAGCAATCTAGGTAAAGTACCTTGCTCAAGGGTACAGCAGCAGTGTCCCCCAGCTGGGATTGAACCCACGACTCTCTGGTCAAGAGTCCAGAGCCCTAACCGCTACTCCACACTGCTCCCGTATTATTGTTTGTAATACGTTATCGTATTATATATTATTATTACAAATATAGACCTTTTATGCTTATGTTTTAAAGTGTATATAATGCATATAATGCATATGAACTAAATATATAGTGACGAATATCTTGGCTGTAAATATTTAAGAGGTACATTTTCACTCATTGCTACATCAACTTCTGGAGTCCCCACTGGAGAGAACATAAATCATGTTAGGGCAAAAAATGATTTGTTTTTTTTATTAAATATCTTTACACTGAGTAACGTTAAGCTGAGTAAAGTTAAGCTGAGTAAATTAATTGAATTGAAACGTGCAAAAGTAAATAAATCTTTATTTTTTATATTGTGTACATTGCCATTGAAAAGATACACCAGGAGCGGGAGTTGATACTGCCAGTTATTTTTTTTCCTCTCAGTCCAACTGCAAAACATTGTTTGAGCAGAACAAACGGGAGGAATAAAAATAAATTCAGTGCTGTCTCGGATTTAAAACATTTTTGGATAATGTGCAGCCATGTCTTTTTGTGGTTTTCTGTAGCATTACAAACCGCTAAAAAGACATTATTTGAAGTGATGAAGTCGGGGTGAGTGTGTATGTTGACAGATTCTCCAGTTTTGTTTTCATTTAGAAAGTGGTTTATTCCAGCTCGGAGAATAATGTAGCTTGAAATGTTATATTCTTCTCCTCATGCATTTCTTACATTTCTATATAAATCCCTTAGTATTTTATAAAGATTTTCTTAAGATGTGCACAGTTGAGGCAATTTGTTTTTTGTTTCAGCCAGTCTTGAAAGACAGCAATTTTTTTTTTTTTGGTATTTTTTTTCCATCTTCCAGTTCATTTAATTGTTCTTCATCCAAATCATCATGTCTACTTACTACTTGTTTTTGCTGGTAATTGGTCACTCAGTTTTATAGTTACTGTACATCTGTAACTGTAAACAAGATGGCTACCGGTACTGTACATTCTGTGAGGCAGCGCAGTGATTTCGAATATGTGACAAGGCTCTAACTGTCTGTATCCATCCAATATATGGACAGTTGGAACCTTGCTCGACCAATCACATTGCTTGTTTCACATTCCATTGCCGGACCTGGATTATAAATACGTATTCATATTCATTCCAAAAGCATTTTAATGCGGCAGTTAGGATTGAACTCGTCGCCACAAAAGCAAGGAAATGTGGCATTAGGGTTTTTAACATGCCATTGCCAAGGCCACACAAGCAGCCAAAGGAACCAGACAACACAAGCAACCGCAGACTGCCGTCATCCGGTAAGGCATAAAACATGATGACAGATGACACAAGAGACATCCATCATCATGGTCCACTAGTGCTATAGCAATGGATATAAACGTACACTTCAACACAAACACACCCACTTCAGGCTGCAGAACCGTATCAGCTTTACAAAAATAGAACTGTATTTGCAGCCCACGTCTGGTATGAAGAGATGGCTGCCAAGTGCACTTTGAGGGTCATCAACAGTAGACCCGACTGGTAGGGACCAGAGGTAATCCAGGATGCTTGCCACAGTTTATTTTATTGTTTTTATTTTCATTATAAACGACACCACTTCTGAGGAGGTGTTCCATACATGACTGCTGCTGCATTTTACCACATTGTATTAGACATGTTAATGCAAAGAGTGCAAACCCAGAAATTCTAGCAAAATAGTAAAACAATGTTGATCGTTTGTAGCTACATAGTTTTTTAAAAATATGATGCATAATTGTAAAGTCTAAATATGTTTAAACATGTTTTAATGGAACAAGGCATTTCACAAGGTCTCAAAATGGCTCTTAGGTTTTGTCCATAAAAAACATGTTATCTATTAATGAAACATTATATATTATTTTTAATAACTCAGGAACCGTTTCAGATTTTTTCACCAAACCTTCAAAAGGCCCTACCTCAGCACAGACCCACGTGTACATTACTCGGCTTGGTGCAGAAATATAGTACCGCGTAGCCTGTATATGAGAGCAAAAAACACAAAAAACACCCATGTTAACAATAGGGAAAAAAGGGAACTTTTTCAGATCCCGTTAACCGTTAACAAGGTGGCATCATGAAACTCCCCACGCTTTCACAACATTGCAAGTCAATGGAACATGCAAATCTGCGGGTTAAATAAGTCCCGGTACCCAGTACCAGCATCAAAATAAGTCCCGGTACAGAGTACCGGTGAGTACCGGCAGAATTTCACTCCTGCTGACAGGGGACTATAATACTCAAAGCCGCAGGAGGTAACTATATTTCTTCCCTTTAGTTTCCCACTATGAGCCGTGATCTAAAGTCCTTATCTGTTTTATGAACCAGTCAAGAAAAATGTTTTTGAAGTCCATAGCGCATAGTTATTAAAGTTTTTTTGCATAGAACTGTCTGTCTGACTTTCTCACTGCAGCATAAAATTCTCAGAGGAATCCGTTGATTGTGAATTCAGAAAAGAGTCAGAAAACACTGAAAGTGACCTTTTTATGACAATTGTAGTGTTTGCAACATCTTTGTTTTGTAGTATATTTTGTAATTAATTTTCTGTCCAAATGAACACAGATGACCATATGAAATCTGTAGGATGTGAATTAAATAATATGGATACATATGAAGAAGTTAAAAGCAATAACATCAATAAATCAGTAAAAGAGGTTAAAGAAATTGAGGAGAGACTATACAATAAAGGCATTATATCAAAAGAATTAAAATAATACATGCAGCCACATAATGCAAGAACAGGCCTAGCAAGAGGAAATCCTAAAATGCACAAAGAAAATCACCCCATGTCATAATAGCTGAAATAGCAGAAAAACAACTTAGGTCACACGTTGAGAAATTACTAAGCTATGTTAAAGATACAACCTTCCAGAGAATACAATTTTATTTTGCATGGATGTAAAATCCTTGTACCCAAGTGTCCCTCGTAAAGAAACTTTAGAAGAACGTCAAAAAGCACTAGATAATAGACTAGATAAATCAGTACCAACAGCAGAGGTACTGAACATGATCAACATAGTTTTAGAAAACAGTTATTTTACATTTGTTGATAAAAATTACAAACAAAACAATGGTACAGCAATAGGTAATCTAAATTAGGAATGCATTTTGCCAGTACATACATGGGGAAATGGGAAGACCAATTACTTAGAAAATCAGAAAGAGAACCTTTAGAATAGATTCGGTTTGTAAATGATATTTTTGGGGTTTGGACACATGGAGAAGAATCTCTTTTCCAGTTTCATAAAATGGCAAATGAAATACACAGTACTATTAAAGTGGACCTTTGATGGTCAAGAAAAGAAATAGAATTTTTAGATACCATAGTAAAACTTGAAGAAGGTTCAATTGAGACTGACCACTTCTATAAACCTACTGACATGCACCAGTATTTACACATGTCCTCTGCACATCCGATACAGACTAAACAGGCAATCCCAAAGGGTCTAGGAATAAGAATATGAAGAATATGCTCAAAAGAAACTGACTATGTAAAACAAAGAAATGTATTAAAAACAAATCTTAAAAAAAAGAGGATACAAAGAAAGAATTATAGAGACAGAGTTAAGAAAAGTGGATAAACTAAAAAGAGATGATCTACTAGATTATAAAAATAGAGATAAAAAGATCAAAAGAGTCCCATTAATAATGACTTACTCTAAACTTTTGCCCAATATTTCTAAGATAGTTTGGTTTACAGTAAACAAAAGAATAATTGACAAAATAGGTTATACAAATACTTGCACTAGTACATGTAAAGTGTGTAAATACATGGACAAAAGTAAAAATATAATTAAACATAAGAACACCACATATCCACTAAAAACTAATACCTACTGTAAAAATAGCAATGTTGTTTATGGAATAGCCTGTGAAAAATGTGATGAAATAAAATATGTTGGAGAGAACAACTTTATATAAAATAATTCAGAACCACCTTTCATTAATAAAAAAAATGAATGAACCGATAGTACAGCACTTCACCAGTCAAGCACATGACATAAATGATGTAAAGTTTGTAGTATTAGAACAGCTGAAATTAGACAATGCGACATATAGAAGAATAAAAAAAAGTAAATCAATAAATAGACTGATCACAATCATGCCAGTGGGACTCAACAGAAAAGAATGAACTAATTAACTTCAATAAATATAACATTTAAATAAATAAATAAACAAAATTCATTCAAAAGTGCATACTGATGCGCTGGGGAGGCCAAATCAAGACTGATCCTCAAAGCCAGCATTGCATGATAATATAAATACAAGTTTATATAAAGTAATGTTAATTAGAATTAATACAGATTCAAAGATAGAAGTAAAAATGATGTCACAATATATTTACATCATGTAAGAATAAATCATGGATTTGAATATAAACAATAACAAGTAGTTGTCATGCCGTCAAACACCTATAAATACCTCCATTGTTTTGATTCAAACGCAGGCTCCCTTGAGAAAGATATGTACAACATATCAAAAAGTTGGGCAGCTCTTTGAGCTAATATACTGTATATATATATATATATATATATATATATATATATATATATATATATATGTGTGTGTGTGTGTGTGTGTGTGTGTGTGTTTTTCTCATGTAGCATTGCATTTTGGGGGATTTTTTTTCATTCTTAACCTGAGCTTCCTTTTCAATATGATTTTAATCTACTATTTCAATTTCTGTCTTGCAGTTTTAACTACTGTAGCCTGCTTCGGAGCGCTTGGAGGTGAGTGGTCAACTTATATACAGTACAGGAGCAGTGTATTGCATGTGTTTCCACATGAGCAGAGACTTCTGTCCCAAGAAGCAAAACTCAAACTGGTCTTTCTATTGCATGGCAATGGGTACATTTCTCAGAAACTGTGAAAAAAATACAGCCTTAGTCATAAAATCTCCATTACTTCAACATTTCTATTGGGATGTGAGAAAAGGGAGGTAGTGTGCTCAAGAGGAACTCTGTGATTACTTTCTTTTTCATTTCACCAAGAGCTTTCACAATAAATCATCTAACAGGAGGCTACAAATAGAAAGGGGTTTCAGCTAAAGCATGGGTTTAGAAAATAAAGTTTAATGATTTCTATAAGCTTGCTATTACGAGCTGCAGTCTGACCAAACCATAAAAAGATGAAATATAAACTGTGCCTGAGAAGTAACTATTTGTAACTGTAACTAGCTACATGTAGCAGATTACTTTATAAAAGTAACTTCCCCAACACTTCTGATTGATTAGTGCACAAAGTAAATATTGATAAGTACCTTACATCATTATATATATATATATATATATATATATATATGCATCCTTGCATTGAAACACCCCAGTTTTCTTTATTATGATTATTATTTGTTTATTTAGCAGATGCCTTTATCCAAGGCGACTTACAGAGACTAGGGTGTGTGAACTATGCATCAGCTGCAGAGTCACTTACAATTACGTCTCACCCGAAAGACGGAGCACAAGGAGGTTAAGTGACTTGCTCAGGGTCACACAATGAGTCAATGGTTGAGGTGGGATTTGAACCGGGGACCTTCTGGTTACAAGCCCGTTTCTTTAACCACTGGACCACACAGCCTATTATGCATAACAAACTTTGCAGTAAACTGCAGTTTTTTTCCTGGTGCACCCAAAAATGTCCCCCTGAAGAAACTGTTTTTCCTAGAGGAGAGTCACGTACCAATCTCTGCAATAATAATAATAATAATAATAATAATACATATTTTCTTCACAATCTTTTGTTCTCTGTTTATTCAAATAAGAGTATACAGTTTTAAAAAACGCTGTTTTGTACACTCATTTTATAGAGAAGATCGTTGTTATGGAGGACTATATTTATAGAATATTCATTTTAGCTTATGTGGAAGGATACATAAAAAAAAAGGTAAAACGTTGTCTCTGGCCACATTACCCAAACGGTCGTATAATGCCTGTTAATACCCTCTGTGTTGGGTCTTATTGCTTACACTATTATTATTATTATTATTATTATTATTATTATTATTATTATTATTATTATTATAATAAAAATTACATGTTGAGTGAGACTTGAGTGGTGATTTCTCAGATGGCTTTTGAATAAAATGTTACTGCTACTGCTTACCTCAGAGTTTTCTTTGTTCTGTTCTCTGACTAAATACCACAGTATATTTCTTAGCAGACGCCCTTATCAAGGGCAACTTACGATTGTTACAAGATATCACATTATTTTTAAGATACTGTTTAGATATTTGTTACTATTAAGGCATAGTAATATTCATAGATCAGGTAAGTAAGTTGGTCTATGATGTCACAGCCATGCGGTAAGACAATTCTTACCACACAGACATGTGCTCTTGTTAAGCCAATCACAGCACTTAATTTATCCAAGCCATTTTATAATTAGTTTCAAGTTTAACTACAAATAGCACTTTGATGTAATGTTTTCTCCATATGCATTGTGTAATTTTAAGCTCATTATTATAGATTATTAGCTAGACATGCAAGTAGATTTAATTTTATGTTATTGGATTGTAGCATTTTTTTTTTTGTTCCTTGCATACAAGCTAAAAGAAGTGGTTCAATTTATTTGTACACTGCATTGCGGTCTCTGATTTTATTCAGCCTACTCCTTATGCTAGAAAAAAAATATGTATAAATTGCTATTGAGGTTTACAAAATTATATGCACACATATATCATATAGACCATAGAGTAATCATTGTGAGGTTGCCAAACAGTTGCAGTAATGGTGAACAGAAAGCAGGGAAGGAATTCTGAGATGGAAGGTGCAATATTAGAGCATTTAAACAAAACAAAACAAGGATAAACATGGAAAAATAAACAAGAGCTCTTGTCCAACAAAAATAAATAATTAACAGTCAGCCCAAATACAGAGTTACGCTCAGCTTTAACACAAGGCTAGCTTGCCTTTAGCCTCTCCAAACACCAAAACTGTTATATAGCTCCTGTCTGCTGCTGCTGCTACTCCAGGATATCAAACCACAAAATAACCCTTCTCCTCACTACTGCCTAGGTGAGCTTATATACACTGACTATCGTCAGCCCCACCCTTAAGCTCATCCAAGTGAGAAGGGAGTAATTATTTCAAAATATTTTCTCAAACATTTCATTTGCTTAAAACCAAATAAAGTACATTGGAATGGACATTAGGTTTTCATTTCTTTTCTTTCTGTTTACTAATATTATTTCTAAGATAGGTATTTTCCTATATCACTAAATTGAAGTAGTGTCAAGCTCACTCTCACTAGCTACAATTTAAATGCAGGCGCTTTAGGTGTGTGCACGCCTACATACGCACTCTGCCCCGCAGCTCGGTACAAACAAACAAATGATGGCTGAATTTAAAAAATATGTTATTTTATTTTTACTTTGGTGGGATTTCCATGCGTGTTTTCTTTAGCTTGAGACGGTTGCTCGAGAAATGTCTCGTGTAAAATGCTTTTTTTGGCTTTCTTTCACTCAGTTTAATTTACTCAAGTAAATCGGGCTTTTCACACAATGGCATTTGAAAATGTGATTTCCATGCACAGAGAACTGGTACACAAGTGAAACTAAGCTGCTGTAATAAAGCTAAATACCTCGTGCCTAGTTGATTAATAATGTGTTTTACTGCTCTTGCCCAAATAGTTTTTTTAAATGTCATTGGTGGGATGGCATGTCGTTGAATCCGGTTTCAACTAATTTATCTTACGACTCATTCATTAAAAATGAACTGGGAGGTATAAAATGAAACTTACCATCACAGGTATTGCAGATCACCATGACTGTAAACCAGCTGATTCTAAAGCTCTGTGCCACACACCTTCCACGTATGCTCCTAAGGTCGTCTGGATTGGGAACAGTGGATGTGTTCCCTTTGTTTTGGGAGCTTGAACCTCCAAACATCCTCTACCAGAAAATCCTAATGCCTTGTTATCTAATGCTAATGGCTAGCGAAAGGACGGTTTGGACACATACTTGTCCATCTTGCTGGTGGGAAGAGATTGTGCTGCATCACTCTTTCAGAGCTGCAGTGGATAGTCATTTCGCATCACCAGGGCACCATTCAGCATTATAGTGGAACTGGTAAAGGAAGATATGCAGCCAAAAAGGAAATACGTACGGCCTCCTGTGCCAATTGATTGCTTTGTATAGGCTGGCATCCTCAGCTAAGTACAGGGTAGTTGGCAATGTGTTTGGGGTGCATAAAACCACAGTTCATCGCTGTATTTAAAAGCTTGTCAACTCCCTTGTTCAGAGGCACTGCAACATGTACATAGCTATGCCAGATGTAACTGAAGCAAAAAGCATTGCTCTGCGGGACCGTCCTGCTTCTCCCAAACGCCACCTCCTTGCCTTGCTCGTTCCTGCGGGTAGGACTGTACACCTGCTTGTTATGCTGTTTCGGGCGATTGAGCTGGCTCAACACATCCAAGTCACTAACTATACTTAATGCCCAGGTTTCCTCCTCGCTCCAGCGATTTTGAGTGGAAGGCAGACACGCATTGTCTTTGGACAGGTGGGTTCAGAGAATTAATTCAGTTACAGACATTTAAGCAGCTCACTTGCTCTTCGTGTTTAACTTTAGCATAGTTTTTACAACCAGGGTATTCCCAAACAGCTGCTTCAATGCTATAACAAGTGTACACTGCAGTTCATGGTATATTTGTAAGTGGTTTTATACAGAACTGTAACCCACTTGAGATATACAGCATGACAGGACAGACACACACAGCAAAAAAAACAAAAAAAAGCTGCCCGCATTATCATTGAGGTGAAATACACCACTGCTAACCATAAAACCGCCCACTTTCTGCCATTTTGGAACCCACAATAACTGACCTGCTCCCTTGCAATATTTAGAGCTGTGTCACATAAGGACAAACAAGCTCATTTACATTTTCACATGAAATGCGGGTTTCCATGTGAAAATGGGCGTGGTTTTCACATGTTCATCATTTACACGAGCAAATGAGATTTACCCTATCCCTCTCTTTGGACGTTTTTTTTTTTCGGCCACAGACCTGATTCACACGAGTAATTCTCCCAAACGTGCATCGCCACGTTTTCGCGTGCGTAACCTAAGCCCTTGGAATAAATAGCCAGACTACGCCACCTTATGTTTAGAGAAAATAAGGAATTCTGTTCTATTATAAATTACCTTTTACTTTTATTGATACACAGGTTTGAGACATCAAACAAGGGGGACAGCAACCAGCCCACAACCCACACAAAGGAGCACAAGCAGTAATTAATATTCAATTGTTGTTTATTAAAAACAAGTTATATTCAAGACTTGGCATTTATGATAATGTAGCATACCTCGTCGCTAGCGAGAAGAGTAAAATACAAGAAACAGCAGTTAAATATACATAACCAGTCCTTGTTTAATATCGCACTTGCCCTGGCTGGATTGTCGGTAGGGGATATGGTTCCAATCTCCTGCCACCCAAATTTCAAACTGCTCAATTATCCCTTTCACAACAGAAAAAAAGTAAGCAAAGGATCATATATCATATATATGATCATATATCACTATTGGTAAAATTACTAATTAAAATTAATCACAACACATATCTATTGCGATGATATATATTTATAATCTAGCAGCAAATATAACCTAGCAGCATTATATAGTTTAGCAACAAATATAATCTGGCAGCATTATATAGTTTAGCAGCCTAGTATACACAGAGAATTGTGAGGGTCTGGAACCAACTCCCCAGTAATGTTGTTGAAGCTGACAGCCTGGGATCCTTCAAGAAGCTGCTTGATGAGATACTGGGATCAATAAGCTATTAACAACGAAACGAGCAAGATGGGCTGAACGGTCTCCTCTCGTTTGTAATGTTCTTATAGTCTAATATCATATTTCTAGCAGCAAAATACAGTCCAGCATCAATTTAGTTCTGGCTGTAATGTAAGGCAGGGAACAGGGAACAGACTCAGCTGATATCAACAGTTATAATAAAAAGTAACAATAGCTCAGTGAAAGATGCGTGACTCTAATGTAATTTAAACATAATGCACCATAACAAGACAACAACCCTTAGCTGGTTGATAGAAGTAACGCTCCACAACTTCCAGCATCTCTCTGGGAAGCTCTCTTTCTCTCAAAGTGCTCGTGCTCTTTACTTCTCTCCAGTCAGCACCGCTCAGCTGGTTGTCTTTGGCTCCTCACGTCCTGACTTCTCTTTAATATCGTTCCCAGTCCACAAATTGTCCCGTGCTGCTGCCTGCAACACCCCAAATTCCTCACGTCCTGGTCTCGTGCTGCTACCTGCAACACCCCGATCTCCTTTTCTCCTGGTCTCGTGCTGCTGCCGCCACACCCGATCTGCTCTCTTTCTCTGGTCTCATATCTCTTTCTTTCTTTCTTTCTTTCTTTCTTTCTTTCTTTCTTTCTTTCTTTCTTTCTTTCTTTCTTATGTCTCCCCACCCCAACCTTTATAGTGCATAGCTGATTAATTATTGTCTACACCTGTGATCCAAACATAATCAGTAATTCCAGGCGGTCCATCCCGTGGCATTGCCATGGGAACAGCCAACAGCAGCGTGTGTACAAAAACATAAAAACACATTGTTAGTTAATTCTCACACAATACATCAAAACATGCTTAAATTAAATAAATCATTCAAAACAACACATCCTGAGGAAAAAAGGAAAGAATTAAATAAAACGTTCTAAAATCACAACAATATAATTCAATAATTACACACACATTTGTCACCCGTGACATATGGACGGATGGACATGATCCCTCAAAACTGTGAAAGAGAAAGACTGACCTGACATTGCCAGTACAGGTATGTTTCAGTCAAAATGCAACAAAACAGTTCAAATGGCCTTTCCTGTTGGGCATGTCTGTTTGGCATACCTGTTCTCACTGTAACACAGGTGAATATATAACAATTGTAATATTGTATAACGGCAACTTACTGCAGAAGAATATGTACAATAGTAAAACAAAAAAGCAAATTAATCCCAGTGTTTACAAAAATTGCAGTCATGTCCTCCGACTCCAAGATCTGGTATTCATTTTAAACAATACGACATTAAATTAAAACTACATGCATTTTGTTTTAAATCGCACCATTTGAAGGAGCATAAAATCCATGCTTCTTTTTTCTGCACTTATTTCTGGTTATTTGGAATCCCTTGGCAAAAATTGAACATTGAAAATACTTCACAGCCAGTTTAATCAAACACTGTGTTGGCCCAGCCCAGAGGTTGAAAACATGTTGACTTTGCAAGAGCATGGTGATGTGTTATGGTTTTAATGTTCAAACTGCATTCAAAAAGCAGTGCAATGAGTCAGAGTAAGGGGACACTTTTTTGGGGGGTTGTGGCAATGTGCCCCGCCTCTGTGTGTATTTTTGTGTTTTATGTTGTATGTTGCGTGTGTTAATGTTGGTGTATAGATATGGCTGCACAGGATATAAATAGGTGTGTGCAGCACGGGTTATTTAAAATGTATAATTGTATTCAGGCACGAGGATTGGACTTCACTTCATGTGCATTTAAAGTATTTAATATGTGAGCACGGGGTTGCACATAATTAGTTCACGTGCTGGGATTCAAGTGAATAATTAATTAGTAATTGAATCCCGGCACAACAGTATATATAGATGCACGCTTCACTCACTTGGGGTTGTGTGTTCGGTGAGTGGAGAACGGGTGTGGAGAGGAGAAAGGAAAATAAAGTAAATAATAAGTGTTTGTACTCACCGTGTTTGTTTGTCTGTCCGTCCACTGTTTGTTTAGTGTTAATCCGTTTTGTTTGCCTATTTATTTTGGCCTCAAGTGCCGTGTCCTGTTTTCTGATTAAAATCTTTTATTTGTTTCATTAAACCTACTGAGCGCAGCCATTGCGTTTTCAGTTTCAACCCCAGTACTGTCTGTCTGAGTGACAGCTAGCCTGTCACAGGGGTAAACTATCGGACCTGTAAATATTCCCCTTTAAGTCCATTAATAAAACCAGTTGTTTCTAATATTTTATTTCAGAGGATAACCAAAGGCCTGTGCTGAGCCGGATCTCTCCAGAGGGAGATGCATTCGAAGGAGACACAGTTACTCTGGTCTGTCAGGTCGAAGGGAATCCAGAGGAATGGGAATATCTCTGGTACAAAGACAGAATTCTTGATCGCAAGACTGAGACACCCCCTATAAATACTAGTTACATAATATCTCCTGCTTCCCTGTCTGATAATGGGGAGTACCGATGCCTTGCTAGAAGAAAGGATGACCGGAATACACACTATTACAGCAGCTCTATGGAGTTACAAGTATCTGGTAAGTCATTTCCTCAAAATGTACAAAAACTAATTTCCACTAAAGAATATTGACTGAGATCATAGAACCCATTTAACCCTATAGTGTCTGAATTATGTAAATGAGAAAACTCTCTTTTCATCAATACAAGTAATTTATGATTTAAAATAATAATAATAATTCAATTCCTTTTTTTTACATTTTGACAAGTTGTATATATGATATTTTGAAATGTTCATGCTGGTGTGGTTTTTTGCTTGGGCAGTGAATGCTACATTTAGCAGTGTATGTTAATGTAATTGCCCTGTCATTTACTAGGTCAATAGAACTCTGTTATCCAGGATTTGGAGGGTTGGAGGCAAAGCTAGCAACTGCTGCCTGTTTCAGTTTATCCACGATTTTTAATAATTATTATCTGTATTTAAATTTCCCTGCATGTGTTGGACAAAAAATGGGCAACACCTGCTATATGTGGCACACACTTGCAAGTCGTTGTGTAAATGTACTTATTGCCTCTCTCTGTGTTGTTGATACAGAGCTGTTTACTAGGCCTTCTATGACAGCTCCTCTTTGGAACCCAGTCTGGGAGCGCGAGTCCTTCACTCTTCAGTGTCAAGTTCAGTTAAATAACAGGAGGAATGTGACTGACCTCCGACACTGGTTTATCAAAGAGGGGAAGGAGCTGGAGTCCCCTGGACCACCGGGGAACTACACAATTCCAGCAGCAAGGGCTAAGGATGCTGGGAGATACGAGTGTCAGGTGGAGGCAGGAGGAGTTAGGAAAGCAAGTGATTCAGTGCAGGTTAATGTGAGAGGTGAGTCACAACCCTATTAAACTGATACAAGAGGTATACTGCACATAATTAAAGCGCATAGAGTAAAAATCAACGGAGGTTATGATGATGTTGTGTAACTCACTGGTAAGACCGCACTTCAGCTGAGGGAACACAAAGTACTTTTTCAGGAACAAAAGCTTTAAACCTGGTTCCAGGAGACCTAGATTGAGGCTATTTTCTGTATTAAACTCCAAGTCTCCCCTGGTGTGCCGTGCAATGACTTGAAACCTAGTGTCCTGAAACCAAGTTCCAAGCCACAAAGTGGCTTCGTGTTCCCTCAGTTTAAGAATACTGTGTGCCTGGTAAATACACAGTCGTGTGGTCTGCAGAGTGAGTCATACAGCACAGGTCTGCATCCTGTGAAGTCACCAGGGCCTCAATGGGGATTCAAAGAACACCATAAAAGAGTTATAGGAATAAAATGACATTTTAAGATACTGACTTAATTTTACAAAACATAATGTCATTGTTTGTTTGTCATTTATACATTAAAAACAAACACTTTGAAACTATGCCCTTTAGCTTCGTACAGTTTCACATGAAATAAATCAATTATTAGTTAGCTTCTCTTAAGCCTTGGTCACACGAGCAACTTTTGTTGATGGCAACAAGAGGATGACAGATGCTGACCGTAATCATGCAGTGGTCACACGGTCAACAAACCTACAGTCAACAAGTTGGCAACCTTTGGGCGACAAGGTTTTGCAAATCAGTCATTGTGGTAGTGTCCGCCCTATTTATTATTATTTGTATTTGTTTGCGCGGATAAAGCGCCGTCTTTTGTTATTGTTTTATATTTATATTTAAAAACCTCGTGAGGATGCATCCTCACGAGGTTTTAAATATAAATATAAAAACAATAACAAAACGCGGGCGCTTTATCCGCCAAACATCAATAATAATAAATAGGGGCCGGACACTCCGCCACAGTCATAAACATGTTTTTTGTCACATGAATAAAAATGCTGTGCTTCTGGTACAGATAGCTGAAAGTGAACAAAAAAGGGAAATTGCCGGATTCACCTTTGGACAACGAGGCATGGCAATCTAGACTGCTTTAAAAAGTAATGTTGGAGTTTCAGAAAGAGGATGCCACTAGTTTTTAAAGGCAGTTCTCAGACTTTTGATTATTATTATTTTTATATTCATTCACTATTAAAATAAAACAAAATGTGGATGAATGCGGGTATTCTTATAATTACATATTCTGACAGAACTTAAACAGTACCTTTTCCGAACAGAGCAGTTATGTATGTTTAACATAAAAAGTGATTTTCATGAAAGAAGGATCAGCCTTATTTCTAAATTATGTGTCCATCTGGCCATATTTGAACATGTGATTTTGCTGTGAAGCAGGATTGGCTGGAATACGTTTTGTTGCCTTCATGTCGCGGGAAAAATAGAATTGAGTCCTATTCTGTTGACTGTGTGTGGACGGGCCGGTCACACAAGGCAACACACGGGAGACAGCTGTCATCCTCTTGTAGCCGTCAACAAAGGTTGCTCGTGTGACCATGGCTTTAGAATGGAGTGCAGTTAAATAAAGCAAAGCGATGGTTCTGGAAGGGAACTCACTTTAACCTTTGACATAATCATGTAAACATTAAGCATATTTTAGTTACATCCAATGCCAGAACATATCCTCAATCGAATAGCTAGTATCTTACTTGTCTTTCGATAAACAATAAGTCCAAAGATGGGTGAGGAAGGGATTTATATCTTACCCCAATCCATTATGTCCCCACTGTGCGCCAGAGTTCACTTCCTTCTCCTCCCCAGCCTCCACCTGCTTTTTGGCATCGTCTAATGGGGTAGGGCAGCTATCCTCCACTCCTATGGTCAGCCTCCCCACTTATCTGTGAGGTAATTTATAGGCAGGAGTACCTCAGAAGGTGAGACCAAAGCCAAAGAATGTAGTGTAAAATATGTATAATGTAGAAGTGTAGTCTAGTCTATGTTTTAATAAATAATCTGTGGCATGAGTTTCCTGAGTAAACCGTATTTCTCCGATCCCCCCAGCGGGTGTGCCGAGGACTAACCTGACCGTGGAGCCCCCGTGGGGAGAGATGTTTGTGGGAGAGAGAGTGTCTCTTACCTGCCTGGTGGAGGGGGATTCTGTAGGCTGGAAGTATCTCTGGTACAAAGACAGCCAGACCGCTCCCCTGCCCCAGCCTGAGAGCAGCAGTGACACTGGAGCTAGATACACGATCAGTGCTGCTGCTCTGCCCCACAGTGGAGAGTACTGGTGCCGAGCTGCAAGGGGGGCTGGCTACTTTTATTCAGATTATAGTACAGCTGCCAGGCTGAATGTCTCTGGTGAGTAATTGAATAGATTGCAACCTTCTTACAATGGATTAAGTTTGCGTAAGACTTTTCAGAGACTTCGTGTGGGATAAACAATCGAGAGCATTCCAGATATCTTGAACAATCAGGGTCCAGCAATACAGATGTTCAGCATTAACTCACTGACTGTTCGGTCATTGCATAACGTGAGCACCGACAACAAGCCACTTGCTTTCTTACCAAGCAGTGTTGCCAGATCTGAAAAATGAAAATATCGTATTGGAGCCTCAAAATTACTGTATTTCACGAAAAAATTAAAGAAAACGTGAATGTAAATGTTTTTTCATCCTTAATATATGATCATATTGCTGTAAATATATTTTAACTTTGAGTTTATGTATGATAAACTAATATTGTGCAAAATAATATTGTGCATAGGTGACAACATGTTTGCAGCAATAGCATACGTTTGGGAGACAATACAAGAAAGATTTGAGCCAAAGAGAATCGTGCTGCCCCTCTTTCATGCTCTCAGACAGAATATCTCTTTGTAAACTCTTTATTTATGTTGCATTCACCAGCCAATCTGGGTGTCAATACTGTATAATAATATTACTATCGCCTAAATACAACCTGGATAATCCACCTCACTCTTGGAATTCTCCCCACTGATCAAGATTACACCCTTTAAACTTCCAAATATGTCTTAAAATAATGGAAAAGTAACGTCCAACCATCACACGCAGCTATTACAAGCACAGTCACGCTCACGTTTAAACACAAGCGAGGACACAATGATAAAGACAACCAACGAATCACTAACAACCTGCTGGAGCGACAGCCAATCACTGAGGCGATGAAAATGGTTAATTATTGTCATTTCCTGTCTCCTCCCAATGACAGAAGATGAAAAAAATGACTGAATATTAATTTGTTTTTTCAAATGCGAGTGCTCCATGGAGCTTCCTAAATTATCGTACATTTTTGTACCTTTCACAATTATCTATCGTACACCGTACAATGGCCCACATTATCATATAAATACGATATTTATCGTCTGTCTGGCAACACTGTTACCGAGGAGGGAACTGCATTACCACTAAAACATTCCCTCCAGGAAACACTATCTCACAAACTCTTGTGTTGATTCCACTTCAGTACGTTCAAAAGTTCCTTTAAGTTTATATATAAAGAATACATTTAGCAACTCTTTTTTGGTTTACTTTCAAACATTTTTTCAGTTGTTATCAATAAATGTTATTTAAAGTTTCAAATGTTAACTTCTACCCCTTGCTTAACCATAAATATAACCTTGCTAGAAAATAAGTGTAAGATTAGATTTAAAGTTTCTGAAAGAAAAACTAATCTAAGAATGTGTTGGTGTCTGGTTCGGTGAGTCCAGAATGCTATTCCTACCATTAAAAGTAACCCTGAATTTTCTATATTTAAATTTTTTCCACAGATCCGCCTAAGATTATTCTAACCCTGCTGCCTTCAAGGACTGATATCTTTACAGGTGACAGTGTTACCCTCCGATGTGAGGTTGGACTCAGTTCTTATAGCTGGCAATATCACTGGTACAAAGGAAACATGCAATCCCTGGCGCCTGGCAGTGGCAATGCATCTGGAGCCACTTACACAATCAGTTCAGCTGCTGTGTCCCACGCTGGGCAGTACTGGTGTCAAGCTGCAAAGCAGAATGGATCGTTTTACTTAAATTACAGCCAGCCTGTGATGCTAGCGGTGCATGGTACGTTATTTAAGTAATGGAGCAATCCATCTATAGGTGGTGGACAAATGTCCTTGTTTATTAAAGGAAGATACTATTAGCAACTTGTACTTTTTTCAAATCATATTCATGCCAACCCGATCAAAATTGCTATTGATAATTGCTAGGCTGTATTTTGTTCATGGTTCACGGATTTCACGATTTCAGTGAATTTTACCCATTGCCATGTAATAGGGGGTTCAGGGTATCCCACTTCCTTGAGAATTTTGGACAATGATTAATCTGCCATCAATTATTAATTTACATTTCAATAAAAGAAAACAACAACATTGGTTAATTTAAAATTATATAATTTATAACTCGAATTAAGAACCCATCAATGAATGGAGTGCGCATACAATCATAATCATTGATGATGACAAACTTTTGTTTTTTTTACCCAAACAGTGATCTTACATAAAAGTTTTATTTTGTGGGGTTGTACAATGACTGTTGGGGGTCACTTGGGTGGTCTACGTTCAAGTCTGCACTCACCCTGACTGGAGCTTTTATAAGAGGAGTCGTTCTGTTTCTACAGAGCGCCCAGCCGCTGTACTGACCCTAGAGGAGGGATGGACGGAGGTGTTTGTTCCAGAATTTGCTATCCTTGGTTGTCGTGTTCCTGGGAATTATACCGGATGGAATTATACATGGTACAAGGATGAGGAAGCAGTTCAGGTGTTCCAGCAGAACTCCAGTAGTTTGAATGATAACAGATACACAATAAGCTCTGCTAATGAATCTAATGGTGGGAGATACACATGTCGAGGTGAAAGAGCATCCATACCAGTTTACTCCAACACTAGTAACGTCATTGTATTGACCATATCAGGTAAGTATTTGCTTTAAACATCTATGTAATATGTAAGGTTTTCACTTAAACTGAGCCTAGATCAGTGCAGTCCAGTCCAGTCCAGTCCAGTGCACCTAATTGATGTCAAAAGGAATACAATCATCAGCAAAGCACTAACAAGGCTGCAATTGTCATCAATATGATCCTAAAAGTGTCATATAATTTGTGTTTGAACAGTTAGATTGATAATGACTGATACTAGATTGTGAACCATTTTGATGCTTTTAAACATTTGATGTCTTTTGTAGTTCAGGAAATCATTTTGACAAAAATGCTAATTATTTAAATAAATTGATGACATGTGATATTTGCTTTTGTTTTTATTTTAATAATTTGAATGATACAGTAACACACCCAATCGTGCATAACCTGCTCCAGATTCTGCAGATTGAATTATTCTCCAGTCTTCTGTGTTTCAGAGAACCTGCCGAATATTGTACTGACCCTGGAGCCAGCAGGGACAGAGATATTTGAAGGGGACAGCATTACCCTGAGCTGTGACGTTGAGGGGAATTCAACTGGCTGGACATATTATTGGTACAAAGACTGTGAAGGAAAGGAAGTCTACATGACTGACAGCAGACATGGATCTGAGGCCAGTTACACAATCAGTGCAGCTGCACTGTCCCACACTGGGAGCTACTGCTGTCAAGCTTTCAGGGGAGTTACCCCATTGTACCTCGAATACAGCCAGCCTGTCCTGCTAAAAGTGCATGGTACGTTATTTAATATGCTGGTATCTACACTGTGTGTGTATATGTATATGTGTATATATATATATATATATAGTAGCAAAATAGGTTAACGCAGGCAGGCGCATCACACAGGGCGAGGCAATGCACACACAGGCGGAGGGCGGGTGCGAACCCGGGACCTCTCGCACTAAAAGCATAGCGCTGATACCGCTGTACAAAAGGGCTCCTGTCCCTGTGTGTGATTACTTCACCTACCAGCCCTGCTGCTGCCTACCCCCGTGCACGCTACACTATATATATTGCTAATCATGAATATATTGTGTATGGGGCCAAGGCATGCAGTGGTAAAAAGGAAATCTCCATATACTCTATAGACACGGTAACACTTTACATTGTCTTACTGCATATTTAGACAGTAGTTACTAAGTAAATAAGTGTGTACTTACACATACTGACAATGTTATTATGCATAGTTACAATGTACTTAATGTGTACTTTTTTACATGATATAACCCTAATCCTAACTTAACCCTAACCCTATCCCTATCCCTAACTCTAACTGTAAACCTAACTCTAAACTCTTTTCTGATACAATTGTGTACTTACATCTATCGTGCAAAAAGATTTACACACTAAGTACAATGCAACTATGCATAATAACATTGTAATGATGTGTAATTACACAGGTATTTACTATGTAACTACTAGGTAAATACACAGTAATTAGAGACACTTCATGTAAAGTGTTAATGTAAAGCGACAAGAATTATTCCTGGTTTAAAAGGCATGTCATATGCAGACTGGCTGAAAGAATTGAATCTATTTAGTCTTGAACAAAGAAGACTATGCTGCAATCTGATTCAAACATTCAAAATTCTAAAAGGTATTGACAATGTCGACCCAGGGGACATTTTCGACCTGAAAAAAGAAACCAGATTAGATAAAGGGGCATTCAGTACAGAAAAAAAGGAGGCATTTTTTTACACAGAGAAGTGTGGGAGTCTGGAACCAACTCCCCAGTAATGTTGTTGAAGCTGACACCCTGGGAGATTCTGGGATCAACAAGCTACTAACAACCAAACAAGCAAGATGGGCCAAATGCCTCCTCTCGTTTGTAAACTTTATTATGTTCTTATATTCTTATGTTTATAGATACATACACATGCAATATATTTTTCTTTAAACAGAACCTGTAATTATGTTGACAGCTCTTAGCCAAAGTCTGCAAAAATTCAATGAAGCTTTACCAGACAAAGTACAGAAATCCCTTATGCAAAGATACCTCCCCTGTTTTAATGATTCATTCCTCTGATTTAAATATTGATGGCAGTCTTTGAAATCTTAAAAGGAGTTGAAAAAGGTAACTAGCCAATACAGCACCCCATCAACCCTAGCACAGAAGACACAGTAAGACATTATGGGGAAGCAGACTTAGCACATAGGGTAGAAGGCACTTTTTACAGAGGGTGGTGAGGGTATGGAATGGAGCATCATGCTATGTTGTTGATGCTGAATTATTGCGATCCTTTAAGACCCCTGACAAAGTTTTGGAATCAATGAGCTGCTATGAACCGTATGAGCATTGCAAGTGTTCTGATGTTCTGATGTTCTCCATTGCTGCAGAGAGACCACAGGCAGTACTGATCCAAGGATATGAATGGGGAGTGTTCTACACTACAGAAATAGCTGTTCTAGAATGTCAGGTAAAGTGGAGAGACCTGGAGTGGAGCTATAGGTGGTACAAAGATGGACTGCTCCAGACTGAAGGCAGTGGAAAAGATGGCACATTGATGATACATTCTAAAGAGTCAGACAGTGGGGAATATACCTGTCAAGGAGAAAGAACATCTAATCCATTTCACTCCACAATCAGCAGCTCCTTCATGCTGAATGTATCTGGTAAGTATGGTTTTCTGTCTAAGGTAAAGTGTAGTTACATTGCTGTGAATGAAATCAAAAGAAATGGATTGTCAGTATTTGATTCAGTTCATAATAACGTCTGTCAATCTTGGATGATCCTTACTTTGTATAATCCATTGATGGAGCTTCAGATACTCATATGATGTGTTACCCAGCCACAGCAACACTTAATGTATATGATACTGCATTTACAAGTCAAGGCATGCAGTAGTAATAAGGAAATCTCCTTATACTGTGTACATACAGTAACACTTTCCATGAAGTGTCTCTAATTACTGTGTATTTACATAGTAGTTACTTAGCAAATACATGTGTACCTACATTATGGGGTGGATGTAAAGATGCACGCAAAGTGATTTGCGGGTGCAAAACCCCCATAATGCGTCCGTAAATCGTGTTTAGTAGCCGTAAAGTTTGATTTTAGCGGCCGCTAAAAATGAGGCGTATGTAAAGAATGGTGTTCACCTGGCGTTCTGCACCCGTTATCAAATTTGCACTTTACCATCATTAAGCCATTAAAATGCATTCAAATGAAGAAAAGAGCATGGAATTGGGTGGGATCTGGATACTAAGTGGGCGCAAACATTATAATGTGATGTAAGGACTTTGCCTTGCACTTGGGCAATTGCTGACCCTCCAAAAACTTTACACCTCTTCTTACAAGGAGCAAACCATTGTAGAAGTGAGTAACTAAGAGCTGTATAAAAGCACACACCTGCAGAGACCTGTCATTGGCTTCAGGATGGCTGCTGTGGTACACTTCCTGATGCGGTGACACTTGGCTCTTGTTGAGGAGAGGCAGGAACAAGTTTGGAGCAGAGCAAGATGAAGAAGACCCTGCATATTCAGTCCCAGGGTCACTTTGTTTGGGATGCCGGGGAATGTGGTGCTAAAGCGTTATCGTCTCACTCCACAGGTCATCCTAGACCTAATAGCTGAATTGAGGGATGAGCTAGACCCCAGTGTCAATCTAGAGAACGCTATCCCTGCACATGTGAAAGTGCTGTGTTCTCTGCACTACTTAGCCTCTGGTTCCTTTCAGACCACAGTTGGAATGTCTGGAGGGATAGCCCAAGCCACCTTTTCCAGAGTGCTAGGAACATTTCTGGATGTCATGCTGAAAAGGGCAGGCCAATACATACCGTTTCCTAAGGATACTAGCATAACTGCATAACTGATGTTGGCTGAGGCTTTTCCAAACATGCTGAGTGAGCTCTCAGCTCCTTCTCAGAAAACTTTTCTGTTCTTTTCCATGTGCCAAAAAGACTTTGCTGCCCTCTGACATGTTTTTTTTTGGTTTGTATTTTCATGCTCCACAAATGTCACACAGAGCCTACTGTTCTCTGTACTCCTAACTCTGCAAGAGCGGCCGCTGAATAGACCGATGCACTCATTGAGACCCTAGTTATCACATTTGAGGATCATTATTTGTGCGTGTTGAGTAATTTGCATTGCTTTAAAGCTTACATAGGGCGCAGTGCAAAATAATTGCCTGGCCGCAATGCAATTTGAATTTTACATCTGCAATTATTTGCAGTGTGTCTATACTTACATCTACCTTTTTAATGTGTAAATCTTTTTGCACGATATATGTTAGCACACAATTGTATCAGAAAAGGGTTAGGGTTAGGGTTAGGGTTATAACATGCAAAAAACACATTAAATACATTTTAATTATGTGTAAGTAATAAACATGTATTTACTAAGTAACTACTGTATAAACTTGAATTCAAAATAATGCATCTTTATTTATACAGAGATAAACAAACACAGAGTATTTACACTTCTTCCCAGCTACACCTCCTTTCAAACCTATATACATATATAACAGAACATTTTAATGTATGGAGCTGAGGAAGTATCTTCTTAAATGTGTAACATGTTTAAAACCTTACTTACTGTAAAGGGTCACTTGACTTTATTTCTGTCGTGAGCGCAGATGAAAACACAGAGCTCATTCTCCAATCTTCTCTGTTTCAGGAGATGTGGCCAAAGCAGTGCTGACCATGGAGCCTGGGAGAGAGGCATTCGAAGGAGACAGTGTTACCCTGCGCTGTGAAGTTCAGGGCAGATCTACAGGGTGGAAATATCACTTGTACAAAAACCAACAAGGAAATGAACTGATGCAGACTGACAGCAGTGGGACTGGAGGCATTTACACAATAAGTGCCACTGCTCTGAACGACACTGGAGAGTACTGGTGTCGCGCTGCAAGGGGAGATCCAGAGTTTTACTCAGATTTTAGCCAAGCCATTGTGTTACAAGTATCTAGTAAGTGTAAAGAAAACCTTACAGAAAACCCTGTAGAGTTTATAACTTAACTGAAGGGGATACTGGTAACACTTTATATTATGGTGTTGCTTATTAATATTTTTTTAAATGTACAATAGATGCATAATAACTATGTTATATAGTGTTAATTAAGCATTGTGTATGGTTTATAACCATGCAATAGCCATAGACTGAATTACGTTTAAACATCCCAAAGTGGCTAAAAACTGTCCCCTTTATAAAACTGTAATTCCGTCTATGGCTATGGCATGGTTATAAACCATCTATAAGTTTTATTAACACTCTATAACATAGTTATTAAACATATATGATATAATTATAAAAATTTTAAAATATTAATAAGCAGCATTAATATAAAGGGTTACCGGGATGGTTAGATACAGGTTAGATAGTTTAAGGGGAATTACTCTACTCTAGAACAAAGACGGATTAGGGAGGGGGGCTTGATTGAAGTCTTTCAATTCTTAGAAGGTGTTGACAGATTTAGCCCCAGCCAATACTTTAAACAGCACAGACACCAGGAGTGGAGAACAGAGTTAGAATTGAACAGACTCAGGACAGATGATGACTCATTGCGGTACTTTAAAACGTGACAAAGTTATGGAACAAGATGAGAACTGAGGATCCCAATAGCATCCTCCCATTTGTACATTTTATTCTGTTATTGTACATTTTAAACATATTTTTCTGTTTGGTATAATGTTCTATTTCTGAGGTCATTATTTGCCAGGCTTACTAACGTATGCTTTTTTAACTTCTAAAGTAAATAATGGTTCTGACAGAAATAATAATAATTACCAAAGGAAATTATCTAGGACATCTTAATATCAGGTGAAAGACTCTGTGTCTCTCCAAGTTTCAAGACCAATGCTTCTGAAAAGAGCCGCAGACAATAATTATTTTCTACCATCATAACAAAGGCTTTTAAATATATTTGTTCTGTTTTTTATAGAGCTTTTTAGTAAACCTGTTGTGTCAGCCCATCCGGATTCTCCAGTCTGGGAAGGGGACTCCCTCACTCTGCACTGTGCAGTCCAGGTGAATGAGAAATCTCCAGACCCTAAACTGCGATACCATTTCATCAGAGAGGAGGGGGGCTGGAAGATCTCTGGTTCAAAAGAGAAGTATATACTCCTAGGTGCAAAGCTCAGTGACTCTGGGAAATACTGGTGTGAGGTGCAGGCAGCAAGGAATGGGTTGAAGAAACGTAGTGACCCTGTGGGGGTTACTGTAGGAGGTAAGATCCGTTTGTCTTGCTGAAAAACTAACAGGGAAAAGCTTTGGAAAAGGATGAAAGTGGTGAATTTGGAAGCAAGGAAGTACTTTTTAAAAAAAGAAAAAAAACATTCGGACAAGATTTAAAATATAATTAAGCATTTAGTATTTAGTAAACACATTATGTGTTTAATTATCTGAAACCACCGGGTCAGTCTTCTTAACATTAATAAATTGCCCCAACAGACCGTCCACAAGCTGTGCTGACCCTGCAGCCTCAGTGGCCTCAGCTGTACTTTGGGGAGACGCTGACCCTGCGCTGTGGGGTTGCGGGAGAGTATCCTGGGCTGGAATATCACTGGTTCAAAGGCAGTCAGCTGACCCCAGTCCCCCGAACAGCTGACCACATTGTGAAGGGCAGCAGATACACAATGACAGCAGTGGTTCTGTCAGACTGGGGAGAGTACAGGTGTCTGGCTGTGAGGGGACAGCCGCCATATCCCACTCGCCTCAGCGATTCTGTTCTGGTTAATGTATCTGGTGAGTTCAGCTGAAACTATTGGATTTGAACCCCTTTTATACTCTCCACAGGTTAAAAAAAATATACATTTTTCACATACCACAATCACGGCTCCTGCTTACTGGCAGAATAGATTGCTGAGAGTTGCGGAGGAGCTGAGGGAGGTGGAGAAACAGTGTATAGCTTCTAAAATGATTGATTTATCCCTAAATATGTGTTTAACCTACAAGTATTTTCATGAAAACGTGTGTCTTTTATATGTGTATAATACAATTGTTTCCAGCACTGTATTTAATAACCGTATTCTTTACAGTATCCTGCTTATTACCTGATATAGTGCAGTTTTGAAAAAATATGATTCGATTATTTTTACCTTTTGAAACTTGCTAGTCCTGATGTCATCAACAACAGTTGGGGTCCCTAAAAATAGGCTAAGATTTTATTTTGCTAAAAAATAAACACTGTTATAAATTTAGTTTTACATTTTTTTTAACAAAGCACCTTCGTAAACGCTCACACAGATTGATCAATCACTTGTTTGCACCTCGTTACTGAGCGACAATCTTACTGGGAGGTGAGAGACTGACACTGACAGCACCAAAAGGGATGAGGAGGGAAAAAATTCTCTCGCTGTGTCACCTTGCCGACCATGAAGCTCCGCCTGAAATTGACACCGATGATAAAAATAAAATATGTATTTTATTGTACATTACATGTGTTGCTATTTACAAAAATGCTGGCTGGCTATGAATTACTATCTCACGTACACATGCGGTCTTCACTAAAGTCCCAATTTAAAGACAGTACGTTTCAATGTAGCCCTCGGGATGAAATTGTTAGGTGGCTATATTATTATTATTATTATTATTATTATTATTATTATTATTATTATTATTATTATTATTATTATTACATGTGTTGCTATTTACAATGCTGGCTGGCTATGAATTAACTATCTACAATAATTAATGTACTCACGTACACATGCGGTCTTCACTAAAGTCCCAATTTAAAGACATTACGTTTTACTGTTGTCTTCGGGATGAAATTGTTAGCTAGGTGGCTTTTTTTTTTCAATTAGCAGTGGGAGAAAAACGCTTCAGCAGGTACAATAGAATCTGCCAGAACTGACGGACGCTGAATCAACTAAGAGAGCGTAACAAATACAAAAGAAAAGCGAAGGAAATGCAGATATTTTCAAGAAAGCTGGGAGACTTTGTATAAATGGATTTTATATTTTTAAACGCTGCAATAACAGTTCTGCTTGTGAAGCATAAGGCCTGGTTTTCAAACTAACTGATTATCACTCACCAATACTGTATTGGTATGAGAGGTGTGTTTTTAAAAAGTAATTTCAGCTTCCAGTCACTTAAAATGACAGTCACTTAAAGGGCAGCAGTGTGGAGTAGTGGTTAGGGCTCTGGACTCTTGACCGGAGGCTCGTGGGTTCAATCCCAGGTGGGGGACACTGCTGCTGTACCCTTGAGCAAGGTACTTTACCTAAATTGCTCCAGTAAACACTCAACTGTATAAATGGGTAATTGTATGTAAAAATAATGTGTAAAACATAATGTAATTGTATGTAAAAAATAATGTGATATCTTGTAACAATTGTAAGTCGCCCTGGATAAGGGCGTCTGCTAAAAAATAAATAATAATAAAATATGCTGACGATAATATAAAAAACACCAAGCTACAGACAGCGAGTCTCAAGTTTTAAACTTGTTACTGTTTATAGATAAGAACTCAACTTTACTGTGAATATATTGTGTTCTTATGTTTTAAGCAACATACTACGATAATGTTCATTATGGTAATTGTTTGTTTATTAGTTTTAGAATGCTTAGTAAAACGTGGCCTATTGTTTGACCTCATCTTCAGTCAGGGTCGTAACCCGGTATAAATCAACACATTTTTGTAAAATTACTTTACACTTGCTTCAGAAGATGCAATGCGTTTCACTAAATTCAAACAATAAACTTCGCATCCAACACAGAGGGAGAACACAAATGACGTGATTAAGTGGGGTTTGCATTGCAGGGGAGATGAAGGGAGGTTTCAGTTCCGAGTGACTGTTTTCTAAACATTATTTGTGAATGCTTATTCACCACTGCTACACCCCGTTAGAAAATTGACTTCCCTGCATCTTTTAACGCAAGACTGAACGTGAGAGTATATGTGTACATTTGTTTTAAGTACTCGCCCAAAGGACTACTGAGACACAGACATCAACTAGTCCTCATCAGATTTAATTTGACTCGGGCGAGAGTGAGTTTCTAACCCTGATAATACATATGTTTCCAGCACTGTATATGATTGATGCATTCTTTACAGTATCCTGTCTATTTCCTTCTACAATACATTATAGGAAAAATATGAATTTATTCCGCAAGTCTTTCATGTATAACCTCCCATTAAACCATAGCCCCCGTTGACTTCTAGAATAGTTGCCTGAGAGAATAAATGTGGCCCCATATACAGGACTTTGAAACTTTGATAAAGGCGCAATGTGGTTTGGCTTTTTTGTTTATATTTGTGTTTGTGGAATTTTTTATTATTATTATTATTATTATTATTTATTTCTTAGCAGACGCCCTTATCCAGGGCGACTTACAATCGTAAGCAAATACATTTCAAGTTTTAAAGGCATTTACTGTTGATAGCACATTTTTTTTAAAATTTTTTAAAACTTAGCACTTCAAAACAACATGTATTCAATACAGTAATACTATAACCCATTTTTGCTTAAACTTTTAAGCTAACCGTGTTTATGTATGTGGGGTGCAGTCTTCCATGTGAGCTCAATTATTGCCACTGCCAGAGGTTTAAGTAGAATCATTTTGTTAGCTCCATAAGCTTTAAGCTGATCTGTCCACGAGCTATGTGTCGGTTCAGAAGAGTTATTTGTGTTGACACCTTCTTGTTGCTCTGCATTTCAACAATAAAACTCGATATTCACTTTCTCAGCGGAGCAGCCCAAGGCAGTGCTGACTCTGACCCCTGATTGGACAATCCTGTTCCCTGGTGAGAAGGTGACCCTGCAGTGTCTGATTGAGGGGAGTCCCAGGGCAGGACTGTATAAACAGTACAGAGCTGGAGAGGAGGAGCAGGGGCAGGAGCTCCAGTGCAGAAGCAAAGAGACCTCATGCACAGTTCAGAAGGCTGAAGAGTCACACGCTGGTCTTTACTGGTGTGAAGACAAAGCGGGTCAAGAACGCAGTAAATCTGTGGACTTAAAAGTATCAAGTAAGTGATCGATAAGTAAGAATCTTTAATATTACCATAGCAACTTAAATGCTGTATTAGAAATCGGTAACACTTTACATTGTGTCTCTAATAACTGTGTAGTTACATAGTAGTTACTTAGTAAATACATGTGTACTTACGCATCATGACAATGTTATTATGCATGGTTACAATGTACTTAATGAGTAAATTGTTTTGCGGGATTGTACACAAATCAGAAAAAAGAGTTAGGATTTGTGAATTAAATAAACTGATACCAGGACAGTCCACTAGAGGACAGGTAGATACAACACACAAGAGCCTTCACCAGTGAAGGGGACCCAGTATGCACAGCAGACAGTTGTTTGATCCTGTAATTAGCTATCTATATACATGCCTAAACACATGGACACCTGCTGGCATTTAACTCAGGTGGGATCTGGGAAGCACATTTTAGGCTCTGATCAGGTATTGGCTTTAATTTTTCAGATGCAAGTGTGATTCTGCAGACTCCCCCACAGCCACTAATTGAAGGAGACAAGTTGACTCTGCTGTGTCGTGCTCGGGACACTAAGGTTGATCCTAAACACATCACGTTTGAGTATTATAAGAACAATGAGACTCTGGAGTTCCAGCCCAGCACAGGAGTGACCATCCCAGCTGTGATGAAGAAAGATGCAGGTTTATACAAGTGCTTCGCTTACTCCAGGGGGCGTGTGCTTGGTGAATCTGAGGTGGAGGTGTCTGTCAGAGGTGAGTTATTTCTAAGACCTGCTTGTGATCTTGGATGGCTCTCATAAGAGTTAGTGCAGTTGGGTAATGGGATAATGCATTTGCTTTTTAGAGCAAGTTTGTGTCCAGCCGCTTATAAAGCTGAGGGAACACAAAGCCACTTTTTCAGGAACAGTGGCTTGAAACCTTGTTCCGGGAGACCTAGTCTGAGGTTGCTGTATCAAACGCCTAGTCTCCCCTGGTGTCCCGTGCAGTGGCCTGAAACCAAGTTCCATTCCACAGCTTAACACTGATGATACACGGCTGGGCTAGGCGTGCTACTAGAATAATTATTATGTACAGTTAATGACAGGCTAATAATCATAGTACCAACTATGCTAATAATCACAGTACCGACTATGCTGTGGAGGCTGTGTAGTCCAGTGGTTAAAGAAGAGGGCTTGTAACCAGGAGGTCCCTGGTTCAAATCCCACCTCAGCCACTGACTCATTGTGTGATCCTAAGAAAGTCACTTAACCTCCTTGTGCTCCGTCTTTCAGGTGAGACGTAATTGTAAGTGACTCTGCAGCTGATGCATAGCTCACGACTCCCTAGTCTCTGTAAGTCGCCTTGGATAAAGGCATCTGCTAAATAAACAAATAATAATGCTAATAATCATAGTACCGACTATGTCAACCTCTTTGGTTAGACAGAGGTGAGAGATCACCTAGAATAGTAAATGATTATTACCACAACACTATACATTTTATATAATAGAAATATTAAGTACTTCCACAGTTTATTTTTATTGTGAAACAAGTGTGTTCCGTTTCAACACATTTTTGATGTGGCAGCCTCCTTTCTGCACTCAACACAAGTATTATAGGAAGTGGAGCAACATGACCTCTGGACACCTTTGCTCCTCGCAAGATAATTGGTTCCTGGAGTATGACATAGAAGCACAAATCAAGTCACGTATGCTATGTGAAGACCATGTGCGTATTTGCTCCTGTCTTACTCAGGCAGATGCAGAAAAGTTGATTCATGCCTTTGTTTTTTCTCGTATTGACTATTGTAATGGTTTGCTTGCTGGTGTCTCAAAAAACTTTCTTAAAAAAAATTACAATATATCAAAAATTCAGCTAGAATTTTAACTAAAACCAAATTCACTGATCATAGTACTCCAGTCTTAGCCACGCTGCATTGGCTCCCAGTGGAGTTCAGAGTAAAATTTAAAATCCTATTGCTTACTTTTAAGGCTCTGTATGGGTTAGCGCCAAGCTATATCTGCGAGCTTCTGGTACCATATACCTCAATATGCAGTCTTCGATCCTATGATTCCGGTCTACTCAAGGTACCAATAACTAAGGGGCGATCTTTCAGGGACAGAGCCTTTTCATGTCTAGCCCCAAGGCTGTGGAATGACCTCCCAAAGGTCATAAGGGATAGTGACTCTGTAACCACTTTGAAATCTAAGTTGAAATTCACATTTTTATTCAATGGCTTTTATTGTATGAACAAATTGCTATGTTTTATTGTTTTTTTTTTTAAGGTTCAGTGCTTTGAGATGCACATGAAAGGCACTATATAAAATAAAGATTATTATTATTATTATTATTATTATTATTATTATTATTATTATTATTATTATTATATTATGTGGCTACTCTTATTTGGATCTTGCTGTATTAAAGGTTCACAGTGTGTCGTGTCTTGTGATAGATTTCTTCGCCAGGGTAACACTGACGGCCTCTCCAGGCCCCGCAGTGATGGAGGGAGAGCCAGTTAACCTGACCTGTGAGGTGGAGAGAAACACGTACCTCAGCCCTCCAGTCAACTACACGTTTCTCAGAGACGGTGTGCCCCTAGCGGAGAGTAGCGGTACTGCACAGTATTTCATAACAGCGATGAATAAAACACACACGGGGAGCTACAGCTGCACTGCGGAGACATGGCCGGGAATCAGGAAGCAGAGTGCTGCTGTGAAAATCGAACTTGCAAGTAAGGCTCTGCATGAAAATAGCCTAATCACTGGGGTCCTTCGAGGCCAAACGTGACAAGTTTTGAGATCCATCTTAGTTGCTGCCCTAAAGTTTGCCGTATTAAAAGCAGAGCAAAGTGTAGTAAAGCATAGTCACTCTCAAATAATTAGTGATAATGTTGCTAGTGTTTATAAGAGGTAAGACTTTACACTTCAGGAGAGAAGCACTGCTAGATTACATCATGCCATCATGCTAGGTTACATCATGCTGCTTCCACTATTTAAGAATATGTTCATGTAGTGTATGCACAACTCTAATGTGTATTCATTTAAGACATTTACAATTGCCTTTTTATTTTAAATAAATAAATAAATACTTTTTTTTTTTTTCTTGTGTGGTTTAATTTAAAAAGAAAACAAAATAATAATAATAATAAAAAAATCCTTTAATGCTCTTTGCTTTGCTGTCAGCCCCCTGGTGGTGGATTGTTGCCGGTGCAAGTGGAAGCGGACTGTTACTTATTCTCATAATATCCACACTGCTATGCTGCAGAACTCGTCGGACTGCAGGTCAGACTGCTAGTATTAATACAAGAAATGTTAAAGGCCCCTTTATGTAATCTACATTTTATGGTAACACTTTCCATTGAGTGTCCAATTATTTACATAGTAGTTAGTAATTACATTGTTATTATGCATAGTTACAATGTATTTAATGTGGAAATATTTTTGAGGGATATATGTTGCTTTGAAGTATCTCTGTATATTTTCCAGGTAAACACAGAAAGTCCAGATCTGAAACTGTTTATGCAGTCATTGATCCAGCCAAGAAGCAAAGAGGTGGGTGAGAAAATGATATATTTTCTCATGATAATATATATATATATATATATATATATATATATATATATATATATATATATATATATATATATATATATATATATAGTACGGAATGGAACAAGAAACACATTACGGTACCTTTGCTGTGTCCCGTGTTGTCTGTATTTCTGTAATTATAATTCAGTAGCTTAAGTCTACTTGTTCTGCTGCAGCACCTTCCTGCTTGACTTCCGATCACACACTAGCCAGTGTCTGTGTCTGTGAAATAGATACAGCAGTGTGCACATGTATTAGAACACCCCATTGCTTCTGTAGTTTTGATGTGCTATGCATGTGAAATCAAACCACTGTAGGCAAATTACTGATTGTCTATTTTAATTGATGACTTTAATAAGTTTTCATGTGCAATTAATTTAAAATAGTAAGAGAAAAGAAAGACACACTAAAAAGGTAAAATGCTGATACTTTATAGAAGTTGTTTAAGATGCCTGATTAAAGCACAATGTGGGTGAAACATTTTGACTGTTTCTAATGTTCCTATATCACTGATGAATGAGCGGAACATTGAAATTCTCACGCTCTGAGGTTTTCAGGCAGATAGGTCTATAAAGGACATATGTGTTCTTGAGGTGTTCAAATAAACTTGCACACTACTGCAAGAGTAAGAGGGTGAACCAGGAGCAATCGGAATTCTCATTCCACACGTGGCTGTATTCACATGTGGATATGCCCCGTCTAACCAGCCCTGCAACACCTTCACTGTATTCTCTTTAATTAGATTTCTATACCATGTGTTTTCACAGATAAACTCAAAAAGTCTGAGAGTAAGGGTCTTTATACCTTAATTGATTCAACGAGCAAACAAGGTAAGGAGGTCTTCGTTCCTCTCCTTCATTCTCCACCCTTCTTACACCCATTATGAGCCCCCTTATCGGGTGTAAGGTGCCTCAACCTTATTATTGTGTATTGACACAGTAGTTACTTTGTAAATACATGTGTACTTAAACATTATTACAATGTTATTATGCATAGTTACAATGTACATCTTTTTGCACGATATCAGAAAAAGGTCTAGGGTTGGGGTTACGGTTAGGCTTAGTTAGGCTTAGTTAGGCTTAGAGTAAGGGTTAGGGTTAGAGTTAGGGTTAGGGTTAGGATTAGGATTATATCATGCAAATAAAATTTGCATCATAACTATGCATAATAACATTGTAATTATTTGTAAGTACACATTCGTTCACTAAGTAACTATTGTGTAAAAACACTTACAATACAGTCTTTAATTCTGGAATACCAAAGGGCTAGTTTTTTTGCTGTGAACTTTTATATTCCTATACTGTGTATATTTACAGATGCACCCCAGATGACTAACAGCGACCCTCTTTACTCCAAAGTTGGTCCAAAGAGAAGCAGAGGTGAGGGTTGTGTGGGTTTCGTTTGGTCCCTCGCCCCGTTATTGACACACATCGCCCCTCTTTGAACCCTGTAATCCAGTGTGGAAGTGAAGACAAAGCTTTGTTACTAATGAGGAGCCCCTCCAGTCTGTATTACCATTCATTATTTATTAACCCCTTCAGATACACGAGGAATTGAGCACTTGTTGTTCAAACGGTTTCTTCTTCAAATACATTTGAGAGTGACTCAAGTATCACAAGGAGGAAACTGACCTTTTGGATGACCAGATCTAAGCTGTCAGTAAATGTTAAACCCTGTTTCGAACGCCTCGTTTTTTTAAAATAAATTTAGTCGTTGCCAATCATTTTTTATTACTTTCTCCCCAATTTGGAAATGGCGAATTATTTTTAGGCTCAGCTCACCGCTACCACCCCTGCACTGACTCGGGAGGGCAAAGACGAACACATTCTGTCCTCCGAAGCGTGTGCCGTCAGCCGACCGCTTTTTTTCACACTGCGGACTCACCATGCAGCCACCCAAGAGCTACAGCGTCGGAGGACAACGCAGCTCTTAGGCAGCTTACAGGCAAGCCCGCAGGCGCCCGGCCAGACTACAGGGGTCACTGGTGCACGGTAAGCCGAGGACACCTTGGCCGACCTAACCCTCCCGGCGGCACTCGCCAATTGGCGCCGCCCTGGAAGCTCCCGTCCTCGGTCGGCAAAGAAATAGCCTGGACTCGAACTCGCAATGTCCAGACTATAGAGCGCATCCTGCACTCCACGTGGAGCACCTTTACTGGATGCATCACTCGGGAGCCCACGTTAGCATTGTTTTTAATAAGATGTCACTTGTACCTTAAAGGGTTAAGCCTATTTATTATTGCTTATTTCATATTGTATCTAAACTATTTAAATTTTTCAGATGTACCTGAAATGGCTGATAGTGGAGTTTTTTATTCCCTTCTCAATCCAAAGAATAACACAGGTAAGGACTGCATAAACAACTTCAGGTTTTGGCTTTCTATGTTTACCTGGAAAATACACAGAAATACTTCAATGCAGCGACAGATACATTACAAAAGGGTTTTGAAAAGACGTGTAATAAACACAGTTTTCAGAAAATGTATAGGAATGTTGGATTACACTTTCCGTTAAGTGTCTCTAATTAATTAGTGCATTGACATAGTATGTACTTAGTGAATACATGTGTACTTATACATAATTCCAATGTTATTATGCAGTTATAATATACTTAACGTGTAAATCTTTTTGCATGCTATATGTAAGTACACAATTGTATCAAAAGGGTTAGGGTTAGGTTTAGAGGGGGCTTAGGGATATGGTTATATCATGCAACAAGATGTATACATTAAGTACATTGTAACTATGCATAATAACATTGTAATTGTGTAAGAACACTTGTATTTACTATATAAATACACAGTAATTAGAGACACTTAATGTAAAGCATTGCCCTGATTTCATATTTCCAGGAATATACAATCGCTATATAAGGATACATGTGTCAGATGTTTATATCTGACCCTTGAGTGGCTTTACATTTCATTACCAAATCTGGCCGGTCATTCTAGTTCAGAATAAACAGAAAAATGAACCTAACTGTAAGGTTTCACATTAGCCTGATTCTCTCCTATTGTACTGTATCTAAACTACATACATTTTTTTTGAGATAAACCCCAAATGGCTGACAGTGGAACTGTTTACTCTCTTGTCGACCCAAAGAACAATAGCGGTAAGGACTGTCACCCCTTTCCTCTCCTTCTCTGCTCCCTCCCCTGAGTCACACAGTCAGGGGAGCGCATGTGCCTGGCTGTGCAAACGTATTGTTTCTCACTGGAGATCCCAAGGGTTCCAGACCACCCAAGTGACCCGCATTCCATGGGTCAGACCCGGAAATTGACATTAAAACCTGCAGACCCCCGACAGTCATTGTACATCCGCAAAATCAAACTGATATGTGAGATCACTGTGTGGGGGATGTAAAAAAAAAAAAGTTTGTCATTCTCAGCATATGACTGTATGCACACTCCATTCATTGATGGGTTCTCAATTGAAGTTGCAAATACTATCATTTTAAATTAACCAGTGCTGCTGTTTTCTTTTTCTTTTATCGATTCGTAATGTAATTAATAATTTAGGTTCAGATTCATCATTGCGCCCAGAATGTTCTCCAGGAAGGGGGGTACCTCTAAAATGTCTTATGTTCTCATATCGACAGATAACCACAGAATGGGAAATAGTAAAGATCTTTACTCTATGATAGATCTGAAGAACAAAAAGAGAGGTAAGGGTTGCTGGGTTTCTTAAATGTACCTCCCTCCCTCTCTTATTACACTACAGTTTCCACACAATGGTCAACATGATCTGTGGACAATGCTTTTCCATTATAGTTAACACATTTCTCATAAATCTGGAGGGTAACACTTTACATTAAGTGTCTCTAATTAATGTGTATTTACATAGTAGTTGCATAGTAAATACATGTGTACTTACACATAATTATAATGTTACTACGCATAGTTACAATGTAGTTAATGTGTAAATCATTTTGCACGATATATGTAAGTATTCAATAAGAGATAGGCTTCAATTGAGAGTTAGGGATAGGGTTAGAGTTAGGGATAGGATTAGAGTTAGGGATAGGGTTAGAGTTAGGGTTAGGATTAGGGTTAGGGATAGGCTTAGAGTTAGGGTTAGGGTTAGGGTTAGGGTTAGGGTTAGAGATAGGGTTATATCATGTACAGCTGCACTCAGGATACAAGGGGATAGGTGGGGTGTGTGAACTTGACTGACCTTGGTTGGAACATCTTATTGTGATTAAACATTTTATTGCTCATTCTTATTCAAGCACAGTAGAGCCTCAGAGTTACAAACCCCTTGTGAATGGAGTTGGTTCGTAAGCCTGAAATGTCTGTAACTCTGAAAATGAATCTTTAACGGTTTTAATAAATGTGCACACCTGCTATCTACAGCTTCAATCTGGAGAATAATACAAGGATACAACATAGCAACGCAATACTCTTATTGTTATAATTTGACAGGCTTTAAAACGCTGCTATACATGGAAAAAGGCTACATTTAAGTTACCATTACTACTGAAATTGCAACTGTAGCAAAAAACACAGATTTAAACATCCAGGGAAACATGGCTTAACGTTGTGCTTGCTTTTATTTTATTTGAAACAACATGCAGTCCTGCAGCTTGCTCAGTCATTCAGCCTCCTTTGGGTTGAACAAAAGAAACCTGTGCTTCGTTTACAACTAAATTGTTCCTAGTAAAATGGCCTGTACTTGCTTTGAAATTTGCCTCACCTTTGTCTGGATACATTTGTTGGTTGAGTAATTTTGCATTTTCCACGAGCAGCACGCTGCTCATAGGCGCGCCTCTCTGGCTGCATCGCATGCACGGTTGAGGGATTGCATACTTCCGGTTGAAAGTGGGGTGTTTGGTAGAGCAGTCAGTTCGTAACTCTTTCTACTGTATGACATATTGTTTTGATTGCTATTCTTTATGTATTTCAGAAAAACTGCTGATGGCAAACAGTGTCTCTCTTTACTCTGTTGTCGACCTAAAAAACAAAAACAAAGGTAAATATTTCTCTCTCCCTTTTCCCTTAACCCAGTAATGCCCATTTCTGTATCACACATGCTACGATGCTTAGCCACCCCTCTGTATTATTATTTTTAAATCCAGCCTCAGAAACCAGAATTTTGTTGCCGGATTGGAAGAAAATGCTTTTTGTAAAACGGAATCTAGTTACATAAATAATGTAGCTTTTCTCATTCTTGCAAAAGCGTGTGTCCTTTGTTGATATGATTTCTTCCTACTGTAGCTTGAAAAAAAATGAGTGTTTTGATGGTATACTTTTTTCACTTTCAGTCTACTGTTTATTGCAACAGAGGTAGTAACTAGTAATGCAAAAGGCTATGGCTTGAAACTGTATTTGTTTTATGCAATTTAACCTACTTATAATATCCTGCGTAAATCAACGGATAAAGAAAGCGTGAGGTTAGTTTTGATACCTCACCTTATTTTCCAAACTACCTTGTGATATTGTATTCCTACCTGGCAGAGAGGACCACATGGCCTCCTCTGAACAGTGTAACTTGTGTATAAATAATACAACAATGTTAGTATTTATTTCCAGCAGATATAGGGTTAATTTGCCCTGTATCAGCAACTGTCCTGAATGTATTTATTAAGCAAAGCGGTGGTTCAGACAAGGAACTACCTTTAACCTTGGATCAAATCACATAAACATCAAGCCTATGTTTGGCACTTCCAATACTAGATCAAATCGTCAATTGACAGCTAGTATCTTATTTGTCTTTCGATAAACAATGCAAGGAAAAGATTTATATCTTGCGTCAATCCATTACGTCCCCGCTGTGCACCAGAGTTCACCTCCTCCTCCCCAGCCTCCATCTGCTTTTTGGCTTTGTTTAACGGGGGAGGGCAGCTATCCTGCCCCCCTACCCGTGGCTCCCCTACAGTCAGCCTCTCCCCTGATCTGTGAGCTAATTTATGGGGTACCTTGAAAGACAATGCCAAATGCCAAAGAATGTTGTGTAAAATATGTATAATGTAGTCGTGCTGTCTAGTCTGTTTAATAAATAATCTATTCCTGACAAGGTCTCAGTGACATGTCTAATTTTCTTATTGTCTCCTTTTAAATCTAGGAGATGGGAGCAGAAATGCAGGAGTAAAAGAAGCAGGCAGAGAGACAGGCAGCTTCGCACAAGAGAGCATCTATGAGGAAGTGATGATGTAAAAAAATAGCAATGGACAGAGGGGACAGGGATTGAGGTTTTCTGTGTAAAGTATGGTAACTGTACAATTACTATGCAGAGAAAAGGCTCACCTGTGCTTGTCCGGTTCCTAGTAGCTGATTGATCTAAAAACTGTCATGTTGGGTCTTAAAGGACCCCAGTGATTCTGCTTCAACAATATGAGTAGGTAGCCACATGACTAGACATGCCCTCACCTACTCTCTGTGTGAGACAGAGCACTTGAAAAGCCAATGGGATGCTTTTAACATCTTAGTTTTAAAGAAAACGATGGATGTGATGATTCAACAAGAAAAAAATACATCCGTTAAATATGATCCGAATGATTCAGCAGCAACAACATGGCTAAGTAAACCGTTCCATACCCTCACCACTCTGCGAAGAAGGGCAGCAGAAAAACTAGGACCAGAGGACACAGTTATGCAGACTTAGGACAGAGGGAAGTAGACACTTCTTCACACAGAAAGTGGTGAGGGATGGAATTGGCTACCTAGTTGTTGCAGCTGAATCATTGGGATCCTTTACCCAATGGATCCTAACCAGCAACTAGGTCTTGAACAAGCATTAATGGGTGGAATGGGCTCCTGTCGTTATGTTCTTAAGTGATTAACAACTTGTAGGTTTAATGCATGAGTGCTCATGTTGTTCGTTACTAATTATGCAACATTACTGCTTCATAAATAAACAGCAAATTGCATTTTAATGAAAAGGCCATCTGTCTTACATTAACCTACTGTGGTTTAAATTGCAAGTTGCAATTAGCAGCTTTGATTAACTGGGGCCGAGTTAGTAAAAATAAGTTATTTTTATCTTGCAAATGATCTTATTAATTCCCTTTTAATAAACTGCATTCATTTTGTAACATTAACAGCTTTTATAAATTGACACCATGTATGTAGGTGTGGGACAGTGAACGATTACTCTGTAATATCATACTGAATGGAAAATATTTGACAATAATAATTGTCAAATATTTTCACCATTATTCTGAAGACAAGTAATTATATATGTCATGGTCGTTTTTTATTTTCTTGCCTTGCTTTAATTGTTATTGCTAATCTATTATAATTAGTAAGATAACATAAAGAACAAACAAAAAAAACAACTGTACCGTATAAATACTGGGCATAGAGGCAACAGCCAGAGAACCTCCCAATAGCTAGTGTAGTGTCTGAGGCTGTCTCTCCAGGGGTTCAGGTAATCTGATCAATTGCCTATCTCTGCTAATGCTAGCAGCAAGTATTGTATTTAAACAGTAATGGTCAATGTAGAATGTACTGTGGGTATCTTAAACTAATAAACATTGTTAATATTTGAAACATGGTCTGGTGTCATCCTTATAGCATAACAAAGTAGTTTATTCCATGTTTACCTGAATTAATAAACCTTTATCATAGGGCATATTTGCAGAAATCAATGTGTGTGTTGCCTTTTTTTTCATTTTGATCATATCTTCTGTTGGCCCTCTTGTGCATTTGTCCCCCTTTGCATCCTTTTTGTTATGTGCACGCCCTCTTTAAACAATCGCATAGTGCTGAACGATGAGATCTGTCCTCACTGCATGTTCTTTCTTCTCTTACCCCGTCTCGTCTTCTTTGCTCTCCTCTGTAGTTCTGTTGGTGTCTGTACAAAAACATTCATATCTAGTAGTAGTTGGTTCATCTATACTTACTGAGTCACTTGAATTGCGTTCACTGGTTGTAGAGGACTGTCCACTAATAGAGCGGTCAGTATCCTGATAGTGCTTAATTTGCCTTTCCAGCTCTAGACTGTGCCACCCTTATAGTCCTGAGTGTCTCTTTCAAATGTCTTCATTTTGAAAGTGTTGTAAATCATTAGCTAGCTTGTGTGCATATCCACTATAATCTTCAGATGTTCTCATCTCCTGTAGTTTGAACTTTTACCTGTTCACTTTCAATGTTCAATTTATTAGTAGGATCAAGTCCATTGAACAGTTATTCCCATTTGTCACAGAGTTTAATCATATGTTTAATGACATCAAAAAGATAATACGCAAACTTTGGAATATGCCGACGTGTGAACCACAACTTCACCAAAGATTTGGTTTAGAAGAGGAAGAAATACTAAAGACAAATTGGTGTCCTCCACATACAAATCGCCATCTGATGCAGGTAATTGGTTTAATAACTCTGATATTCGTGGTAATTATCGATGTGGTAGATGTGTCCATTGTTCTAACACTTATAATATTAAATATTTCAAACATCCACATTCTGGACGTATATTCCCAATACAAAATTGTATTAATTGTAACTCTACACATATTGTTTATATGCTGAAATGCCCTTGTGGTCTTAGTTATGTGGGACAAACAAAACGTAATCTTAAAATCAGAACCGCAGAACATAAATTGGCTATAAGGAATAATAATATGGATTATGCAATAACCAGACATTATAAAGCACTCAACCATGGATCTTCAGCGAGCCTGAAGTTTACAGGGATGGAGGAAAGGCGACAGTATCAGTAGGAGGTGGTAATATTGTTAACTTAAATGTTAACTAATTAATGATCATGCAATTGATGACGTAATGCAATTGCTAATTCACAAACAATATATAACGCAATGAATTGCGGCGTTGCTAACATTGATAGTTTGTAACCTGATGAAGACACTGATGTGTCGAAACGCATTGTTCTACACCTTTTTTATTGATTTATAATTTTTTTTAATTGATTTTATAAAATCAATAAAAATTGGTTTTAATGAGATGCCGAGTATTTCACTTTATTGAACTGTTCAAAATTTAAAAGATATACAGGAGTGTGCTGCCATACCGGTTTCTTTTAATGGGGACAAGTGGATACTATAACCAGCTGTATCAGAGACAAATTTATATCTCTAAATATATCATTATCGATATATAGATATATCTATATATCTATATATCTATATACACAGTGCCTTGCAAAAGTATTCAGACCCCTGACCAATTCTCTCATATTACTGAATTACAAATGGTACATTGAAATTTCGTTCTGTTTGATATTTTATTTTAAAACACTGAAACTCAAAATCAATTATTGTAAGGTGACATTGGTTTTATGTTGGGAAATATTTTTAAGAAAAATAAAAAACTGAAATATCTTGCTTGCATAAGTATTCAACCCCCACACATTAATATTTGGTAGAGCCACCTTTCGCTGCAATAACAGCTTTAAGTCTTTTGGGGTAAGTATGTACCAGCTTTGCACACAGTGTCAGAGTGATTTTGGCCCATTCTTCTTGGCAGATTTGCTCCAGGTTGTTCAGGTTGGTTGGACGACGCTTGTGAACCGCAATTTTCATAGTGCCACAGATTCTCAATGGGATTGAGATCAGGACTTTGACTGGGCCACTGTAGGACATTCATCTTTTTGTTCTTGAGCCACTCCAATATTGCTTTGGCCTTGTGCTTGGGATCATTGTCCTGCTGAAAGGTGAATTTCCTCCCAAGCTTCAGTTTTTTAGCAGACTGAAGCAGGTTCTCTTGCAGTATTTCCCTGTATTTTGCTCCATCCATTCTTCCTTCAATTTTAACAAGATGCCCAGTCCCTGCTGATGAGAAGCATCCCCACAGCATGATGCTGCCACCACCATACTTCACTGTAGGGATGGTGTGTCTTGAGGCATGGACAGTGTTAGGTTTGCGACAACATAAAACCAATGTCACCTTACAATAATTGATTTTGAGTTTCAGTGTTTTAAAATAAAATATCAAACAGAACGAAATTTCAATGTACCATTTGTAATTCAATAATATGAGAGAATTGGTCAGGGGTCTGAATACTTTTGCAAGGCAATATATATATATATATATATATATATATATATATATATATATATATATATATATATATATATATATATATATATATATATATATATATAAACAAACAAACAAACAAACAAAGTGATATAAATAAGCAAGTGCTCTGGCTTTTCTGTTCCTTACCACATCATGGGTCGTTATCGCTGTGTTACCTGTTTAACAATGTGAGCAATAATCCTGACACTATCAGTGAACTAGAGCGACCATTTTGAAGAGAGCTTTGAAACCAACTTTATAAAAGTGTAAAAAGTTGTCAGGATATTAACAAATGAAAAGAAAAAATACAGATATGTTATTTAAACAGTTATAGCAACATGTAACACTAGATTTTTCAGAACCTTGCTACTTACTCTTTAAGATCCAGTAATTGTATTAAACTGGTTGTTCCCATGCAGGGTATCAGCAGTTTTGGGTCATCACTCATTTCAGTTTCTAGCAGCCAATGACTGGAATGAGTGAACAAAAGTTCAAATTAAAACATATCTGAGGTTGCTTTTAGCCATAGGGACTTCTAGCACCTAATATAGGAATGTGCACATGTATTATACCACCTCAAGATTTATCATTTATATCCTTTATATACCTGCCTCCATAAAAACCTCAGCGTGTGAGAATTTCTATTTCCTCTCAGTAATCAGTGATATAGAAACAATAGGTACTTGTGTGTGAAAATATTAGACCACTTTGTGTTCAGTTAGCCATCTTCAACTTCTAAAATACTTCAGTTACAGTGGTTTGATTTCATGTGCACAACAATTCAAAACAGAAGCAATGGGGCATTATAATACATGTGCACACTACTGTATAAACACGTTTTCTTTTTGATACAACACAAAAAAACCCTAAATACAGACTCCAAAAGGGTAAATGACAGCAGACAGAGTTAATACAACACAGTACTGTTAAAGAGAGGACAGAACAGGACATGCCTTTTAGGGTTTCATGAATTTATTTACAGCTCATTATTAGCTACACAGACTTGGATATTGACATCCAGCTACATTGAGTTTTACAATAAGTTGTTAACATTGAAGTCACGGTGGTTTGTTCAATTAAAAAAATAAATAAAAAAATAATAATAAAAATAAAATCATAACAACAATCAAAGCAACATTCAAAGAAAATAAGGGGACACACATATTTACAAATGGGTTCTTAACTTCTAATCTACAAAATGAATGTTAATTCCAGTTAATGTGCAAACTAAACTGAATAGCTGCAAAGATGAATCAGTTCTGCTCTTTTCCCAGGAGAGGTCACATATTTTGTTTCATTGTGAAATGTATTCACGCTCATGGATGTTAAACAGATGGTACAGGAGACCGACAGATGTTTATCCCCTGGGTTGGGAAGAAGCACCTCTTTCTTAAGGGATGAAGGAAGGGGCAGTTCAGTCTCAGTGTCTCAAACCTGCCTGGGACTGGAGGGACCACCCTTTCAGTTAGCAGATGAGAGAGGGGGAGAAGTTCAATCTATGCCTCAAGCCTGTCCTGAATTGATGGGACAATTTTTTCAATGAGGGGGGAAGGGGAGGGACCAGTTCAATCTGTAGGACTCAAGCCTGTCCTGGACTGGAGGGACCACCTGAAGTTGAGGGAACACAAAGCCATTTTGTGGCTTGGAACTTCGTTTCAGGCCACTGCATGGCACACCAGGGGAGAGTTGGGGTTTGATACAATAACCTCAAACTCGGTCTCCCGATCTCCTGTTCCTGAAAAAAGTGGCTTTGTGCTCCCTCAGCTTTAGAGGATGAGGGAGGGTGAAGTTCACGCCTCAAGCTAGACTGGAGGTAGCACCATTCCTCAATGAATTATTACATGATCAAAAATATACAATGCTGGCATTTAATTATCAGGGTTTTATACAGGTTTTTTGGAGTACAAATTTGTTTAAAAGCACAATTAGAATGTGTAAGAGCCGATTAATTTTTTCCCCCCCTGTTAGAAACTATTAACCCATTAAGTACCAATTACATTTATTTGAAAAACCTCAAAACACAAGCTGTGTTTATGTAATGGGATACATTCCAAATCAATATTTCTCACAGAAAAAAAAAAAATCCTTCGTTTTGGCTACGAACTGCTGCATCCTATTTTTGAGGACAGTCTAGTTAGACATGCCCATAATCAGATCAGTGAAATTTCACGTCGGCTATGAAGCTCAGCACACAGAAAATGGAGCTTTATCATCACTGTGGATGGGAAATACACCATGAAAGGTATCATTTTAGGCTTTGGTTATATTGTCATAAAAGCATCTGGGCTATATTTGCAAAATTAACCGTTACATTTAGACTTAAATTACTATCATTTTGTTAATTGCAAAAGTTATCATAATAGTTTGAAAATAAAAAAAAACAAGTAGATGCCAGTTAAAAATGCTCCAAAACAAAATTACAAAAGTAGCTTGTCCTCAAATTAGGGCAGTGGCTCTTAATGGGTTAATGTACTGCAATAGGTCCCTGAGATTAACAGGGTTACGTTCTGTCGTTGTCAAAATACGCCACTGAAAGTCAGAGCAATGCCCTCGCCTTTCTTCGAAGATAAAATATTGTATTGCGTGTAACAAAAGTTCTTTCACCTGCCCACCAGTCCGTTCATTAGCATGATTATTATTCAGAATCGAGACCAAGGGCACACAGTACAGAGGGTCGGAATTCATTTAAATGGATATTGGGGCTTGATTTCATTATAGAAACAATACAGTTTAGGTACAGTGACCTGAAATGCCTTCTTTCTTGTGTGTGATTTGTACAAATACCAATGTCCGTTTAAATGAAAACTAAGAGACTGAAGATCGGTAGACCATCTCATCACACGCACAAAATTCATGCCCTGATTTATTAACCAGAAAACCACTGAGACCAGAAGATTTATCCTGGCAACAAAACAAGGCGAACAAAGAAAAAATTTCAACTACAAAATAAGAAAAGTTTGGGAACGAGGAAAGGCCATTGGGCCCATCAAGGCTCGTCCCTTGTTAGCACACCATTCTGCGGGGAAGGAACGCTAGACTTTTTTTCAATGTGCACCGATGAGCATACCAGAAAAGACAAAATAATGATTACAATTTATAACAGTCTGACCTCGGCACAGCTTGGGAGTCTTGCTTTGCAAATCAACTACCTGACATATTCGAAACCTGAGCACTTTTATCCACGAAAATCAGGAAGCTGCATTGCAGGACACTACTCACTGCAGAACTTTTAATATACAACATCTAGCTTATAAAATTGTAAAAAGGAAGGAAAGCAAAAAAAAAAAAAAATAAAGCCACGGTTTACCAGTTTCTAATGCAATACAACTGTTTATTGGGCATTACCTTCATGTTAACCTTGTCTGTATGGTAGCTTTTCGTTTCAACTATCAACTACCACTTGGCAATGCCCTCTATTGCTTGAAGTAATGCCCTCTAGCTATGACTGTGTGTATAATGCCCTCATGTCATGGTTCTATTGTTTCCCTAGTGCTGGCTGCAAATTAAAATTAATAGTGCAAACATAACATTAGATGTTGAAACATCTGAACACAGAACATGTAATACATATATAAACAAAAGTGCAAAAGAAAACAATAAATGTTGTCAGTTTAAAAAAATAAAGGGAACAATTTTAAACGAGCTCGCTTTGCCACAGGTTAAGTTTGAAATGTGAAACAGTAACTGTAACAGAGGAACCATATATATTGGAACATAAGAACATTTACGAAGGAGATTCCTAGAAGCTGACTGATCTCAGAACTTTGTCAAGTGATTCTGCCTAAACATGACTAATCCCATTCCATCCCCTCACCCCTCTCTGTGTGTAGAAGTGTCTTCTTCACTCGCTCTGTCCTAAGTCTCCACTTAATTTGTAAATGTGTCCTCTGATCCTGATTTCTGTGTATCAAAGCATTAGCAATTCATGCCAGAACTGTTTAAAAAAAAAAAAAAAACAGTTTTGGAAAATGAGTTTAACATGTGTGTAACTCATCATTTGAATATTTGGAAAAGCAAGTGCACTGTATTAAATACAGTTCATTTAAGTTTCGTAATCTTATTTTTGGGGTAACGCGTGTGATTATTAGCGATTAGGAGGGGCATCCGTTTGCTTTTTAGACTGACAACAGTCAGGCACAACAGTCGTACACATTTCTAGCAAATCCACTAGATGGCGCCAACCTCAAGTTCTTGTCTTGGAGACCCTGACACTCCAGGCTTAGCAGGTTCATTATTTAACAAAATTGGAAGGTTTTACGGTTTGAAGAGAGTACTTTGAGCACGGATGGAACAAAAACCTGCACTGGAAGGTCTCACGATTGGGGTAAAAAAGAAATGTGCAGAAGTAGGCTTCCGGGTGTGGTGTGTAGAAAGGCATACACCAACGGCTTCTGATTTTCGGTGTTTTACCCCGATCTTTCTCTTCTCCTTTAAAAATGTAATTGATACCTATTAAGCCATTTGTGTATCTCAATCACAACTGAGAAACGCGCGAATAGTAAAATTGATTTAATTCAGTTTTTTTTTATATTTCTGTGAAACAAACTAAATGGGCTTTTAAAATCGCGAGTCTTTTCATTTAAAAGCAGAAGAGATTCATCTTTATTAATGTATGCACAGTTATGCATAATGATCGTAATCAAGTGCGTCCAGCATAACATTTTTCATTATAGCTTTAATAAAGATTAGTCTTGTTTGTACTGTGAAAATTGTTTTATAAGTCAATTTTCTAGGCATTTTTGCAGGGCCCTTAAAAGGGGGGAGAGACTAATACACCTGTGTGATGTGTGTGCCGGTGTGTTAATATTAAACTACTGTACCAGTGCCACAGTGGGATTACTACAGCCATGGTTATGGCTCACAAAAACTTAACTGTCAACATCCCGATTTTTAATTTTTTTTTTTTTTTTTTTTTTTTCAGGATCTATTCAGGTCATGTTGCTAGGCAGCAACACAAAACCACTGTTCTAATTAAAAGTTTTAATTTGTTACTCTCAATACCCTTAATCATTTTGAATGTTAAACACAAGCTTTCAGTCTCTTGACTGACCTGTTCTTGAAAACGTCACAGCTATATTGCTTCACTGTTAACACAATAGCTGTCAGTCTCTATGAATTTCCTTATTCCCACCCTCCCGAGCCATTGATTTGTCAACATTCAGACTGAACCCGCCCCTGGGATACATAGCAAACAGCTATTGGTTAGAAAACTTAAAAGTGTTCTGTTCATTGTATCTGCAATGCTATAATAATGCAGGTGACAGACTGGATAAAGTAGGATAGTCAGAATAGAAATAAGATGCTACGCAACAGGTTTGAAATTGCGCGTTTTTGAATTTGCCAAAATACGTTACATCGTAATGACAGTTCGCGACTGGAGATGAAACGACAAACTTAAAAAAGACAAACTTAAAAGACAAAGAGGAAAGTGCTTATGGCCCCCTGTAGAAAACATTTTGTTTGAATGGAGTACTTTGAATGCCTTTAATACATACTGTAACTTGTTCTGCATGTCACTGTTGTGGCCGTGCCCATATAGAGAAGTGATACAATAAGCGTGTCACCTGCCGTACTTAATTGTATGACAGAAAGCCTGGCCAGGCATTAAATTTGATGTTTTTTCATTTGTTCTAATATAAGAAGGGGGAAAAAATGAACGGCGGAAGGCCTGTAATTACGCCGTCTTGTTCTATTGGTCACGCCTTTTTTTTTGGGCATATTTATTCGTCGGTAGCGGGAGTTTGAGAGCGTCACTTTCCTTACCTGTGTGTTGTTCGGTGAGATGTCAGGTTCCTGCTCGGCGTGGTGTTCCGTGTTTAAATAGTTGCCATGTGGGAGTTTATAATAGTTTTTAGTCGGGATGCTTTCAATGTAAGAGCGTGTGATTATTGTGATAGGTTTCTTGAACACAGTGTTTTTAAATGAATACTATCATGGCGCTACACTGAAGCATATGGGCTGGCTAATGGATGCAGAAGCTGTTTTTTTCTTTCTGTTCTGGAGTGATGCAGCGGAACCTACCAGAGTTTAAAATACAGTGATTCAGCTCATCATTTCAAGTTCAACATCGGGTGAGATCCACTTGGTTTTTCTTTTATTTGGGGTTACTGGCTTCAGTAACGCTGATGGATTGTGTTTTTGATCGGACTATTTTTTGTTTTTTTGTTTGCTGGACTCTTTTGGTTTTTTGTTTTTCATTTTATTATATTCGAGACTTTGTTGTGGATTGTTCGTTCTACCTAAGGAGCTTACCAAGGGTTTCTTTTTCGCTTGGAAACAATGGACATTGTTTTGATGATTTACAACTTGCAACGTCTGGATGTTATTAGCTACTCCTAAATGTCTAGTTTAGTATTACTGTGTATATTTTTACTTTGTTTTTGTGGTACAAGGGTGATCACACGCTAAATTGAAAGGTGCCGCTGAGAGTAATTACGGAGAGAACGGCTGTTAAACTTTTTAATGGTTACTAACCTGCCTTAAAGTACCAATACAAAGAAACTCTGAAACCAATTGTTGGTGTGCTTAATTGTTTAATTTCATTGAGGTTAACCAGGTCCTATTCAATTCTTCATGCTGTTACTACATGCGGGGTGTACATTAAACATATTTGTAAAGTTCGAATCAGTGTGTGTGACCTTGGTGTTCCACGCTGGCAGACAGTTTTTCTGTTAAAATATTTCATTAGTTGTGAATATAGGACAGTAATTTGGGGTGTTTATCTGAGACCCCTTATAATTGGTGAATTCTAAAAGCTGTTCTGTTACACTGTAACACAGTGGTACACTTAAAGTATGTGTATGGTTATGGTTCTGATTAACAAAACAAAATGAATGTATTTGTACAGCTGGAAATTGAATGCAATTGTACTGCACCGTATGCAACGCTAAAATGTTTTGTTTACTAGTTATTAGATGGTTCACCATTTAGTTTATTTATTTTTTGATTTTTAATTGTGAAGCAGCACAGTTTCATACTTTTCTTTTAAATTTGAATTAATCTAACAAATTTGTAAAAGCCAATGCAGCAGGAACTATAGTCTATGGTTTTGGAAAGAAACATTCAGTAAAGCGAAGATATGTTCTTGAACTTGTTTGGGTACTTGATAAGCTAAAATAAAATACCGGTAGGCTAATGCAGATGTGATGTGGGCTGTATAACTTGATTTTATGCTCTTAATTATTCTTTTCAAAATTTTACACATTTTGAAAAAATCGGAATAGTTTCTAGCAATTGAACTAAAAACACTGTAAAATTATTAATGGAATAAAATGTTGCAAACAAGGGTTATTTTGAAACTAAACCTGTGTATTTTTCTTTATTTAAAATCAGTGTTAAGCATTGTGACAGGGCTGAGGTGCCCTGTACATTTTGTTTATTTATTTTTAGATCGGCGGAGGCCTGTGCAGTATGTTTTTGTATTTGTTAGTTTATTTTTTATGTTGGCGAAGCACCGTATGTTATTTTGTATTAGGACGGCGTTGCCGATTGTTTTGTTTAGCGTGGATGGGTAGCCCCATCGACAACACAATTAATAAACCCGTGCAGATTGTGGCCGAGGGGTAATAGGATTATTACCAATTAGTTAAACCCCTCGGCCATGATATAAAAAGCCTGCAGCTCTCGGCACTCGAGGTTGGGTGTTAGAGAAGAGAGAGCGAGCAGAGAGGCGATTTAAAGAGAAACGAAACTTAATTAACATAGGAACAGTGAAGGCAATCTGCCCAGCCTGACCTGTGTTGGATTATTATTTATTTCTGTGTTCGAGATTTGTTTGTGTTTGAACTATTTATTTTGCTCTGTGAGCACGTGTTCTTTTTGTTTAAACTTTTGGTTTATTTTTGTGTTGTGCTGAATAAAAACGGCACAGCCTTTACCTGCAGTACTTCCCTGGTGTCAGTTTTCCTTCCTGCTCCTGCCTGTAGTCAGACCAGTCAGTCAGCCTGTCACAAGCACGTATGAAAAAAAAATCAAATTGTAAAAAAAAAAAAAAAGTATTTTAAAAACACAAAAAAAGGTGTTTTCATAAAACTGAACTCTCCAAAAGGGGGGAGCGACGTTTACGTTAGTGCGACCTATACAACGATTTTCCCAGTTCGTTATGCTTGTAAATGAAAAATTAAAGACTTACGATTTAAAAGCCTGTTTAGTGGTTTCACAGAAGAAACCCAATATTAAATCAGTTTTACTATGAACAAGTTTCTCATTCTTAAAAGTAGAGCATAAAAAAGTCGGGGTACAACACAAAATCAGAAGCCCTACGTATACCCAATGCCAAGAGTAAAGGGTTTGAATGACCTTAGTCCCCTAGACCCCCTGACCACCTCACGAAAAGGCTTTCTCTTCTGTGCCTCGTTCTGTTCCCCTCTTCCTCCTCCTGAGAACGTGCTGCTTTTTTTATGCAAAGTTCTGCACTGGCTGGCTGACCCTCATACAGGCCCAGTAGCAGGCTCGGCCCATGCAGATGACCGTCAGTAGAATGACCATGGACCAGGACGCGTAGATTCCACCGTACTGTTGAGCAGGCTTCCACGTGCCAGCCTGAGAACAAAGAACACAGGGCGTGAGACTTGATATACTGCAATACATCTGTCGGAACCATGTCTTTGAACTCATCTTTCATACACTCGGTCATTTCCACTTGACAGTTTTAATATACAGTCAGCACTCGGATATGCGTTACCCAGAAATACACACACACACACACACACACACAAGGAAAGAAAGACAGTTAACTTACTACAAGTCCACCAGCAGTGATGGCAAACAGGAGACCCAACAAGAAGCACCACAAGCATCTCTTACGAGGGTATCTTCTCCCAATTGAGGACCTGCAACACAGCAAACAAGATCATTAAAGCTACAAACAAGTACATTTACAAAGAGATGCACACCACAAATGTAACGATCTATCCAGAAGCTAACTGCAAAACTGGTTAACAACAACAACAACAACAACAACTCAAATTTCTAGAGCGGCTTTCATCACAAGGATCCCACAGCACACACACACAAAACAATTAAACCAGTGCTTAAAAACAATCCAATACGGAACTGAATAAAACCATTAAAAGGAGATTTTTTTTTAAATTACATAAATAAATACAACAATTAAAAGTCTAAAACACATTAATTATTTGCTTGCAAAGAAAAAACAAAAAAAAACAAACAAAAAAAAAAACACACACAGACTACCTGCAGTATAAGGCAACCCCCATGTAAGGTGGTGGTGGTGGTGGTGGTGTTATTTCTATACATATTTTCGAAAGCATTTGCAGTTCAATGGTATTTGTGTGAATTACCTAGTATCAGGCAGTTGTATTTGTTAACCACTGCTCTACAAGCGCTCGGAGCTGCAAAGGACTTTGGGGTCGGAAAACAAGATGTGGCACAAGCGACATACTTTAATCTATTCTATAAAATAAACTTTACTGCTTATACCTTATTGAATAGTCTATATGGCCGCTCGTGTTTCTGTTAAAGGGAATAGTGTCCCCCTGACTTTGCAATAAATATCACAAGTAAATAATCATAGCTTTACAAGATCTGATCGTTAATATCACTTACACTTTTCTGCAGTGGGGGCAGCGTGCTAATGTCCTGTCCGTGAATTCTGTCCACTGAAAGAAACAAAAAGCAAGAACATTTTGTATGTAGGTCTATAAATCAGCGATTCAACAAAAAAAATGCAGACCACGATCTGTTAAATTGATTAATCCTCATTTCACAATAAGAGAACACAATTGTAACTACTTACAATAAATTATAACTTTTTGAAAAAATGTAACTTGTTACCAGTTACAAATAATTACTTCAGGTACAGTTGACATGTTTTGTGGTTTGGTCCTGGTTTCTCTGCTGCGCTTCTAGAATAAAAAAGTTACACGTATTTGACGCGAGTCGTTCACACCGTCTGCGATGGGCGACACTGAAGCGATACGATTTAAATTAGGACTGGTGTCTATTTTTACGATTTTGTCGCACGGCAGCTAGGGAACTGACCAATGAAGTACAGCTTCCCTAGCATGCCTTCAGTACACAATGGCGGAAGAAAACATAATTCTTCCAGTATCAACATACCTTGAGCTGTACCATAAAAGGACACAAATTATAAAGACACAGCAACGAGGAACAGCATCTGGCAGTCCATTTCCAGGGAACTGGATATAGTGGATGTGTATGATTTTGTTTACCTTTAATGAAATAAGTATTCTGGAAAGTTATTATGTATTCTACATTTTTATTAGCTGTATAACAGGACTATCACATGTGTTATTTTTTCCAGCTGATGATACAATTAGAGAAGAGTCGCCTATCACATCGTGCGCACCTGTCACTGCGAAAGTATCATTTTATCGTGGGATAAATCGCATCGCTTCTGGTGTGTGGAGACCTTAAGTAGCAGGGTTCCAAAAAATAAAGTGTTAAGGTCTGATTACAGTGAGAGCGGTAAGCCGTGCAGATTTTCATATTACACTGGAGGCGGGAAACCTTGCAGTATATGTACATTGATTATCACATGCTAATCTTGAGAAAAAATTAATTTGATGAAGGATGTCAAGAAATAAAGGTTAAATATATTTGTGCATGTGTATTTAAAAAAAACAAAACACAGTGTTTCACCTGTCTAGCATTCTCCAGAGTGACTATTATATTTATATTAATACACATTACACTATTATAATGATATATATCTATATATATCTATATCTATCTATCTATCTATCTATATATCTATATATATATATATATATATATATATATATATATATATATATATATATACAGTACTGTGCAAAAGTTTTAGGCAGGTGTGAAAAAATGCTGTCAAGTAAGAATGCTTTCAAAAATAGACATGTTAATAGATTATATTTATCAATTAACTAAATGCAAAGTGAGTGAACAGAAGAAAAATCTAAATCAAATCCATATTTGGTGTGACCACCCTTTGCCTTCAAAACAGCATCAAGCATCAATTATTCTAGGTACACTTGCACACAGTTTTTGAAGGAACTTGGCAGGTAGGTTGGCCCAAACATCTTGGAGAACTAACCACAGTTCTTCTGTGGATTTAGGCAGCCTCAGTTGCTTCTCTCTCTTCATGTAATCCCAGACAGACTTCGATGATGTTGAGATCAGGGGCTCTGTGGGGCCATACCATCACTTCCAGGACTCCTTGTTCTTCTTTACGCTGAAGATAGTTCTTAATGACTTTCGCTGTATGTTTGGGGTCGTTGTCATGCTGCAGAATAAATTTGGGGCCAATCAGATGCCTCCCTGATGGTATTGCATGATGGATAAGTATCTGCCTGTACTTCTCAGCATTGAGGAGACCATTAATTCTGACCAAATCCCCAACTCCATTTGCAGAAATGCAGCCCCAAACTTGCAAGGAACCTCCACCATGCTTCACTGTTGCCTGCAGACACTCATTCGTGTACGCTCTCCAGCCCTTCGCGAACAAACTGCCTTCTGCTACAGCCAAATATTTCAAATTTTGACTCATCAGTCCAGAGCACCTGCTGCCATTTTTCTGCAGCCCAGTTCCTGTGTTTTCATGCATAGTTGAGTCGCTTGGCCTTGTTTCCACTTCGAGGTATGGCTTTTGGCCGCAAGTCTTCCATGAAGGCCACTTCTGACCAGACTTCTCCGGACAGTAGATGGGTGTACCAGGGTCCCACTGTTTTCTGCCAGTTCTGAGCTGATGGCACTGCTGGACATCTTCCGATTGCGAAGGGAAGTAAGCATGATGTGTCTTTCATCTGCTGCAGTAAGTTTCTTGGCCGACCACTGCGCCTACGGTCCTCAACGCTGCCTGCTTTCTTTGTGCTTCTTCAAAGAGCTTGGGCAGCACATCTGGAAACCCCTGTCTGCCTTGAAATTTCTGCCTGGGAGAGACCTTGCTGATGCAGTATAACTACCTTGTGTCTTGTTGCTGTGCTCAGTCTTGCCATGGTGTATGACTTTTGACAGTAAACTGTCTTCAGCAACCTCACCTTGTTAGCTGAGTTTGGCTGTTCCTCACCCAGTTTTATTCCTCCTACACAGCTGTTTCTGTTTCAGTTAATGATTGTGTTTCAACCTACATACTGAATTGATGATCATTATCACCTGTTTGGTATAATTGTTTAATCATACACCTGACTATATGCCTACAAAATCCCTGACTTTGTGCAAGTGTACCTAGAAGAATTGATGCTGTTTTGAAGGCAAAGGGTTGTCACACCAAATATGGATTTGATTTAGATTTTTATTCTGTTCACTCACTTTGCATTTAGTTAATCGATAAATATAATCTATTAACATGTCTATTTTTGAAAGCATTCTTACTTTACAGCATTTTTTCACACCTGCCTAAAACTTTTGCACAGTGACACACATTATACACATTTTATCTGCACGTGAAGTGAAGTGATGTGCAATCCCGTGCCTAAATACAATTACATCTTAAACACACGTGAAACACACACCCGTTTATATCCCGTGTACCAATCGCTATACACCAACATTAACACATGCAACATGCAACATATAACACACACATGCACACAGGGGCGGGGCACATTGCCACATATACCCCCCCTTGTGCGCAGCACACATGGCCTCAACGGCCACCTCCCCTTAAAACCCAGCAGTCCAGGACAAAGTCTCGGGCTGGGAAGGGAGGCTTCAGTGGGCCCATGGCTGGCCATGCTGTCAGCACCCCTGCCGGTAATGGCACGGCTGACAGCATGCTGGTCCACTCCTGCAGCGAAACTGCTGCTGGGGATGCTGGTCTCCTGACCTCTCCCCTTTCTTCAGTAGCCGGTAGCTCCCTCCTGTGGGGCTCCGCCACAAGAACTCCTGCAGCGAAACTGCTGCTGGGGAAAGTGGTCTCCTGACCTCTCCCCTGTCTTTGTAGCCGGTAGCTCCCCTTTCTGGGGCTCCGCCACCGCACTCCTGTGGTGGAGGTGCGGGAAACAGAGACAGCTCCTGCTGTTCTGCTCCTGGCAGTGGCGGAGGCAGAGGCAGCTCCTGCTCCTCTGCTCCTGGCTGTGGTAGAGGCAGCTCCTGCTCCTCTGCTCCTGGCAGTGGCGGAGGCAGAGGCAGCTCCTGCTGCTCTGCTCCTAGTGGTGTCGGAACCAGCAGGTATTCACCCTCTGCTGGTGGAGGTGGGAGGGGCAAGCAGTCCTCCCACGACAATGAAGCGGAACCAGCAGGTATTCACCTTCTGCTGGTGGAGGTGGGAGGGGCAAGCAGTCCTCCCACGACAAAGGCGGCGGAACCAGCAGGTACTCACCCTCTGCTGGTGGAGGAGGCAGAGGCAGCTCCTGCTGCTCTGCTCCTGGTGGAAGCGGTTGGGGTGGTGGAGGCAGAGGCAGCTCCTGCTGCTCTGCTCCTGAAAGTGTCGGAGGCAGCTCCTGCTCCTCTGCTCGGGCGGTGGCGGAGGCAGAGGCAGCTCCTGCTGCTCTGCTCCTAGTGGAGGAAGCGGTGGAGGTGGGAGCAGCGTGTAGTCTCCTGGCGATGGAGGTGCGAGCAGCGTACAGTCTCCTGGCGATGGAGGTGCGAGCAGCGTGTGGTCTCCTACTGTTGCAGGGGACTGGTGCAGCTCCGCCTCTCTTGCAGGGGACTGGTGCGGCTCTCCCGCTCTTGCAGGGGACTGTGGTGGAGGCAGAGGCAGCTCCTGTTCCTCTCTCCGGGTGGTGACGGTGGGGAAGTGATACCAGCAGACGTTCACACTCTGCTGGTGGATGGGAACCCAGCAGGCATTCACCCTCTGCTGGGGACACGGGGACAGCAGGCATTCTTCCTCTGCTGGTGGACACGGGGACAGCAGGCATTCTTCCTCTGCTGGTGGACACGGGGACAGCAGGCATTCTTCCTCTGCTGGTGGACATGGGGACAGCAGGCATTCTCCCTCTGCTGGTGGACATGGGGACAGCAGGCATTCTCCCTCTGCTGGTGGAGGTGGAACCAGCAGGCATTCTCCCTCTGCTGGTGGAGGTGGAACCAGCAGGCATTCTCCCTCTGCTGGCAGCTTGGGTCCTAGGGCTGTGGAAGCCCGACTTCCCTCTCTTTGGGCTGTGGGCGCACCGACTCCTCCCTTTTGGGCTGTGGACACACCGACTCCTCCCTTTTGGGCTGTGGACGCACCGACTCCTCCCTTTTGGGCTGTGGACGCACCGACTCCTCCCTTTTGGGCTGTGGACGCACCGACTCCTCCCTTTTGGGCTGTGGACGCACCGACTCCTCCCTTTGGGCTGTGGGCGCACCGACTCCTCCCTTTTGGGCTGTGGACGCACCGACTCCTCCCTTTTGGGCTGTGGACGCACCGACTCCCCCCTCTTGGGCTGTGGACGTTCGGGCTCCTCCCACTCAGGCGCAGGACGTTCGGGCTCCTCCCACTCAGGCGCAGGACGTTCGGGCTCCTCCCACTCAGGCGTAGGACGTTCGGGCTCCTCCCACTCAGGCGTAGGACGTTCGGGCTCCTCCCACTCAGGCGTAGGACGTTCGGGCTCCTCCCACTCAGGCGTAGGACATTTGGGCTCCTCCCCTTTGGGCGCTAGAGAGGACAACAGCCTTGTTAGTAGCGGGGCAGGGCACCTTTTTAACACCGCCTGCAACTGCTGCGCTGATGTTACTCTGGGCCCCCCTTGCTTCTCCTGATCCAGCAGCCAGTCGATCACCTCCTCTGACACTGGCCTGCAGGATGGGTGCTGCTGTTGCTTCCTCTCTAGCGTCTTTCCTCCCTCCATTTCTCCAAAAAAAATCCATTTTTTTTTTCTTTTTCTCTCCAAAAAAACACACGGTACTCCTGCTCTGGTCTGAGTCTTGGAGGCGCTGGTAATCCCACGATGACACCACGTGTCACAAAGACGGCTGACAGTGGGTGACGTCAGACCAGAAACAGGAAGTAACACACAACAGACAGTGAGGTTGGTGAAGCTGAGCACTTGGTTGTGCTCAGCATTTAATATTAACGGAAAATAAAAGGTTTAAACACAAAAACAGCACACGGCACTTTCGCCAAAATAAACAGATAAACAAAGCGAACACACACTTAGACAAACTGGTGCACGGAGACAAACAAACACGGTGAGTACAAACTAACTATTCATTCTTACTTATACTTTAATCTACTCCTTCTCCACACCCGTTCTCCACTCACGAACACCCAACCCCGAGTGGGTGAAAACATGCAGCTTTTATGCAGTTGTACCAAGACTCGATTGCTAATCAATCATTCAATCGGAGTCTCGGTACAACTGCACGTGAATTAACTAAGTGCAATCCCGTGACACACATTATACACATTTTATCTGCACGTGAAGTGAAGTGATGTGCAATCCCGTGCCTAAATACAATTACATCTTAAACACACGTGAAACACACACCCGTTTATATCCCGTGTACCAATCGCTATACACCAACATTAACACATGCAACATGCAACATATAACACACACATGCACACAGGGGCGGGGCACATTGCCACAGGCCCCCACAGAGCCCTGATCTCAACATCATCGAGTCTGTCTGGGATTACATGAAGAGAGAGAAGCAACTGAGGCTGCCTAAATCCACAGAAGAACTGTGGTTAGTTCTCCAAGATGTTTGGGCCAACCTACCTGCCGAGTTCCTTCAAAAACTGTGTGCAAGTGTACCTAGAAGAATTGATGCTTGATGCTGTTTTGAAGGCAAAGGGTGGTCACACCAAATATGGATTTGATTTAGATTTTTCTTCTGTTCACTCACTTTGCATTTAGTTCATTGATAAATATAATCTATTAACATGTCTATTTTTGAAAGCATTCTTACTTTACAGCATTTTTTCACACCTGCCTAAAACTTTTGCACAGTACTGTGTATATATATCTATATCTATATCTATATTGAATAACATACCGCTTTGTAGTTTTCCATATACTGTAATGTTTGTCACTACTATTATGGCTTCCGGTAAATTTTTAATTATCAATACCAAGCCCAATAATACATGTGACACACTGTAAACAAATTGATAAATTCTTGGAAGTATTGTCCACCTCTTGCTCAATCAGCATCAGTGGTAGATAATTATAACACTACCCTCTGTAATATCTTAGATACAGTTGCACCTATCAGTAATTTTTATAGATTTTCACCATGGTTTAATGATACAACACGCATACTTAAAAACAAACAGGTCGTAAACTAGAACGTAGTGTTCTGCGATACCTCATTTAGGAAGCATCGATACAACGCCATGCACAGTATCACGATACTTGATACAATCTACAATTGGATCTTATGTCCATTACACGTTAAATGGCTGCCAATTTATTTATTTTTTTAAGTGCAAAGTGCATAGAGGCTAATACATAGTTAATAATGCTACAGCACTGTAAAATGCTAACTGTTTAAATCTTTCCAGTTGCAGTGTATTCAAAAGGCCATTGCCACAGACAATAAAATTCAAATAAAACTGGTAAGAAAGCGCAACACTTAGCTTCAAATACTCCAATTACAAGGAATCTCACGGAGCATCAAAAGAAACTTATCACTATTATAACACATTTATTTTCGAAAAAAAAAAAAAAATATATATAAATGCTGGACATTGACTAAATGTTTTTGGTTTCTTTTTAATCACTCGATCATTCATCCTTGACCATGACACCTTTGAGTGACTATGACTGAAGCATATCCACGTAAATCACCAAATTAGCGAGACAGTTGATTGGACACTGGATACGGAGTGATTGCTGCTGTTGAATTGCAAGCTTGAATAAAAGCAAAAAAGAAAATCACAGAAAAAAAAACAAAAACAATGTCTGTCAAGAAGGCAGCCTTCCGATGCGTTCGGCATGTTGGAGGCTGGACTAGGGCAGTGCTGTGGCTCACCGTCTTGGGTGCTTACAGCCAGCGATTTCAAACCTGGCGAGACAGTATAACCAGACACATTCTGTCAATGACAGGCCACCAACTGGGAGACCAAGAGTCACCACACCTGCCCAAGATTGACAGATCATTTTGCAGCATCTTCATGATGTCAATTGTTAATCATCAGCACAATAAAAAGTCACTGCACCTGCTCTAAAACAGAGTTTGTCATTTTTCGATCACATCTAGCGAATTTTATCCAAGTATAAGTAATACGTTTTTTTTGATGCTCAGTATATACAAAACAAAATAACACAGAAATACTTTCCTTGAAGCAGACTTTTTATAACTCGGCTAGATGTTTTACATTCAGGGGTATCTTAGAAGTGCCCTAAAAATGTGAGTAAGGAATGAAAAAATGAAGCACTGTTGGGTAAGCTGATTCACTCGGGTACTGCAAGAAATGGCTTGATGAGGTTCTTGCTTTCATCAATAAACAACCAAATGAGCAAGATGGGCCAAATGGACCTCCGCTCGTTTGTAACATTTCTTATGTTCTTAGTCACATACAACATAATACCTCCATGAATCTATACTGCTCAAGTCTTTTAGTAAGTAAAATAAGAGAGTATAAGTGCTAAACTAGACTAGCCTAATTAATGTACACTGTAAAACTGTAAAAAAAAGTTAAGCATTATATTTAATGCTACGTTTCTAAAAACAAACGGGCCACTAATGTAGATGCTTTCCTCTTGCGTGCTATTAGAACAGAATTCTGTTGAAGCGTTTTCAAGCCAAATGTCTCCATCAAAACAACGTCCCGACGTACCTTAAAGAAGAACAGAAGGCATTTTACTAGCGAGGAGGCTATTCGGCCCATCACGTTTGGTTGTTGATCTTGCAAGGAAAGTAAATTAGACAAGAGACAACCACTCTGGCTACTGTAATAAACTGCAAGTGCTTTTTTATTGCTTTCATGCTGAACCTGCAGCCGACTGCATTGGCAGACTTTTGCAGTGTGAATTCGGAAGCTTCTAAAGGTCCTGTGCTTTCCTCTACAGATGAAGTGTCACATTAATCCTGTCATTGGTTTTCCTACAGATACGCTAGTAATGAAGTCTGTATTCACCCTGGTCCTTCCATCGCTAATGCATGCGATTCAAAACATAGGGGTTTCACAGCTATCACACATACACATAAAATACTGATTACCAGAAAATCCAAAGAATATAAAAACACTGCAAACATTTTTGACATGCGGTAGAGTTTTAATGGCATGTCTGCAAAGTATATTTTTGCAGCTTATAGCAAATGCACGAAATAAACAAGTATCAATGACCTCCCTTTTGATCAGCTTCTATTGCATTCCTGTTTTATTTGTTATTTTTGCTGTTAGGGTTGCCACCTTTTCCACAGAACAAACCCGCCGGCTATATTTCTGTCAGCCTCGCTCTATCAGAACTGCAGTGTACTGTAATACATTTTAACACAATACCACCAGATCAATAATCACGCAGGATGCACAGTACTGTGCTCTTGATATTTCTAGCAAATCGAACTTGCAAGCCAGAAAAATAGTAGCTACATCTTGGTAGGTTAGAGGCTAATCTTACCCGAGACAGGTAGCTGTGGTGATGAGTAACGCTGTAGTAAATCAATGCAATTTCTGAAGCAACGATCCTGTCTATGTGCTTTTTTAAATTTATTTTATTTATTTTTTTACAAATAATTTGAGCCTGAAAAGCCTGTTTGCGATGGTCAGAATTACTTTACAGCCATTGTGTCATGGCAAATTTCAAAAAGAGACAAAATGAGTCAAAATGTACTGAATTTTGGTTCGAGTTTTTCAATGTTACTAATGGCTATACCGCTAAATATGCAATGTTTATACATACATGCATATATGTGGTTTAATTACCATTATATATCGTAAGTAACCCATATTATACTGTAAAGGTTATGTATTTAATCACACGCAGATCAATGTAATGTAAAGCAGTATTCAAATGCTGGGGGCACAGCAGAATGTACAGGTCAGTGCTAAACAGTACATTTCTAATAAGACAGTGGAAATCCTTTAAGCAACTAATGTACTTTATAACTGGAAATTTTGGCTGGTATTACAGTATTGCATGTGTGAAAACTTTAACAATAAAGCCAAAACTAAAACACATTAGGATTTAAAACTGATTAATAGACTAGCAAGCACTTGACTTGCAAAATCAGTTTTTATACGGTGCAGAACTAATTTATTTTAGCATATTGTTTAGGGACTTTGCGATACCAGCACGGTGGATAGTAGTATCTACATGTATCGACAATAACAATCCAAAGCAAATTTGCACCATTGTTACAGACTTTCTAACAAATCTGGCATAAACAATTTTTGGCTGCTAATTAACCCCTTGTAAAAAAATAAAATAACACAAAATTGTTTAACCTAAAAAAAAAAAACAGAGTCCTACAGATACCACAGTAGCAGCTACAGTTTACACAGCCTCAGAGTTTCTGATCGCATCATAAATTCCAGATTTCTTAAATCCATTGATGGCAATGTCTGTTCTGCTTTTAATTTGTTTAAGCAAATTGGCTTCATCACTCACTGCCATTCTCATATTCACTTTGACATCTGACACATTCTTTCCCTTGACCAGCGCGTGCTTCTTTAACCTGTACTGCATATCACCAGTCTGTCAGAGGGCGGGATCGCACACTGTATGCCACACTGTGATTGGTGGAAGTATTATTGGTAATCCAATTCAAACCGCCAATAAAGCCACTCCAAAATGTCCAGTTATAAGGTATGTCAAAGAAAATATTAAAGGAAGGTTGGTGTTTCTTATGCGTTTCACTTAAATCTGGACATTAGGGCGTACGGGTTTGTTAATTCCTGCCACCTGGAAACAGATGCCAATTCCTGGACTGTCCGGGTCAAACCCGGACAGGTGGCAACCCTAGATGCTTTGCACTTTTTATGTAAGTAATACACACTGGGGATTCACTTACTTAAACTAAAACAACTGAAGAAACTAGTCAAAGAAAAAAGTAAACATCAGCAAAGAGATCGGGGTGGCGATCTGAAAGATGTTTCAAGAATGGTGTTTCCTCTCTCGTTTTTCGACATTTTGGCTGTCTGCCTTCAACCAGACTGCCGTTGTCATCTGGCTGAAATCCAAAACAGCTCCACATCAAGCTTCTTTCTCTGGCATTTGCCATTACTGCTGCAGTAATTTAATTTTCCCACAACATTGAGGGTAGTTGGTCACTTCTGCTAAGCAGAAATGAGTACGCTTAATTCATATTGTTTTTAAAGCACACAATTACAAGCTTTTAAAAAAAACAAAAACACACCCTACCCTGGACTGAAAAATCGTGATACTGTGATATTTTTATTTTACCCCGATATTAGGTATCCTAGGATTTTGGAATCATGATATACCGCAGGTATCGATATACCGCGGAACACTACTTGAACATAAATGGAAAAACACCAAACTACAGGTCTTTTATTTCACCTGGAAAGATAGTCTGTTTAATTAGAAGGCTGCACTGTGTTCCACTAGATCAGCCTGCTACTCAGCCCTTATAGAAACAAATAAAGATAATCCTCAATTTTTTTTTGAAACAACAACTAAACAAACAGATCGAAAGAGTCCTCCTTATGCACCTTTTTACCAGATTTTATGAATCACTTAACAAGAAAATCATTGATGTAAGAATTCAGATTTCAGATGGTACGTTCAATTTAGAGAAGTCACCTTACAACACTAACAAATCTACTTCTTTGGGCCCTGCTACATAAGACCAAACCTTTGCATCTTTTTCCTTGATTAACCGGCCAGAATTAACCGACCTAGTTATTAAGACAAAATCCACTACATGTGCTTCAGACCCTATTCCCACTAAACTGTTTAAAAAAGTATTCTTTGACTGTTTTATTGTATTTACTGCATATTGTCTCAATCCCAAAATTCTAAGCAAAACTTTTGGCCATAGCTGTATATACCCTGTATCACTCGGTCACATAATTCTATGTTAGTTCACCCATTTTTTGTTGCCCTCAATCCAAGAAGTTCCGGCAGAACTGAAAACCATTTAAAAAGAAAGGTAAGCGGGCAGTGCGTACCAGGAAGGTGTTTCTGCAGTGCCCGCAGGTCACCCTCGCTCCCACGGGCTGTGGTTCTGGGCTGGCTGGATCGGGGTGAACAGGACCCAGGTTTATTACTCGTTTACTGCAGGAAGAGAACAAAAACAATGTTTAATCTAGGAGGCCCAGCATCCCTAATGTCACTGTTCTAAACAGTTTTGGGAGACAACTTCCAACTACAATATAGGGTAGCAATTTCCACTTTCACTGTTGGAATTATTATAATTTTTTTTTCCTATTTGTACGACAATGTCCCCTCGCTATAACGCGGGTCTCGGGGGACACACAATATGAGCGTGTGACAGAAAGACAATGATTCCTGGTGATAAATCTCCCCCCCTCCGACCTGTGAGGGTGTTAAGTAACGAGAACAGAGTACCCTGGACTGCGTGGCCTGACACTTCGTTCCTAGGGCTAAAAGGAAGTCAGTCATTTAGAAAAGGGGTGGAGCTTCGGTACATGAACTCATCGACCCGGAAGGGAAATTATGTGGCAGCCGCGGATTGGAGGAGCGCCTGCAATTGTTTACCAAGGGGTCATGAGTGACAGTATAAGCAGGGGTCGAAGTGACGTAATCTGTTCCTTCGTTTTGGTTTATGGAAAATAACCCGGAAGGACCTGTGCTTTGTGTATCTGTATCGCGAGTGTTTGTTTGTTTAGTCTAACTGTTTCTTGTTATCATTAGATGGCTAACACGTTCTGGAGCTGTCGCCAGAGGCCAACACAAACACAGAACAGCACTGCACTTGTATCACAAATAACTGTAACACATATCCGACTAAAATACAAAATAAAGTAACTCCCTCTCTAGAATGCACATATAGTGAAGAAATTTAACTTTCAGTGAATTAACCATGCATAAAGAACCATGTGATGAATGCTATGTGTCCAGTGGTTAAAGAAAAGGGTGTGTGTCTACTGGTTAAAGAAAAAGGCTTGTAACCAGGAGGTCCCCGGTTCAACTCCCACCTCAGCCAGTGACTCATTGTGTGACCCTGAGCAAGTCACTTAATCTCCTTGTGCTCCGTCTTTCGGGTGAGACGTAATTGTAAGTGACTCTGCAGCTGAGGCGTAGTTCACACCCTAGTCTCTGTAAGTCGCCTTGGATAAAGGCGTCTGCTAAATAAACTAATAATAATAATAATAATAATAATAACTTTGCTAGTTTATCACGAAGACACTAAGTCGATGATGTCATTGCTGCTCGGTAGCCAATTAGAAACGAGGATATTTCAGAGGGCTTGGTCAGTGATACAGATCGAAACTCCCACTGAAGAATGTTTAGAATGTTAAGAATGTTTAGTTTTAGAGATTATTTGATTCAAATTAAAATCGGCGCCTTTTTGTGAAAACAGGATGCTGAGATGGCAAACTTTTTTGTTCGTACTTCATATCTTAAACCTTCACACTTCTCTGTGTTATTTATAAAAATCAAGCTATATATATACACATTTGTTTTATTATTAAAAAAAATAAAAACACATTCCTGTGGCTCCTCCTAGTGTCTCCCCGTCACATCTGACAGACAAGCTCACAAGACAGAAGACAACCAATTCAAGAACATTTTGTACTGGGAATCACAGGTACAGTGCCTTGCGAAAGTATTGAAATTTAAAAACAAAGTTTTAGGAAGTTTATAAATTATTTATCAATACAGTAGAACTTTAATAACGCTAATTAATGTTCTAGGTCACAGACATTTTCTATTCATAAAAACCTAAACTGTCTCAAATTCTGTGTGCCTTGTACGGATAATAAATAAATATTTAATTATATATTAAAACATATAACCCCGGTGAAAAAAATCCTATAGGAAATTTTATAGGAATCCTTCAGAAATTGAAATAATTCATACAGGAACTTTAAAATTATTCCTGTAAGAATTCTTTATCCTATTAAATCCTGTAAGAAACTTTAGAATCCAATAGGGTGTCCTATAAGTATCAAGGACGATGAAAACTATGATCAAAATCATCTTCAAAAGAGAAGCTCATGCAGCACAAGCTGCTGCGTCTTGTTGTATTTTGATTCTACAAACAGCTTATACCTCCCACAAGGTACGTGTACATTTTAAGCAACTAGTCTTATGTTATAATGATCACAGCTGGTGCAACCTGTGAAAAGTTAGTAATGTGTGAAATCAAAAGTTTAGTAAAGACTTAAGCTTTAACGAAGCAAAGTAAAAACTTACGCACGTCTGGTGAAACCCAGCCCTGGTCTTTGTTCCAGCCATGTTCTAAATTGTTTAATTGAACCAATTAAACCTTCATCCAGACCCTGATATAGATAATTACATAATTTCACCTGTTAACCCTGGAGTGGAATGGCCCACATCTCATAGTGCTGAACCACATGCTGAAGACGTTTAAAGATGGGAGATCATGTTAAGAATGGAAGACAAAAGTAGGAAGAATTACCTTAAATAGCAAAACTGCACAAGTGGGGATTGGGTGGCAAAATAAAACTGTGGCAATGGGCAAGTTAACTCCTGCAAATATACCCTCTGGTAGTGAACTTAAAGGTGAAACAACTTCTGTAGTAAATATTACATTTTTGCCCGCTCCTTATAAAATCCGCACAGGAAAGTCAAAGCACTAAAGCCCTGGTGTCTGTAAAGCTGAGGGAACACGAACAAGAACAGTGGCTTGAAACCTGGTTCCAGGAGACCTAGTTTAAGGCAACGTTGCTGTCTCAAACCCCAAGTCTCCCCTGGTGTGCCGTGCAGGGCCCTGAAACCTTGTCTCCTGAAACCAAGTTCCAAGCCACAAAGTGGCTTTATGTTCCCTCAGCTTTACATAGGGGGGGTGTGGCTTTAAAAGGTTAAGTTACTCACCAGTACTGTCGGGGGCACGCTATCCTTTGTGACGTCACTTTACAGATAAGGAGACAGTTGCATGGACAGCGAACGTACTTCTTCCCGGCCGGAGCATTCTTTATGGGCTAGAAAACAACAAAGACAAGGGTTCAAAGCTTTACACATGCTTCAGATGATCAACGCACAAGAGGTTCAAACTTTGTTTCAACCTTTTGGATTGCATTCTAATAGGTCTATTCAGCACCCCAGATAAGCTGTGTAAAGAGTGTTTACGCACTGAAAAGATATGAATGACGTACGATGCTTAAATTTAATGCGTAGTGAATACGCATAGCAATTTCGCTGCACAGTGTTGGAATTAAAAAATAAATATTGTTTTGCGGTCAATAAAGCAAATAAGCATATATATATATATATATATATATATATATATATATATATATATTTTTTTTTTTTGTAATACCAAGTTTTTTTTGTACAGTAGTTCAAATAACATTACAGTTAAAATGTAAGGCTGTAGTTAACCCTTTAACCCTTCTAAGCAGAATGTCCATATATGGGCATGAATAGGACCATTTTGTGTTTTAGCGACTGTATTTTGGCACCCTCAAATCAGAAATTAAAACTCATATCCACAGAATACCATTACCTAGCTGTTTTTTCACTAAAAAGCCACAGCCCCAAAAAAATCATAACAATTAAAAAACATTTTCAGATTTTACCATTGAAGAGCTACAAGATTTTGTCCAAGCCATGGTCTGCATGACAAAACGGCCCCATTTACAGGCACCTTCAGCAATTTTATGGAAGTAGTCCAGACTAAGCAAAATATCACAAAGTACATTGCCAAATCATATGTAAAACCTTTTAACCTTGAAATATATTAAGAAATACAAGAACAAATAGCAGTTTATTAAATTATTAAATAATTTTGCATTAAGAGAAAAATCATATTTATATACAAATGTTATAGAATTCAATATATCCACGAATAGTAATTCCTTTTTTTTTTTTTGTCTACAGAAAAACATACTATATAGAAAAACTAACTATAATATAAATGGCGACAAAGCACTAAACTATATTGGACTACTGCAATAAATGTGGCCACTATTGTAAAGCAAACAAACACATGCATTTCATTTTTGGCATATAAACATAATGTACTCCTAACTCAATATTTTTTCATTATGAAGAGAATCATATTTATATACAAGCTATAGAATTCAATAGAACCACAAACAGCAAATCAAAGTCCATCAGAAGTCTATAGAAAAATGAACAATATGGTGATCATAAAGCAGTAATCAAAGATAACGAGGTGAGACAATAAATGTGGCCACGACTGTAAGCTAGCAAACAAATAATTATTTGTTTATTTAGCAGACGCTTTTATCCAAGGCGACTTACAGAGACTAGGGTATGTGAACTATGCATCAGTTGCAGAGTCTCTTACAACTACTGGACCACACAGCCTCCTTGTGGTGGTGTGGTTAAATAAATAAATAAATAAATAAAAGTGATGTAGTGTGGTGTATGTACTCTTAAAGTACAAGGCTGCTCTAGATCTTGTCGTCCTCCTTCAACATGCGCTGTGTATGCATTTTTGAAGTGTATCATCAAAACTGGCATGTAGGGATACAATTATTTTTGTTCCTAGTGCGTAGCTTTATCCAATGACAAGGCTCGGAAAGACTGATCCAATTGTCCCACAACTTCTTATTGCTGTGAGACAACCCGGAAAAGGGATCAGGATTGAAGTCCTGAAATTAGAGCGCTCTGGCAGCATAAGGTTATAGTATGTACAGTATCTCTTGAAAGTTCTCATGACTTCAAGGCAATGTTGCATTTTACTCACCGTGTCTAAACTGGAAAGTAAATTATTAATAATGACCCCAAACCTTATCTGGACCGCTTGGTCTATTTCAATAATACATGTGATCATTATCTGAAATGACACAACAACCTCCTTGGATTTGTACTCTACACTTTTGGCTACAGACACGAAGCATTCTGTTCTTTCTGGTTGCTGACTGCGAAGAGTGTATTGCAACACCAGGACTCACCGTGGCTTCATTGCAGACCCCACACTTGACGACATGCTGGTGCATTTTGCCCTCCACGTTGATGAGTGACTGGCACACCCGGCAGCTGATCATGGGGGCACTGCCGCTCTCTGGAGAGGTCATAGGGGAGTAGGGAGGCGGGTCTTCACCAGGCAGGACTGAGGGCTGTGAGATGGAGAACTCCGGGAACCCTGAAACACAAGAGCAGCTCAAAATCAGCAAGCAGTCCTAATGGAGTATCACACAGGGTCAACAACAATTCACATTCCTATAGTGCCTTTCATCACGAGGATCCCAAAGCACTTCACACACACACTAACAATTAAAAACAAACAGTCTAATACAGAATTGGATGGAAAAATGTGGTTTTAATTATATATATATATATATATATATATATATATATATATATATACAGTACTGTGCAAAAGTTTTAGGCAGGTGTGAAAAATGCTGTAAAGTAAGAATGCTTTCAAAAATAGACATGTTAATAGATTATATTTATCAATTAACTAAATGCAAAAGTGAGTGAACAGAAGAAAAATCTAAATCAAATCCATATTTGGTGTGACCACCCTTTGCCTTCAAAACAGCATCAATTCTTCTAGGTACACTTGCACAAAGTCAGGGATTTTGTAGGCATACAGTCAGGTGTATGATTAAACAATTATACCAAACAGGTGCTAATGATCATCAATTCAATATGTAGGTTGAAACACAATCATTAACTGAAACAGAAACAGCTGTGTAGGAGGAATAAAACTAGGTGAGGAACAGCCAAACTCAGCTAACAAGGTGAGGTTGCTGAAGACAGTTTACTGTCAGAAGTCATACACCATGGCAAGACTGAGCACAGCAACAAGACACAAGGTAGTTATAGTGCATCAGCAAGGTCTCTCCCAGGCAGAAATTTCAAGGCAGACAGGGGTTTCCAGATGTGCTGTCCAAGCTCTTTTGAAGAAGCACAAAGAAACGGGCAACGTTGAGGACCGTAGACACAGTGGTCGGCCAAGGAAACTTACTGCAGCAGATGAAAGACACATCATGCTTACTTCCCTTCGCATGTCGGAAGATGTCCAGCAGTGCCATCAGCTCAGAACTGGCAGAAAGCAGTGGGACCCTGGTACACCCATCTACTGTCCGGAGAAGTCTGGTCAGAAGTGGCCTTCATGGAAGACTTGCGGCCAAAAGCCATACCTCGAAGTGGAAACAAGGCCAAGCGACTCAACTATGCACGAAAACACAGGAACTGGGGTGCAGAAAAATGGCAGCAGGTGCTCTGGACTGATGAGTCAAAATTTGAAATATTTGGCTGTAGCAGAAGGCAGTTTGTTCGCGAAGGGCTGGAGAGCGTACGAATGAGTGCCTGCAGGCAACAGTGAAGCATGGTGGAGGTTCCTTGCAAGTTTGGGGCTGCATTTCTGCAAATGGAGTTGGGGATTTGGTCAGAATTAATGGTCTCCTCAATGCTGAGAAGTACAGGCAGATACTTATCCATCATGCAATACCATCAGGGAGGCATCTGATTGGCCCTAAATTTATTCTGCATCATGACAACGACCCCAAACATACAGCGAAAGTCATTAAGAACTATCTTCAGCATAAAGAAGAACAAGGAGTCCTGGAAGTGATGGTATGGCCCCCACAGAGCCCTGATCTCAACATCATCGAGTCTGTCTGGGATTACATGAAGAGAGAAGCAACTGAGGCTGCCTAAATCCACAGAAGAACTGTGGTTAGTTCTCCAAGATGTTTGGGCCAACCTACCTGCCGAGTTCCTTCAAAAACTGTGTGCAAGTGTACCTAGAAGAATTGATGCTTGATGCTGTTTTGAAGGCAAGGGTGGTCACACCAAATATGGATTTGACTTAGATTTTTCTTCTGTTCACTCACTTTGCATTTTGTTAATTGATAAATATAAACTATTAACATGTCTATTTTTGAAAGCATTCTTACTTTACAGCATTTTTTCACACCTGCCTAAAACTTTTGCACAGTACTGTATATATATATATATATATATATATATATATATATATATAAAAAAAAAAGTTTGTAGAAATTCCAGTTTCCCTGACAGAAGGCGGAGCATTCCAGAATTTAGGAGCTTCACAAGAAAACAATAAAATCACTGCACAGAGAATACTTTATTAATCAAAAGCTAGAATTAATAAGTACAGGTTCATTCACCAACTAAATTTGTAATGGTACACCAGACAGGCAATAATCAATAATAAAAGCGACACATTAAAGTTCAGAACGCCCTGCAGTGTTTGTAAGAAACGCATTACTTTACCTTTGCTGTATACCGCATTGTCCATATCGCAGCAATTTAAAAACATATTCCCCATAGTTTTGATATTTTTTTTTTTATTCACACAGACTAGATTCTGTGCTTTTAAATTAGTTCCCCCCAGTAGGGAAGAATGGTGTGCTCTAATACGTTCCCAAACTTTTCTTACGTTCATATAGGTAAATATTTTTTATTTCAAACTTTTACCTGGGAACGTTAGCCAGAAGAAAATGTTTTTTCTTCTAAACACCCCAGTGTATCCAATTCATGCTCCCTCCTGCAACAATGCTGGCGACAAATGAGTGGCGTGACGTGGGAACAGAAAGATAGCATTTTTGCAGGAGGAAGCGTGCTCTGGATACACTGCGATCCTCAGAAGAGATTTTTTTTTCTCCTGGCGAACGCCCCAGAGTAAATGTTGAGAAATGTTTTGCCCAGTCAATTTATGACTTATGACCAAAATAGGCAAATTAGTGATTGTCTAGTTGACGACAAAACAGGCCACACATGCAATTAATTAAAAATAGTAACAGAAAAGGAACACATAGCCACAAATGGGAAAAAGTATGAGACTTTAGAAGTTGTTTGAGATGCCTAATTCAAGCACAAAGTGGTCTTATATTTACACACAAGAGTTCCTATTGTTTCTAAATCACCGATTACTGGCCGAAAATTGAAATTCTCACCCCCAGAGGTTTTCATGCAGGTCGGTATATTTACTGCATTTATATAGTGCTTTTTATACAAAAGTATTGCAAATCACTGTACAGTACATAGCAGAAAAAAGAACAAACCACAATACATTTGTACAGCATGTCACACATACAACTGCCACAATCAGACCACTTAAATAACATATTTAAACAGTATACACATAATACAAAAGCAGCTATTTTAAAGTTACATTAAATCCCACTATGATAAGAAAAACATTTTATAAAAGTGTGTTTTTAGTCTTGACTAAAACGGTCCCAGCTTCCCTGACAAACGAAGGCAAAGCATTCTATAATTTAGGAGCTCTACAAAAAAAGCCCTACCTCCCGTGTTGCTTTTGTTGACCCTAGAAATAACCAGAAGCCCTGCATCCTGTGATCTCAGAGTGTGGTTTGGAAGATACAGGGTCAGTAACTCCTGCAAATAGCTAGGTGCTAATCCATTCAGGTCCTTGAAAGTTAACAGCAAAATCTTAAAATCAATTATATACTGCAAAGGGAGCCAGTGTAAAGAGACCAAAACAGGGGTAATATGTTCACTTTTTCTGGTTTTAGTCAGAATTCTAGCGGCGGTATTCTGAACAAGTTCCATGTGGGATACCACACGTTTTGGGACACCAGAAAAAAATGCATTACAATAATCAATTCTAGATGAAACAAAGGCATGCGTTAGTCTCTTGGATATAAATAACAAATCTTGGTGTTCTGATACATTTGTCCACTACTGTATATGGAATTAAATGCTCAGGTTTATAGACACTTCAATCTTATGAACATCCTCCGTTTCCAATGTGCTTGCAATGTACAGGCATTACAGCGCAATGTGAAAGGTTTCAGACCCTGTCTTAAAAAGAAAAATTGACATACAGTAATTAAAGGTTAGATGATCAGCGCTGTGCATTTCCTAAAAAAATGTTTTTAGTGCAGTCACCATTTAGGAAGAAGATATGCCCGTGCCCCAGTTGTGTTTAATTTCTCATTTCTGTTTCGGTTCCCCAAGCCACAATTGGGTTTGTTACAGTCATGGTGGGAGCTTGCATGTTCTCCTGTAAGAATCTTGTGCGCCTGCAACTGAAACTATGTTAAAAGTTGAGGGTAACACAAAGCCACTTTTTCAGGAACAGTAGCTTGAAACCTGGTTCCAGGAGACCTAGTTTGAGACAGGCAGTGGCCTGAAACCTAGTCTCCTTAAACAAAGTGGTTTTGTGTTCCCTCAGCTTTAGGGAAAGGCCGTATATAATGGGCTGATGGTCAATCAGAGCTCATGCAGTTACTAGTAGCTGTTTTAACTCAAAACCTCGTCTTGAAGGATCCCAATGATTCAGCATCGTCAACATGGCTAGGTAATCCATTCCATAACCTCACCGCTCTCTGAAGTGTTTCCTATCCTCTGTCTATTTAGAACGCTACAGTCGGGAGTCAGTTCCAAGAATCTGCTTGTGTTCCACCTTGTAACAATAATGAAAATGCAAGTTGAATGGCATTATGGGGCAAATGGTTGCCACGACTAGTGTTTTATAACTGGTCAAAAGGGGAAGTATTGTACTATCTATGATAGTTCTGGAACAACTGATTACATAATTAAACAAAAATGTGGCTTGATATGTACTTAGAGAAAAAAAATATAAGATTACAAAAATATGCCTACTTAAATGTTCTATTCATGTCACAGTCAAAGGAGTTTATTTGAAAATGAGATCCCAGAACTGTGTCAAATCATTTCTTGAAGAATACATATTATTCAGAAGCTACAACTTAGTACTGTAACTACAGCATGGTACCTTTTCACTCTGTCTCCATCAATTTCCAACCTTATCCACAGGTCCTGGTGTGGCTCTTAATGTTGACTAAGATTTAAAAAAAGAACTTTCTCCAGTGTGGCAATATGCTTCCTGTTGTGTGGGGACTAGAATGTAACTCAGTATTATAAATAGGGCTTCTGATTTTTGGTTTTAACCGATAAAACCCGATAAAAAAACCCTGATACAAAAAAAATTAAATCGGTGGATAGCCAATAAACACTGGAAAAAACAGTGGAAATGGTTCATCAATTCACATTGTCTTATCCCTTTTCCCATTAAAAAAATAAAACCTAGTACAAAAATAATAATAAATACATTTCCCAGTGTTGCTGGGCAATGTCCAGCCTTCCTGACTTGCATCGATCATTGATTCGTTCAATACTTTAAACCCGCCCCAACTAATGAATGACAGCACATTCCTACATTTCTATTGGAGATTTAAAACGAGATTACAATCAGGATGGAAGCTTGTTAGCAGGATTTCAAGCTGTATTACAGTTAAGATACGGAGGATTTAAAACAAATTGTGGCAAAATGTACAAAAATGCCTACACACAAAAACCCCAGAAGAATGTGCCCGTGACCATAGGGATTTCGCTGTGGAAGACAGCAATGGAAAGAAGGTACAACATAAGTGTGCAAGTACTGTCCAGTTACTACTATACATATTTTGACAGAAAAAAAACGCTCAAGCATTTTGGAAAGTAACCAAAAACACTACATTTCATACAGTATATCAAAAACAAAAGCCCCGGAAAAAAAAAAAAAACGATTTACATAAAATTCGAAAATAGCTGAAAATAAGCACCGAAAAATACAATTAATAAAATCCGAAAAACAGAAGCTCTAATTATACAGCATAACCTGTCTGTGCCAGTGCTAAAACCCAATATGTTCCTGACATTGTCCCATATTATAGTATATCAAAAGGGTAACAATTTTGCACTTTGTTATTTCGTTGAGCAATAAGAAAACACAGAAACACTACACTAGAATATATTCAGCGCTGAGGGAACACAAAGGCTCTTTGTGGCTTGGAGCTTTGTTTCAGGCCACTACATGGCACACCAGGGGAGACTTGGGGTTTGATTCAGCAAAGTTGCCTCAAACTAAGTTTCAAGCCAGTCTTCCTGAAAAAGTTGCTATATATATATATATATATATATATATATATATATATATATATACACACACACATATACACACACATACATATATATATATATATATATATATATATATATATATATATATATATATATATATATATATATATATATATATATATATATATATATGTGATATGTATATATATATATATACATATCACACACAATTAGCACACGACAGAATATTCACATTTGGTGAGCAATAAAAAATAAATTAATCTGCCTTCAATCAATCAATCTATTTTTGTATAGCGCTTTTACCGGGGGTCGCCACAAAGCGCTTTACATGATAAAAAACACATTATATATATATATATATATATATATATATATATATATATATATATATATATATATATATATATATATATATATCGGTAGTAAAACACACATAGAAATATATAATAAGCAAATAAAACATAAAAAACACACATTGCTTTATGGTGGTTGTAATAAAACACAATACAGCGGATTTGCAATTTAAAAGGGGTATAAACCGTCATTAAAACGTAAATCATCTATCGCAGTTTGTTTGGTGCTGTTATTTAAAAAAAAAATAAATAAATAAAAAATCCAACAAAATACAATGATATCAAACGGTGTCCACTGTAGAGATTTTAACTCTCAATCACCACTGCTATCTTTGAAAGCCCCCCTCAAAAGAGAGAAGATTGGCTACACCGCAGTCGGACCGGCGGATATGGCACCCGGGTTGGCTCAAAGAACAGCGAGTCAAATCAGGTGTTGTTGATGTAGTCGGAACCGCAGCATAAACATTAATTTACATTAATTAACAATTTCTGTAAAAGACGCAGAGGTGAAAAAAAAAAATCGCAATAAATGCGTGCTGTGTCTAGCAGTAATAAACACACAAAGACAACATGGCTTAGCCTCCACCATCCCATCGATATCCTCGTGGGCTATTCTCCAGTCTAGCAAACTGATCATAACATGTACCGGTATGATAAACAATTCATTTCAAAGTGGAGTCAAATCGTTTTCAGTATAGGTAATGACCGAGGGGGTTAGCGTACGATGCAAACAATACCTATTGGTACACTTTCCTCAGGTAGGTAGACAAGCCAAGACTGGAGTGGATATTTTAACATTTGGGACGGAAGAATTTAACACGAGAAACGGAACGCCACGTACACCACTTAAACTAGACAATCCTATCAAATCAGGTTGGTGGTTATCTGCGTACATATTACGAGCTGCGTTAATAAAAAGAGTAGTAATGTTGCTATGCCTGGCACTATGTGCGCCTGTGACGATTCCCCTTTCTCCTGGCTGCAGTGGTGTGTATGAATTGTGTCAGTAAGTTTTGCAACCCTGCGTTGCATATCGACACTGTCCCGTGCATGCTGCTGCACTAACCTTGCGGTTTGTTGGGGATCCCATACGGAGGGGCGTTTGGTAACATTCCACCGCCTGCAACCCCATCGCTGAGATCAGAAAGCAGCGGAGATCTCTCCCCGTCCGCCATACCGGTGCATACAGACAGGAAGATAAACGCTGCGTTCACGATACGCAGATTTTGCGGAAAACCTGTCCAAATTCATCGTATGCGTGAACTCAGTCGGAAAGCACGTCACCAGGTCACGCTTAAAAGACTAAGGGAGGTCCTGCGCTGGAGCAGCCGCGGCTCAAAACAATAGGCGAGCGCTGGCTGATAAAGAAGTGTGTAGCAACCAGATCCAATCCTCACTCCATGTGCTACTGCCACCTAGTCAGGGGGTGTGAATCGCCTTCGAGTCATGTCATTAATTATCTTATAAATGATTTGACTATTTTCCCACACAGTTATTATACTTTTCAAATATTCAGATATTTATTATATAGGTTTAAATATGTAAAAAAAATAGTAAACGGTTGAAATGAACCTAAAACCGCTCTGTTATTTTCAGCATGTGTAATTGGGTATTGATGAAAGGCTATGAGGGACAGGGAATAACCTACTTTGAATTAAGGAGAATAAATCAGCTTTAATAACAGGTAGTTCAAGTGAGATATGTGACCATATGTGCAAGTATTGGAACTATTTTTGTCCCAAATCAAAATACAGTACTGTCTAACAACCCTTTTGTCAGAGGGCGGGGGGATCCTGCCCGTTGTAATACTCATTAATTTGTCTCACATCACAAAACATACGTTTATATTATCTCTTTATGGCAGGGACTGTTTCTATACATTTTCTGATCATGCTGTAAACTATGAAGCTGGTGGAGCACAAAGGGAACTTCGATTGCATCCACCACTTCTGCGATTAGAATTTCTCTCAACACCACCTGCATTTTGATTCTGCTCAGAACTGTTGTTCATCTACCAAAGCTGTCCACGCTCCGTCTACACAGACCGTGACGTTACGCGCAGACTCCCGTCGGCAATCTAGCCAGCAAATACATATATAATAACACAATCGTAACTGAAAATATTTTTGAAAGGCTAACTTGGCTGGCAGGCACTTCCATGACAAAATAATAATAATTAGAAAGAAAAAAAAAATCGCCACTGCCCATGGGCAGTTAAACAGAATATTATTTTTTTTAAACACGTAATCAGAATTATTAAACACATAACCCTTACGTTTTTATTTTATTTTATCTGTGTATAATATAATGACTGTGCTGTTAACTGAATTGAAAACCCGACGATTTAACTATTTTACTGTTTCTGACTGCGACAAAAAAGGAAGGCTTGAAACTGGGACAATATCATTTGGTAGCCCAAGCCCTCATAAAAGTTAATAATTTCATGAACTTGTTACTCCCCAATAGTTAACTGGGCATTAGCGTGGAAATAAATGCATAACCTAAATAAAATGAAGTAGTTCAGAAGCATTTTTGTAGAAGTAAAAAGGTCTATGTCAGAGTTTCTAAAATGAGAACATTTGCTTAATTACGTTTGGGTATCAACCAATTGTTGCCAAAACTAATTTGACACAAAGAATGAAAGACCTTTATGCAAAAATGGCCTTATTGCATATTCAGTTGTTTCGATATCGGCTTGAAAAGTACAGAGGTTTGTATTAAAATGAGCCATCGTTCTGAGAAAGAAAATGGGTCAATAGAATGTAAGGTGACAAGACGTCCCGTTTTAGACGGGACACTTCCCACTTTTGGAACACTTGTCTCAGTGTCCCCAGAACCTTCCTTAGGACACTAATTTCGTCTCGTTTCCCACAGAGCATGGTCGCGCCGGTAACAGAATATAGTATTTGCATGCAGGTTGATGTGTTGTTACTACCATACAGGGCCGGATTAAGTTTAATGGGGGCCCCTCTTTGCATATTCATTTGCTTCCCTTTACTGTTTTAATACCACCACACTCAATTAACATGCATGTCAAATTATTCAGACTGAGCTGATCCATATTTGACCTGATTCGATGTTTGGATTAGCGCCAGTTTTGAAAATGCGCATTGGCCACAGCGTTAGTTACTGACAGTTTCAAATACAAAATGGGAAGTTCAAACTGCAGACTCTTTTGTCGTAATAGCAAGTTATCTGGAAATGTGTTGTCCTTATCTCTTACGAATATGTACGTGTATACTAGGTTTATAATAAATATACATGCAGCCTAAAAATGTTTAGCAAATAATACAAGGATAGTACACAGCTCTTTCTTATGTAATGTTTATTATTATTATTATTATTATTATTATTATTATTATTATTATTATTATTATTATGTCAGCACAGCTGCACACACAGGAACGTGTGTTTGTTTGTTTTTCGGCGGGACCAAATGAGGCAGGCTGTGTTTTAAGACAACCTAAAAACTTCATGGAAACCCTGTTTAAGAAAGCTGTCCGATGTCAGTAAAGGCCAAATTGAAACTCAGACACAAACATACTGCCTCCGGTATTTTAATATGAATTAGTTTATTTGCATTTGGAATGAGAATTTCTCAGTCGAAAAGAAAACTACATGGAAACAGACATAACCCGAAACGACTACCAAAACAGAGTGAGAAAAAGGGGAGACTTATTTATATTTTTCCATGGAGATTGTCCCACTGTAATCCATATAAACCTAGGGGCGTTTCCTCCTGTTGATTTCTCTCCAATGTATTTCTGAAGTACTGGTACCTTCACATGCATTTGTTGGTATTGTATTAAAATAGCGTGTCAGCGTTGGTGTTTTGTTTAACATATCTTCCTATCGATGAAGCTGTACTTGTTCCGTTTCTGCTTTTCAGCGTCACTCATACTTCCTAGGAGCTGCTTTGTCAGACACGGGTTCTGATCTGCGTCGCAGCACACCTGATAAAAGTGGCACGTGACTTGATCTCAGGTCAAGTCATATGATCAGGCAGTACCTGTTCCTCCAACGCAATACGACTTGGTTAAAAAAAAAAACAGACCTGTGGTTCCGATCCATACAGTCACACGCGACGTATCCATTGTTTGGGTATTGTATAATAAATTGTATATATTTGAGGACCTGGGCTGCTGCCCCATAAAGCCCCTGCGTTAATCCAGCCCTGCTGTATCTTACTTATTACAGTACAATAACACTAGATGTGAACAAAGGGAGATGAACGACCAGAAGCATTAAAAAGCAGCTGTACAGCGCCGTGCAAATCTGGATCACTGCTTGAAGAGATTACTGCATAGTCTACCAATGACGGCGCATACAGGTAAGCCTATCATATATATAAGCCATCAGTGAGCCAGAGAAGTTGATGTAATTCTGAACAGGATTCCTGATCTAGTCCACACAATGTACTGTAGAAGTGCCTCAAGGCCTAGGATGGTACCATGAAATATTAACCCCACAAATATTTTCTCATCTTTATCTGTGGTTCTAGAATGAACAGAATAAACAGGCATTCTTTTTTTTTTAAATGACATCTGGTTATTTATGTCAAGTCTATGTACATAAGTTTTAGAAATATAGCCTATATACTAATGTTAACAACACATTTAAATCAGATTATTTGTATATTGAACAGGTGTTCCAGAATTCATTACATCTTTCAAAGGCTTTATGGCAGATATGAAAAACAAAACAAAAATGGGATCAGTGAGGCATTCATGGTAAGTGGTGACCAGAGGTTCAATTTTTTCCAGGAGGCAAGCCATTTGTTAATCCAGTAAAGAGTCACAAATACTGACTGTTTGTAAATAGAAAGGAGCATTCAGTATGATTTCGTGTATTTAGGCCCAGATTAGACCCATCCGCTAATCTTAAATTACAAACCCAGTACTTGACGGCTGGTTTCCATTGAGTAAAAGAAAAACGCCTCTGACAAACAACAAGCCGCCGTCAAGTAATGGGTTTGTAATTTGCGATTAGTGGGTGGGTCAAAGTTTTGATTTGATCCGAGCCTTAGTGTAAAAGTATTTTCCTGTTTGTACAGAGATCCCACCCAACTCCATCACCTCCAAGATATCCAGACACAGCGATATACTCTGAATCTTCTGTTTTGACAACAACATCCAAGGACAACAGCACAATTAACCCAACTATTCCTTCATTAGAACACGAGGAGGTATGCGTGATATTTTTTACATACACATTTATATATTATACCAATGAATGACAGATATGCAAACATTTATTTTGCTAATACCTACTGTATATCAGTAATCTATCTCATAGCTGCCCACACACACACTGATAATGATATCTCACCTGCAATCTTCCTCCAAAGCAGACCTGTGTGATGTTGACTGTATTATACCACATATGGGGAAAGAAAACCTACAGACACTGTGGCTTACAGAATAGGCAGAATGCTACTTCTTAAAAGCATAGGTTAACTCTGTATGTATCTCACTATACTGTATATCCCAAATGTATTTTAATTTAAACTTTCATTTTACTCTTTCATTTGCATTATTATTTGTTTATTTAGCAGACGCCTTTATCCAAGGCGACTTACAGAGACTAGGGTGTGTGAACTATGCATCAGCTGCAGAGTCACTTACAATTACATCTCACCTGAAAGACGGAGCACAAGGAGGTTAAGTGACTTGCTCAAGGTCACACAATGAGTCAGTGGCTGAGGTAGGATTTGAACCAGGGACATCCTGGTTCCAAGCCCTTTTCTTTAACCACTGGACGACACCACCTCCTATAACCCCACCTCAATTCAAATACAATTATACCCACCTCAGGCCACAGACACATTTCTTGTGAACCCTCATAAAAATGTAGGTCACCAATGACATGCCAGTCCCTTTTTTCCATTGTAAAGAATCACAGGCCTATATCAACATAACTGCAGAACTATCTGGGTTTGTTATTGTAGCTGATTTCAATTGCATAGACTCGTGTCAGCTTAAACAGGTTTGAACAAGCTTTACTGTCATGTAAAATGATGGTAATAGAAATCAAATCTGGTGGCTGGAAAGTTATGTATTGTTTTTAATATATGAACTGCGCAACAGCTAAAATGTTTGTACCAATAATTAGTAAAATTCAAAAATATTAAACTTTGGTTTTAAAATCTGTCTTGTAATTTGTTAAAACTTCATCATGTGATGTGTTTTACTTTGCACTATAGCCTCACAAGTCCTTATTCATAGCAACAATACAGCAACAGTACAAATACATAGCAACTATTCATAGCAACAGTACATATTCACACAGTACATATTTAGCATTAGCTTTGGGCAATATAATCCCCTGCCAGACACTATGCCCCTCCGCTCTAGTCCATGTTTCTATAATATACAATCCAGAACAGACAGCTAGTGGTTATGATCACATATTGTTGTGCAAGTAGCAAAAGTTGTTGTTGTGATACTGTGCATATGCCAATAAAGTCATTGTTGTTGCAAGATGGTTCTCTCCAGTACATTAAAAAAGTGAAAAAAACAAAACTGGAGCCATGGAGGTAAAAGCCACTTGAATGTTTTCAAATTTACAAAATCTAATAGTTAAAGTATATGGGCAAGACCATCCAGTATTGAAACATGGGAGATGTAATCCACAGAGAAGATGTGTTCCTGTTCATTGTGCCCAAAGCAAGAACAAGAAATGCTTAACATTGTAATGAAAGCCATCTTGGTGTATAGACATGTAAACCCAGAGCAGTAACACATGGTTTGGGATTCTGCGCTGAGATCAATCGATTATTCAAAACTATGCTACCTCCAACAGCCTCTATAAATGTAATTACTGCACTTCAAATAATCCACGCACTGATTCTTGCATTTGGAAAGTATTTGCCAGCAAGCACACATTATTACAAAGGCCCTGTAGTCTGTAAGTGTGCAGATATAAGTATTACACATTTATTATCGATTGTTAAATTTGCAGATGATACCAAACTTGGGGGAGTAGTGGACTCCATGAGCCCAGCTAATTCAAAGGGATTTGGATCTTCTCTGTAACTGGGCAACCTGGTGGCAAATTAATGGTGATGTTAAGAAATGTAAAGTATTGTATATTGGGCGTGTGACAGGGATGGACGAGTGGTGACGTTGGGCCAGAGTCAGGAAGCAGAATACACAAGGGCAGTACTGCAGTTCAAAAAGACGCTGCGGCGCCGTTTATTTAAATAATACAAAAATAAAATAAAGTGCAAACAGAAAACACCCATCACAGAGCAAAATAAATATTTTAAATAAAACAAATCACGAGCACAAAATAATACCCCGGACAGGCTGGGCAATCGCCTTCACTGATCCTAGTATAGTTTTAAAGAAATTTCTCTCTCGCTCCTGGCTCAGACTCGTTCCTACTCTGAACACCCACCCTGAGAGTAGAGAGCTGCAGGTTTATATACAGGTGACCATCTCCCGATTAGCAACAAATTAATCACTTAATTAACTCGGGAGATGGCCACCTTCTGCACAAGGTTTTTAATTATTCCTGGCAGAGGACGAGCACCAATCTCGCCTCTGCCAGAACACGTTTTAAAATAAAAACAATAACAAAAAGCAGCTATGAAACCATAAACAAACAATAACATGCCGTCAAATACAATAACTAAATCATAATACACAAATACAATAATAATACTACAAGAACTAAAACAAAACAATACACTGTACAGGGGCGGAGGGGTACCCCGTTCTAAAAATAAATAAACAAATCCATGTACAGGGCTCCTCACCCTGTTACAGGGCGCAATAATCCAGGTTATAAGTATAAAATGAATGGAATGGAAATAGGGGACGATGACTTTGAAATGGTTCTCAGGTTTACAATGGAGTCACCAGTTAAGGGCAGCAGAGTGGCATAGTGGTTAGGGCTCTGGACTCTTGATCGGAGGGTCGTGGGTTCAATCCCAGGTGGGGGACACTGCTGCTGTACCCTTGAGCAAGGTACTTTACCTAGATTGCTCCAGTAAAAGCCCAACTGTATAAATGGGTAATTGTATGTAAAAATAATGTGATATCTTGTAACAATTGTAAGTCACCCTGGATAAGGGCATCTGCTAAGAAATAAATAATAATAAAATAATAATTATCTCATCAATGTGGTGAGGCAAAGAAAAAGTAAATAGAATATTAGGCTATATTGCAAAAAGTCTAGTCTGATGTGGCTCGATTGTTGATGCTTGTTCAAACGGGAGGAATTATTGTTATTGTATTAAATAGCAAACTGCATAAAAAAGAGCTTACAAGTAGAAATTCCTCAAAAATGTTATGAACCACTCGCCCTGTAATTAAACCTACGGTAGATGATCAATCCAGCAAGACGGTTAAATGACTTGCACCGTCTTAGACTTTATTAATATAAATATGTATTTCTACAACCGGTATTTAAAATACTATACACCTCAAACTATAATGATACCACAGTCACTGCTCTGAACTAATGTTCAGACTCAAATCAACTTGTTGTACAGTCCTATTCATGTTGTATTTGTTTATACATGCAAAGAAGGGAGGAAAATTAAAGCTAAACTGAATGTACATAACTCTTTAACACCTCTCCCTCCCCCGCACCCCCTCCTGCTCCAACCCCTACACCCACTGCATCTCCTACTAACTCACTCTCCTTCTCCACCTTCTCGCCTCTCTCAGACTCTGACCTCTCCTCCATGCTCCAGGGTCACAAACCCACCACGAGTGCCCTGGACCTCCTCCCCACCCACCTCTTTCAAGCTGCTGCTCTGCTCTACTTCCTTCATCTCCTCCTTCTCAACCTCTCTCCTTTCTGGTCTCTTTCCCTCTGCCTTCAAAAAGCCTCTATCACTCCCTCCTCAAAAACCTACCCTCGACCCCACCTCCCTCCAGAGCTACTGTCCTGTCTCCTCCTACCCTTCCTCTCCAAAACCCTCAGTGGACTGTACACCGCCAGCTCTCTGCTTTCCTGTCCAACCACTCTCTGCTCGACCCTCTCCAATCTGGCTTCCGCTCTGCTCACTTCACTGAAACCGCCCTCCTGTCTGTCACCAACTCACTAAAGTCTGCCCGAGCTGCCTCTCTCTCCTCTGTCCTAATTCTCCTTGACCTCTCTACTGCCCTTTGACACTGTCGATCACTCTATTCTACTATCCTCTCTCGCTGACCTGGGAATCTCTGGCACTGGTCTGGCCTGGTTCTTCTCCTACCTGTCCAACCACACTTACCAGGTAACCTGGCGTGGAGCAACCTCCACACCTCGCCCTCTCTCAACAGGAGTCCCCCAAAGGTCTGTCTTGGGTCCTTTCCTGTTCTCTCTCTACACCCGCTCCCTGGGCCACCTCATCGCATCCTATGGTTTCTCATACCATTTCTATGCTGATGATGCTCAGGTTTTCCTCTCCTTCCCCACCTCTGACTCCACCATCCCCTCCCGTATCTCTACCTGTCTGTCTGCTATCTCCTCCTGGATGCACTCGCATCACCTCAAACTTAACCTCTCTAAATCTGACCTCCTTTTCTTTCCCTCCTCCTCCCCCTCCTCTGATCTTTCTATCTCTGTTCCTCTGGAATCTACCGCACTCTCTCCCTCTTCCTCCGCTAAGAACCTCAGAGTCACCCTGGACCCCTGCCTCTCTTATTCCCAGCACATCTCCACTCTGGCACGCACTTGCCGATTCTTCCTGAGCAACATCCGAAGAATCCGACCCTTCCTCACCAACTACGCAACCCAGCTCCTGGTCCAGGCCTTGGTACTCTCCCGCCTAGACTACTGCAACTCCCTCCTGGCTAGCCTCCCTGCGTCCGCCACCCGTCCGCTCCAGCTCATCCAGAACTCCGCTGCCCGCCTGGTGTTCTCTCTGCCTCGCTTCTCCCACGCAACTCCACTACCCCGCTCACTCCACTGGCTCCCGATCACCGCTCGCATCTAGTTCAAGACTCTTGTACTAGCCTACAGATGCCTTGACCAGACTGCACCCAGCTACCTCCAGACCCTCATCTCTCCCTACACTCCCACTCGACCTCTCCGCTCCGCCTGCACTAGAAGACTGGCTCTACCTCCTCTACGCTCCCCTGCCTCCAGAGCCCGCTCCTTTTCCACCCTCGCCCCGCAGTGGTGGAATGACCTTCCTACAGATGTCAGGACTGCCCAGTCCCTGACCACATTCCGGCGCCTCCTCAAGACTCACCTCTGCAGAAAGCACCTGTAGAACTCCTCTGTTCTTCCCTTGGGACACTTATCACCCTTCCTTAAATGTGCTTTACTTGCTCTTATCTGCCCCCTATTTTACTGCATTTAATCCTGTACTTCAGAGTACTGTAATCTGCCAAGTGTTTAATCTGTAGTATTTTGTATTTAATCATATCCTGATGTAACTATCACTGACACTTATCTGCTGTATTATTGAATTGTATTTTGTCACACTTGTACTTGCTTGAACCAAAGTCATTGTATTTATCTTGCTCTTAATTGTATTATTACTTGTACTATGAAACTTGAAATGTATTTGCTTACGATTGTAAGTCACCCTGGATAAGGGCGTCTGCTAATAAATAAATAATAATAATAATAATACATTTTTCATAACATTTTTGCTAGTGTGATAATTCAGTCCATTGTCTTCTGCTACCACATATGACTATTCTTTACTGTCTATTTATTAATGAAAAGTAAAATGTCATGAACTCTGGCAAAAGTGATCCCACGCTTGCAGAAAATGATGATCATTTTTGACCGCCCGTAAAGTAACCAAATACATGTTTTTGTGTGTCTTCCAGTAACAAGGGCAGCCAAATGACAATGCAGAGTAGCCTGTTCTACATTTAAATAAACAAATTTCATATTAACAGATAGATATCTGTACAAATCGTATCTATCTGTCAGAGTGCTGAAAATAGGAGCAATGGAGAAAGTTGTAGCATTACTGGGTAAGTGCACAAATATGGCTTTTTATTTATAATCGTTTTTTCTGTTCATTAAATGTATACATTTTTAAACTTTGATGAATTGGAGTCTCATAAAAGTGTGTGAGTGCTCTTCCTGGTCTTTTCTCAAGTGAGACAGACAGTCGTGGCGGACAGAATACATTACTCCGGTCCTTAAGCGTTTGCAGTGGCTTCCTATCCAGTCTCTTGTTACCTTTAAGATATTATTGTTGACTTCCAGGGCTTTGTGCGGTCAGGGTCCTAGTTATATAATGGACCTTCTTAGCGCTTACATCCCTGGGAGGCAGCTCAGATCCTCTAACTCTGGATTGTTAAAATGCATGGCTCCAAAATGTGTTACGCTCAGGGGACGTAGTTTTAGCTGTGTTGCTCCTTTTCTTTGGAACTCACTACCAACTTTCATTAGAGAATCCACAACAGTAGCCAAATTTAAAAATACCCTTAAGACGCATTTGTTCTCCGCTGTATTTGATGATCGATTTTATTTCTATATACCTATTTTATTGTATTGTATTTATTTATGTATCTATAGAAGTTTTAACTGATTAATTGTTGTTCATTGTGTTTTGTAATGTTGATTTGTGTTTGTTTTGTACAGCGCCTTGAGACACCTAGGTGTGAAAGGCGCTATAATAAATGTATTATTATTATTATTATTATTATTATTATTATTATTATTATTATTATTATTATTATTATTATTATTTAATGTGTTGGGTTTTGTTATGTGGTTGTCTACTGAAGGTGAGAGATGTTAGATTAGCACTAGAATAGTGGCTTGTAACATTGATCTGTAATGCTGGCACACATGAAAATATGCCTCTCTGTGTTAACATACAGTATGAGTACATGCGCTTATTCTCTCTGAAAAGTGATGTTTATAAAAATTAAATAAAATATATGTTATAAGTTATGATATGTTTTTGGAAGCCGTTTACATGACTTTAGAAATCAGAATAAGTGTGGATGAACCCGACTGACTGGAAGGTCTTTGTTTAAAGAGCTATCATAGTGTTAAAGCTTAGGCTGTCTCAGTCATTTATGAAATAAATAGTTATTTAGCTCCTAATAATATCTAAAAAGATTCCTTTAACACTAGAACGACCACGTTTATACTCTTACCGAGAACGACCAAGATCGGTCAGTTTGACTGGTGTATTAATAACAACATAAATATTATAATGAAAGTGCAAAAATCGGATATAAGTCGTACTTTTAATCAGGCACGTCATTATAAAGCATGTCAAAGAGAACAATGGGAAAATAAATGTTTTTTTTCTTCACATGGTTTGGCAGAAATGTTCTTGTAGTCTGTTATTAACTGGTTGGGATCTTGTATTCCTATTTAAAAACAACAACATTTTTAGTACAAGTTATTAATATTATATTTGAATTCAAATCCAATTGTAGCTCTGTAATAAAATATAAAATACAATAGAAATAATACTGATTAGAATAAAAACTAATTGTACTATTACTTGTACTGTGATTCTTGAAATGTATTTGTTTACGGCTGTAAGTCGCCCTGGATAAGGGCATCTGCTAAGAAATAAATAATAATATTAATCAGTATTAAAAACAAAAGACAGTTTTAAAGTAAGCTATATGTGTATTTATTGATGAAATATCTACAGATCTGTTTTAACCTTGAATTAAATGTTATTTATTTAATGGTTAGATGTTCAAATAATTGTTTTTAAAATAAGTTGCACTGAATTTAGAATTTTGTAATGTATAGTGTTTACCTATGTGTGTGTTTTATTTATTGTATTAGTGTACATATTTTATTTAGTTTTAATTGAGAAGAAATTTACAATTTAGTTTCTGTTTGTACTTTTGCAGTTTTACAAAGTTTTTGTGCTGTTTTGTAAAGTAAACGCAATCAATAAAAGAGGTTTATACATTTCTATATTTCAGTTTTTGCTGCTGTAAATTAAATCTATACTTTGACCAAAATCAACCATGTATTACATTAAATTACTTTTTTTTATTGACAATAAGTCAATAAGAAATAACTTAAAATATAAACTATAATATACGAACATTATCTAGGCACAAAAAAACGTGTACCCTGTGGTGCATAGCGTTTCAAAATTGAAACACAAGGTTTTTGCTATATAACTCAGCAACCAAGAGGTAATTAAAAAAAATGTATTAATATACACACTCCTAACTTGCCAAATGAAACTTGCAAACAAAATTTTACAAAAAAACAAAAAAAGTCATGCAGTAATGGGTTAAATATATAAAACAACATCTCTTTAAATACATATATAGACTTGTATCGCATTGCATTGTATTGTAGCAGGGATCCTGTGAACTTTGTTTCACCTGCCTTTTTAGAGAAAGGAGGGGTTAGGAAAAAGGGAGCCAAATCATGTTCCAATGTTTTTTGGAAAGAAGTCGTCTCCAATTAGTTTTAAAAGGAGTTGACCGGATCCTTCTAGAATATATCATAAACTCAAAGATAGGAACTGTCAAGGCAGATTGATGATCAGATTGGGTCTCCTGATGTATTCAATGGAGTGAAAATCCTATGTAACCCCAGAGCAAGACCCCATTCTTTACCATTGATCTTGATCTTGCAAGCTGACGTGGTCCATGCTCTGAGGGTCTCTGAAAAACTGACTGCTGTTCAGAAGTCTCTGCCTTTTGAAGACAGTTCTTATTTTTCATATATCCTACACTATGCTTCCATATACTGGAAGGCAAGCATATATTTGAATTTAATATCTCTTTTGTATTGGATGCGTTGCTATAAGGTGTAAGATTTATATTTTAGCTGTAGAGAGTGGTGTATTGAACGTTTTAGAACACAGCTGTGGGTGTTTTAGCTTGTTGCATGGCTAGCCTAAGGGCTAAGCATATAATTAACCATATCTGTATTACTATATTGAAGTATTAATGCTGTTAAACCTGTAAAGGCTCTGATCGCCTGCTTATTACTTGGGATTTACAGTGGTCTGCGCAACCAACCAATCCAATTTTTAACAAAAGCATTTAATAAACCGAAGGGGCACTACTACTGCCCTGATTCGTTAAAACTTCAAATTAAATGAGTCTCTGTGATTTTCTTGAATATTAAAAAGTTGTCTGGACATATAGCACGCCCAGTGCACAGACAGAACCACTTACAGCAGTTTTGAACATCTCTGTCCTCCTTAAACGTCTCCCCTGGGTTTAAGAGTGTGCTCAGAGCATATCTATAAATAAAAAAAGAGTATGTGACAATCTTCCTGCCATGGAACGTGTTCTGCTTGTTCGGTGGAACAGCCAGGTCTGATCGAGGAGCAGTTCCACACTGTGAAACATGGTGGAACCCCGCAGGTACAGCTATGGTCACAACTTTTGCATCATCTACATTTTCTTGGAATGAGACAAAAAAAAAACTAGATTAACATAATTGAGATGTTTTATTTTACATCATGTAATCAAAGAAACTACAGAGCGATATAGCAAAAGTCTACCGGAAGCCATAATAATTGTACAGTAGTATTTAAGACATGTTGGATTTTGAAATGTCACATTTCTAAATATCACAGTTTTTCATTAAGTATGGAAAATTACAAAGTGATATGTAATTCAGTATGTTAACATAGCATTATTCTATTCCACAGGCTTTTCGACTCTGTGAAGCAAAATGATTTAATTATATAGGGAGATGCAAAACTTTTGGCCATAGCTGTACTGCTAATTCACTGTATTCTAAAAGATAAATTACAACTGTAAGTGCAATACTGGCAAAATACAATAAGCATAGCCTCGATTTACGATAGTCTGTACTGTACAGTGAGATGTTTTTATATATTTGGTCCATAATATCAATATTATAGTATATTACATATGATGTACCTTATTCCTTCGAATTTAAGACGCCCTCGAATTTACCACCCTCAATTTGAGGAAAAAATAATACATCAAATAAATCTACATTTACAAATATACAACCTCAATTACGCTGTTGTATCGTACAAAACTGACACGAAACACTGTTGTTGTAGATTAACCACAGAGCTCGTTTATCGTGTTGCGCACTGTATGATACTTAAGATGGCATCTCTGTCGTACACGTACCACCGCTCACTTACGGCATCCCACATCCTGCCAACAGCAAGCACGACACAACACTCCACGGCATCAGGCAACATGTAACCCAGCAACCACAACAGCACTGAACTGTGGTATTGCTTGGCATGTCGAAAAATACGGGGGTCTGATCAGCATTTCCGATCTGTCCAAGCTGATACTGTTTGTTAAAAATGCTGAAATTGTAAATGTTTCTCTTGGAATTCCTCAGGAAGCTTGGTTTGTCTTTTCTCAGCAGTAAGTCACGTTGCTGTTTGTGTACTCGGAGGCTATTTTTGAGAAGCAAAAAATTGTTAAAAAAAGGACATCTTAAATTCAAAGGAACTACTGCTTGGAACTTTCTGTCCAAACAAAATCACCACAATGCACAAACAGCATCCTGTCCCACATCGAACAAGCGGAATGTGTTGGAGTCTGTCTACCTCACGAAATTCCGCCTTAACTAACGGATGGTCAAAATTCAGTATTTAAAACCTGAACTGGATTGTGAAACACTGGGAACTGTATCTAGAGAACTACTTCACTGATTGTGATGAAACTTGGCTACTATATTCTTTATTAAGAGTATAAGTCTTGATTATTTTAAACTATATAGTGATTATAATTTAAACACACTGAAGTATTGAAAAGCTAAACACTTTGTGTGAATAGATGAAGAAAAAATAATCATGTATATTACATATAAACCTGTGTCAGTGTTTAACATATTGTGACAAACCAAGGGGCAGGGAGATCAATGGGAGGTACGTAAGGGCAGAGGTTTTAATGGGGTTGTGTTCTCCCGCAAAATGGCGGCAACAAGAAGGACTACAACAGACAAAATGTCTGCCCAAAAAGACTACAATTACCAGAACCCAGGAAATGCACACAGGGTGTGGTCAGCACACCTGCACAGGTTGTGGCTGGCCTAGATAAAAGAAACCGGTTCACAACAAAATGGCCATAGAGGAGAAGGAAAAAAAAGGTTGGTGTTGTGTAATTGTGCTGTGGGAAATTGCAAGAAAAACGGTGCTATTGCGTTGTGTATGACTTCGGACTGTTTTGACTACCCTGCCGACTGTAAAACCCTGTTTGTGTATGATAACCTGATTTTGTGGACTAAAAACTGTATTACGCTCCTCACTGGAAACAGTGCCAAAATAAACAAACAGGTACTGCCCTTTTTGAAAAAAAGACAGACAGCCATCATCTGTTAAGACAAACAACATACAGCTCTCTGCAGATAACACAAGAGACATCCATCATCATGGTTCACTAGGTGTATGAGGTCTACTGCCAGGCCAGTGTGTTGGGGGGTTGTGTATATCTTGGCACTGCTTATGCAGGTCTAGTAGGAGACAGATGCATAATAGTGGCACCAACATCGCACTGTACCTCTATGAATTCCACTGCCATGATCAATGTCTAGTGTGGCATCCACATGTTTGATGTGTGTCAATTTGTTGGGTGGGGGGTGGGGAACATGAAGGGGAGTGTATATGTATGATAAATCATGAGACACAGGTGCATGCCAGAAGGACTACCAATAGTGCTGTAACATCAATCTATGTCCTAGCATAACATTCTGTTGTATGGAATTGCAGATGTTCAATGGCATAATAGTCTTTTGCAAGGGAGGAAGGGGTGATGGGCTGGCATTAGCATTCATAGTAACATGGATAGGGGGAATGGGACTTTAAGAACATGACACCCATGCGACAGATGTATGACACAGTGCTACTGTCACCTGCAAAAATGGAAGTGTATGAGGTACACTGTTATGAAACTGTGTTTACATGGGTGAGTGGAATGTGCTGTGCACCTGCTCAAAAAAAACAAAGGTTGACTTATGCCAGCTTATCGCACGCTATCCATTTGCAAGTTACCATTTGCATAGAATCTGAGAGCTGCTGTCAAGCTGGTCTACTGATACAAGAGCCATGATAAGTATTCCAAACTCAAAGAAATAAAGCAATCCTTTAAATAAACTTTCATCAATATCTGCATGTTCCAAGCAGGGGAAAACAACCCAAAGAAATTGACTCAGTTTAATCTGGTAACATCATTTGTGAATTAGGAGGAGTCAATATTGAATTATTTATGAGACACTTGTAACGGCAGTATTCTCACTGCATTCGTATATACGTGAATATTCATTGAAACAGATGTTAACAGCTGTTGGTGAATAAGGTTAATGTTAAATTCAACCAGAAAAAAAACAAAAAAAACAGTGTGAAACTGTGTAGACAACGTTTAGCGAATGCAACGTGTTCCTGAAATGTCTTCTTACTGAAAGTTTGTTCCCATTGTTGTTCTTTCAGCTGTGGCTCTCACTGTTTATGTAGACTGCACCTCGAAGGAGTTCTTTCAAACTGGGCTCTTGCTAGACTGGACAGAATCAATGGAGGCATGCAGACAGAACTTCACTGAACTGGTCACCATGCAAAGCGAAGAGGAATACCAGCAGTTTTGGTCATACATCAATCTTTATGAAGGGTTGTACTGGATTGGTCTCCAATTCAACAGTATCAATAATATCTGGGAATGGGTTCATGGAAACCCCACTATGTACAGCCACTGGGCTGTCCCTCCTACTGGTGCTGGATGTGGAGCATTTAACTCTTTGAGTGGTGGTTGGTTTATACTTAATTGCTCATACGGATTGATGAGTGTTTGTCAAGGTAAATACAATTATATAAGTTTGATATAAATAGACTTGCTACTATTCGCTTTTTATTTTTTTGGCAAATCGATGATTAATATCAATTTTTATTTTAGAAAGAATTTACCATTTTTATTTTTCTTTATTTTTCAACTCAAGAAAAGAATGGAGGAAAACGGTATTTATGCTTTAAAAAATAAAACTGACTTTTTATGCCATTGAGAAACATCTCATTTAGCGAAACCCCTTTATCATATTCAACATGCAACAAAACCATGGTTACCAACATTCTAATTTAAATAACATTTGGTTACAGCGGAGATATACCTTTTAAAGATAAAGATCCTACACAAATTGTCTCAAATAAACTGTAGAAAACGCAGCATATAAAATTGTATTACACAGACTTTTATAGCATAACTTTACGAGTAAAAATAATATGCACAGAACAAAACATTAGATAGCTGAACAAAACTAACTTGCACTTATTATTCAGAGTTTGATCTCCCCCCTCTCGTGCTTCAGCATCGCTGTACTCAGAGTCATTGGAAGGTAAAGCAGATGGGCCCACTTCGTCCTGCCACAGAGATTTCAGCCGTCGGCCAGGGATTGTGCACAATATTCATTAAGTGTTTTCCTCTTGCGTCCCATTTTCAAATCAAACTAGTAACTGTCACCATATACCTATAGCAAGAATCTACCTACACCTTAACCTGCTAATTTCAAAGTGGGCGCTTTGAATGACAGGAGCTGTAGCTGGCAAATTAAAGCACACAGTCGGTGCAGGTCTTGATGATTGGCAGTCATTTAACCCTTTGCAGTCCATTTATTAAGTGCGTGTCAGGCACGTCAGGTCCAATTAATTTTCACACGCGCAGTTAATTTTAGATGCGCTGTTTAAAAGTATTTTTTTCCACAGTCAAACGGGTTTAAAAGGCCCTGCATATCAACAAAGCACTCACTAGGCATCTCTAGCCCCGCCCCACCCTTTCGTTCACTATAGCTTTCACATATGCTAAGAAATAAATAATAATAATAATAATAATAGTCGTACATACCGATCAATCATCTCCTGATCACTCGTTTTATCACCAAACTCCTCAATAATGCGATCCAAGTCATTATTTTATTACTATAACATCTCAAAAAAGCTCTGCAAATGTCCGTGATAGTCTCTGAGCGCTGATTCAGTAGCAGCCAGCTTGTTTCCTTATGGCCGCCGTTATCTGATGCCAGGGGCAAGTATGACTATTCATGAGATACACCCTTTTTTTCAGCTTGTCTCGGCTCCTGTCACTCCCACTCGGCCATTGAATGGTTTTCTCTGCTTTTTCTGGAGAAAAAACGACTAGAAACCTGTTTTTTGCGTCTTTTTGATGATGTCGGACAGGGTCAGACATTGGACCGGATAGGAATAATTGCAATGTCGGACAGGTCCGACATAGGACCGCAAAGGGTTAAACGAATGAGAGCATTCTAGTGCTGCTTCAGTCAACGAGATCTGTCAGAACAGGGTGAAATGAGAGTGACAGTGAAACTACAGTACTAACGGACCACTGAGATGATTGACAGCAACCCCTAGCCATTCAGAGCTGAACGAAGACGGGACAGATAGTAAGAAAAAAACTCCACAAACTAGAGATGATTTCCTAATGATTATTTTTGGTAAGAAAATAAAAAAAACAGCGAGTGGTTTTACCAACGTTTATCCTATATAAATTTATTTCAGTCTGTGGGAGGGTAGTGGGTGTAGCGAGGTGTGGGACCGGAAGTGATGACACAAATATGAAACCGGAAACAGGAAGTGAGGTTTAAACCTTGAGACCCAGTGCTGATGGTGCAACTGGGCAGGGTTTTATTATAATCCAAACAGTAAAGGTCATCAAATCAAAGTTCCTCAAATAATGGTCCAGTAAATAATACACAGGTATTTCACAAAACAAAACAAACAACCACTCCAAGTATCAGCAATGATAAACGGGGTTTCAAAATAAAAAGGTTAAACAAAACAGTGTCCACAGTGAATAAACAAAACAATAACACAGCGTTTGCCGCGACCGCAATGAGTTGCCTCTCGCTGCTGCAATGGGAGACCTCCCACTGCTCCTCGGCTCCCTTCTGAGCTAGGAGAATAAACAAATAATTCCTGGTTCTCACCACGTTGCTGCACTGTCGCCTTCAAATGCTGCCAGGTCACAGAAGTATTCAGTTTAGGTTTAAAGTTCTGGAACAACACAGAGTAGTAGATACATACAAAACAAAAACAGTACGTCTCCTGGGTGTTGTTAAGTCAGGATTGGGAGACCGAAGGTTGGAACTGCGCAGCCTAAATACTGCCGAGTCCCACCTCTGCAATCAGCCCATGCCGCCGCCTCCGCCAATCTGCGAGAACAACACAGCTGATTGCAATTGCAGGCCTTAACAGCCTTGCAGTTCCACGTCGAGCCAGACCAGGAATTTCCGGTATCCCCGGACACTGCTCCTCTGGCCCGAATATGGACAGTCCCACACAACACTGCCACACAGTCAAACTCATATTTTTTGGAAATTGGATTTAGCGATTAATATCGAAAAGTAGGAAGCCTAGATATAAACTACAGTATTTTTTTAAGTTTCTACAAAATGTTTTATATAAACTGCAATATTTCTGTAATGTTTCTACGAAGTGAGGACTAAAATTCAGAATTACATAACATAGGCAATCTAATTTAAATGAAAACGTTTGGCCCTGTAACTAGAATGGGATTTTGGGGAACCGCTTTGTCACAAGTTTGTAAGTCACAAGCTGTCATAGAAACAAACAAACAAAAATCAAAACAAAAAATAATATATTTAATGCTAGAGCTTCTCTCCTCCTATTTCTCCTGCCTATCAAAGCTATCTGCCTATTTAAGCCATGTCACAATCGATGTTCTTTTCTCTTGCATCTGCTTTTTTGCCCGTATAGAGAGAAATAATATTAAATTAATTATCGTGAACGAAACCATGCCTGTCTGACTTCCCTGATTCCAATTTCGACTACTGAACCTTTTTGACTACCTGATCTGGCTTTTTTTTGTACAAATTCCCGATTTGGCTTTGACCTCGTTCCAGCACAGCTACCCGATTTGATTAACGAACCAAGACCGGACCCGACACCGAGCATGGATTTACCTACCTTGTCTTCTTCCGAACCCGAGTATTCATGAAACATTCCGATACCCCCAGCGCCATCTTGCTCCTTTGTTGCAGCCCCTGACCTAGAGCTTTCCCTGCTGCATTGCTCAAAAAGAAACGCCATCAGAATCCCAACCCCGAGCGACTTTTCTTCAAAGACTGGCCAATATCCAAACTGCTCAAAGCCCTTTTCAACAAGGGAATCCATATTCCAACCGCATCTAGTAGAATTGATCTTTTTTATTTGTTCTGTGGGCCTCTTTCAGCTGAGCCTGTTTTTCCACCCCGCTCTGCCCAGTCTTGCTCCACAGCGCTTTCCCCACCTCAAGCTGCCACCTCTGCTCACGTCATCACCCCAGCTCCGCCTGAAGCCTCAGAGTCAGATGATTGGCTGCCAGCAGCCGAAGCAGCCATGTCAGAACTGCAGAGAAAAATTTTTTAGGATGTTAAACAATTTATGCAACCTTTTGCAGAAGCTTTGTCAGCCATAAACACCCGTCTGGATGGCATAGATGGCCGATTCACTTCAGAGGAACATCAGCTGCTGCTGCAGTTTTTTCTGCATCATCCCTTCCGTCCTCCTCAAACATTGCAGTCTCCGACCACATGCCATAGCAACCCAGCCAGCCCCTGCATCAACTTAAATTCCAATGATCAACATCCCAGAATTCAACCTTGCTTCAGCTTCAGTCTGCAGCAGCAATTTGCCTCCACGCTCTTTACCCTCAGTTCTGATGTCAAATAATTGTAGAATTCATTGATCATAGCGTTGTTGATTGCGGAGATTTATCAGTCACATTGAAATCCCGTGACCCCCGCCTTTTTAAAAATCTTTGTCGGTGAGTTTGTTCTCGCCTTCTCTATCTTCCGGGATGTCCACTGCTATGTCTATCCCCATCAGGCCACTAACAGTTCAAACCGAGCACTCCCGGCCCGCAGGCCATCATCACTCCCTCGAGCTAAATACTAAATACTAACCTATATTCTTCACGCAGCCCTAGCTCCCGCCCGTGAATTTCTGATTATGTGCCTTCTCAACATTTCTCTGCCTCTTTTTATACTTAGATAATTATTTATCTTATTTATTTATTTCTTAGCATACGTCCTTATTGAGGACGACTTACAGTTGTTACAAGGTATCACATTATTTTTACATACAATTACATTATTTTTTACACATCATTTTTACATACAAATTACCCATTTATACAGTTGGGTTCTTACTGGAGCAATCTAGGTAAAATACCTTGCTCAAGGGTACAGCAGCAGTGTCCCCCACCTGGGATTGAACCCACGACCCTCCGGTCAAGAGTCCAGAGCCCTAACCACCACGCCACAATATTTATTTATTTACAATAAACCATGCATCAGCGCTTCACTCACCATTCTGTGACCTGTCCGGGTCTGACGTCACCACAAGCCATCTTGCCACACACACACACACATATAGAATGTTTGTGTTCCGGTTTTTGTCTGTATTTTATATACCTGTTTTAGTTTCTTTCCATTGCACTAATTTTGTGTGTCTGTATTTTAAAGCCATGTGACAGGGTACCATCACGGCCCAGGCTGGCTAACAGCAGGAATTAGACCCAGACAGAAAGCTGGAGTTTAACCACCCAGCTGCCCATTTATTTAGGCAATTTCCATGTAAAAAATGGGCATTTTCTTTGCATATTTTTCATTCTTAGCCCTCAAATAAGCACCTTGACAGTTTTCAAAACAATTTTTGTTATATCTCGGGCGCAAGAAGCATCCAAAAAAAAAGAGTAGTATTTGTTTTTTGTTTTAATTTAAAATGTATACACGGTATGACGTTCTGTAGATGGCATGGGTTGATTATATGGTAGTATTAAAGCAGGTTGATTCTATGGTAGTATAACCCCCCCAAAACAAAATTGCAAAATTCCTAAGACTTTTGCATAACAGTGTATATCAGAAAACTTGCGTCGCATATTCTCAGTCATGTCATATACTGTATCTTCCACAGTTTCAGGTACGGGTGTGTGTCGCTGTTATATGCATTATTATCTGTGAAGTGACGGTACTTCATCAGCAGAATAAATTGGTCGTTTTGACCAGTACCAATCCTGAGAAGGTTTTCTTACAACCTCCTGTACCCCACCAACAAAGAAATACATACCCTCATCTCATTTTCTGTAGCTAGCAGGCATCCATTTTTTACTCCCAGCTGTGCAATCTGTCAAGCACATTTCTTAGGGACTGCTGCCATCTGCCAGTGAAAAACAAAATGGTGGTGTATAGTCTGCTTGTTGATTTTAGTGTAGCACGACCTTCAATAACTCCTTTTTAGCAAAATTGTTTCAATTAGTTTTTACTACTGATAGTCATTTTCTATCAAGTAAAACTTGTTCAGTAACTATTATTATTATTATTATTATTACTCCTTCATTATTTCTTTCTTTATTTTCATTTTTATTTTCATTTTTATTGTTCATGGGAAAGCCTTCTCCTATTTAAAACTCAAGTACTGTAGTCCTTTGCTAGTTTGTCAAAGGTACCTGTGACATCTCTCAGTCATTCTATCCATGGCCATGCCTTCTCTGTGATTTAAGTAGACATTATTTTTTTTCACTTGTGATGTTGGGTTATTTTTGAACCCACACATAGAATTATATCTCTATTTGTATTATTCAATCTTTGATTCATTTTCTCTATTCACCAGAAAGGGTGTTCAATTTAGTTTTTAACTGTGAAATTGCCCCGACTTAAATTGCTAATTTATTGTACAACAAAATGTGCTAATAATAGCAAACAGTGGCTAACATTTCTTTGACCTAAGTGGTCGGTGTTAATGTTTTTCTTTTGTTCGCAAAAAACAAAAAATAAATCACTGCACGTTGTCTTATTCCTGATTATGTCAGCACACCCCAACACAATTATTGTTGCACTGTGAGTAGACCTACTAAGCCCAAAAGACAGAATTCCAAAAAGAAGGTAATATTCCTAAGCATGTGTTTATTGTGCTTCTGTTTCTATTGATCTTCTACTTTGCAGTGTTGTAATATGTGCCCTGTGCTTGTCAGTCTTTACTGGTTTATTGTTTATTCCATGTGCAACAAAATTGTGTCTTTGATTACAAATCTAAAAAGTAATTTCTTTAGAGAAGAGGCAGAAGAAAAACATAAATGCTGATTTCAGGTTTTTAACTTATGCATTTTCACATCTGTTTGGTATAGATATTGTCACAGCAGGTGGAAATGATCCTGGGAAAAAATGTGCCTTCCCCTTTTATTATGGAGGACGTCAGTACTTCGGATGCACAACCATGAGTAACAACAATATTCCTTGGTGTGCAACAACCTCTGATTATCACAAAGACGGGAAGTGGGGTAACTGTCCTTCTACTGGTAGGTAATCAACTTATAATCAGAAGTAGCCATTTACAGCCATCCTTATACATTTTGACAAAATCTACTGTGAATTGAGTCCACAAAGTTTTGCATGCATGCTGTCCATATTTTGTGGGTAATTGTTATTGTATCACTGGGATTATATAAGACATTGGCCTGTTCTGTACCAGTGCTAAAATCCAGCAGTCTGTTTGGCTAGATAAGACACCAGTTTGCTAACTGGAGTACTTGTCCAGTGGTAAAGTACTGTCTATAGATGTCCTATATGAATAATTACCTTTGAAAATCTATATAGGCTAGATTGCAAAAAAAAAAGAAAAAATTGTGAAAAGTATCCTTTTGCAAAGTAAAGGTTTTCAAGTCATTCTGCCATTGACATGAAGCATATATCCTATACACAGGGCCTCCTTCCACTGGTGGAAACAGTAATGGTGCACCCTGTCAATTTTCTTTTAAATACAACAGTATGGTTTATTATTCCTGCACTACAGACAGTAGGAATTCAAAAGAACTCTGGTGCGCTACAGTTTCAAATTATGATGAAGACCCAAAGTGGAGATTCTGCGCCACATCAGGTAAGTTCGTGTGTGTTCTTTAATAAATTGACAATTATTGCAGAATACATTGTATGTTTTATATGCAAAATAAAAAAGACAAAAAAAGGGCAGTGTTCCATCTGAGTGTAAGCTGGAAAAATAGCCATGACATGATAAAACCAATCATAAATATGTATTATAAATATGCTAGGAGAGAGAGCTTATGTTTGAAGTTATATTTTCCTCTGCAGTGTTGCATCATGGTTCCTGTGCTTCTCAGCCTTCACATGCTTAGCATTTATTCCATGTTCTGCTAAATGTTGTCTTTGATTCCAAATCTGAAATGTATTTGGAGATGAAAGGAAGGAGAAAACATGAAAAAAAGCTTGATTTTGAGATATTTCTTCTGTTTATTTTCACTACTGTTTTGCATAGGTATTGTCACGGTAGGTGGTAATGATCCTGGAAAAGAGAGTGTATTCCCCTTTTCCTATGACATGCAGATGTACTTCAAATGCACAACCATCAATAACAACCACATTGTTTCTAAGAAATGTTTACTATAGTACACCATGGTTAACCATGGTCCAGTATAGTAAAGCACAGTGAAAGCATGTTAAAACAGGAAACCATGGGAAAAGTGTGAAAACACTATGATAAATTCACCAGGGTAAACTTTCATAAGGGCTACCATGGCTTGATGGCAAGCTTGAAAGCCTGGGAAGACTGGCTTTCCCACCACCCTGACCTGCTCCCAGCACCTACTCACGGGCTCTCCTGTGAGTATTGTGGTGATCCCAGCCACCACTGGAAGGACTGCCTGGAGCACAGTCCAACAGAATAGTGTGGAATGTGTTAGCACTTTAGGCATGGGTGACGGGAATGTCGGGAGCCAGAGTCGGACAGCGGGAAGGCAGAGCTCCTGATACAGGAAGTGCTGTCTCTAATGCCCGTGAAGGAGGAGCTGCTACCCAGCGTACTAGTCAGGGAGGAGCTGCCTGCCCAGAAGCGAGCACAGGACCCTGAGCGTCCATCACCCAAGAGGGGGCAGCCCAAGCGTCCATCGCCCAAGAAAGGGAAGCACCAGTCTCCAGTGACCGAGGGACAGCCGCACCATTCTCCAGAGATAGAAGGAGACTTCCTGCTGCTCCCACCTCCACCGCTAGAAGGAGACTACCTGCTGCTCCCATCTGAACCGCCAGAGGGAGACTACCCGCAGTGCCCGCCTCCACCTCCAGAGGGAGACTACCCGCAGTGCCCGCCTCCACCTCCAGAGGGAGACTACCCGCAGTGCCCGCCTCCACCTCCAGAGGGAGACTACCCGCAGTGCCCGCCTCCACCTCCAGAGGGAGACTACCCGCAGTGCCCGCCTCCACCTCCAGAGGGAGACTACCCTCTGCTCCCATCTCTACCGCTAGTGGGAGATTACCTGGTGCTCCAGCTACAGAGAACCAGCAGCAGTTGACCTTACATCCTTTGTGCTACTACTGGCTACGTTGTATTACTTAAAGGGGCAGCAGTACATTTCTGGACATTACACTCGGTACAACTCATATCTATAGAAATAATTGAGTTGACTATACTTTTAGGTATTGGCTTGCACTGTCTAATCTGACGGCTTAAATAGCAAAAGTTAACAAATGTACACCATACAGAATTAAATTGGTGAACAAAAACAATAGTAAACAACTTACAGTTCCACACAGAAATCAAACATTGTTGATTTTTTCACATGCAAAAGCACCCGCTTTGAAAGTTCTGCTGACAAGCTTGTTATCCCGAATAACCTGAGCTTTAAAGCCAGTTGAACGAGAACTCATTTTTCGCTTCTCACTCATGGTGAACTGACACTGTAACCAGGTGCGCTTGGTTGCGACTGAATGAATGAACTACCCGTTTCCAGTCAGACGTCATTCACGTTAAACGACAGTGTTGAGTTTTCCACTAGTCTTTTTAATAGTTTTTATCCCTTCGGTACCGTTAATAAGAGTAAAAGTACGAGTAAATCGTGGTGTCAAATTGAAAAAAATATGTAGGAGAGACAGATACAACGTTATACAAACATATGCAGAATCACCTATCAAACATAAGAAATACAAAAGTAAATGAACCATTGGTGCAGCACTTTACAAAGAACAAAATTCGTAGTTTTAGAAAAAATGTAATTAGACAATCTACAATATAGAAGACTAAAAGAAAATAAATGGATAAATAAACTCAGTACCATGATGCCTGAAGGTTTAAATAGAAAGGAATAGTAGAGCATTACATCATCAACTACAGTATGTGGTGAAACATCACAATCACATTAATAGATTTAAATAGAAATAAATGAGTGTAGTTGCCATGACATTCAAAGCCTGTAAGTACCTCCACTGTTTTGTTTTCAAACACGCTTTCCCCAAAGATATGTAACATGCTGGAACGTTGGGAAGTTGGCTCTTTTGAGCATGGGGCCTAAGAAATACTTTTTTCAATTCTTCTGAATTATGTAGAATCTGCAAATGTTTATATATATATATATATATGGCAGCTGGCTCTTTGAGCTATAATATATATATATATATATATATATATATATATATATATATATATATATATATATACTGTATATATATATATATATATATATATATATATATATATATATATATATATATATATGCTGCATTCATAGGCTTTTGACAGCATGACAAATACGTGTTATTGTTTATATTCAAATCCATTATTTATTCTTACATGATGTAATGGTGTTCTATATATTGTGACATCATTTTTACTTCTATATTTAAATCTGTATTCATTTTAATTAACATTATTTTATATAAACTTATATTATCATGCAATGCTGGCTCTGAGGATCAGCCTTAATTTGGTCTCCCCAGTGCATCAGCATGCTCAACTTTTGAATTAATTTTGTTTATTTATTTAAATGTTATATATTTATTGGAGTTAATTAGTTCATTCTTTTCTGTTTAGTCCTTCTGGTGTAATCGTGTTCAGTCTATTTATCCATTTGCTTTCTTTTATTCTTCTATTGTCTAATTTTAGGTGTTCTAAAACTACAAACTTTACGTCTTTTATGTCATGTCCTTGACTGGTGAAGTGATGTACTATTGGTTCATGATTGTGTTGTTATATGCTTGTTTTAACTGTTTCAGAGTTGAATTGAAGAAAAATAAATGTTCTGGTTTTTCACTCTGGAAATCTGGTAACCCTACATCTATAAAGCAAATGTACAGATCTTAAAACATTATCACTCTTTGGGAACTTTTGAAAATCCTCTCAATTGAAGCCTAGCGAAAAAGATGACTAGTGTAAATCGAGAGAACTTTGAAAAAAATATGTAAAGTCTTATGTATGATAAGACGTGAATGTCCATAAGAAACAGTTTCCCTGGATACTTTATCACAGTATATCGTATTAAACACTTTCTGGTTCATTTTTTCTTTTTCTTTTTTAAAAGAAGCCTCATGTCATGGTGTGCTTTTTCAGAAATAAATGTACAGGTTTTTTTTCTATTTTTAAATATGTAATAAAGGAAAATATTTGGGATTTTGCTTAATTTTTGAATATTTAGCACTTCTTAAGTGACAGATTTGTATTTGTTTAGACACCTTTTAAAATCTGGTGGTTTAGAGATGGCCTCACCCCCTTATTAAATACTGTCGGTTTACTGCATTTGGTTTAACGATTTGCAAATTGTTATAACTTGACAACCTCCGTCATACTGATTTAAAAAAGATAAACTACAAAATACTGCACTAAAATAATGGCTTCTCATTTCTCTTGCAGAACCATCCCCACCTGGGGAGATCAGTGTAGACTTTGTGGGAGATGACTCTGTTTCTCTGAGCTGGGGCAGTCCTGTCGGTATGGATGGGGTCCAGTACAGCTTCAACATCACCTACTCCTGCTCCTTCTGGGGTCACAGCGGTTCCACCAGCGCACCCTCCAACTCCATTGTCATCTCTAACCTGAGACCTGGAAGCGAGTATGTCTTCAATATCACTACTGTACGGGTCACAGGGAGCCAGAGCACACCTGCTTCAATATCTCTCTACACCAGTAAGGATTATGTATCTAAACCAATAAACATATAATAACCCATGTTTGGTGTTAAATAAAAAAAAGAAATCCCCTAATTTGCTAAATGTGTTTGAAGATATAAGTAATAGGTAACACTTTACATTAAGGCTCTCTAATTACTGTGTAGTTACATAGTAGTTACTTTGTAAATACATATGTACTTACACAGAATTACAATGTTAATATGCATTGATACAATCCTAATCCTAACCAAACTCTAAACCTAACCTAATTGTGTACTTACATATATCGTGCAAAAAGATGTGCACATGAATTAAATTGTAACTATGCATATGTGAATGTGTGGGTTGCAGTGCGTAGGTGTAGGGGTGATGCAGGTGCTCCAAACAACAACAAACACAAAGTTCACGGTTCAAGCACTTCTTTTTATTTTTCTTTCTTGGTGAGTTTGACCACTGAAATAATAATGCTGGCTCTACCCAACTATGGGTATTGCCAGCGTATAAACCAAGGGCTTGCAGTCCCAAAATTATAATACACAAACACAGACACACAACACAGATACAGCCACGTCTCCGGACAGTGTGTACTCTAGGTGCAGGTGCGGTGATTTAACAGTGGTGCTTTGAATTCAGCTGCAGTGCAGTCCGGGTTTAGCGCTGACTTGAAGGTGTAACTCCCGGATCCGAATTAGCCATCTGGCAAAGACAAGTACAGACAGTTGTAAAACAAACAAGACACTATAACAGTCACCTTTAGCAAAAATGCCAACCTCTAAGGAAAGGTTACCTCCCTGAACCAATTGCATAAAAACATTTAATAAAAGCGGGTCAATAGCGTGAAAGGACGTGGGATCAGTTTAAGTTGTAATTACTGAAAAAAATAATAAAGGGAGATGCATCAATCATTTAAATCAGACAATAAATTTACTGATTTTTCATATGCAAACAAACACACAAAAAGTATGTCCAAACAGACAATGAGCGCTTTAGTCCCAATCAAAATAAACATATAAATTCAGCCAGTAAGGCCAAAACCCGAATATATTGAAAGCACAGAAGAAATGAAAGCTCTGCTTCAAAACAAAGTGACAAATAAAATAAAATAAAAAAACAATCCAGCAAAAAAAAAAAAAAATTGAAACGATCTCACCACTCCTGGGTACCCGCTTGCTTGTAGATCCTTGATCCCGAGGCAATTGAGAATGTCCAGCGAATCCAAACAATATCCGGAACTTTTGTGAGCAATGACCATTTATTCAATCACATGCAAACATTAACATTCATACGAGTACATTGAAATAAAACGAACAGTACACCCACCCCTCATTATATCGCCCCTCGCTATGCTGCGGGTTAGGATATATCGCGGTCCTGGAGTTGGCTCCCCATTTTTACTGTCTAACTGCGCGTGCCTTAGCTGAACTATACAAAGGCAAATTCACTTAGAATTACCGTTCGTTTTATTTCGTACTGCACATCACAAACAAAAATATACAAAACAATTGTTATCTGTTATCATATATACATGCATTGCACAATATCATTTTTTACTTCTATATTTAAATCTGTATTCATTTCAATTAACATTATTTTATATAAACTTATATTATCATGCAATGCTGGCTCTGAGGATCAGCCTTGATTTGGTCTCCCCAGTGCATCAGCATGCTCAACTTTTGAATTCATTTTGTTTATTTATTTAAATGTTATATATTTATTGAAGTTAATTACTTCATTCTTTTCTGTTGAGTCCTGTTGGCGTAATCATCTATTTATCCATTTACTTTCTTTTATTCTTCTATATGTCGCATTGTCTAATTTTAGCTGTTCTAAAACTACAAACTTTACATAATTGATGTCATGTCCTTGACTGGTGAAGTGCTGTACTATTGGTTCATGATTGTGTTATTATATGCTTATTTTAACAGCTTCAGAGTTGAATTGAAGAAAAATAAATGTTCTGGTTTTTCACTCTGCAAATCTGGTAACCCTACATCTACAAAACAAATGTACACATCTTAAAACATTATCACTCTTTGGGAACTTTTGAAAATCCTCTCAATTGAAGCCTCGCTAAAAACAAAGTAATTTTAGATGACTATTGTAAATCGAGAGACCTTTGAAAAAAATATGTAAGTCTCAGGAATAGAAATGTATGATAAGACGTGAATGTCCATAAGAAACAGTTTCCCTGGATACTTTATCTACAGTATATCGTATTAAACACTTTCTGGTTCATTTTTTCATTTTCTTTTTTAAAAGAAGCCTCATGTCATGGTGTGCTTTTTCAGAAATAAATGTACAGGTTTTTTTTTCTTTTTTTAAATATGTAATAATGGAAAATATTTGGGATTTTGCTTAATTTTTGAATATTTAGCACTTCTTAAGTGACAGATTTGTATTTGTTTAGACACGTTTTAAAATCTGGTGGTTTAGAGATGGCCTCACCCCCTTATTAAATACTGTTGGTTTACTGCATTTGGTTTAACGATTTGCAAATTGTTATAACTTGACAACCTCCGTCATACTGATTTAAAAAAGATAAACTATGAAATACTGCACTAAAATAATGTCTTCTCATTTCTCTTGCAGAACCAACCCCACCTGGGGAGATCACTGTAGACTTTGTTGGAGATGACTCTGTTTCTCTGAGCTGGGGCCGTACTGTCGGTATGGATGGTGTCCAGTACAGCTTCAACATCACCTACTCCTGCTCCTTCTGGGGTCACAGTGGTTCCACCAGCTCACCCTCCAACTCCATTGTCATCTCTAACCTGAGACCTGGAAGCGAGTATGTCTTCAATATCACTACTGTACAGGACACAGGGAGCCAGAGCACACCTGCTTCAATATCTCTCTACACCAGTAAGGATTATGTATCTAAACCAATAAACATATAATAACCCATGTTTGGTGTTAAATAAAAAAAAAATCCCCTAATTTGCTAAATGTGTTTGAAGATATAAGTAATAGGTAACACTTTATATTAAGGCTCTCTAATTACTGTGTAGTTACATAGTAGTTACTTTGTAAATAGATATGTACTTACACAGAATTACAATGTTAATATGCATTGATACAATCCTAATCCTAACCCAAACTCTAAACCTAACCTAATTGTGTACATACATATATCGTGCAAAAAGATGTGCACATGAATTAAATTGTAACTATGCATATGTGAATGTGTGGGTTGCAGTGCGTTGGTGTAGGGGTGATGCAGGTGCTCCAAACAACAACAAACACAAAGTTCACGGTTCAAGCACTTCTTTTTATTGTTCTTTCTTGGTGAGTTTGACCACTGAAATAATAATGCTGGCTCTACCCAACTATGGGTATTGCCAGCGTATAAACCAAGGGCTTGCAGTCCCAAAATTATAATACACAAACACAGACACACAACACAGACACAGCCACGTCTCCGGACAGTGTGTGCTGTAGGGGCAGGTGCAGTGATTTAACAGTGGTGCTTTGAATTCAGGTGCAGTGCATTCCGGGGTTAGCGCTGGCTTGAAGAGGTAACTCCCGGATCCGAATTAGCCATCTGGCAAAGACAAGTACAGACAGTTGTAAAACAAACAAGACACTATAACAATCACCTTTAGCAAAAATGCCAACCTCTAAGGAAAGGTTACCTCCCTGAACCAATTGCATAAAAACATTTAATAAAGGTGGGTCAATAGCGCAAAAGGACGTGGGATCCGTTTAAGTTATAATTACTGAAAAAAATAATAAAGGGAGATGCATCAATCATTTAAACCGGACAATAAATTTAGTGATTCTTCATATGCAAACAAACACACAAAAAGTATGTCCAAAGAGACAATGAGCGCTTTAGTCCCAATCAAAATAAACATAAATTCAGCCAGTAAGGCCAAAACCTGAACATATTGAAAACACAGAAGAAATGAAAGCTCTGCTTGAAAACAAAGTGACAAATAAAATAAATTAAAAAAACAATCCAGCAAAAAAAAAAAAATTGAAACGATCTCACCACTCCTGGGTACCCGCTTGCTTGTAGATCCTTGATCCCGAGGAGATTGAGAATGTCCAGCAAATCCAAACAATATCCGGAACTTTTGTGAACAATCACCATTTATTCAATCACATGCAAACATTAGCATTCATTCGAGTACATTGAAATAAAATGAACAGTACACCCACCCCTCGTTATATCTCCCCTCGCTATACTGCGGGTTTGGATATATCGCGGTCCTGGAGTTGGCTCCCCATTTTTACTGACTAACTGCGCGTGCCTTAGCTGAACTATACAAAGGCAAATTCACTTAGAATTACCGTTCGTTTTATTTCGTACTGCACATCACAAACAAAAATATACAAAACAATTGTTATCTGTTATCATATACACATGCATTGCACAATATCATTTTTTACTTCTATATTTAAATCTGTATTTATTTTAATTAACATTATTTTATATAAACTTATATTATCATGCAATGCTGGCTCTGAGGATCAGCCTTGATTTGGTCTCCCCAGTGCATCAGCATGCTCAACTTTTGAATTAATTTTGTTTATTTATTTAAATGTTATATATTTATTGAAGTTAATTACTTCATTCTTTTCTGTTGAGTCCTGTTGGCGTAATCGTGTTCAGTCTATTTATCTATTTACTTTCTTTTATTCTTCTATATGTCGCATTGTCTAATTTTAGCTGTTCTAAAACTACAAACTTTACATCATTGATGTCATGTCCTTGACTGGTGAAGTGCTGTACTATCGGTTCATGATTGTGTTATTATATGCTTATTTTAACAGCTTCAGAGTTGAATTGAAGAAAAATAAATGTTCTGGTTTTTCACTCTGCAAATCTGGTAACCCTACATCTACAAAACAAATTTACACAACTTAAAACATTATCACTCTTAGGGAACTTTTGAAAATCCTGTCAATTGAAGCCTAGCTAAAAACAAAGCAATTTTAGATAACTACTGTAAATCGAGAGACCTTTGAAAAAAATATGTAAGTCTCAGGAATAGAAATGTATGATAAGACGTGAATGTCCATAAGAAACAGTTTCCCTGGATAATTTATCTACAGTATATTGTATTAAACACTTTCTGGTTCATTTTTTCTTTTTCTTTTTTAAAAGAAGCCTCATGTCATGGTGTGCTTTTTCAGAAATAAATGTACAGGTTTTTTTTCTATTTTTAAATATGTAATAAAGGAAAATATTTTAGATTTTGCTTAATTTTTGAATATTTAGCACTTCTTAAGTGACAGATTTGTATTTGTTTAGACACGTTTTAAAATCTGGTGGTTTAGAGATGGCCTCACCCCCTTATTAAATACTGTTGGTTTACTGCATTTGGTTTAACGATTTGCAAATTGTTATAACTTGACAACCTCCGTCATACTGATTTAAAAAAGATAAACTACGAAATACTGCACTAAAATAATGTCTTCTCATTTCTCTTCCAGACCCAACCCCACCTGGAGAGATCAGTGTAGACTTTGTTGGAGATGACTCTGTTTCTCTGAGCTGGGGCCGTCCTGTCGGTATGGGTGGGGTCCAGTACAGCTTCAACATCACCTACTCCTGCTCCTTCTGGGGTCACAGCGGTTCCACCAGCGCACCCTCCAACTCCACTGTCATCTCTAACCTGAGACCTGGAAGCGAGTATGTCTTCAATATCACTACTGTACAGGACACAGGGAGCCAGAGCACACCTGCTTCAATATCTCTCTACACCAGTAAGTATTGTCTTTACCATTTTAATTGTAAACTAGGAAGAAATGATTTAAACCAATAAACATATAATAACCCATACTTGGTGTTAAATAAAAAAAAAATCCTTAATTTGCAAAATGTATTAGAAGATATATTTTTATAAGTAATAGGTAGCACTTTACATTAAGGCTCTCTAATTACTGTGTAGTTACATAGTAGTTACTTAGTAAATACATATGTACTTACACATAATTACAATGTGAGTATGCATTGATACAATGTACTTCATGTCTGTTTTTTGCATGATGTAATCCTAATCCTAACCCAAATTCTAAACCTAACCTAATTGTGTACTTACATATATCGTGCAAAAAGATGTGAACATGAATTAAATTGTAACTATGCATATGTGAATGTGTGGGTTGAGTGCATAGGTGTAGGGGTGATGCAGGTGCTCCAAACAACAACAAACACAAAGTTCACGGTTCAAGCACTTCTTTTTATTTTTCTTTCTTGGTGAGTTAGGCCACTGAAATAACAATGCTGGCTCTACCCAACTATGGGTATTGCCAGCGTATAAACCAAGGGCTTGCAGTCCCAAAATTATAATACACAAACACAGACACACAACACAGACACAGCCACGTCTCCGGACAGTGTGTGCTGTAGGGGCAGGTGCAGTGATTTAACAGTGGTGCTTTGAATTCAGGTGCAGTGCAGTCCGGGGTTAGTACTGGCTTGAAGAGGTAACTCCCGGATCCGAATTAACCATCTGGCAAAGACAAACACAGACAGCTATAAAAGAAACAAAACACTATAACAATCACCTTTAGCAAAAACACGAACCTGTAAGGTTTGCATAAAAACATTTAATAAAGGCGGGTCAATAGCGTGAAAGGACGTGGGATGCGTTTAAGTTGTAATTACTGAAAAAAATAATAAAGGGAGATGCATCAATCATTTAAATCGGACAATAAATTTACTGATTCTTCATATGCAAACAAGCACACAAAAAGTATGTCCAAACAGACAATGAGCGCTTTAGTCCCAATCAAAATAAACATATAAATTCAGCCAGTAAGGCCAAAACCTGAACATATTGAAAACACAGAAGAAATGAAAGCTCTGCTTGAAAACAAAGTGACAAATAAAATAAAATAAAAAAACAATCCAGCAAAAAAAAAAAAAAAAATTGAAACGATCTCACCACTCCTGGGTACCCGCTTGCTTGTAGATCCTTGATCCCGAGGCGATTGAGAATGTCCAGCGAATCCAAACAATATCCGGAACTTTTGTGAGCAATGACCATTTATTCAATCACATCCAAACATTAGCATTCATTCGAGTACATTGAAATAAAACGAAGAGTACACCCACCCCTCGTTATATCGCCCCTCGCTATACTGCGGGTTTGGATATATCGCAGTCCTGGAGTTGGCTCCCCATTTTTACTGTCTAACTGCACGTGCCTTAGCTGAACTATACAAAGGCAAATTCACTTAGAATTACCGTTCGTTTTATTTCGTACTGCACATCACAAACAAAAATATACAAAACAATTGTTATCTGTTATCATATACATATTCATTGCACAATATCATTTTTTACTTCTATATTTAAATCTGTATTTATTTTAATTAACATTATTTTATATAAACTTATATTATCATGCAATGCTGGCTCTGAGGATCAGCCTTGATTTTGTCTCCCCAGTGCATCAGCATGCTCAACTTTTGAATTAATTTTGTTTATTTATTTAAATGTTATATATTTATTGAAGTTAATTACTTCATTCTTTTCTGTTGAGTCCTGTTGGCGTAATCGTGTTCAGTCTATTTATCCATTTACTTTCTTTTATTCTTCTATATGTCGCATTGTCTAATTTTAGCTGTTCTAAAACTACAAACTTTACATCATTGATGTCATGTCCTTGACTGGTGAAGTGCTGTACTATCGGTTCATGATTGTGTTATTATATGCTTATTTTAACAGCTTCAGAGTTGAATTGAAGAAAAATAAATGTTCTGGTTTTTCACTCTGCAAATCTGGTAACCCTACATCTACAAAACAAATTTACACAACTTAAAACATTATCACTCTTTGGGAACTTTTGAAAATCCTGTCAATTGAAGCCTAGCTAAAAACAAAGTAATTTTAGATGACTAGTGTAAATCGAGAGACCTTTGAAAAAATATGTAAGTCTCAGGAATAGAAATGTATGATAAGACGTGAATGTCCATAAGAAACAGTTTCCCTGGATAATTTATCTACAGTATATCGTATTAAACACTTTCTGGTTCATTTTTTCTTTTTCTTTTTTAAAAGAAGCCTCATGTCATGGTGTGCTTTTTCAGAAATAAATGTACAGGTTTTTTTTCTATTTTTAAATATGTAATAAAGGAAAATATTTGGGATTTTGCTTAATTTTTGAATATTTAGCACTTCTTAAGTGACAGATTTGTATTTGTTTAGACACGTTTTAAAATCTGGTGGTTTAGAGATGGCCTCACCCCCTTATTAAATACTGTCGGTTTACTGCATTTGGTTTAACGATTTGCAAATTGTTATAACTTGACAACCTAAGTCATACTGATTTAAAAAAGATAAACTACAAAATACTGCACTAAAATAATGTCTTCTCATTTCTCTTCCAGACCCAACCCCACCTGGAGAGACTACTGTAGACTTTGTTGGAGATGACTCTGTTTCTCTGAGCTGGGGTAGTCCTGTCGGTATGGATGGGGTCCAGTACAGCTTCAACATCACCTACTCCTGGTCCTTCTGGGGTCACAGCGGTTCCACCAGAGCACCCTCCAACTCCACTGTCATCTCTAACCTGAGACCTGGAAGCGAGCATGTCTTCAATATCACTACTGTACAGGACACAGGGAGCCAGAGCACACCTGCTTCAATATCTCTCTACACCAGTAAGTATTGTCTTTACCATTTTAATTGTAAACTAGGAAGAAATGATTTAAACCAATAAACATATAATAACCCATGTTTGGTGTTAAATAAAAAAAATCCTTAATTTGCAAAATGTGTTAGAAGATATATTTTTATAAGTAATAGGCAATAATTTACATTAAGGCTCTCTAATTACTGTGTAGTTACATAGTAGTTACTTAGTAAATACATATGTACTTACACATAATTGCAATGTGAGTATGCATTGATACAATGTACTTCATGTCTGTTTTTTGCATGATGTAATCCTAATCCTAACCCAAACTCTAAACCTAACCTAATTGTGTACTTACATATATCGTGCAAAAAGATGTGAACATGAATTAAATTGTAACTGTGCATATGTGAATGTGTGGGTTGAGTGCGTAGGTGTAGGGGTGATGCAGGTGCTCCAAACAACAACAAACACAAAGTTCACGGTTCAAGCACTTCTTTTTATTTTTCTTTCTTGGTGAGTTAGGCCACTGAAATAATAATGCTGGCTCTACCCAACTATGGGTATTGCCAGCGTATAAACCAAGGGCTTGCAGTCCCAAAATAATACACAACCACAGACACACAACACAGACACTCCCACGTCTCCGGACAGTGTGTGCTGTAGGGGCAGGTGCAGTGATTTAACAGTGGTGCTTTGAATTCAGGTGCAGTGCAGTCCGGGGTTAGTGCTGGCTTGAATAGGCAACTCCCGGATCCGAATTAACCATCTGGCAAAGACAAATACAGACAGTTGTAAAACAAACAAAACACTACAACAATCACCTTTAGCAAAAACACGAACCTGTAAGGAAAGGTTATCTCCCTGAACCAATTGCATAAAAACATTTAATAAAGGCGGGTTAATAGCGTGAAAGGACGTGGGATCCGTTTAAGTTATAATTACTGAAAAAATTAATAAAGGGAGATGCATCAATCATTTAAATCGGACAATAAATTTACTGATTCTTCATATGCAAACAAGCACACAAAAAGTATGTCCAAACAGACAATGAGCGCTTTAGTCCCAATCAAAATAAACATATAAATTCAGCCAGTAAGGCCAAAACCTGAACATATTGAAAACACTGAAGAAACGAAACCTCTGCTTCAAAACAAAGTAAGAAATAAAATAAAATAAAAAAACAATCCAGCAAAAAAAAAAAAAAAATTGAAACGATCTCACCACTCCTGGGTACCCGCTTGCTTGTAGATCCTTGATCCCGAGGCGATTGAGAATGTCCAGCGAATCCAAACAATATCCGGAACTTTTGTGAGCAATGACCATTTATTCAATCACATGCAAACATTAGCATTCATTCGAGTACATTGAAATAAAACGAACAGTACACCCACCCCTCGTTATATCGCCCCTCGCTATACTGCGGGTTTGGATATATCGCGGTCCTGGAGTTGGCTCCCCATTTTTACTGACTAACTGCGCGTGCCTTAGCTGAACTATACAAAGGCAAATTCACTTAGAATTACCGTTCGTTTTATTTCGTACTGCACATCACAAACAAAAATATACAAAACAATTGTTATCTGTTATCATATACACATGCATTGCACAATATCATTTTTTACTTCTATATTTAAATCTGTATTCATTTTAATTAACATTATTTTATATAAACTTATATTATCATGCAATGCTGGCTCTGAGGATCAGCCTTGATTTTGTCTCCCCAGTGCATCAGCATGCTCAACTTTTGAATTCATTTTGTTTATTTATTTAAATGTTATATATTTATTGAAGTTAATTACTTCATTCTTTTCTGTTGAGTCCTGTTGGCATAATCGTGTTCAGTCTATTTATCCATTTACTTTCTTTTATTCTTCTATATGTCGCATTGTCTAATTTTAGCTGTTCTAAAACTACAAACTTTACATCATTGATGTCATGTCCTTGACTTGTGAAGTGCTGTACTATTGGTTCATGATTGTGTTATTATATGCTTATTTTAACAGCTTCAGAGTTGAATTGAAGAAAAATAAATGTTCTGGTTTTTCACTCTGCAAATCTGGTATCCCTACATCTACAAAACAAATGTACACATCTTAAAACATTATCACTGTTTGGGAACTTTTGAAAATCCTCTCAATTGAAGCCTAGCTAAAAACAAAGTAATTTTAGATGACTACTGTAAATCGAGAGACCTTTGAAAAAAATATGTAAGCCTCAGGAATAGAAATGTATGATAAGACGTGAATGTCCATAAGAAACAGTTTCCCTGGATACTTTATCTACAGTATATCGTATTAAACACTTTCTGGTTCATTTTTTCATTTTCTTTTTTAAAAGAAGCCTCATGTCATGGTGTGCTTTTTCAGAAATAAATGTACAGGTTTTTTTTTCTATTTTTAAATATGTAATAAAGGAAAATATTTGGGATTATGCTTAATTTTTGAATATTTAGCACTTCTTAAGTGACAGATTTGTATTTGTTTAGACACCTTTTAAAATCTGGTGGTTTAGAGATGGCCTCACCCTCTTAATAAATACTGTCGGTTTACTGCATTTGGTTTAACGATTTGCAAATTGTTATAACTTGACAACCTCTGTCATACTGATTTAAAAAAGATAAACTACGAAATACTGCACTAAAATAATGTCTTCTCATTTCTCTTGCAGAACCATCCCCACCTGGAGAGATCAGTGTAGACTTTGTTGGAGATGACTCTGTTTCTCTGAGCTGGGGCCGTCCTGTCGGTATGGATGGGGTCCAGTACAGCTTCAACATCACCTACTCCTGCTCCTTCTGGGGTCACAGCGGTTCCACCAGCGCACCCTCCAACTCCACTGTCATCTCTAACCTGAAACCTGGAAGCGAGTATGTCTTCAATATCACTACTGTACAGGACACAGGAAGCCAGAGCACACCTGCTTCAATATCTCTCTACACCAGTAAGGATTGTGTATCTAAACCAATAAACATATAATAACCCATGTTTGGTGTTAAATAAAAAAAATCCCTAATTTGCCAAATATGTTTGAAGATTTAAGTAATAGGTAACACTTTACATTAAGGCTCTCTAATTACTGTGTAGTTACATAGTAGTTACTTAGTAAATACATATGTACTTACACATAACTACAATGTTAATATGCATTGATACAATCCTAATCCTAACCCAAACTCTAAACCTAACCTAATTGTGTACTTACATATATCGTGCAAAAAGATGTGCACATGAATTAAATTGTAACTATGCATATGTGAATGTGTGGGTTGCAGTGCGTAGGTGTAGGGGTGATGCAGGTGCTCCAAACAACAACAAACACAAAGTTCACGGTTCAAGCACTTCTTTTATTTTTCTTTCTTGGTGAGTTTGACCACTGAAATAATAATGCAGGCTCTACCCAACTATGGGTATTGCCAGCGTATAAACCAAGGGCTTGCAGTCCCAAAATTATAACACACAAACACAGACACACAACACAGATACAGCCACGTCTCCAAACAGTGTGTGCTGTAGGGTCAGGTGCAGTGATTTAACAGTGGTGCTTTGAATTCAGGTGCAGTGCTGTCCGGGGTTAGCGCTGACTTGAAGGGGTAACTCCCGGATCCGAATTAGCCATCTGGCAAAGACAAGTACAGACAGTTGTAAAACAAACAAGACACTATAACAATCACCTTTAGCAAAAATGCCAACCTCTAAGGAAAGGTTACCTCCCTGAACCAATTGCATAAACACATTTAATAAAGGCGAGTCAATAGCGCGAAAGGACGTGGGATCCGTTTAAGTTGTAATTACTGAAAAAAATAATAAAGGGAGATGCATCAATCATTTAAACCGGACAATAAATTTAGTGATTCTTCATATGCAAACAAACACACAAAAAGTATGTCCAAACAGACAATGCGCGCTTTAGTCCCAATCAAAATAAACATATAAATTCAGCCAGTAAGGCCAAAACATGAACATATTGAAAACACAGAAGAAATGAAACCTCTGCTTCAAAACAAAGTGACAAATAAAATAAAATAAAAAAACAATCCAGCAAAAAAAAAAAAAAAAATTGAAACGATCTCACCACTCCTGTGTACCCGCTTGCTTGTAGATCCTTGATCCTGAGGCGATTGAGAATGTCCAGCGAATCCAAACAATATCCGGAACTTTTGTGAGCAATGACCATTTATTCAATCACATCCAAACATTAGCATTCATTCGAGTACATTGAAATAAAACGAACAGTACACCCACCCCTCATTATATCGCCCCTCGCTATGCTGCGGGTTAGGATATATCGCGGTCCTGGAGTTGACTCCCCATTTTTACTGTCTAACTGCGCGTGCCTTAGCTGAACTATACAAAGGCAAATTCACTTAGAATTACCGTTCGTTTTATTTCGTACTGCACATCACAAACAAAAATATACAAAACAATTGTTATCTGTTATCATATACATATTCATTGCACAATATCATTTTTTACTTCTATATTTAAATCTGTATTTATTTTAATTAACATTATTTTATATAAACTTATATTATCATGCAATGCTGGCTCTGAGGATCAGCCTTGATTTTGTCTCCCCAGTGCATCAGCATGCTCAACTTTTGAATTAATTTTGTTTATTTATTTAAATGTTATATATTTATTGAAGTTAATTACTTCATTCTTTTCTGTTGAGTCCTGTTGGCGTAATCGTGTTCAGTCTATTTATCCATTTACTTTCTTTTATTCTTCTATATGTCGCATTGTCTAATTTTAGCTGTTCTAAAACTACAAACTTTACATCATTGATGTCATGTCCTTGACTGGTGAAGTGCTGTACTATCGGTTCATGATTGTGTTATTATATGCTTATTTTAACAGCTTCAGAGTTGAATTGAAGAAAAATAAATGTTCTGGTTTTTCACTCTGCAAATCTGGTAACCCTACATCTACAAAACAAATTTACACAACTTAAAACATTATCACTCTTTGGGAACTTTTGAAAATCCTGTCAATTGAAGCCTAGCTAAAAACAAAGTAATTTTAGATGACTAGTGTAAATCGAGAGACCTTTGAAAAAAATATGTAAGTCTCAGGAATAGAAATGTATGATAAGACGTGAATGTCCATAAGAAACAGTTTCCCTGGATAATTTATCTACAGTATATCGTATTAAACACTTTCTGGTTCATTTTTTCTTTTTCTTTTTTAAAAGAAGCCTCATGTCATGGTGTGCTTTTTCAGAAATAAATGTACAGGTTTTTTTCTATTTTTAAATATGTAATAAAGGAAAATATTTGGGATTTTGCTTAATTTTTGAATATTTAGCACTTCTTAAGTGACAGATTTGTATTTGTTTAGACACGTTTTAAAATCTGGTGGTTTAGAGATGGCCTCACCCCTTATTAAATACTGTCGGTTTACTGCATTTGGTTTAACGATTTGCAAATTGTTATAACTTGACAACCTAAGTCATACTGATTTAAAAAAGATAAACTACAAAATACTGCACTAAAATAATGTCTTCTCATTTCTCTTCCAGACCCAACCCCACCTGGAGAGACTACTGTAGACTTTGTTGGAGATGACTCTGTTTCTCTGAGCTGGGGTAGTCCTGTCGGTATGGATGGGGTCCAGTACAGCTTCAACATCACCTACTCCTGGTCCTTCTGGGGTCACAGCGGTTCCACCAGAGCACCCTCCAACTCCACTGTCATCTCTAACCTGAGACCTGGAAGCGAGCATGTCTTCAATATCACTACTGTACAGGACACAGGGAGCCAGAGCACACCTGCTTCAATATCTCTCTACACCAGTAAGTATTGTCTTTACCATTTTAATTGTAAACTAGGAAGAAATGATTTAAACCAATAAACATATAATAACCCATGTTTGGTGTTAAATAAAAAAAATCCTTAATTTGCAAAATGTGTTAGAAGATATATTTTTATAAGTAATAGGCAATAATTTACATTAAGGCTCTCTAATTACTGTGTAGTTACATAGTAGTTACTTAGTAAATACATATGTACTTACACATAATTGCAATGTGAGTATGCATTGATACAATGTACTTCATGTCTGTTTTTTGCATGATGTAATCCTAATCCTAACCCAAACTCTAAACCTAACCTAATTGTGTACTTACATATATCGTGCAAAAAGATGTGCACATGAATTAAATTGTAACTGTGCATATGTGAATGTGTGGGTTGCAGTACGTAGGTGTAGGGGTGATGCAGGTGCTCCAAACAACAACAAACACAAAGTTCACGGTTCAAGCACTTCTTTTTATTTTTCTTTCTTGGTGAGTTAGGCCACTGAAATAATAATGCTGGCTCTACCCAACTATGGGTATTGCCAGCGTATAAACCAAGGGCTTGCAGTCCCAAAATAATACACAACCACAGACACACAACACAGACACTCCCACGTCTCCGGACAGTGTGTGCTGTAGGGGCAGGTGCAGTGATTTAACAGTGGTGCTTTGAATTCAGGTGCAGTGCAGTCCGGGGTTAGTGCTGGCTTGAATAGGCAACTCCCGGATCCGAATTAACCATCTGGCAAAGACAAATACAGACAGTTGTAAAACAAACAAAACACTACAACAATCACCTTTAGCAAAAACACGAACCTGTAAGGAAAGGTTATCTCCCTGAACCAATTGCATAAAAACATTTAATAAAGGCGGGTTAATAGCGTGAAAGGACGTGGGATCCGTTTAAGTTATAATTACTGAAAAATTAATAAAGGGAGATGCATCAATCATTTAAATCGGACAATAAATTTACTGATTCTTCATATGCAAACAAGCACACAAAAAGTATGTCCAAACAGACAATGAGCGCTTTAGTCCCAATCAAAATAAACATATAAATTCAGCCAGTAAGGCCAAAACCTGAACATATTGAAAACACTGAAGAAACGAAACCTCTGCTTCAAAACAAAGTAAGAAATAAAATAAAATAAAAACAATCCAGCAAAAAAAAAAAAAATTGAAACGATCTCACCACTCCTGGGTACCCGCTTGCTTGTAGATCCTTGATCCCGAGGCGATTGAGAATGTCCAGCTAATCCAAACAATATCCGAACTTTTGTGAGCAATGACCATTTATTCAATCACATGCAAACATTAGCATTCATTCGAAAGTACATTGAAATAAAACGAACAGTACACCCACCCCTCGTTATATCGCCTCGCTATACTGCGGGTTTGGATATATCATGGTCCTGGAGTTGGCTCCCCATTTTACTGACTAACTGCGTGCCTTAGCTGAACTATACAAAGGCAAATTCACTTAGAATTACCGTTCGTTTTATTTCAGTACTGCACATCACAAACAAAAATATACAAAACAATTGTTATCTGTTATCATATACACATGCATTGCACAATATCATTTTTTACTTCTATATTTAAATCTGTATTCATTTTAATTAACATTATTTTATATAAACTTATATTATCATGCAATGCTGGCTCTGAGGATCAGCCTTGATTTTGTCTCCCCAGTGCATCAGCATGCTCAACTTTTGAATTCATTTTGTTTATTTATTTAAATGTTATATATTTATTGAAGTTAATTACTTCATTCTTTTCTGTTGAGTCCTGTTGACATAATCGTGTTCAGTCTATTTATCCATTTACTTTCTTTTATTCTTCTATATGTCGCATTGTCTAATTTTAGCTGTTCTAAAACTACAAACTTTACATCATTGATGTCATGTCCTTGACTTGTGAAGTGCTGTACTATTGGTTCATGATTGTGTTATTATATGCTTATTTTAACAGCTTCAGAGTTGAATTGAAGAAAAATAAATGTTCTGGTTTTTCACTCTGCAAATCTGGTATCCCTACATCTACAAAACAAATGTACACATCTTAAAACATTATCACTGTTTGGGAACTTTTGAAAATCCTCTCAATTGAAGCCTAGCTAAAAACAAAGTAATTTTAGATGACTATTGTAAATCGAGAGACCTTTGAAAAAAAATATGTAAGCCTCAGGAATAGAAATGTATGATAAGACGTGAATGTCCATAAGAAACAGTTTCCCTGGATACTTTATCTACAGTATATCGTATTAAACACTTTCTGGTTCATTTTTTCATTTTCTTTTTTAAAAGAAGCCTCATGTCATGGTGTGCTTTTTCAGAAATAAATGTACAGGTTTTTTTTTCTATTTTTAAATATGTAATAAAGGAAAATATTTGGGATTATGCTTAATTTTTGAATATTTAGCACTTCTTAAGTGACAGATTTGTATTTGTTTAGACACCTTTTAAAATCTGGTGGTTTAGAGATGGCCTCACCCTCTTAATAAATACTGTCGGTTTACTGCATTTGGTTTAACGATTTGCAAATTGTTATAACTTGACAACCTCTGTCATACTGATTTAAAAAAGATAAACTACGAAATACTGCACTAAAATAATGTCTTCTCATTTCTCTTGCAGAACCATCCCCACCTGGAGAGATCAGTGTAGACTTTGTTGGAGATGACTCTGTTTCTCTGAGCTGGGGCCGTCCTGTCGGTATGGATGGGGTCCAGTACAGCTTCAACATCACCTACTCTTGCTCCTTCTGGGGTCACAGCGGTTCCACCAGCGCACCCTCCAACTCCACTGTCATCTCTAACCTGAAACCTGGAAGCGAGTATGTCTTCAATATCACTACTGTACAGGACACAGGAAGCCAGAGCACACCTGCTTCAATATCTCTCTACACCAGTAAGGATTGTGTATCTAAACCAATAAACATATAATAACCCATGTTTGGTGTTAAATAAAAAAAAAAATCCCCTAATTTGCCAAATATGTTTGAAGATTTAAGTAATAGGTAACACTTTACATTAAGGCTCTCTAATTACTGTGTAGTTACATAGTAGTTACTTAGTAAATACATATGTACTTACACATAACTACAATGTTAATATGCATTGATACAATCCTAATCCTAACCCAAACTCTAAACCTAACCTAATTGTGTACTTACATATATCGTGCAAAAAGATGTGCACATGAATTAAATTGTAACTATGCATATGTGAATGTGTGGGTTGCAGTGCGTAGGTGTAGGGGTGATGCAGGTGCTCCAAACAACAACAAACACAAAGTTCACGGTTCAAGCACTTCTTTTTATTTTTCTTTCTTGGTGAGTTTGACCACTGAAATAATAATGCAGGCTCTACCCAACTATGGGTATTGCCAGCGTATAAACCAAGGGCTTGCAGTCCCAAAATTATAACACACAAACACAGACACACAACACAGATACAGCCACGTCTCCAAACAGTGTGTGCTGTAGGGTCAGGTGCAGTGATTTAACAGTGGTGCTTTGAATTCAGGTGCAGTGCTGTCCGGGGTTAGCGCTGACTTGAAGGGGTAACTCCCGGATCCGAATTAGCCATCTGGCAAAGACAAGTACAGACAGTTGTAAAACAAACAAGACACTATAACAATCACCTTTAGCAAAAATGCCAACCTCTAAGGAAAGGTTACCTCCCTGAACCAATTGCATAAACACATTTAATAAAGGCGAGTCAATAGCGCGAAAGGACGTGGGATCCGTTTAAGTTGTAATTACTGAAAAAAATAATAAAGGAGATGCATCAATCATTTAAACCGACAATAAATTTAGTGATTCTTCATATGCAAACAAACACACAAAAGTATGTCCAAACAGACAATGCGCTTTAGTCCCAATCAAAATAAACATATAAATTCAGCCAGTAAGGCCAAAACATGAACATATTGAAAACACAGAAGAAATGAAACCTCTGCTTCAAAACAAAGTGACAAATAAAATAAAATAAAAAACAATCCAGCAAAAAAAAAAAAATTGAAACGATCTCACCACTCCTGTGTACCCGCTTGCTTGTAGATCCTTGATCCTGAGGCGATTGAGAATGTCCAGCTAATCCAAACAATATCCGAACTTTTGTGAGCAATGACCATTTATTCAATCACATCCAAACATTAGCATTCATTCGAGTACATTGAAATAAAACTAACAGTACACCCACCCCTCATTATATCGCCTCGCTATGCTGCGGGTTAGGATATATCATGTCCTGGAGTTGACTCCCCATTTTACTGTCTAACTGCGTGCCTTAGCTGAACTATACAAAGGCAAATTCACTTAGAATTACCGTTCGTTTTATTTCGTACTGCACATCACAAACAAAAATATACAAAACAATTGTTATCTGTTATCATATACATATTCATTGCACAATATCATTTTTTACTTCTATATTTAAATCTGTATTTATTTTAATTAACATTATTTTATATAAACTTATATTATCATGCAATGCTGGCTCTGAGGATCAGCCTTGATTTGGTCTCCCCAGTGCATCAGCATGCTCAACTTTTGAATTCATTTTGTTTATTTATTTAAATGTTATATATTTATTGAAGTTAATTACTTCATTCTTTTCTGTTGAGTCCTGTTGGCGTAATCGTGTTCAGTCTATTTATCCATTTACTTTCTTTTATTCTTCTATATGTCGCATTGTCTAATTTTAGCTGTTCTAAAACTACAAACTTTAAATCATTGATGTCATGTCCTTGACTGGTGAAGTGCTGTACTATTGGTTCATGATTGTGTTATTATATGCTTATTTTAACAGCTTCAGAGTTGAATTGAAGAAAAATAGATGTTCTGGTTTTTCAGTCTGCAAATCTGGTAACCCTACATCTACAAAACAAATGTACACATCTTAAAACATTATCACTCTTTGGGAACTTTTGAAAATACTCTCAATTGAAGCCTAGCTAAAAACAAAGTAATTTTAGATGACTACTGTAAATCGAGAGACCTTTGAAAAAAATATGTAAGTCTCAGGAATAGAAATGTATGATAAGACGTGAATGTCCATAAGAAACAGTTTCCCTGGATACTTTATCTACAGTATATCGTATTAAACACTTTCTGGTTCATTTTTTCATTTTCTTTTTTAAAAGAAGCCTCATGTCATGGTGTGCTTTTTCAGAAATAAATGTACAGGTTTTTATTTCTATTTTTAAATATGTAATAAAGGAAAATATTTGGGATTTTGCTTAATTTTTGAATATTTAGCACTTCTTAAGTGACAGATTTGTATTTGTTTAGACACGTTTTAAAATCTGGTGGTTTAGAGATGGCCTCACCCCCTTATTAAATACTGTCGGTTTACTGCATTTGGTTTAACTATTTGCAAATTGTTATAACTTGACAACCTCCGTCATACTGATTTAAAAAAGATAAACTATGAAATACTGCACTAAAATAATGGCTTCTCATTTCTCTTGCAGAACCATCCCCACCTGGAGAGATCACTGTAGACTTTGTTGGAGATGACTCTGTTTCTCTGAGCTGGGGCCGTCCTGTCGGTATGGATGGGGTCCAGTACAGCTTCAACATCACCTACTCCTGCTCCTTCTGGGGTCACAGCGGTTCCACCAGCGCACCCTCCAACTCCATTGTCATCTCTAACCTGAGATCTGGAAGCGAGTATGTCTTCAATATCACTACTGACCAGGACCCAGGGAGCCAGAGCACACCTGCTTCAATATCTCTCTACACCAGTAAGGATTGTGTATCTAAACCAATAAATATATAATAACCCATGTTTGATGTTAAATATAAAAAAAAAATCCCTAATTTGCTTAATGTGTTTGAAGATATAAGTAATAGGTAACACTTTACATTAAGGCTCTCTAATTACTGTGTAGTTACATAATAGTTACTTAGTAAATACATATGCACTTACACATAATTACAATGTTAATATGCATTGATACAATCCTAATCCTAACCCAAACTCTAAACCTAACCTAATTGTGTACTTACATATATCGTGCAAAAAGATGTGCACATGAATTAAATTGAAACAATATGTGAACGTGTGGGTTGCAGTGCGTAGGTGTAGGGGTGATGCAGGTGCTCCAGACAACAACAAACACAAAGTTCACGGTTCAAGCACTTCTTTTTATTGTTCTTTCTTGGTGAGTTTGACCACTGAAATAATAATGCAGGCTCTACCCAACTATGGGTATTGCCAGCGTATAAACCAAGGGCTTGCAGTCCCAAAATTATAATACACAAACACAGACACACAACACAGATATAGCCACGTCTCCAGACAGTGTGTGCTGTAGGGGCAGGTGCAGTGATTTAACAGTGGTGCTTTGAATTCAGGTGCAGTGCAGTCCGGGGTTAGCGCTGACTTGAAGGGGTAACTCCCGGATCCGAATTAGCCATCTGGCAAAGACAAGTACAGACAGTTGTAAAACAAACAAAACACTATAACAATCACCTTTAGCAAAAACACCAACCTCTAAGGAAAGGTTACCTCCCTGAACCAATTGCATTAACATATTTAATAAAGGCGGGTCAATAGCGCGAAAGGACGTGGGATCCGTTTAAGTTATAATTACTGAAAAAAACACTATAACAATCACCTTTAGCAAAAACACCAACCTCTAAGGAAAGGTTACCTCCCTGAACCAATTGCATTAACATATTTAATAAAGGCGGGTCAATAGCGCGAAAGGACGTGGGATCCGTTTAAGTTATAATTACTGAAAAAAATAATAAAGGGAGATGATTCAATCATTTAAATCGGACAATAAATTTACTGATTCTTCATATGTATACAAACACACAAAAAGTATGTCCAAACAGACAATGAGCGCTTTAGTCCCAATCAAAATAAACATATACATTCAGCCAGTAAGGCCAAAACCTGAACATATTGAAAACACAGAAGAAACGAAACCTCTGCTTCAAAACAAAGTAACAAATAAAATAAAATAAAAATACAATCCAGCAAAAAAGGGAACAAAATTGAAACAATCTCACCACTCCTGGGTACCCACTTGCTTGTAGATCCTTGATCCCAAGGTGATTTGAGAATGTCCAGCGAATCCAAACAATATCCGGAACTTTTGTGAGCAATGACCATTTATTGAATCGCATCCAAACATTGGCATTCATTCGAGTACATTGAAATAAAACGAAGAGTACACCCACCCCTCGTTATATCGCCCCTCGCTATACTGCGTTTCGGACATATCGCAGTCCTGGAGTTGGCACCCCATTTTTACAGTCTAACTGCGCTTGCCTTAGCTGCACTATACAAAGACAAATTCACTTAGAATTTCCATTCGTTTTATTTAGTACTGCACATCACAAACAAAAATATACAAAACAATTAAAAAGCAAAGCATTAATATCGTACTGTTATCATATACACACACACTGCACAATTACATAAAGCTAATTAAATATCTACTTGCTAAAGTGGTTTTTATTTTAGCCAACGAGGTGTTCAGTTGTGGCAACAGCAATGCACTAGCAAAAGCCACAAGGCAGTGACGTCAGCTGCCTAGCAACAAGCCTCCTATGTTGGGAATGGATTCTTTAAATGCAGCGAGTTTGTGCATTTGAGAAAGGAGAAGACTCATGAAATTAATTGGAGACTTAAGTTTATGAGAAGCAATTACCCTCTGCAGTACGAATTAAAACGGTTTGCTGCTTTTTATATGAAAAATGAGAAAAAGTGGGTTGCATAGAGGATTTATATTGGACCCCGACGCCCCCAATAAAACGAGGAAGTGGTTGTACAGTATTTGTTAGCCTATTTGTTTTTCTATGGGTCTCTCACTATATCGCGGCCCTCAATATATAGCGGATTTCTATTAGACACTGACACCCGCAATGTATCGAGTGGGTGGTGTAATTCTAAGTGAAATTGCCTATGTATATTGCAGCTAAGGCATGCGCAGTTAGACTGTAAAAATGGGGAGCCAACTCCAGGACCGTGATATATCTGAATCTGCAGTATAGCGTGGGGTGATATAACGAGGGGTGTGTGTAGTGTATATACACATTCAGATTGCCGGGGGTTTGCTGCTGTATCTTCCCTTCTTCTCAGTGCACTCTCAGATGTAAGGGATGTTTGCGCGGAATGGGATTGCATAAAAATGTCATGTGACAAACTAGACAGAAAGGCATTTGTTTTTGTTTTATACTGCAGCGGTATTCAAACTCCTTTATTATTTCATTTAATTAATGAGGCCATATTTGTTACAGAATCAATTTTGGAGCTATAAATAGGTAAATACTAAGATAAAACAGAAATATTGCTGCCCTGATAATATTGTAAGTGTCGCTGACTTGCAGATGTGGCGACATTCACCAGAACCTTGCTTTACCCCTGTGGCAGGGTGCCCCGCCCCTGTGCTTATTTTGTGTTATTTGTATATATGTAGTGGTGGACAGAGTGTGGGCTATGTAGCACAGATGATTTAAAGTGTATATTTGTATTTAGACACAGGGATTGCACAATCACTTCACGTGCAGATAAAATGTGTAATAATATGTGAGCACGGGGAGTGTACAAAGTAGTTCACTTGCAGCTGTGCCGAGATTCAAATGGAATGAGTCTCGGTACAGCTGCGTAAAATATCCAGTCTTTCACGCATACAGAGTTGGGTGTTCAGTGTGGAGAGAACGGTTAAGAAAGTCGAGAGTAAGCTTTAACCCTTTGCGGTCCATTGTCGGACTGGGTCCGACATTGCAATTATTCCTATCAGGTCCATTGTCGACATCATCCAAAAAAAGCAAAAAAGTCGCTTTTCTCCGGAAAAAGCTGAGAAAACCATTCAATGGCCGAGTGGGAGCGAAAGGAGCCGAGACAAGCCCATAAAAAAAAAAAAAAAGGCGTATTTCATGAATAGTCATACTTGCCCCTGGCATCAGATAGGGGCGGTCATAAGGTGGGTGTTACTGTATCAGCGCACAGAGACTATCACAGACATTTGCAGAGCTTTTTCGAGATGTTATAGTAATAAAATAATGACTTGGATTGCATTATTGAGGAGTTTGGTGATAAAACGAGTCATCAGGAGATGATTGATCGGTATGTACGACTATTATTATTATTATTATTATTATTATTTATTTGTTAGCATATGTGAAAGCGATAGCAAACGAAAGGGTGGGGTGGGGCTGGAGATGCCTAGTGAGTGCTTTGTTGATATGCAGGGCCATTTAAACCCATTTGACTGTGGAAAAAAAATACTTTTAAACAGCGTGTCTAAAATTAACTGTGCGTGTGAAAATAAATTAGACTTGGCGAGCCTGACGCACAATTAATAAATGGACTGCAAAGGGTTAAAACCAAATACTTGCTATTGCTATTCATGGTGGTTTTACACCAGTGCGATACTTGTTTTATTTAGTATTTCTCCAGTGTCTGTATGTGCTACTTCTTCCAGGTCTGACATCATCCACAAAGCCATCTGTCACAATCTCCCACCCCCCCAAAAAAGCGTTTCCAGCACAAAATGCAACTTCTTTCACGATGCGCCTGCTATTTTCTGATGTCACCACCCCTTTCTCTGATGTCACCATCCCTTTCTGTGATGTCAGCACCCCATTTCAGTCCCCTGGTTGCAGCTATGTCTGTGTAGATTTACTACCTCTTTGCACTTCTCAGCCACCATAGTTAAAGCCTCAGGACACATTTTTATAATTTACAATAAAATACAATATTGTTTTTTTTTTTCACCAAATTGTGCTAACATTTTTTTTTTCCCTGCATGATGGGACTTAAATGCCATTATTACTTTCTTTAAATTTAATCTTCAGTGAGGAGTGCTTGATTGGTTTAGATTTATTATTTTGAAACATTAATCTGAATTCTGCATCCTCTCTGCCTCATTTGCTGTTTCATCTCTTTTACAGAACCCAAGGAGAAGCACTTCTACCTGAAATTCGTCTGCAGTTCTACAGAACCGTTTGTGTGTGAAAACGAGAAGCAGAAGTTTCAACAGGAGGTAATCCACCTCTTATTAGTAATACACTGTATTGAGATTGCATCCCACATAAACAACACCCCACAGGCCTTGTATATGGAACGTCTTTGATTCCACACATTTGCACATTCTTTCCTAATGTTTTCTTGTAATATTCCTGGGTTTTTCCAGTTTACACTACTAACATCAGGTGACCAGATAGATTAGGCAGCTCACCTACAACCAATCATTTTAGTTTTCATGTCACTGTAGAAAACATAAGGATAGAAATACAGCAGCCGCAGCCATAGAAATGTCTTTTCCTGGGTTCCTGATTGGCTGTGTGGGGAATTGCTGCTGTGAGGAGAAAAAAAAAATATTGGGCATTCTAAATTGGGGAGAAAAATCGGGGTAAAATAATTGGACATTCTAAATAGTGTAAATTGACAAAATAGATTAATACATTTGACACAGGCATGTATGTATGGACAGGTACCACCATATATGCCCAAATGCTGATACTGTCAATACCTTGTTCTAATGAATGTCCTTAATGAGTTTCATCAGTGCAACACTGGACATATTTTGTACAATTAACACATTGATTCTATTATTGTCAATATCAGTTATAGCAACATAGTGTAATTAAGGCAAGAATGACTCATGGTTGAGCTCAAACGATATTACATTTATTGATTCCATGTCCCAATGCACACATGCATTAGACGAGATTAACATTAGACATGTTAAAATGGTCGCTAGATTTAAACAATAGTTAGGTAGTCGGCCATATTACCTTCCCATTGGATGTCACATTGGGCATACCTCAACATGATGTTCAGGGGTGATGGAAGCTCTTGGATCCGTGTCTCTGAGTGCCTGTGTGACCCCCAATTTAACGACAGATAAACAAGCTTGCCACAGTGCTGTGCTAAAATGATCTTGTATGTCAACATTCTACCTCCATTTACCTTAAATGTCAAACCGCAACTTGGTTCCTTTTCTTAAAGCCCCTTTTCTCAGTATAGTTGTTTCCGCGGAACATCATTTTCATCACTCTCTTACCACCTGATATTCGATTTCCTGCTACATATCAGGATTTTGCCACATGCTTCTGCTCTGAGTTTGCAACAGCTGAGCTAAATGCACCAGCGTTGACCTTATAGCAATCATGAGCTTGTGCACCAGCATTGACCTTATAGCAATCCTGACCTGAGCTTGTGCACCAGCATTGACCTTTACAAAAGAGACAGACTTGTTCGCATTCACTGTGTGACAGTTACCCTCCAATGGCCTGGGTCCATCAACGAGGCTTAGGTTCAGGATCAGTCTGAGGCCAAGGAAGACACAGACACATGTAGTTCCAGTGAAATAAGCTTACTTGTTTGCATTTCCCAATATTAGACAACAGGTTATACATAAGTTGAGCTCCCACTAATTAGCTGCCTGAATGCATACAGGTAATTTGTTATCCGCCTTCAGTTACTGTATCTCTCGAGTCGCTATATGAGGTAAGGTCTGCACACATACATCATTCTTGTCAGTTTACTCTCCACCACCAGGCAGTGATACAGAGCGTGTGCAGTTAAAAGGGAAACATCCTCACAGTGGCTATAGAGCTTTGTAACCCCATGTCATCTCATCAACAGGGGTCAGAATCCGCAACAGCAGTGATTCTGGCAATGCCAAGAACTAGTGCTGAATAGTTGAGTCAGTATACTGTTTTTTAGCTCACATACAACCAATTATTTTAGTCCTTATAACACGGCTTGGAAGAATAACAGCCTCTGATTGGTTAAACAGCGTAACATGACCGTGCGTATAGCATGGCTTGCATACTAATGAGCCGTTTAATGCACTACATTCTAAATTCCATGACAAACTGATATTTTATTTGTTATTTGGTACAAAACCACAGCCAAAAATGAGTGACTTTCCACCTATTTCCTTTAATGTATTTGGGAATGAAACTCCACATAACTGGTACAACACTAACTTTTTGAGTGAAGACAGCAGTTCACCTGAAAAAATAAAAATACATACATAACTGCACCAGCAACTGTCAACAGTAGACACACATAACACTAGATGATGAACAGCTAAATGAAATAGAAGAAAACAAAGACTGAAAAAAACTACAAAAAACTACAGCATGGACTGTTATGTACTTAAAAAAATTAAGGAAATAAGTCAAAAAAATCATTAAGGGAATTTTATGTGCAAGAAGTTAAACTGGGTATTCAGTATTCAGTCTCCAGTTTTATAACACTAAGCTGGACTAAACAGATATTTTAACAGTAGAAGTCTTAACATCTCTGCTGACAGCGAGTATAAACCCAACAAGAACGTATTCCTGTCAGTCATGAAAACTTTTAGAAAGGCAAGTAAAGACAAGGCCAGACACCACCCCCCGAATTACCGGCCTGGATTTGAAGCGTCTGCGGGAAACTGAGGCACAGTCCTCTGACACCGCGGTCGGATTGGTGGGTAAAGTCTGGCTTGATCTTCAACTTAATCTGACACGACTTGGACGCGAGGGTGCCCGACAACTAACAAAAACATCTTTTGAGATCCGAAAGGATGAAAACGGACTTGAATATGTGTGTCTTGCATATAACGAGGACACAAACTCACCTGAAGATACAGCTTCAACATCCATGGCAGCTGCTCCCCTTACTTCCTCAGTGGCATTTGAAACTCCTCCCATCATCAGCGTGTGCTCAGTCTTCTAGTTTCTAGTGAGATGCAACTTTCGATGCAGAAATTCACAATAAACGGACATGGGCAATTTATTTTTAATAAGCTAACAATAAATTAAATTAAATTAAATTAAATGTGGGACTATATTACACTGCAGATGTATACACAATACAAGTTTCTGGTTTTGTCTTAATTTAAAATGTGTTTTAATGATTGTAATTATTTTTCATCCTCCAAATGACAGTTAGCCATGTTATAAGCGGTATAACCACTTCGGGCCGTGCTGTTCTGATGATGTATACCACGCCTGGGGTGGCACACACGACCCGTCATGGTTTATACCTTATTTATGTCACTGTAAATAACACAAGGAGACCGGTAACAAAGAGAGCAGCGACACCCGTGGAAATTTCTCTACAGTCAAGTTCCATGTAAAATAGACATGTACATACGGACAGCCGCCTCTTTATTTCCCTTGTATTCCAGTGATAAGTTTATCACAATTTGATAAGCAGGGATAATAAAACCCTTAACTGCGGATTAGAGGAACCTGATTTAATAAATGGGGTCAATTGACTGTTTTTTTGTTTTTGTTTTGTTTTGTTATTTTTTTCAGTATGAAGCCAGGCTGGCAGAGCAGCTGAAGGGATTGTACTGGAAACTGAACTGGAAAGAGAAGGAGGTGAAAGAGTGCAGTGATGATACTACATTTGAGTAATTTCTCAGAATTAAACTCTGGCATTGTTTGAGCCTGTAGAACCCTAGTTGCCGGCTGAGTACTCCCTGATTCCATAGAAATCCCATCCCAACCCTTTTGTAACTGGATGAAGCTCTTGAAAGATCACTGTGAGAGGGCCGGCTCTACCCAGTAGGCACACACAAGTAGTCAGAGGTTAAAATCAACCCGCATCAGCAGACTTGGTGAAACAAAAAACAAACTAAAAATTAAAGAAAGCAAACTGAAACGTACTAAATAGCAACCTATACATCAACACACTTTATCCATGCATAATAACATTGTAATTATGTGTAAGTACACATATATTTACTAAGAAACTACTATGTAAATACACAGTAATTAGAGACACCATGTAAAGTGATACCAAAACGTGTATCTTGGTCCTATGGTGCCAGGTTTGAGTAACTGCTTTATAGAGAGACAGCATAGTATATAGGAGGCAATTATTTCATTAGCTTCCAGTTTCTCTTGAGATGATCCCAGCGTTTCTCCCTGCCACAGTCATTTCTTTGGAATCAGGAAGCTGTTCAAAAGAGCCATGAACTGTGATTCTACAAGCTCGGGTAATGCCAGGTAGTTTCCAATACAGAGAAAAAAAACAATTCAAATTCAAAATTGGACAAATAAAACTCAGAGCTGTACAAAACAGTTGAACTATATATTTGAAACGATCTACCCTTTGGATTTGCTAAAGCCCATGGAGATTTTTGTAACATTGCAAACATTTCACTGGATGTAAGCCTCTCCAGTGATTGACTCAACAATGATTCAACAGATTTCAATTAAACCTCAAACTATCAAATGTGTCAAATGGGGCAACCGATGAGCTGCTCAACAATGAGGGAAAAAGTAATGAATAGTTTCTCTGTAACTAAGACTTGACATAAAAATAACAACAGCAAAAAAAACTATTTTGGGGCATGCAATTCTAAAACCCATTAATATCAAAACCAAAATAAATAAATAATGATAACACTTTATTAAAGAGTAAGTAGTGTGGTTCTGAAGAATATAGTGTTCTGCGTCCCCTCGTGCTGCTACAACTGTTTAAATAACGTAGCTGTCATTTAACATCCTGACAACTTTTTACACTTAGAACTTTAAATTCTGTTTCAAAGCTGTTTTGAAAATGTCTGCTCTAGTGCACTGATAGTGTCAGAATTATCGCCCACATTGTCAAACAGGTAACACCGCAATAACTATCCATGATGAGGTACGGAACAGAAAAGCCAGAGCGCTTGTTATGTTTTTCGCTCTTCCTGCAGTGATTTAGAGGACAGATCTCAAACCCTCGTGCAATAGAGCGGCCATTTTGAAAACTGCTTTGAAACAGAGTTTAAAGTACAAATGTACAAAAGTTGTCAGGATGTTAACAATGAAAATATACATTACAGGTATCTTATTTAAACAGTTGTAGCAACATGTGGGGATGTATAATGTTATATTTTTTCAGAACCTCACTACTTACTTGTTAAGTGTTTCTAATTACTGTGTATTTACATAGTAGTTGCATAGTAAATACATGTGTACTTACACACAATTATAATGTTATTATGCATTCTTACAGTGTACTTAACATGTTAATATTTTGCATGATATATAAGTACACAATTGTATCAGAAAATCTTTAGAGTTAGAGTTAGGGGGTTAGGGTTAGGTTTACAGCTAGGTTTAGATTTAGGATTAGGATTAGGGCTATATCATGCAAAATAATGAGACCATCTAGTCTTGATAATGAAATCCAACTTCAGATAAATTAACAAGACCTATACACCCTTCCACAGTTTACATTTTATGGTTTTAAATATATTCAATGTAACTTTTGTGATTATATTTAGTGGATCCACTCTTACAACCTCCCTATGGGCCATACATTTGGGTGGGAGACTTTGGTAAGAATTAGCTGTTATTGCTGTGACACATCACTAACCTGGGTAAGTCTAAAGTAAGGAGACATTCCATCTCAGCAGAAAGACCAGCTGGGCTCTGTTTTTTATATTATAATGAGTTTGTACAATAGATTGGTGAGACCACACTTAGAATACTGCGTTCAATTCTAGTCACTATATTACTAAAAGAACACGCGGCCCTGGAGAAAGTCAACTCTCTTTTTGAATGGTGCTGAGTAAATGGAATTTCCTCCAAGATGTCCAGCTGATTCTTTCTGTTGTGATGACTTCAATATGTACATCACATCTGAAGTGGCTTTGGGTGAAAGTTGATGGGGAAGAGGCTAAGAGTAGAACGGGGGTTTGACAGGAGTGGATCCGGTAAACACTAGTAGAGATTGTAGAAATCTGTGCTTTTCTCTGACTGATAGGGAGCTGATTAGGAAAGTCTCTGAGCTACAGTCATCAATGATTTTACCTAAGAGCACCCACGCATGATGTTGGAGATGGGTACATGTTACTAAATATATTATTATTATTATTATTATTATTATTATTATTATTATTATTATTATTATTATTATTACAGAAAAATCCACTTAATATGGCTTCAAAAGGAAATGGTGACAATAAGAGAAGTTGACATTGTCAGGATTTCACTAATAACCTGCATCTTTGGCTACAATTAATAAAAAAAAATAATTAAAAAAAGCATCAGTGCCAATAAATATTTAGTACTGTACAACTCAATGTAACAGTAACACAGAAATGCTTTTAAAAATGGCATTTATATCCCAGGACATCAGAAATCTTCACATTTACACTGCCTGTCCTGCTTTTGTTCCAAAGTGAACACTCACTTTATCAAAAATAAAACAACAAAATACATATACTGTCAAAACTTCATGTTTCTTTTCCCGAAAAGTGAATTAGACACTTTTTGTAAAGTAAAAATGTTACGAAAAAGGAATGTTCAAAAATCCTTAACAGCACCTTATTTACATGCACTGTATGGCCTTTAGTCTTCAGTCATTTCCCAAAGTTTCCCAAAGACTTTTCCATTTGAATTTGAATGCTTACGAAATTAAACACCACAGTTAGCACAGATGCTGCACAGCCAGCAGTTGCATGTCAAGATGGGTGATCATGTTGCGAATGGTATACATATTGGGTCAAAATACATACGGGCAGTTTAAAATGATATCAAGTGGGGTGAAAATCAGTTTCATGGCTGACAATTTGACTGATATGAAGCAGAGTGTGATAATAACCAAAGTAATATTATCAAGAGCTTGCTTCCATAAACTTCCATTATATTCTGTCTGGGACATTTTAACATTGTGAACATATGCAGAGCGGGGACATCAACAGGACTGACATTAAGTGGCTTTCACTGTATTATTATTGTTATTATTATTATTATTATTATTATTATTATTATTATTATTATTATTATTATTATTATATTGAGTGTGATGGTGATTTTTGTTTGACAATACAACACAAAAGCATTCAATCAACGATATTTCACTTCTATTTAAAAGACATGACATAATAATAGGGTCACACTTTACATTAAGTGCCTCTCATTACTGTGTACATGTGCACTTACACATAATTACAATGTTATTATGCATAGTTACAATGTTCATAATGTGTAAATCTTTGAGCAGGATACCGATACCCACTACCGCTACCCCTAACCCGAACACTAATTCTAAGCCTAACCCTAACCCGAACACTAATTCTAAACCTAACCCTAACCCGAACACTAATTCTAAACCTATCCCTAACCCTAACACTAATTCTAAACCTATCCCTAACCCTAACACTAATTCTAAACCTATCCCTAACCCCCAAACCCTAAACCTATCCCTAACCCTATCTCTAACCCTAACACTAATTCTAAACCTATCCCTAACCCCCAAACCCTAACCCTAACCCTAATTCTAAACCTATCCCTAACCCCCTAACCCTAACCCTAATTCTAAACCTATCCCTAACCCCCTAACCCTAACCCTAATTCTAAACCTATCCCTAACCCCCTAACCCTAATTCTAAACCTATCCCTAACCCCCTAACCCTAACCCTAAACCTATCCCGAACCCAGTGGTCTCCAAACTTTTAAAGAGCAAGATCACCTTTTGTACTTCAGTAAGAGCAAAGATCTACACTCCAAAAAAACTGAGAAAAGTAATGGTTTATATTTATGTTTCTATTATAAAGCTAAACCAAATTGCATACTTCAATATAAAATATATATTTTTTCTCTACTTACCAAGTTTCAGTGTGACACTTCTGACTGCACATTTTCTGCCAACCCACCAATGTCCACTTGCAGAAACGGATTTGCAACAAACATCACAATTGGCTCCATCAACACTAACTCTTGAAATCGCCTGTTTAATTTAGTTAATGTGCACAGAACATTTTTGGGTGAAATCATTTTGCTTTGTCTTCAATTCTTGCCAACATTTTTGCCAGATTTGGGAAGTGCTGCAACACTTTATTATTCATTTGGGAAGTCCACAAACCCAGCTTTAATTTGAATACATTCACAGCACTTAGTGTGATATGTCTTTGTCCTCGCAGTTCAGTTCGTTCAATTTGGCCATAATGTCAGTTAGGAACCTGAAGTCAAGCAACCACTCATTATCTGACAGCTCATTACATGTCTCGTTCCTTGATTGCAAAAAGGTTACGATTTCAGGCATGAGATCCAAAAATCTTTGCAAGACTCTTCCTCTGCTTAACCACCTCATGAGCGTGGAGGAGCAGTTCACCATAAGCAGCATTAAGTTCATCAAGCAAAGATTTAAACAAGCGGTGCTGAAGGGCTCTCGCGCGAATTGAGTTAACAATTTGTACATCGACTTTCATTACATGCGTGAAGTTAATAACTTTACTAGCAAGCGCCTGCTGGTGGATAATGCAATGGTAATTCAAAAAAGGGAAAGTCGGGATAGTTTCTACAGAAAGCAACAAAGTCTAAACTTCCAATCATGGAGTTGCACCATCTGTGGTGATTGAAACAAGTTTCATGATTGGGATTTTTTTCTCCAGCACGAACCTTTTAAACTCTTTGTACATGTCTTCTCCTCTTGTTTTTCCTTTTACTTGCAAAACTGTTAGAACATCTTCTTTTTTTAGTCGCGTTGTTAAATACCATCCTAATGAAAACAATCGATTGATTCGTCAAACTGCAGGGCCCCGTGAATAAAGATTCAGCTGCCACAGTCATTGCCTCTTTTACTACCTCACCGTCTGTATTTTTTGTGTTTTGCCAGCAGATGGCTAACTCAGAATAAAGCTTCAGTGCTGGCCTTCCCTTTTGCTGCCGGTTTGGTAAAAAACGATTGCTGAGCCTTCAAAACAGCTTTCAGTTCGCCAACTTTCTTTGTTTGAAGAGCGCTATTAAAAGGAAAACTATCCTTAAGTTGATTGCGCATTGCTGTGTGGTGTGGTTCCAAATTTCACTTTTTACTCGTTGATATACTTGCATGGACACATGAGACACACACTTGTCTTTCACTGTTGTAAACAAAAATTTACTTTCCCATTCTGAACGGAAATTACACGTCTTCTGCTTCTTTTTAGATGGCCCAGTTTCGTAACGCATTGTTAATTATATATTTAAACAAAAATGTAAAAAACATAAGAATAATACTGTAGTTTCAAATGCACAGAGATCGAAACATACGAGTCGAGGCAACATAAAAATAGCAGACTGGGCATGATTATTAAAGAGAAAGGAACAGATGGGAGAGTGAGTGCGCTCGAATCTCCCCGCATCCTGATTTTTTTTTAAATTCAAAAAATACAAACTGAGATTGACTTTCAAAGGCTCAGCGATCGACCAGTTGGAGACCACTGCCCTAACCCTATAGGCTATATGTGTAAGTACACATGTATTTACTAAGTAACTACAATGTAAATACAGAGTAATTAGAGACACAATGTAAAATGTTACCAATAATTGTATATGGTTTTACACTAATTATACATTTAAATAGCCAAAACGATACAGACCAAAATATAACCCAAAAAACCCTTTAAAGGGTAATCATACACAAACAATTTATTTTTAATAGCAATAATACTCTCTGCAGCGTTAATTTTCTGCAGATAATTGACCATGTCTTTTGTTAAGGGCCTTCAGTTCAGGACCCACGTCTAGCATGTAAAGACCACTCGGTCAAAGATTTATTCTTAAGTTGTTTATTCAATTGCAGGCCAGACGCTGATCGCAGAAGTCTTGTTTTTTGCTTGTCTAAGATTTGAGTTGACTTGTCAAACATAATTTAGTAGATTCTGTAGAAATCTGTGCTTGTCTCTGATGGATGTGAAGCCAATAAGGAATATACTTGGAGTTAATCTAAGAGCATCAATACGTTACAGTTGAGATGAGATCTGAATGCTATAGGATGTTATTTCTTCTAATTGTTATAATTCAATTAAAAATAAATAAAAAATTATATTAAACAATTATATTGTATTGTCTTTTTATTGTCTATATATATATATATATATATATATATATATATATATATATATATATATATATATATATATATATATATATATATATATATATATATATATATATATATATATATATATATATATATATATATATATATATACACACATTGCAGTTTCTTAAACCTGCATTTTCCCAGAAAAAATGTCATTATATTCTAAAATAGGAGTGCTTGGTTACGAGTTGCATCATTCTTGTCTTTCCTATGCATAGTGTAAATAAATATGTGAATGATTTTTCTCTATTCATATAAATGCCATAATTATCAATTATTATTAGCATATCCAGTGTTGGCAACTTTATTACAGGCCCCATGGTTAATTTTTTTAAACCGTTCAGAGAAATAACAGGCTACATTCAAAACAAAGACATGGACAATTCGGTAAATAAGGTTCACACCAATGACAGAAAGATTTAAACAAACGGTTTTAAAAGAGCAATGAAAATACAAGAAGAAAAATGTTATGAAATAAACCTCACAAAGTCGTATTTGTGTTCAGTGGGAGAAATGAGAGAATTTTACCAGATACCTGAAAAAGACACTGACTAACTGTGTGTGACCCTGAGCAAGTTACTTAACCTCCTTGTGCTCCGTCCTTCAGTTGTAAAACCGAGGTCCTGTTGTAAGTGACTCTGCAGCAACAGCTGTTGATGCATGTTCACCCCCTAGTCTCTCTAAGTAGTTTTGGATAAAATAAAATAAAAGTGAGAGAGAGAGAGGGAGAGAGAGAGACACACACTCATGGGAATAAAACTCCTATTGCATAGCACTTTTACCCATTCCTAGCAACCATTATATGTATTGAACCAAATTCAGTTACCAGCAAGAAATAGCTAGTCAATTAAATGATTATTAAAAGTAAATGACAGATACTAAAATTGTCAAAAATACCAGATCTTACATAAGAAATAATTAAACAATAGGAAAATCCAAAAACGAGGGATCATTTCTAATACATATAATTGAATAGGTTTTCTGTTAAAGGGGTTGGATATTTCATATGCACTACTAATTAATACTACAGAAGCAATGGGGGTTCTAATAAATGTGCACACTACTGTAAATACTTGTGCATAGGTTTACAGTGAATATTTATTCATCAAAGGGTTGAAAAATGACCCTTGCTGGTTTGTGGTGTTTGGGGATGGGATATTGGGCCACACTGAGATGATTATATTGCAATACTTCACAGCAGCCTAGTTTATTGTTGGCCTACTGGTAAAGTAGACTGGTGCCCGACTTTTCTGTTGGTACTTTATTCTCTTCCTCATAAAAGTGTTTTCTTTATTAAAAAGTAATATTCTGGTGACATCTGTTCTGAGGGCAAGGTGCATCCTTCTCTTTCCAGTTCAGTTTCCGTTACAATCCCTTCAGTTGTTGCGCCTTAGACATTAGACATTTTGCACATTTGGGGGGTTATACAACCATGGAATCAACCATCTGTAGAACGTCATATCATGTATACATTTTAAATTTATAAAAAAAAAGTTGTACTTATTTTTATTTTTTTAATTCTTTGGACACTTCTCATGCCCCCGTGGATTGCTTTGCGCCCCCCCTGTTGAGAACCACTGGGTAAATGTGATGGATTAGCTACTAATGCACTTCATATTAGCTGCTCATGTATAGTTTACTTTGAGCTGCTGTGATCACAAGTTTTTGAAGATTCTGATCAATGTGCTAAATTGCTAAATGACAAGCTTGGTTTCTTCTCAACCAAACTAAGCTGTATTAATAACAGTCAAAGTGGTTAGAATAGTAGAAAACACTAGTAAATTGTTGATGCTCACAACATCGATATATATTGTAACTCCTGAATGTGTCTACGACTTTTGCACAGCAGTGTATATCATTTTAAAAAGGAAAACTACTATAAGTCCTTCTTCAGCTGGATTGTAAAAGGAGTGCATAAACAAACTGTTGTTATAAACAAGTTGTCTTTCAAAAGAAAAGTTCAGGAGGATGATGACACGATGACTTCAGAATAGAATGTTCATTCCAAGAGGTTCCAAAGTGCCTTATTTGAAAATGAATTCACATTCTTTTTGCTTCCTGGCTGCATTGGTCCCATAGCAGTGATTTATACCACAAATTGTAGGTCTTCTGCAGTGTGATCATTTGTGTTAAAATGGGTGGCAACAGGAGAGGTAGAGGTGTTAATTCTTGTACTTCTTAGATGTTCCATGAAGCAATCAGCTAAATGCCGTTTGGTTTCTCCAATGTACAGTTTGTTACACTTCACACAACCAATGCACTATACGATTCCTTTACTGGTGCAAGTAAAATACTCATGAATAGTGAATGAAGATTTTGCCCCTTTGACTACTGTGTTGTTGTGGATGTATTTACAAGTAGCACAGTGTGACTGTTGCATGGAAATGAACCTTTTAAGATTGACACAGCTGGGTCACATGTTAATATGGATTAAATATTCTCTTAGATTTGTGTCTCTTTTGCAAGACATCAATGAGGATTATTGAAAATAGGAGCTGTAGAGGGATCTCGTTGGAGAATACTAAAATTTCTTTGTATGAAATGTTGTATTTTTTTGGTCACAGCATGATAGGTAAGAACTAGGGGGATACGATTATTAATATTTTGTGTGTTGCTTTTGTACAAAGCATCCTTTCTGTTTATCGTAGATACACATAACTGAGCTTCCCTTCTGGAAAACCACAGTTTCTGAAAAATGCACACATTTCATTTTTTCTGTTTAAAATATCCCTATGATCACTGCAAATGCCTCTCAGTCTTAATACTTGGGAGTACAGAATGGAGTCACGACAAGCTATAGGATGTGAAGAGTCATATTAGGTATGAATGAGAGTCTGTTTCTTTGTAGAAGATGGTGGTGTTGATGGCAGCATTAGAAGCAGTGAAGGTGATGTATACCTCAGAGCTGGATGGAACTGGTCAATACAATTAATGAAATCATTTAATTCTTCATTAGTGTTAATTGAGATGCTTAATATGTCATCAATGTATCTAAGATATAAGATACATGTATTTCCTCTGTACTCTTGAAAAACTTTATTTTCAATCCATCCTATAAAAAGATATACGAGGGCCGACACCTCTTACTTGTTTCTAAAATTCTCCATTAAAGGAAAAACTAAGACAAGTTCCGCAAGTCTCAGAAGAAAATTGGTTGCAGGTTCTTTTACTGTTCGTTTATCAAGGAAGTGCTTGTAAACCATCACTGTTGGGAATAACTGTGTAGAAGCTTTTGATATCCATTGTGAAGAGAATAAGATTTTGCCCCTTCTGCCTGTGCTATGTGCATCATGAAGAAAGCTGCTGGACGCTGACTGGGACCCAGGCATGGACCTGGAGTGGGAGGAGCCAGAGCGTCCAGCACCCAGAAAGGGGGAACCCGAGCATCCAGAGCCAAAGAGGGGGGAGGCTGAGTGTCCAGAGCCCAAGAGGGAAAGCTTGAGTGTCCAGCGCCCAGAAGGGGGGAGCCTGGGCATCTTGCTCTTTGAGCTCCTGTCACAATGTTCATTTCTAAACTTTATATTTTTCACCATATACTGGTTGTGCAGTGTATATTGTGCAAGACTGATTTCCATATATTGGTTGTACAGTGTATAGTGCAAGACTGGTCTCTCACATGATCTTATCCATGCTACATGGGAGTAATATTTAATTGACGTGTTACACGATCGAGGATTTACTACTAACTCAAATACACACGCTAGACACAAGGAATGTTTAATCAACAATAGTATTTTATTAAGTACACAAATATTAAACAGAAATCCGAAAAGTCAGAAAGTCAATATCTTAGTTTTTAAGCACAAAAAACACAAGTCAAAGCTCTCTCACTGTGTTAATCATCTAGCAAGTCAGTGAAATATGATACAGCCTGCTCACTCACACACACACACACACACTCAGCAGCAGCACGCAGGCAGTGACGTATCTGGTAGCTTGCTAACACACACACAGCCTAAACTGAAAATGCAGACAATCAATATATCACATTAAGCTTACTAATGGTATATAGATTAAGGATATAGCAAGTTTACTTTTAAAATAAATTCTTCATACAACAATATGGGGTAGATGTACTTATAGTTTCACTAAATGTTATTTCACATGCAAGGTGTGCAAACTAATTAATAGTTCAATTCTATGTGAATGTGTTACAATTAATTAATTTAGTTCCATGAAAGGAAAATACAACTGTATTTATACTCAACGGTTCCTTGATTCTTAGACTTTTGGTCGGCTGGTTTGGAAATTCAATCTGTTGAAGTGTCCAGTATAAAAGGCTCTCCTCTCAACAACAAAGTCTTCAATCCCCAATATGATTATCAAACTCAGCAACAAAGACTTCAATTCCCGGTGGGATCAACAAACAGCTGCAACAAAGTCTTCAATCCCAATAGGATTCACAGCAGCACCCGTCCACTCTGTCCTCTTCACTGAATCTTTTAGCTATGCAGGTAGCAGGGCACAGTGTCTTTTGGATACTGTGGCATTAGGTGTACAACAGACCCAGACTGGTTTGTCTGATAAAAGTCTCTGTAAGTATTACGACAGTCCTCCAGTGGGGCCTCAATCTTGTTGCATTTGGTCATTGACTCGCTTGCAGCTTGCTTTCTCTTCTTGGGTCTTCTTTTCACTCTGCTGAGTAGCTACTTTCATGAGGTCATTTGTGCATCTTTAAAACTCACTGTCCTTTGATGTTTCATGTCTTTTTCCCCTCGGGATATAGATCTTCCTTTCATCAATCTGCTTGTTGTTGCAGTTGGGACTTATAGAAATAGATGCTTTGTGGCTTCCTTGTACCAAACTGCTTGTGTTTGCAGTTTTACTTATCTGTCCATAATTCAACTATCCTTTCAGCCTCACCCAGTCCAGGTGCCCCGTAGCCCTGGTCATCTCCAGTTGAGTATTCCTGCCAGGAAAAGGGGCCCTTTTCTCAAGACACAGCAATTTCATTAATTAGTCCATTTACATTTCTAATACATGTTCAGGTATTAATATCATATTCAGGGAATATGCACTACAATATGAATGAGAGGAGGGCTTTCAGCATCAACATCGCAGCTAGGTAACATATTGCATACCCTCACCACTCCCTGAGTACAGAATGGGCTCCTACCCACTGACCATGGCCGTAATGAGCTATGAGGACACCGAGGTCATGTCCTCGGTTGTTTTTTTGCATCATCAATGCTGATGCTCATGTAAAAATTCTGGTTTCTCTGTTGGTTTCCGTGTTACAATCGATTTGGAGGCTGAATAGTAAATACCAAGAAGTCATATAAATACTACAGCTATAGCTTGAAACCAAAGTTTGACCTCGGTAGAATGTCAGCTCTGGTTATGATGCTGCCTCTGACCTGTCCACTTAATTTACAACTGTACCTTTTTACCAAAATAGGTCAGAATCAATTTCAACCACCTGCTTGTCATAAAAACAAGAAAATGTCAGAACTGGAGAATGCTTGAATGGTTCCTTGTAGCTGATAGATCTCAAAAGATCACTTTTGCTAGACAATAACATTGTTAAATAAATAAAATGAAAAAAGGGGGCAGTAAACTTAGTGCTTTGATGCGGGCCTACATCAGAGTTGTAAAGACAAGGTTCTTACTGGTGTAGAGACATCTTACAGCAAGTATGCTCCGGCCCCCATTGACCTGCATGGTGGTGATACTGAAGACGTACTCGCTACCCGCTCTCAGGTAAGAGATGGTGGTGGATTCAGAAGAGACAGTAGTATGAAAATGTAGAATACAAGGATGCATTATTTAAGATCCAACTGGAAAAAAACATTGGGATCAGTCAGCAACTTGGAACAAGATCAGCATTGATGGGCCGAATGGCCTCCTCTCATTTGTAAATGTTCTTATGTCTAAATTACAAAAAAGGGGGGAAATTAATATCATCAACATTTAATTTATTAACTGCTTTATAGCATATTATGTGTGTGTTTGCTGTCATTGTCTCTTACTGTTTATGCTTAGCTCATTATTAACTATGCTTACTTAACCCTACAATGCCTAAGCATTTTTTTTATATAAGAAAAGCTACTTTATTTATGTAACTAGATTCTGTTTCTTGTACCTGGATGCCTTGCCATCATTGAAGGAACCATGAATTCTGCTCTGTATCAGATAATTCTACAGGAGAATGTCAGGCCATCCGTCCGTGAGCTGAAGCTGAAGCGCAGCTGGGTCATGCAGCAAGACAATGATCCGAAACACACAAGCAAGTCTACATCAGAAAGTTTTGGAATGGCCTCGTCAAAGTCCAAATCTAAACCCCATTGAGATGTTGTGACAGTTCATGCTCGAAAACCCACAAATGTCACTGACTTGAAGCAGTTCTGCATGGAGGAGTGGGCCAAAATTCCTCCATGGCGCTGTGAGAGTCTAATCATTAACTACAGGAGGCGTTTGGTTGCAGTTATTGCTGCTAAAGGTGGCATAACCAGTTATTGAGTCTAGGGGGCGATTACTTTTTCACACAGTGGCATTGGGTGTTGCATAACTTTCTTTAATAAATAAATGAAATATGTATCATTTTTTTGTGTTATTTGTTCACTCAGTGTCCTTTTGATCTAATATTTGGTTTTGGTTGAAGATCTGATAACATTAAGTGTCAAAAACATGCAAAAATGCAGAAAATCAGACAGGGGGCAAATACTTTTTCACGGCGCTGTACTTCTAAAGGCTACTGCACTCTGCATCCATTGCATCATTTACAATCCATAAACCGTACATCATTCCAAAATCAATGCAGTACCCTTGTGCAACATTTATGGAACTGGTGTGCGAGATACAATAAGAACATTTATGATTATTATAATTTTCTAACTTGAATCAAAAGTAACTGTGAGTGAGGGGGAAATCAGTTTGAGGGGTATGAATTAAAGCTCCAAACATTATCACTTTAGAAATTAATGAAACAGGAAATGTTTGCTATAGTAGTTAGTTAGGCTAGTAAATGCCTAAGAATAAAACGAGAAATGCTGAGAATACACAGGTCATGAATGAAATATTATGTATATTCTGTTTTGTTGTTTGGAATGTTTCTATGAAAGCTTGTGACTTACAAACTCGTGACATTGTTTTAACAAAGCGGTTCTCCAAAATCCTCAAACCCACACATTAGCTATTAATCGATCTGTAAACATGATCATTAGTGAGGGAATGCTGGTGTGATTTGCCATGTTAGGCAAATACCATTGTAGTTACAGGGCCAAACATTTTCATTTAAATTAGATTGCAAATGGTCATGAATGTTGATGAGCAATCATGTATATACCAAGCATTAGAGTAATAATAATATGCTCCACATCCAACACCAGTAGGAGGTTCAGCCCAGTAGCTGTACGTAGTGGGGTTTTCATTAACCCATTCCCTGATCTACTGTTGTATCAGAGACCAATCCAGCACCATCCATAAAACCGGCAATTGTGCCAAAACTGTGAGTATTCCGCTTCAGTTTCCATGGTGACCAGTTCCATGTATCTTTGTCTGCATGTCTCCACTGATTGTGCCCATGTCTGCGAGAGCCAAGTTGGAATGAACTGTTTCAGGGTGCAGTCAATGTTGATACAGTTGATTCAGTGTGGAGAGAGCGTGTGGAGAAATTAAGAATTCGAGAATAATAGCAATTGCTACTCGTGCTGGAAGCACCAGCTCGGTACTTGTTGTTTGTTAATGTTTTGTTTGTCTATTTGTTTGTTTGTTTCTGCCCGGTGTTGTTTTGTTTGTTAAAACCTTTTGTTTATTTACAATAAACACAGGCATCAATGCTTTGCATACATACGCAGTCCTGACTGTTTGTGGTCCTTCCTGGTCTGCTGTCTCCCACCAGCCACATTATAGCACAAATATAGAACAAACATAAATATCTGTTTGTATTTTGGAATCAGCGTTCTGTCAATGATATTTCTTGGTTCTGTTGACCGAGTAAAAATCCCAACTCCCAATTAAACTGTACAAGTACTTTACTGTATAAAGATGTCAATATTTCACAATTTCAGATATCAGGGTATCAGTGGCTCTCATATAAACTACATTCCTAAAATGAAACAACTTAATATTGACAAATAGTTGCTCTGTTTATAATAAACGGGGTCTGGGTGCATGAGGTCAAGTCAGTTTGTTGTTCGAGAGAATTTGGTTAGAATTTTCATAATTTCACTTGGAAGTTCCAGCAGATAGGTGCACAATTTGAATAAGTCATTCATAATAACACAACACACGTCATTCAAATAATGAGAACAAAAGAAAAATAAAAACTATGGGGTGAACTAAAAGGCACTTAAGAGCCTAAGACATGTTTTGGAATGAAAAAAGGCCATTAAGCCTATCAAGGCTCGTCCCTTGTTAGCACACCATTCTCCCCTGGTGGGAGGAACTAATTTAAAAGCACATAATCTTAATGTTCTCTGTGCTTTAGATCCTACTACTTCAAATGGCAGGCTATTCCTTGCACTTATAACTCTGTGTAAAAAGTGCTTCCTCCCTTCTGTTCTAAACTTACTTTTACTCAGCTTCCATGTATGCGCTCTTGGTCTTCTCTGTGTGCTAAATTAGAAGTAGTGTCTTCGGTTAACTTTATCTGTACCATTTATGCTTTTAAAGACTTCAATCAAGTCCCCTCTTTCCCTTCTTTTTTCTAGGCTGAAGAGATGTAATTATTTTAACCCGGCCTCATAGCTCATGTCATTAAGGATCAGTCTAGTTGCCCTTCTCTGCATTCTCGAGTGCAATGAAAACTGCACACAGTATTTTAGGTGAGGTCTAACTAGGGTATTGTACAATCTTAGCATTTTGCAATATACTTGTAGCCTAACATTATCTCTGCCTTTTTATTTGCCTCACCACGTTGGTGAGATACTTTTAATGATGACTCCATTATAAACCTCAGAACTTCATGTAGTGGAATTTGCCCTCGCTTGCCCTTACTAAAGATGGAGTGTATATGCCCTATTTCCAGGGTCAATTACTCAATCAGAAGAGTGTCTAGACTCACCAAACTGGTCTAACCACCTGAGCCATTTTGCCCACACTTCATGCAGTGGAATTTGTCTTCTCTTGCCCTTACTACCATGGGAGTGTATATGCCCTAGTAGGTTCCTAATGTCTCTCCATTCCCATAAAGAACATACACTCCATCACAATATGTACCGTTGTTAAGTGCAGGGGTGTCCAGTCACGTTCCTGGAGGGCCATTCTACTCCAGGTTCAACAGACAAAATGATTATACAGGGCGACTTACAGTTGTTACAAAATATCACAATACAAAGTATCACATTGCAAAATATCACATTATAGATACAGTGCCTTGCACGTATTGCCTTGCAAGTATTCACCTCCCTTGGACTTTTCCACATTTTGTAGTGTTACAACCTGGAATTAAAATGGATTTAATTAGGATTTTTTGTCACTGATCTACACAAAATAGTCCATAATGTTGAAGTGGGGAAAAAAATCTACATATTTTTCAAAATTATTTACAAATAAAAAACTGAAAAGTCTTGATTGGATAAGTATTCACCCCCTTTGCTGTGATACCCCTAAATAAGCTCTGGTGCAACCAATTGCCTTCAGAAGTTACATAATTAGTTGAATGGAGTTCACCTGTGTGTAATTAAAGTGTCACATGATCTCAGATTAAATACACCTGTTTCTGGAAGGCCCCAGAGTTTGTTAGAGAGCATATCTAAACAAACAGCATCATGAAGACCAAGGAGCTATCAAAACAAGTCCGGGATAAAGTTCTGGAGAAGCACAAATCAGGGTTGGGTTATAAAAAAATATCCCAAACTTTGAACATCCCCTGGAGCACCGTTAAATCCATTATTAAAAAATGGAAAGAATATGGCACAACCACGACTCTGCCTAGAGAAGGCTGTCCACCAAAACTCAGTGACCAGGTAAGGAGGGCATTAGTCAGAGAAGCAACCAAGAGGCCAATGGTAACTCTGAAGGAGCTGGAGAGATCCACAGCTGAGATGGGAGAAACCGTCCATGGGACAACTATAACTCGGACGCTCACAAAGCAGGGCTTTATGGAAGAGTGGCGAGAAGAAAGCCATTGCTGAAAAAAAACCCACATCAAATCCCATTTGGATTTTGCCAAAAGGCATGTGGGAGACACAGCAAACATGTGGAAATAGGTTCTCTGGTCTGATTAGACCAAAATTGGACTTTTTGGCCTTAGCGCAAAACGCTATGTGTGGCGCAAAGCCAACACTGCTCATCACCCTGAGAACACCATCCCCACGGTGAAGCATGGTGGTGGCAGCATCATGTTATGGGGATGCTTTTCATCGGCAGGGACTGGGAAACTGGTCAGGATTGAGGGCGATGGATGGAGCCAAATACAGGGAAATTCTAGAGGAAAACCTATTTCAGTCTGCAAGAGACCTGAGACTGGGGCGGAGGTTCACCTTCCAGCAGGACAATGACCTAAAACACACAGCCAAAGCTACACTGGAGTGGTTTAAAAACAAGAACCTGAATGTCTTAGAATGGCCCAGTCAAAGCCCAGACCTCAATCCGATTGAGAATCTGTGGCAAGACTTGAAAATTGCTGTTCACCAACGGTCCCCATCCAACTTGACAGAGCTTGAGCAATTTTGCCAAGAAGAATGAGCAAAATTGCAGGATCCAGATGTGCAAAGCTGGTAGAGACTTACCCAAAAAGACTCACAGGTGTAATTGCTGCCAAAGGTGCTTTTACCAATTATTGACTCAGGGGGGTGAATACTTATGCAACCAACAAATGTCTTTTTTTGTTTAATTAACTTTTGTGTCATAATAAAAAAAATATTTTGCACCTTCAAAGTGTTAAGTATGTTGTGTAAATCAAATGGTAAAAATCCCAATTAAATTCATTTGAATTCCAGGTTGTAACACTAAAAAATGTGGAAAAGTCCAAGGGGGGTGAATACTTATGCTAATAGCAGTTATACAGTACAGTAAATTAAGATCAAATTCAAACAGCAAAATAAAGAATACCTTAATTAATTACATTTAAGAGCAAATTCGACAATTAAACTTATTGTAAAAATATTTGCTTAGAGAGTAAATTCCATTAAGAGAACGTAGTAAGAATGATAAATGGATAAGAACGATTTCAAATAAGAGCAATTACAAAAAGCATGAATAAGGATACCTTTAAGTGTAAGATCAGGTACAAGATACAGAAAATAGTTATAATTAAGAGCAGTAGTAGAATACAGCAAAATATGGAGCAGTTCAGTGCAAGTACAAGCTGATTCAAGTACTGGTACAACTGGGTGACATCTAGTCCAGCATAGTCAAGGGTTGTGAGGTTTACAGATGCTGAATGAACATCGGATATAATTTACTACTTCAGGGTCTTAATGGAGGCTTAATTGGTTCAATTAAACAATTTAGAACAGGTTGAGAACAAAGACCAGCACTCCTGCTATAGTGCAACTCGAAGCAGGTCACATGATGCCATTTTAATGAATCACAAGACAGCTTTTAAAACCAAGGTTTAATAACATTGTACATTATTAAACTACTTTATTTGTTGAGCAGTTGATAACTAAAAATAAGACTTTTTTCCATTCACTAGATTTGATTACTATTATCATAATTTTACATGGCAGTTAATGCTTGTTGAAGACTGTTTAAGCTTAGAAAAGTCTATGACATTGAAACCAGCTTCAATAGAAAACCTAAATAACTTTGCAGCTCTGTTGATATAGTGGCAGTGTGTGTGCGTGTGTGTGTGTGCATGTGCGTGTGTATGTGTGTGCGTGTGTGTGTGTGTGTGTGTGTGTGTGTGTGTGTGTGTGTGTGTGTGTGTGTGTGTGTGTGTGTGTGTGTGTTTGTCACACTCTTGTTTGGGTTGCAAAACAGGATTGAGGGGTTACCCTGCACAAGGGACCACTTGTCCTCTAAACCAGGGGTGTCCAACCCTGGCGAGCTACAATCTTGACTTTTTTGAGAGTCACTCACAAGCCCTTGTCCAACTAAAATTAAAATGTTGATAAGATGAACCTGGGAAATTAACAACCCATCAGCCTTACACCCCACAGCCAAGATGGATTCAGAAAAGGATGCTTCTGTCTGACAAACCTCTTCAGGGGTGTCACAGATAACCAGAGCAAATACTTGCAGCGCAGCACAGAGACATGATTGGACATTGAGTAGAGACTACGGACAGCAGGTAGGAGGGATCAATATGGTAATGTGTAAAGAGTTAATTAAAGGATTCTAAGTGCAAAACTGTGATCTGAGTACAGCTGTGCAAAGTCACCTGACCTGGTGCAAGCAGGAGTTGTCTGGTCAGAATGTTGCTGACACACAGAGATAAGCCAGCAACAAAGCTATGCATGCAAAGGAGATGCATTTGAGAAGCATCACGATCCTATATGAACACACACCAACACCATGTCCGCAGCTTCTCCCAGAAATTGTTAACTGACATCATTGTTTAATTTCTGTTGATTAGTGGCCTAATTATTGTGCCTAATGATAATTATTATTATTATTTATTTCTTAGCAGACACCCTTATCCAGGGTGACTTAAAATTGTTACAAGATATCACATTATTTTTACATACAATTACCCATTTATACAGTTGTTTTTTTACTGGAATAATCTAGATAACATACCTTGCTCAAGGGTACAGCAGCAGCGTCCCCCGCCTGGGATTGAACCCACAACCCTCCGGTCAAGAGACCAGAGCCCTAACCAGTACTCCATACTGCTGTGAAGTGTAATTTTTGATTATTGGAATCAAAAAAGGAAACTTGTTAAATTCTGCTTAAATCCTTGTGTGCTCCTTCACACAGAGAAATATATACATAAAAATGTGTTTCCTTACAAATGTATTGACTTCAGTGCATAACTCAGCTTTTTTTAATATTAACTGTCGCACGACACAATCATCTGACAAGTGTTTGTAAGCACCCCACATGCAAAGTGACAGTAAATAATTCACATTTGGATTCAAATACAGTACAAAAACAATAACATTTGCACAAATACTGTATGTAAATCAAATTGCTTCCTATTGTTTTTTTTGAAGGTGAGACACACAGTAACTACGTATATCAACACAACATAGCTGGTTTCATTTTCATAGCCTTGTAAACTTAAACAGGTTTGAACAAGCTTTAACTCTCATGTAAAATAACTCACGAATGAGGAGGTTGGATAGGGAATGAAACATTACAGGAAGGGGATTCTAATTTGTATATAATTCTTGTTTTGCAATTGCTTCTTTATTAGAAAATAAAAATGATTGATAAAAAAAGACATGTGCTTTATTACAGGGGGTTCCCAACCCTGGTCCTGGAGAGTCGCAGGGTCTTCTGGTTTTCCGTTCCATCCGAGTTCTCAATTACTTCATTGAACCAATTATTGCCTTAATTGCTCAGCACTAATTTTTTCTATGTCTTTAGCCATTGATGAATTAATGATAACCAGAAAACCTGCAGGATTGTGGCGCTCCAGGACCAGAGTTAGACACCCTAGCTTTAGAACACTGTCACTCATAGTATAAAATATAATTATCAGCAGTTCAGATAGTTGACACATTGGACTTCTACATAACAGCTACAGTACCAATCTCAGCCAAAGATAGAAAAATAACTGCAATCTAAATCCAGTTAAACTAAATCTAGTTTCAATGAATAACTCTTTGTGAATGGGAAAAAAAATCTGTGGCATTCCAGATTTCTAGACCCTGTGCTTGTTTGCCACGTCTGTTAACCATTTGATTGTATGATTTCTTTCTCTGCCATGTTGGTTTTCTACAGTTTCCAGCAGGTGTGCTGACACCTTACCTGTGTTTAACCCTTTGTGCATGGCCAATTATTATTTCAATCTAATTAGATCGAAGAAGTAATTGCATACAACGAGGTGACACGTGTGTTACTTTTTCAGATTAGCATAAAAGCCTTCAACGCACTTCAGACAATCAACAAATACACAGTTAGTTGGGTCTATAAACCAGGAGCTATCTATCTATCTATCTATCTATCTATCTATATATCTATTTTTATATCTAAGTTTTGTTTTTAACAAGATTTCATTTTTTTGCCGGGAGATTCGGCAGTCGCAAGTACAACGCTAACCTGAAATCATACTAAAATCGCCCAAAATGTCCAGAAACCCCAAAAGAAATTAACAAAATATTAACTGTCGTAAAATATCCATATGAGAAACTTCAGGGCTGACTCCCCAAAACACGTTTCACAAAAGCACCAAACCAACAGAGAGAGTTTTCAGTAGCTTTGTGATTACTGTATATAAGGGGTCTCCAACCCTGGTCTTGGAGAGCTACTGGGGCTGCTGGTTTTCGTTTCAACCAATCTCTCAGTTACTTAATTGAACCAATTATTGGCTTAATTAATCAAGATTAACAGGTGTTCCCGATCTTTAGCCACTGATGATGTAAAGACACCTATAAAACCTGCTGGATTGGGGCTCTCCAGGACCAGGGCTGGAGACCCCTGCCATATACCATGGCTTTAAAGTGTGCAACTTACTGGAAGACATAACCAGTGGTGAAGTCGAGCTGGAACGTGCCAGATCACTGTTCCGGTACTTTTTTCTATAGGCAGAACCTTGACTTAAGAATTAACTTAAGAATCTATACCAATTTGTTATGAAAATGCTTATATAGAGCCCGACCAGTCTAATTTCTGGCCACCAATGAAGCAATCTATTTTCCGTGGGGAAATCAAATTAGTCTGTCCATTGAAAGGAACCAAGAAAATCAGTGTCCGATTCCCTACATACCAGTTTTGGTGGTACACTCTGAATCGGAGTCTCTGATAAACGGTGCGTATTTTAAATGTTTGCAGAGTTACACACACCTCCAGCACAACAGTTGTGATGGAATGAAGAGAACTTCTATTACACTCAAGTCGAATTTTTCTTGATTCAGACTCGAGTCACGGGCGCAAAAGACTCAGACTCAACTCAGAGTTGGACCCAAACATTCGGGCTTTGTGACTCGGAGATATTAGCAACGCGTCCTTTTTTTTCTTCTATTACAGAAGTAATATTAGAGCTACTAGGAAACTGTGCACAATAAAAGCCCACCCAGCAAAACATAATCCAAATACTGGTTGGCCCTGTTGTCTTTACAGGCAATCATAGCAAGAATAAGAAATTGGAAGCGAGTTAGGTTGTAGCGTAAACACCCCCAAATACAACTGCAACTATCGCAGACCAAGTTATTTTCTCTTTTGCATTAAGTTTATAAGGAATAAATAATGTCAGCATGGTAAACAAGCAAGTAATTATTTGGCTTTTAATAAGCCTTTCTCTTTACTACTTTAAACAGTGTTTTACGTTTTTTAAGCAATGTAGAAATACATTTCTAAAACTGCATTCTTAAAAAATACATAATTTGATTTTGCTGAGCTCCCTGAATCTCTGGAATATAATTTATTTGTTTGGACTGAAACACTGGTCACCTTAATAATTTGTAGTTTACTGAAATAAAAATGAATGAAAAAAGAATAATCATGTAATTTATAATCATACTTTTAGCGCTTCTTAATTCATACCAGAAAGTCGCTGTCTGATTAAATATTCTGTGCTTTGCTTCTAATCCCCACTCGTTCCCAGCACACACCATCACTGTTTGCAAGCAACGTCAATGAATTCACCTGGCAAATTCAGTGAAAAACTAGGCACTAAAGTCTCAAATCGAAAATGACCTCAAACAGCAGATATATAGTACAGAAGGACTGATTGATAGCAAAAAAGAATGAAAAAATAACTTAATACCACTTCATTTACCAAAATTAAAATAATTTATTCTGGATGCGGGAAAAAAAACATAAACAATACGCTGTTTTTTTTTTATTCCATTATGAACCTACACAAAGGGGAAAAAACAGAAATATGAAATGTTTTGTGTAAAAAAGGAAGATAAAAAATGCATTATCTGAAATCAAATGAACTGAAGCACAATCACCATAACGTTTCTGATTTGCAAAACAAATAATACAAATAAAACTAAATTTACTATTTAAGAACACAGTGTATATAGAGTTCCGGCAATGTCTAAATCAGACTGGCAGATTTTACCCGAATTGAAGTAAGTCAAAGTAAATGGAAGCGCCCATTCAAATCTGGTACATTATGCTGTTTTCAGTCTTTTACATCTTTTTTTTAATTGAATGTATCACATTTTCCAGTCTTTTATGTTGTTGTTAATGTATTTTATCATATTTGTCCACCATTAAGAAAATAGTATGCAAATATTGATCATATGCAATACATTGGGTCTTGGTTCCAGTTTAAGTTTGCAAAAAGATTATGTATAATTAATAGTAAATGTACCTCTTTCTGACAATAGGAAAACACCCATCAGATCGCAATTGATTGCACCTGTACCAAAATCTGACAGCATACCACTTTCTGACATTACACAGGTCACGTTTTGGTACACATACCACATTCTGACGATGAACCACTTTCTAACACTACACACGGCTCTATAGTCCAGATCACAACTTCTATTAAAGTGAAAATCAATGTGTCCAAAAACTTGAAACTTCTATAAACTTCAGGTACATTCAAACAGTATTCCAATTCCAAACGAAAAGAAGATCGTGACAGACAAGGCATGCAAGTAGAATCATCTAGCTAGAAAAAATAAATTTAAATAATTGTTTTTGCATTTTTATTTTTTGTACATTTTTCCTGTCCGTTAGGTAAACCCCCACTACCACTAGTTTAATGAAAATTGATTTGAGTTTGTTTCAAGGATTCAGACGAAGACTCGACACGGTCTATGACTTAACTACAAGTCTGATATATATATATATATATATATATATATATATATATATATATATATATATATATAGTGCAGAGACTCGGGGTTTGGAATGAACGACTGTGATTTAATAGGCCTATATATAACAAAAGCATAAATAAGTGCTACATATTTATTTAAAGTAAAACAAACATAAAAAGGTAAGTAATGGTATAAACTATTTATTTATGTATCTTCTTTGCTTGTTTTTTTTTCTCATAACTTACAGTACCACAACCGCTGTGTTTTTTTTATTTTTCTATCTGATGACATTAAATGCGGCAGGTCCAGAATAAAAAAGAGATATTCAGAATGTAGTGTAAAAATAATTTATCCAGAACTATCGGCAGATAGTCTTTAAAAATAAATTCAAAAAACAATTCTATCTGTACTGATAAGCCTAATGTTATTATTTATTTCTTAGCAGATGCCCTAACCCTGGGCAACTTACAATTGTTACAAAATACCACATTATTTTTACATGCAATTATATTATTTATTTTTTTACATACAATTACCCATTTATACAGTTGGGTTTTTACTAGAGCAATGTAGGTAAAGTACCTTACTCAAGGGTACAACAGCAGCGTCCCCCTCCAACTGGGATTGAACCCATGCCCCTCCAATCAAGAGTCCAGAGCCCTAACCACTACTCCACTGTTACACTTTTAAACTGGTGACAAATAAAATATAACTCAGCGTTTCTTCGATTCATAATTTTATTGAATGCAGAGCTCCAGAAAAAAAAGATGGGGGAGAACGACAGAGAATCGTGGTGATTCACGTTCCGTGATGACCTCATAAATCGAAAGGAATAGAAAAAACACGCGTAATAAAATTGACAAAAATAGACAAACCACCAAAATTAACATTTACCCGCTATACACAATCAAAACAAGCCAAATTTGACTGGAAAAACACTAATCTGGCAGCACCAATCAAGGGGAAGTAGCCTAATACTCGCATGCGAGATGCATGCATTACCTATTAAATGTTACCTCAAGTTCAATGTACAAATAAAATGTGAATGTGTATCATTTGTTTTAGAAAAATCTATATTTTAATTGGCGTTCCAGTACTTTAAGATTTAGAGCTACACCTCTGTACATACCACATCTCACTAAGAATTTTTTTTTATTTTTTTATAAGATGCTGATGAGTTGACAGATCTCTCGGACGACGTTCTTCTTCACACTGATTCTAAAAAAGAATCCAAAGTAGATGAGCCTGTCCAGCTGTCAAAAAACGTATTTGTAAAATTCAATCCTGGGGGTTCTGGCTACCATTGGTAATTTTAGAGCTTTTAGGAAGGAATGAGGACATATCTAAAGGAAAAAATCTTTTCAGTTGATTTTATTTCTTTCTTTATTTTTTAAACTTTCAAACTAGGTAATTGTCAGGTATACTTCACCATTGAGTGAAAACGTATTTTTCACAGTCCGCAAAGGGTTTAACCCCTGTACACTGCTCAAACATCATGTTGTTTTACTGCCTGGGCAACCCTTTGAACTTTATTAGGAAGGTTTACTTGCTCATCAGATGCTGGTACATTTCATGTCCTGCCTACTCATCACGCATTCAAAAGCATTCATAAAGTTTTCATGACTCAGTGCAGAGCATGGAAATGATCAGGCAAAACTGAAAGAAACCATTCACTTTGTCTCCTTGTATTGTCAGATGTTCTCAGTACTTCAATGGCTGAAAAGAAGACTTTTCCAAATCATAGATCTGAACATTTAAAATAAGTATTTTCCAAAGGCAGCGAATGAAAAAATCATGCTACTGAAAGATATCGATTCTTACAATCAGGTTAGAGTTACAAACAACAGACATGTCTGAATAATGATTGTGAGCTCATTTTCACAGGGTCAGAGAGGAGCCGGGTGCATCCGAAAGTAGACAACAGCTCTGTTTTATATTTTTCCAGTCACCAGTCATAGATAGGGCTGTATTTTTTCACGGTAATTATTATTATTTATTTATTTCGCAGACGCTTTTATCCAAGGCGACTTACAGAGACTAGGGTGTGTGAACTATGCATCAGCTGCAGAGTCACTTACAACTACGTCTCACCCAGTAATAAAATGTCTTATTTCATGACACTATACGGACAAAAAATACGTATTTCAAGACATTTCACAATTAACCGTAATGTAATATTTATTAAAGCAGACAAAATAGTTCACTTTCAACATGTATCATTTTCTCAAGTTATTATACAACACATGTTCCTAAATATTTAAATGCTTACCGGAAAAACAATACATGCTGAATTGTAGAATATTTTGTTTTTTTGTTTCCACATTTGGATTGCTGGACCCTGGTTGTTCGAGACGATACCTGGAATGCTCTCGATTGTTTAAACCTACAAGAATCATTTTGATTTGATGGAAAAGTGTAATACAACCTGTATTCAGAAAAAACATCTTTCCCTAAGAAAATCGCTGTCGTCCAAAAGCATTTCATTGAAGTCCACAGCACCCCTGGCTGTTTTTTAAACTAATTTATCAGTTTTAACTACCATCTGATGGCAGGAACAATAAAGTGGATCTCATTTAAAACTGGTCAGAAAAAAAAATCCAACTTCAAGATGATTGTTATTTTTGCATTGATGCTGAACCAGGAATATGTAACAGTAGTGGGGGCTGGTAGTCAAAATTTCTGGGTTTTCACACCTCAGTTGCAGGTGAGGGGCCCAACCTCAGTGGTAGAAGCACTGTCCAATGGATCTGTTTCTTGTTGGAAGCGATACAAAAAGTTTGCTCTGCGATGTCTTATTGTGGCAAACTTTTCGATTACTGGGGCACTTGTCAGGATAGAAGGGAAAATGAATGGAGCAAAGTACAGAGAAGTCCTTGAGGAAAACCTGCTGCCCTCTGCAAGAAAGACTAAACTGGGACGGAAGTTCACCTTTCAGCATGACAACGACCCAAAGCACACAGCCAAAGCTACACTGGAGTGGCTGAGGAACACAAAGGTAAATGTCCTTGACTGGCCCAGTCAGAGCCCCGACCTAAATCCAATCGAAAATTTGTGGCATAACTTGAAGATTGCTGTCCATCAATGCTCCCCAAGGAAATTGACAGAGCTTGAACAGTTTTGTAAAGAAGAATGGTCAAATATTACCAAATCTTGGTGTGCAAAGTTGGTAGAGACCTAACCCAACAGACTCACAGCTGTAATTGCTGCCAAAGGTGCTTCTACCAAGTATTAACTCAGGGGGGTGGAGACCTATCCAATTATGATCTTTCAGTTTTGTATTTTTAATATATAATTTTTTCTCAATAAAAACTTTTTTCCCCTTAACAGTGTGGAGTATGGTGTGTAAATAAGTGGAAACAAATCCTCATTTAAATGCATGAAACTCTGAGGCACTGACACAACAAAATGTGAAAAAAGTTCAAGGGGGTGCAGACTTTCTATAGGCACTGTATATAAAGTGAGATATTGAAATAAGCCAAATATATTAAACACTCCGAATGTACTCTGAAATTGAAAGGTTTGTTTATTTAAATTGAAGTTGTCCCTGAATCTATATCAATCCGAAGTTCAAAGACCAAGAACAGGACAAAATAAGACCTTAAATAGAAGTCACAATTAAGGCCAAAAAAAAAAATCTGTAATTAACAATTATTATTTATTTCTTAGCAGACATCCTTATCCAGGGCGACTTACAATTGTTACAAGATATCACATTATTTTTACATACAATTCCCCATTTATACAGTTGGGTTTTTACTGGAGCAATCTAGGTAAAGTACCTTGCTCAAGGGTACAGGAGCAGCGTCCTCCATCTGGGATTGAACCCACGACCCTCCAGTCAAGAGTCCAGAGCCCTAACCACTACTCCCCACTGCTGTCCAATGAAGTAGATTTTTTTTTCATGAAACAGCAGATAATTTATGTAGACATCATAAAAAAGTCAGCCACAAAAACAGTAAAAAATAAAAATAAATAAATAAAAAATTGTAATTTAAAAACACCTTAAAAAAAAAGCCTGACGCGGCTATCAACAAGATAAGAAAAAAATAATATAAAATACTATATAAATTATATTAATATTACAAATATACTGTACGGTATATTTAATAACCGATTACCCCAAACAGAAGTAGTGGGTGGTAAATTAAAAAAAAATAAATAGATAAATAAATTGCCGAACAAGCAAGATATTAGTGAGCTTCAGTTAAAGCTCTGCTGAAGAGCAGCAGCCTCGGGGGAAAAAGATGCAGCAAAATAAAGGCAGATTAAAACTGTGAAAAGAACAAAGTTGAACAAATAAGAGTATTCATAAACAGTCATTTAAAATTAGATAAATATAATTAGACTTGTGAATTCTATTTTAATATTTGAACAGCTTAAACATTTTAAATCTTTCCGCAAAGTAACACACTATGCAAGACCGATAAAAGACGAAGTCGTGCTGCTCATATTTATAGACTTTGTGATCGCCATCTTAACTGTTATGTGTGCTGTGGCATGTCTTAACTTTTGTTGGTTCATATTAAACACATTACACACAAAACGTCATCATTTTCTTGTATTGAAATCTACTAGGTGTGCTGCAAAGAGTGGCTTGAAACAGGTATTCCCCAAGCCTCACGGTTTACCATTTAACACTATTCCGCTTTATAATTACTTAAATGGATCAGTTTCAACTGTGGCTGTTTGAACTTGTTAAAAGTGTCTTGTAACTTTCATTTTTGTTTTTATAACCTGATTTTATATGCCCCTTTTTTGTACATATCACATCTTTACTTAGCTGTCTGACTTCTTTGTACACTCTATAGAAGTGGAAGCAGACCAACACATGTCGGTACTCAGTGAGACTCTATTACCTAAATATAATACAGACCACAAAACTGACCTGAACTCGTTCTTTGTTCTTTTTACAGTGTGGAGTCTCTCTCAGGTGGCCAACTGACTGATTGATAAGCCAATCCAGAATCATATTCCTAGCCGATCAATCAATCAATCAACCTCCCTTCAAAAGACTCCCTCTGGGTAATGGGTAGCCAGTGTTTGAGCCCAGATAGCCGCCAGCTACAGCAACAGTACAGAGCCTCTGCCCTGTCACAGCAACCTTTTGAACTTTCTAGGAAGGTGTACTCGCTTTTCAGATGCTGGTACATTTCATATGTCCTGCCTACTCATCACACATTCAAAAGCATTCATAAAGTCTTCATGACTCAGTGCAGAGCATGGAAATGATCAGGCAAAACTGAAAGAAACCATTCACTTTGTCTTCTTGTATTGTCAGATGTTCTCAGTACTTCAATGGCTGAAAAGAAGACTTTTCCAAATCATAGCTCTGAACATTTCAAATAAGCATTTTCCAAAGGCAAAGACGTGAATGAAAAAATTGCTACTGAAAAAATACAACAATTTTTTTTAATCGGGTTAGAGTTACAAAAAACAGACATGTTTGAATAATGATTGTGAGCTCATTTTCACAGGGTCAGAGAGGAGCCGGGTTCATCCTGAAGTAGAAAACAGTTCTGTTTTATATTTTTCCAGTCACCAGTCATAGATAGGGCTGTATTTTTTTCATGGTAAAAAAAAAAACTTATTTCATGACATTCTACAGGCTAAAAATAGGCATTTAATGATAAAATAGTTGTGACATTCAACATGTATCTTTTTCTCTAGAGTTATACAACAAATGTTCCTAAATATTTAAATGCTTACTGGAAAAATACTGAACCATCAGTGAATTATCAAACAAAATAAAAACATAAATACATGTAAAAATAACAACACGCTTATGAAATGTCCTCTACTTGTATTGGACAGAGTGATCTTTACATACTTTCAATTTCTGATGCAGCTGTTGTCTTTATGATTTAAGACATTTTAAAGAAACCGGCTGCCAGGTTCCTAAATGCAGTTCAATAGGTAGTGTGTCAATAAGGCTCCTGTAGTGACAACATGAATAATTATTTAGAAAAACAACCCCCAAAACACACAGAGTTCTCATTCCCAAATCTCGGACTTCTGTTAAAGACGCAGGCACACGTTGTTCAAAATGATTTGCGGCACTTCACTGGGTCATTTGTATTAATATTTATTTAAAACACACTCACGGTTTTAATACATGGCATTACAAAAAACTAGATTTAACATGCAGTTTGATATTTTTCCATAAAATGTATAAGCGTAATTATGTGCTGATCTACTGTTCCCTTCTGGTTATTAGTCTGCTAAATAAACAAATAATTATCGTTTAAATGCACAAAGATGTAAACCAGTATGGTGTTGGCAGATATTGCATTTTTGCCTTCTTTTGTGGAACTCTTTCAGACTTATGAACAGGAATCAACCAGCGTCTTGGAACTTGACATTGTTGTAACGTCTAACCTTGATAATATGTCATTTCCAGCTGCCTTTCTTTCCTGCCTTTCCTGGGAATGAGATGTATGTCTCAAGGGTTCTATTCTGATTAAATAAATACATTTGAATTAGATATATTCCTTGCAGAAAGCTTGGAGAGTGGCATAGTACAATAATGTACCTGACAATGGAAGTTAAAACTGGATTGTTTTCTTAACATGTTTATGGGGTTATAACATTGTTAGATATGAAAAAATTTATTTTGCTAATACCTACTGTATATCAGAAATCTATCTCATAGCTGCCCACACACACACACATATGATGATATCTCACCTGCAATCCTCCTCCAAAGCAGACCTGAGTGATGTTGGCTTTTGCAATAGTAGTATTTTGTGTGTTCAGAGTTAAAAAAAAAAAAACACTTGTATTATACCACATATGGGGAAAACCTACAAACACCGTGGCTTACAGAATAGGCAGAATGCTACTTCTTAAAATCAAAGGTTAACTCTATATGTATCTAACTATACTGCATATCCCAAATGTATTTTAGTTTTAACTTTCATGTAACTCTTCATTAGCATAACCCCACCTCAATTCAAATAGAAGACAAGTTTCTTGCAAACCCTCATAAAAATGCAGGTCAATCGAAACTTTTAGGGCATAACAAAGGTGCACCAATGGCATGCCAGTAAACAAACAAGGGCCTATATCAACATAACTGCAGAACTACCTGGGTTTGCTATTGTAGCTGGTTTCAATTGCCTAGACTCGTGTCAGCTTAAACAGGTTTGAACAAGCTTTACTCTCATGTAAAATTATGGTAATAGAAATCAAATATGCTGGCTGGAATGTTATGTATTGTTTTTAATATATGAACTGCTCAAAAGCTAAAGCGTAGTACCAATAATTAATAAAATTCAAAAGTATTGAACTTCGGTTTTAAAATCTGTCTTGTGATTTGTTAAAATTCCATTCATAGGAACAATACAGCAACAGTACAAATACATAGCAACTATTCATAGCAACAGTACATATTCACACAGTAGATATTTAGCATTAGCTTTGGGCAATATAATCCCCTGCCAGACACTATGCCCCTCCGCTCTAGTCCATGTTTCTATAATATACAATCCAGACCGGACAGCTAGAGGTTATGCATCTTGTAAAGCACTTTGTGATGGCGGTCCACTATGAAAGGCACTATAAAAAATAAAGATTGATTGATTATTTGATTGGTGATCACGTTTTGTTTTGCAAGTAGAAAAGTTGTTGTTGTTATACTGTGCATATCCCAATAAAGTCATTGTTGTTGGAAGATGGTTCTCTCTAGTACCGGTACATTAAAAAAGTGAAGCACATAAGAATAAGGAAACACACATCAAAAAGCCATGGACCCAGATAAAAGCCACCTCATTGTTTTCAAATGTACTAAATCTAAGAGTTAAAGTATATGGGCATCCAGTATTGAAACATGGGAGATATAATCCACAGAGAAGATGTGTTCCTGTTCATTGTGCCCAAAGCAAGAACAAGAAATGCTTAACATTGTAATGAAAGCCATCTTGGTGTATAGACATGTAAACCCAGAGCACAAGCAAATGATTGCTCTTGGATTCACTACTAGTGACCCAGCTTCAGTTTTAGTACAACAGGAACAAAAGTAACTTTAATTTCTTACTGGTAAGGGACCAAAGATAAATGGAGAGGGAAGGGCATTTTATTTTAAATAATTGTTTCAAAATCAGATTTTAATCATAATTAAGGTTATGTTTCATTTTGAACCTTAAATATGCAACACTTAGGGGCAGCAGTGTGGAGTAGGGGTTAGGACTCTTGACCAGAGGGTTGTGGGTTCAAGCCCAGGTGGGGGACACTGCTGCTGTACCCGTGAGCAAGGTACTTTACCTAGATTGCTCCAGTAAAAACCCAACTGTATAAATTAGTAATTCTATGTAAAAATAGTGTAATTGTATCAAAAAATAATGTGATATCTTGTAACAATTTTAAGTCACCCTGGATAAGGTCATCTGCTGAGAAATAAATAATAATATTAGCAGAAAAAAAACTATTTGATTTATATTCTACTATTTTTGCGAGTTTTGTCCAGTTGTTCAGCTTATATTTTGGTGTCTGACCAAATTTATATCGGAGCTTCAGTTTCTCGCGATGTCCAATTTAAACTAAACTACGCGCTAAATGTTTACTTCTGAGTGGTGTTACCTTGTGTAGTTCGTCTTGATTGTGAAGCAACTCATGACTGTTTCCTTGTTTGATATTTTTCAACTCAAGGAGCAACCTATCACAGTCTATCATTCTACCAAATAATAGAATGGAATAGTATTCAGTTTCAATTCAGGCCACTAAGATTTCAGTTCACAAAAGCTCCCTTATTTTGAAAACTCAATGTTGACAGGTATGCTGAACCCCCTTTCACAGTCAGCGTTGCTTGCGGCAAGTGATGGTTACCGTAGCGATCACCCCTCTGCCTAAGTCACGTGAATGGGACCTGAATGACTTTGAGTTCTTTTCCTTAACAATAGTAACTGGACAACAAGCCGGGAGGCGGGAAATGACATCAAATACAAAGAAAAAATGATGTAGCCTAAACAATCGTTTTGATAAGTCCAAATATAAAATTACCTTAACAAAATGACATATGTATATATATATATATATATATATATATATATATATATATATATATATATATATATATATATATATATATACATATATTACACTGGAAACAGACAATGAATTTCTCTGAAAAGAAAAAAAAAAATCACGACGAACAAGACAAAATGAGAAGTCCACTGCAAAGTTGCACAAGCAAAAAAACCCAATGTATTGCATACGATAAATATTTGCATACTATTTTCTTAATGGTGGAAAAATATGATCAATTATATTAACAACGATGTAAAAGACTGGAAAATATTGTGGCGATCCGTGCACTTGTGTTTATGTACCGTACTCCCTGCTGTCTGTTTGTGGTTGCATACTGTGTGTGTTACTCCGTCGCCTCTGGCGTCATTTTTTTTCCTACCATTCCTGATGAGACATACCCTGGGGGAGTGACGAGCGGTGGTAACGGCTGAGAGACCGCATGTGAGCGGAGCGGAGTGGAGTGGAGCGGAGCGCGGAGTGGAGCGGGACCATTTTGCTAGGAGTGTGGAGCAGAGCATCTGAGTGGAGTGGAGCGGAGCACGGAGTGGAGCTGGACCATTTTGCTAGGAGCGTGGAGCAGAGCATGTGAGTGGAGTGGAGCGGAGCGCGGAGTGGAGCGAGACCATTTTGCTAGGAGCGTGGAGCAGAGCATGTGAGCGGAGCGGAGTGGAGTGGAGCGGAGCGCGGAGTGGAGTGAGACCATTTTGCTAGGAGCGTGGAGCAGAGCATGTGAGCAGAGCAGAGTGGAGTGGAGCGCAGCGTGGAGTGGAGCGGGACCATTTTGCTAGGAGCGTGGAGCAGAGCATGTGAGCGGAGCAGAGTGGAGTGGAGCGGAGCGCGGAGTGGAGCGAGACCATTTTGCTAGGAGCGTGGAGCAGAGCATGTGAGTGGAGCGGAGTGGAGTGGAGCGGGACCATTTTGCTTTGAGCGTGGAGTGGAGTGGGTAAAGTGCCTGAGCGGAGTGTGAGCGTGAAAAGCCTGTGGCTCCAACACCCGTTCCAAAAGATGTTTTGCAAACAGGTGCGCTGGAACGAGGGGTGCTGTGGGTGCGGTAGCTTTGCATGGTTTCCATCATGTACAGGGGTTACAGTTTTGTTCAATGGCTTTCAGCAGCCCCACTTTAAAAATTGTTCCAGTGCCACTGTTTGCAATTGAAAAATATTTGACACTGTACATATAAGATATGATCCATAAATGATGCAGGTTTTGTGATGCTCCGACAATATTATGCAATCTATGAAATTGCCCTGTATAATTAAAGTTAACAAAATAATCAATAATCTCCAATTTGCACAGTAAGAGTTTTATTACAACAGTGAAAGCAATTGTGTGCTTGTATATGAACCATGTTAATTGCAAATTTCACAAAGCTTTCAATTAAAAAAATTTTAACCACGTGGTATGTGCAAAAAGGTCAGTGTATGTTAGGTCCCAAGCTGAAATACGACCCCATCGGCTTGGAGTTAAATTACTTTTTTAGATAGCTGAAATCATGTCGTGTTCGGATTGGGGTTGTCTTGTGAATGATCCCCTCAAGGTGAAGAAGATTCACTTTACCCAAAGTGTTTTCATCACTTCATGTAAAAGTGAGATTGAACTATTCTCCAGGGAAATAAATAAAACAAATAATAATAAAAAACAACTTTATTACAACTTTAAAACCCTGTTATTGCTGTAATAAATATTTTGTAGACCTTTTTTTTCTAAGTGTGAACGTGTCATTTATACTTATCAAATGTATTTTTGACAGAAATTACTGTTTTAATAATCAGTTTTACTAAAAACATAATAGTACTCACTGGAACCGGATCCCTGATATTTGTATCCGGTTCGTCGGTACCAAAGCACCCATTTTTAAAGGAACCGGTTCGCACATCTGTACATTTCGGAAGCGATTTACACAAGCAGTGGAAAGGAGTGTGAGTGGAGCTGGCTGCAGAATTATAAGACTGAGGAAATAAAATCTTTGGAGCGAGCGGTTTCAAAGAGGAAGAGAGTGAGGAGCAGCGTTTATGAGCGTTCCACTCTGCTCACATGCTCTGGTAGGCATCATTAAACATCCAGCTTCCAAAGCTCTGAAGTGAATATAATTGAGCATGTGTGGGACTTCATGGGTACTAACAGAGCTAAAACACCTAAAAAATGTATTGATGACCTTTGGTAATGTTTACTAGACATTTGGAACTCTCAGTTTGCCATGAAGAGTAGAGGATCTTTGCAGAATGAAAGGACGAGTACCTACATACAAAATATATATCATAAAAATAAGTCAGTGAGAGATACAATGGGCCCGATTTTGATAACGCAAGGCAAAGGCAATGTGTCAAGTGATTGCCCCAGCGCCGCTGTGAATAACCTGACCTAAGAGAGCAATTCTGACCAGATATAGCCCTGGGCTCAAGCCTAATTCGGGGCTATATCTTTGCCTTAAGCCAACCGCTGACGACTGGGAGGTGAAATCTACTGCCCAATCGTAGGCCAGTGACATACAAATAAAATAGATGTGTTATTTGTTGTACATGACTGTGACAGAAAGACAATGATTCTTGGTGGTAAATCTCCCTCTTGCACTAAGTAACAGGGACAGAGTGGCCTGGACTTCTTGGCCTGACAATTTATTCCTCGGGTTAAAAGGAAGTCGGTCATCTAGAAAGGGGGCGGAGCTTCGGTGCACTAATGCATCGACCTGGAAGGAAAACGATGTGGCAGCTGCGGATTGGAGGAGCGGCTACAATCCTTTACTAAGGGGTCATGTATGACGGTACAAAAAGGGGACGAAGCGACATGATCTGTTCCTTCGTTTTGGATAAAGAAAGAACCCGGAAGGACCGGTGAATTGTGGAATCGTATTGTGAGTGTTTGTTTGTTTTGTCTCTAATTGTTTATTATTATTAGTAGTAGACAGCTAAGACGTCCGGAGCTGGACAGCACTCCACCTGTGTCACAGTAAATAACTAATCGCACCACAAGCACTACAGCACGCACCCAGGACTGGTGACTGTGTTAGTGAATTGTGTGTGTAACTGGACTGTGTTTATTATTTGGGACTGCAAACCCTTTGTTTTAAACAGTGCAATACACATTGCTGTGTATTGCCTGGGATTATTGTTTGGTCACCTGGATTACAAATTAAATCTATTTTCTGATTGGATTATCACTGTCTGTCTCTTAATTGCGCACCACATCACCCTACACCTGTACCCAACTAACCACTTTGCCACAATGACTTTGTAACTTTATAATTTATTTTATATATCGCCTGCTACTTTGTGTATGTATTTTAACGATTGCTTAATCTTGTAAATCACCTTGAATAAAGGCATCCGATAAATGCTTGAGTATTCATTTATAACTTACATCAAACATTGCAGTCACATACAAAAAATAATAATGTCTCACTATAAATACATTTTTTGAAACAGCTTCTCCCAGCAGTTTCAGAGCCTGTCAAGCTTGTAACCAATCATAGCGGTCTCTCAGACTCTCAGTTTGTATCCAATCACAGCGGTCTCTCCTGGTGTCGGCCAATAGGATGTTCTAAGCCTGGTAAACTTTTGCATAAGGGAAGCGGGCTAAGCCTATAAGGAGGGTTGCAGCACAGTTCATCGGTGTAGTTCCTGACATGCAACGAAGTGGGCAGGTTGTTGAGTGTCCAAATGAATAAAACGAGTTAAAAACTAAAAACAGCATGTCTTTTCCAGTTCTTGCCTCTGGCGAAACTCTAGGCCTATAATATGATACATTCAATGACAAAAAGACGTAAAAGACAGAAAACAGCATAACGTACCAGATTTGAATGGGCACTTCCCTGCTTTCTTAACGGAAGTTGTTTAGATATTGTTTAGGCATCGCTGAGCAAAGCAGTGCGCTGCGTTACCACTTTTACCGCTTACATGAAAATAACACTTACTTTAACCTCTGGGTTCACCTAGAACTATGCTACCGCCATTTTACTATGCAGAGGGGAGGAGCCTGTAGAAATATAATATAAAATTGAAGACAATTGCGCTATCTGTTGGTGTGCAGCTACACATGGTTTGGGGTTCCGCTTTGGCATCGATTGATTGTTCATGCTAGTTCAAACGGGTGGCGTTATTGTTATTGTATTAAGTAGCAGGCTGTTTTAAAGAATGCTTAAAATTAGAACTTCCATAAAAATGTTACATACCACTCAACCTGTAATTAAACCTACGGTAGATGATCAATCCAGCAAGAAGGCCAAATGACCTGCACCGTCTTAGACTTTATTAACATAAATATGTATTTCACAACCGGTATTTAAAATACTATACACCTCAAACTATAATGATACCACAGTCACTGCTCTGAACTAATGTTCAGACTCAAATCAACTTGTTGTACAGTCCTATTCATGTTGTATTTGTTCATACGTGCAAAGAAGGGGGGGTGGAAATTAAAACTAAACTGAATGTACATTTGTCATAACATTTTTGCTAGTATGATAATTCGGTCCATTGTCTTCTGCAATAACATACGACTATTCTTTACTGTGTATTTATTAATGAAAAGTAAAATGTCATGAACTCTGACAAAAGTGACATCTCTGGGGGCTGTGGTACTGTGGCAGAAAATCATGTTAAAACATCAAGCTCTAAAAAGTGTCATCCCACACTTGCTAAAAATTATGATAATTTTGGACCGCCCCTAAAGTAACCAAATACATCTCGTGCGTGTCTTCCAATTACAAGGACAGACGCAAATGACAAGTAGGCTACAAAGCAGCATTTTCTACATTTAAATAAACACATTCACATTAACACATAGATATCTGTACAAATCGTACATGTCTGTCAGTGTTTTAAAGAGGCACAATGAAGAAGTCGGTGCTATTTCTGGGTAAGTGCACAAATATATATTTTATTTATAACGGGTGTTTTGTATTCATTAAATGTATATATTTTTTAGGCTTTGATGCCTGTGATTTGGGTTCTCGTAAAAGTGTGTGTGGTCTTCCATAAAGAATAACACGCTGTCATTAAAACACTCCAGCCCTGAAACGTTTTTACAACACCATTAAAAGACATTGAGCAGTGGGATTCGGAGGTGCAAAGACAACGAAAACTATACGTAGGACCTGTATTATAAATAAATTAGAATATCACAATGTTGATGAAAAAACAGCCTGAACTGACCATTAACTGGCCGTTCCCTGTACTAAAGGGGCGAATTATTATACAGACCAGAATACTGGCTCCTGAAGATACAGAGGACCAGAGTGATATATCTAATACAACTAGAGAAAATACAATAACACCGTTGAAAAACGGCCGAACCAACCTTCAAATGCGAATTCCATTCCATAAATAGCTTTATTACTAAAACTACCCAGAACGTTCGGTTCCGAAGTAGCATTTAGGAAGAAAATTATACATATAATGTAATGTTCATTGTTTTTTTTTTACTGTCTAGCAGACTTTACACACTTTACACTTTTCAGCCTTGATAGAAACACATGTAAAGAGATACTGATTAGTACTTTAATACTGTACTGGCTCGGAACACCTACAAATTCAGTGACAACAGAGAAGATCATGTTATTGACCAGATCTCGCTAGAAGCAAATTTCAACTAGGTGTTGTACACTTATGTGAAGAATATATATATATATATATATATATATATATATATATATATATGTCTTAGATGTGGAGCCTTTTATCTGGTCCTATTTGAAACCACTTGTAAGATTCAGTTTTTGTACTTTCTAATAATCCGTTTAATAGTTAATGTAGAATGAACTCTCTGTACTCATTTCTCCACAATGTCGTGGCTTCTGTAGACTGCTGAATTGTGCTTGACAACCATTCAAGGTTTTGTTGATAAGGTGAGGTACACTGGATGTTGTTGTAGACCGGATGATGAGAATATCTGGGTCAGAGAACAGCAGCGTGCTCTTGATAGATCAGAACGGTGAGGTACTGGCCGACAATAACGTAAGAGCGAGAGCTGAGAGTTAAAAAGATGAATTACCTCGGTATTTAATGAAGCAAGGTTAACAGGAGTTAAGACATGCCTCTCTGTTAACATGTACCATGAGTACATGAGCTTAGTATTTCTGAAAAGCAGTGCTTAAGTACGAGGTGCCGGGGCGCACGCGATGACAATAATAGTAGCGTTCTTAAGAAGCGCACATTCAAAATCATAACAGGTTTATTTGAAAGAGTATTGTCCGTACTGATGTTAGATTTTATAATCACGTATTCTACAGCATATGCATAGTAGTAGTATGTGCAGAAAAATAAATTAAAGGCAAATGCAGGGCAAAAAATAAAAAGAAATAAATATGCCTGTATGCATAGGCACTTAACCCATAAGGCAGACAGTGCCATCCGCTCTTTGGGAGGGGACAGGGACGAGGGACAAGGGACGAGGGACGGGGGACGGGACTATGTAGTTTGCACGTCCACTTTTTTTTCTTTGCTGTGTGTATATGCACAATTATTCTATGTTTTTGGTTTTGGCATTTAAACGGATTAAAATGAAATAAAAAAAAGTGCAAAGGCATTCTGATGACTCCAGAAAAAAACAACAACAACGATACACCGCACCCTACACAAACATTGGTTTGACCCATGGTCTTCACTGTAGTAATATCTCGCTACAGTATATCTAACATTATCAACGGTGTGAATGCAACAGAACCCACATTTTGTTGCGATTGAAAAAAAAAGGATTCAATTCTATTAATTGAAAAAAGGCAACAGAGAACAAAACCGTTATTATTAGTTCCAGCGCCCCTGGGTACAGGCAGACATGAGCGCGTTTAAACCAAGTAGAGTAGGAATTTTGCTGGTATCGTTCAAGACGTTTTTCAAAATCAGGTAAGCTTATTTGTGTGTAAAACACGACAATAGAGTCGCAGTCCTTCTTTCGCCGTCAGTGTCATCTTTATGGGACGTAGTGAAATGGTAACTAAATGTCCCTGGCAGTGCTGCCAGTTTAGCTCAGAACGGATAAAACTGTGTTGAGAATTGTAAGAAAACTCATTTGACAGCAAAAATTTGATGACATTTTTAACTTTCATAGCTGAAGAGATGCCGGGGCTATGGCTCGTCAAGCCCAGAGTCTCCCTTTCGAAACACAACATAAATAAGGGTTAATAAATAACTAGAGGCCTACAGCTGACATGCTCCACTTTTTCTCTCACAGACACACACAGACACAGACATAAACCCTTTATAATACCACAAGCATCTTGAAGTGCAGTCCTGTGCAACTGTATGTATTGCTTCGGTAGTTTTAATGTATATATAATTAAGTAATAACCCAAACTAAAAGCCAAGGATGGTTGAATGCTTGTTACTAATCCGTTTTGGCTTGCTAAATGACACATTATTAGTATCATTATTATGTATTTCTTTTATTGCAGTGCCCTCTACTGGCACTACCCATAACTGCAACTACATACAATACCAGATAATGTATATCAACCTATATCGTTACACCTTACATTTTAAGATACCAGTAATGGGAAAGGATTACCAACTGCAGTACACTTTAACGATAGGCATTTGCTAACTCTCAGTTTTAAAACTTAGCTATGGTTCACTAACATAACACAGTGGAATGATCACAGTATCATTTAGTAATTGTAGGACAGTATTGCCATGTGTGAAAATGTTAACAATAAAGCCAAAAGTGAAACACTTTAAATCTAAAACTGGTTAACTGACTAGCAAGCACTTGACTTGCACAATCAGCTTTTTTCTACAGTGGAGAATTAATTTATTTTAGCATATTGTTTAGGGACTTTGCGATAACTGCAAGGTGGATGTCTTAAAGACCCACTGACATGGTCCAAAGTACTTTTAAAAAACATAATTTATGACTAACAAGTATTCCAAAACGAGATTTAAAATTGTTGGCAAGTATCTAGGTTTTTAATAAAATGCGAATTTTAATGTGACTGACTCAACTTCCCTTCATGATTTTGAAGCGGCTGGAAGATACCAGAAGTTACATAACACAGGGAGAAAGCGTACAAGCAAATACATACATTTTGATAGAGACAGGCCACTTTTAATTTTAAAATGCCTGGTATTTGTGTTGTAGCTGGTTGTTCCAATCAGACAAACAAAAATTACATAATTTCCAAGACAAAAAAATGCAATGTATATGGGAGAAACAAATTTAAAAAACAAAAGCAGAGGAAAGTGGTGTATGTGGACATGGAAGTATACCTATATGTAGTGCACATTTTGTGCCTAATTGTTTTGAAGAGAGCCCAATTATGATGGCAGAGATGGGCATTGGTGTGAAAAGAATAAAGATTTTAAAACCTACTGCGGTTCCAACTATTTTTAATAAAAAAGCTACTGTGGGTCCCCATCATTGTCTTGCTGCATGACCCACTTTCGATTCAGGTTCAGCTCACGGATGGAGGGCCTGACATTCTCCTCTAGAATCTTCTGATACAATGCAGAATTCATGGTTGTGTCAATGATGGCAAGCCGTCCAGGTCCTGAGGCAGCAAAGCAGCCCCAAACCATCACACTCCCACCACTATGCTTGATGGTTGGGATGAGGTTCTTCTGTTCTGTTTTTGGCCTCAATGAGAAACGTTTTGTTTGGTGAAAACCAAACAAAACGTTTCTCATTGAGGCCAAAATGTTCTACCTTTGACTCGTCTGTCCAGAGAACATTGTTCCAGAAGTCTGTGGATCATCTATGTGCTCTTTGGTGAACTTCAGACGGGCAGCAATGTTCTTTTTATTCTTGTTCAGTCTTGTTCAGTCTTTTTCTGGTAGTTGATTCATGAACACTCACATTAGCCAAGGCGAGAGTGGCCTGCAGATCCTTGGATGTTACTCTGGGGTTCTTTGTGACTTCCTTGATGATTTTCCAGGTTGTTCTTGGAGAGATTTTGGTAGGACAACCGCTCCTGGGTAGAGTGACTGTGGTCTTGAACTTTCTCCATTTGTAGGGTTAATATAAACCCTATTGGATATTTAAGAAAGTACTGGTTTTGATTCATGGTAAAACTATGGAATTTCCATAATTATCATTGGGGATCACAAACATTTTCTCGGCACTGTATATATACATACAACACAACATACAACTCTGTGCAGATAACACAAGAGACATCCATCATTATAGTCCTCTAGGTGTATCACCTCAGTGCTCCCCTAGAGACCTACTGGGAGGCTGTTGAGGTTGTCGGGGAAGGCGTACTGCATAAGGATGGATATTTACAGAACGCATGTGTGTGCTATCTGCCAACATTGTCCTAAAACACTGGAGAATAGAGAACGTATTGGTATTACAGCACAATGTATGCAGCTTAACTGTGATGGTGAGGCCATCCCTCCCATTAAACTTTATTCTGTTGCTCATCCAGTATGACACTGAAATTCTTGTTTGATCAGTGTTGTTGGTCCTGCCCTCTCAAACTGACATGACACAGCACATTCCACTCACCCATGTAAACACAGTTTCATAACAGAGTACCTCATACACTTATATATAAACCCTTAAAACAAAGGTTGACTTATGCCAGTGTAACCCCTACTCATTAAACGTGACTATATCAGTAAACAGGGTTCACTAAATATGTAAGCCTTACTTGGGGTCGATTATATAGCTGGCTGAGTTATGTATATATTGACCTACTGGCTAAACAAGGTGTAGCAAACTGGGGCTATTCTACTTTAACATTCCCTTTTAAATATAAACTACTGTCAAGTCAGGGTGGTGGTTACTTTACAGGCTGTCTATCATGCAGTACTCCTGGGCCTGGCTCCACCCATTCAGATGCTCTGCGTTGTGTGAAAGTGTGTAGATTGGTTTAACACGATACTCCCAAGCTTGCTGGTCAGTTCAATGGCTCTTTATTTTGTCCTCCTGCAATTAAAACACATCAGGAGGGACGTTTAACAGGGCTTCTCATAATAGCACAGTACAGGAAAACACTCTCGCGAGATCCCTAAGTGAGATCTCGTTGTCCATGCACTTTACTTTCACTTTTAACACGCAGAAACAAAAGTATAAAGTGAAATACAAACTCTCTGCTTGACTATTGTTACAGAATTTCAAGCATTATTAACTAATAAATCATTGTTATACCCTCTTACTCAAGGAACATGTCACAAATTACGTTTTCTTTGTTTACAATTTGGTCTCGAGTCCCGTCGTCCGCCATTATCCGAGCACATATTTCAATCGCAGCCACAAATGCGATATGACACATTATAACAATATCCCCTTCCCCAAAACACCTCAGTATGCCTTCGCTATATTAAATTACGTTCTCACCTGCAATTAAAACACATCAGGAGGGACGTTTAACAGGGCTTCTCATAATAGCACAGTACAGGAAAACACTGCACGTAGCTTCTACATTAACATTCTCGCGAGATCCCTTAAGTGAGATCTCGCACCCTCCAGCTAGCTATGGGGTCATAAAGAAAACCAGACCTGGAATTGGAATGATAGGCTGGTAACTATTAATACAGCATTAAATTATGCTGCCTACAACGAAGGTCCTGTACTGCTTCCCCACAGGTCAGCATCCATATATTTAACTTAAGCTACCCTTGTTACACCAGCTAATTGCACGCTATTCATTCACAAGTTACCAGTTGCACAGCTGGTGTTGTCAGTAGCTGAATTCTTCCTCTGATGTAGTACACAAGAGCCATGGTAAGTATTCCAACACAAAGGAAAACAAATCCTTTAAATAAACTTTCACCAAAATCTGCATGTTCCAAGCAAGGGAAAACAACCCAGAGGAATTGACTCAGTTTAATCTGGTAACATGATTCCTGAATGCAACGTGTTCCTGAAATGTCTTCTTACTGAAAGTTTGTTCCCATTGTTGTTCTTTCAGCTGTGGCTCTCACTGTTTATGTAGACTGCACCTCGAAGGAGTTCTTTCAAACTGAGCTCTTGCTAGACTGGACAGAATCAATGCAGGCATGCAGACAGAACTTGACTGAACTGGTCACCATGCAAAGCGAAGAGGAATACCAGCATTTTTGGTCATACATCAATCTTTATGAAGGGTTGTACTGGATTGGTCTCCAATTCAACAGTATCAATATCAATAATACCTGGGAATGGGTTAATGGAAACCCCACTACGTACAGTCACTGGGCTGAACCTCCTACTGGTGCTGGATGTGGAGCATTTAACTCTTCGAGTGATGGTTGGTTGATAGCTAATTGCTCATACAAATTGATGAGTGTTTGTCAAGGTAAATACAAGTTTATAAGTTTGATATAAACTACAGTATTTGTTACGTTCCTACAGAATGTTTTATTTAAACTGCAATATTTCTGTAATGTTTCTACAAAGTGTGAACTAAACTCCGAATTGAAATGAAAACGTTTGGCCCTGTAACTGGAATGGCATTTGCCTAATATGGCAAATCACACCAATGTTCCCTCACTAATAATCATGTTCACAGATCTATTAATGGCCAATCTGTGGGTGTTGGGATTTTGGGGAAAAGCTGTGTTAAAACAGTGTTTCATTCCCCATCATTCTGAAGCTGTATACACATTTTCAAATTATATATATATATATATATATATATATATATATATATATATATATATATATATATATATATATATATATATATATATATAAAAAACACAACTTTCAATATAAGTAATTGTGATGTCCCAATAATATAGTTAAAAGTGTGATGTAAGCCAAAGGAATTTTTGAAAGTTGTATGTGCTGTACTGGGTAGTAACAGAAACAAGTTGTGTTTTATGTGAGTCTGAAGGCGCTTCAGTGAGCGATAACTTAGCAACAGAAGTACAGTCCATTTTACAAGTCTAAAAAGTAACAGCTTCCATTTTGAATTTATCATGGATCGATTTATTGTTAAATGAGAAGGGTTTATTTACAGATATCAAATTAATTTCAAGATATCTGCAAAAGATTTACATTCATCTCGAAATATTTCAAGATATCTTAAAATACAATTTGAGATATCTCTAAATGATAATTTGGCTTGCCATACACACCCACTCCGTAATTGTTGTACAAGGGTAATGCATTGATTTTACTGGAATGAATTACGTACGGTTTATGGATTGTAAATGATGCAATGGATGCAGAGTGCAGTGGACTTTAGAGTGGCTAAAATAGATAGAAAGCATGGCAGATAATCTAATCAGAACCACTTCTGCTTTCTCTCTCAGCCCCGTACCCAGTAACAGGTTTAACTGCAGTCTCTGTGGAAAACACTGTTTCTCTGAGCTGGAGCAGTCCTTCCCAGCTGTATGACGTCCCACACTTCTTTATCATAACCTACTCCAACTCCAATTCCGACGATGAAGGCTCAATCAATACAACCTCCAATTCCATTGTCTTCTCTAACCTGAGACTAGGAAGACAGTATGTCTTCAAAGTCTGTACCACGGAAAACAACACATTCCCTTGGAGCCAGCCTACCTCAATTTCAGTCTACATAAGTACGATTTATTTACTGAAGATCTCTTCTTGTTTTGAAGCGAATGTCATTGTATCATTATGTAGAATTTAGTCAAGAGTGCAAAAGATAATCTAATACCGTACACTATTTGTGTTGTGACGCCATTCTCCCTCATCAGTATGACTGTGTGCCACAGCCTGTTAAATACAGCTATATTGTATTGTACTATTTACAATATCGTTTTACAAAGCCATGTCTGGAAACATCAAGGTGTTTGTGTGGCCTGTCCAAACTCAATACATATATACTAGTCTGAAGGAAATTGGGTAGCTGTTCTAGACCGTCACATTCAGGAGCACTAAAATATATATTTTTTTCCTCAGTCCCGTCCGCACCTGGAGAGATAAGCATAGACTATGTGGGCACAGTCTCGGTTTCCCTGAGCTGGGGCAACTCTGCCGATATGGAGGGTGTCCAGTACAGCTTTATCATGAGCTGTTATGGGTCTTTTTGTGGTGACCAACACCCCATCACTACGACCTCCTATTGTAACCTTAAGATGGTCCAAGATAGATCAGTGCTAATCAGGGTCTGTGAAACCAGTCGTTTCATTTTTCAAGGCATCTTTATTTATTATTTCATATGGATCCTCTGTAATGGGTAATAAATGTAACACATACATGTGGGCTGCCAGAGGTTAATGGAAGAGAATCTAACAAATAATAAAAAAAAGGATTCAGGGAGACCGAAATCTCATGAGCAATATCAATAATTTTAGTCTCTTAATTATTATAATAATTCTGATAATTATTTTCGATAAATGTATTATTGTCAATATTCTGACAATATTGTCATTATAATGTTTTGATAATCTCTCTTCCTGTAGACAACCTGTTGTCTAAGAATTTTCAAGGCCAATTAGATTAGTTCCCTCAGTCTATCCTCATAACTAAAGGTTTTATTTTCAAATGGGGAGAATGTTTGTTTGTATAAAACGGAGAAATATGATTCTGATTTACATAATGTGTAAACTGATATATTTTATTTTCTCTTGCAGACCCACCCCCACCTGGAAAGATCTTGCTACACACTGTGGAAAATGACTTGGTATCCCTGAGCTGGGGCAATCCTGTCGGTATGGATGAGATACCACACAGCTTTAACGTCTCCTACTCCTGCTCCTTATGGGAACACTACGGCTGGACCACAACACCCTCCAATTCCACCACCCTCTCTAACATGCAAATGGATTGCAAGTACGACTTCAATGTCACCACCATGCAGGACAACGGGGGGCAGAGCACACCTGCTTCAATATCTCTGTACATAAGTAAGGATGAATGCTTTACATTGAAACACATGCAGATGCTGACCATTAAAAAAAATTCAATTGTATAAAAATAAAAATAGTGAGTTATCGGTAACACTTAACATTTAAGTTTTTCTAATTACGGTGTATTGACTAGTTAATTTGTAAGTTAATTTGTAAGTACAAGTAAGGTTCTTTCCATTGCATTCATTTTGTGTGTCTGTAGTTTAAATCCACTTCTGTTAAACTGGTTGGCTATTATGGTTATGATAAAGTAATTGTAACATAAATCCTTATGCTATCTCGAGACAAGTATACATGTATTTGGATACCGTTTCAAGACACGCCTTTAGCTATGTATATACAATACCTTACTATAATGATCTAGGGTGTTACCGCAATATCCTTCTATGTCACCATCAAAACTACATTCATTTCCAGGTGCAATCAAAAGTTAGACTTGAACATATTACTACAGTAATCATAGAATTCTGGCTATAAATATGATTGATCCATTCGGCATATGATTTAAGATTTAGACAATATTCAACTTTGATTCAATTCAATGCTTGTTTCAACATACAAAAACAAAACTACAAATCTTGTTGAAAGTAAATGACTTATTTTATTGAAATTACAAAAATGTATAATCAATAATAATATGTATAATCAAGTATTATACTAAGTATGTTCAAGACAAATTAACCATATATTCAGTTGTAATTAAAATTCTAAATATAGTCAACATTCAACAATGCGTTCATATTAGAGCATGTAATTCGATATAGGTTTATATTACTTCATACACAGTTTAAACAGAATTAATCATACAATCAATGTATGCACCATGGAAATTCATAAGTTGTTTAGTTACCAGTCCTTATATGTGAAGAAAGTTGAATCAGTCTTGCAAGGAAGAATTATATAGCTTTCTCAGCTTGGTTAAAACGTTTCCATTTAGAAGCTTGAGATCTGAAGTGTAGTCCTCTCCATACAAGATTGTTAAAGAAAAACAACATGGCTTTTTCTTCAGAACTCCATGTCCCACAATGCAATGGAACCACACACCAAGGGGTTAGGGTTAGGGTTATGTTTTAGACCAGGGGGTTTCCTGTTCTTGTTATAGGCTGCAGCAGCGCCATCTTGAACTGGTTTAAAAAGCACTTTGGTATTAAGTAACTTTAATATTCTTCGGTTTACTTCTGCTTCGTTTATTTTTAGCATACTTTTAGATTTAGTAGCAACAAAGTCTTTTTATTCATCGTTTTAATTAAGATATTTTCTTAAAGAAGTTGTTTTCTTGTTGTACAGCAGCTGTGTTTTAGTTTTCGTTCCTTGAAGTTAGACTGTTGAGTTTGAGAATCCAATTGTCCCCTGTGGCAAGCTGGCTCGCAGTGGTGAATTGTGATGACATCACGGACCAGGAAGTAACTGAAACCAAAACAATGGATGGGCGGGTGAAGCTGAGTGCAACGGCACTCAGCGTATTTATTAATAAATAAAACAAAAACAAAAGATTTAAACAAAACAACAAACCAAAGCAAAGGGCACGAGGGCCAAACGAATAAACAGACAAACAAGTAAGTGGCGTGCTGGCTAAACCATTAAAACCAGCACGTTTTAGCAATTGTTTTTATGTCTTCTACGCCCTCTCTCTCCGCTCTCCCGTACTCTCTACTCCAACACTCCACCTGCAGAACGGACAACTCCTGGTTCTTATACTCTGGCCGAGGGGTTTAACTAGTTGTTAATTATCTTATTACCCCTCGGCCAGAGTCTGCACGCGTTTGGTAAGGGTGCATGACTGTCAGCTAGTTAAATAATCAGTAGCTGATCAGTCATGCATCCTCACGGGGTTTTTAAATATAACTATTAAAAGACGCGGCGCTTTTAACTGCGGCGCAAACAAAAATACAAATAATAATAAATAGGGGCGGGACACTCCGCCACACATGCCCCCCCTTGTGCGCAGCACACATGGCCTTTTCGGCCACCTCCCCCCTTATTCCCTAAAGTCTCGGCTAGCAGTCCCGCCCAGGAACAGGGGCAGCAACGGGCCAAAGGTGGCGGCCACGGTGGGATGTCCTCCTCCCACCCAAACAACTGTAGCGTCCCAGTGGTCCACGCACAGGCGGCTCCTCTGGCCAGAAAAATTTTGGGGTGGTCTCCAGACCTGCCCCCTTCTTCATGGCCGGCAGCTCCCTCCGTGGGGCTCCGGCCACCCTTTCTCCTGCAGCGAATTGCTGCGGGGAGCTGGTCTCCTGACCTCCCCCTTCTTCATGGCTGGCAGCTGCCCTTCACGGGGCTCCAGCCACAGTATTTCCTGCAGCGAAATTGCTGCGGGGAAGCTGGTCTCCTGACCTCCCCCCTTCATGGCTGGCAGCTGCCCTTCACGGGGCTCCAGCCACAGTATTTCCTGCCGCGAAAGTGCGGCTGGGGGAGCTGGTCTTCTGACCTCCCCCCCCTTCTTCGTGGCCGGCAGCTGCCCTTCATGGGGCTCCAGCCACAGTATTTCCTGCCGCGTGGCAGGACTGGTAGCGACCCCAGGCAAAACATGACCCTCGGTAGGCGACGGCAGCAGCAGCGGACCCTCGGGAGGCGACGGCAGCAGCAGCGGACCCTCGGGAGGCGACGGCAGCAGCAGCGGTAGCGGACCCTCCGGAGGCGAACTCGGGAGGGGAGCCCCTGGCCATGGAGGCGGCAGCGGCAGCTCCACTTCTCCCTCGTACCCTATAACTGGTGGCTCTCCAGGCGATGCGGAGCAACAGGCAGCCCCAGGCAATACGGAGCAACAGGCAGCCCCAGGCGATGCGGAGCAACAGGCAGCCCCAGGCGATGCGGAGCAACAGGCAGCCCCAGGCGATGCGGAGCAACAGGCAGCCCCAGGCGATGCGGAGCAACAGGCAGCCCCAGGCGATGCGAAGCAGGCATCCTTGGGCGGTGCGAGGCAGGCATCCTTGGGTGGTGCGAGGCAGGCATCCTTGGGCGGTGCGAGGCAGGGCAGGAGCAGTCCTTCCCATGACAGTGGAGGTGGAACCAGCAGGCATTCACCCTCTGCTGGTGGAGCTGGGAGCAGCAAGCAGTCCTCCCACGGCGGTTGAGGCGGAACCAGCAGGCATTCACCCTCTGCTGGTGGAGCTGGGAGCGGCAAGCTGTTCTCCCACGGCGGTTGAGGCGGAACCAGCAGGTATTCACCCTCTGCTGGTGGAGGTGGGAGGGTCAAGCAATCCTCCCACAGCGGTTGAGGCGGAACCAGCAGGAATTCACCCTCTGTTGGTGGAGCTGGGAGCGGTAAGCAGTCCTCCCACGGCGCTTGAGACGGAACCAGCAGGCATTCACCCTCTGCTGGTGGAGGTGGGAGGGGCAAGCAGTCCTCCCACGGCGGTTGAGGCAGAACCAGCAGGCATTCACCCTCTGCTGGTGGAGGTGGCGGAGGCAGAGGCAGCTCCTGCTGCTCTGCTCCTGGTGGTGGTGGAGACAGAGGCAGCTCCTGCTGCTCTGCTCCTGGCGGTGGTGGAGACAGAGGCAGCTCCTGCTGCTCTGCTCCTGGTGGTGGTGGAGACAGAGGCAGCTCCTGCTGCTCTGCTCCTGGTGGTGGTGGAGACAGAGGCAGCTCCTGCTGCTCTGCTCCTGGTGGTGGTGGAGACAGAGGCAGCTCCTGCTGCTCTGCTCCTGGTGGTGGTGGAGACAGAGGCAGCTCCTGCTGCTCTGCTCCTAGTGCTGGAGACAGTGGCGAGGGCTCCTCACCCTCCAACACTGGAGACGGCAGCAATGGCTCCTCTCCCTCTGGCGCTGGAGAAGGCAGCGATGACTCCTTTCCCTCTGGCGCTGGAGAAGGCAGCGATGACTCCTTTCCCTCTGGCGCTGGAGAAGGCAGCGATGACTCCTCTCCCTCTGGCGCTGGAGAAGGCAGCGATGACTCCTCTCCCTCTGGCGCTGGAGAAGGCAGCGATGACTCCTCTCCCTCTGGCGCTGGAGACGGCAGCGATGACTCCTCTCCCTCTGGCGCTGGAGAAGGCAGCGATGACTCCTCTCCCTCTGGCGCTGGAGAAGGCAGTGATGACTCCTCTCCCTCGGGCGCTGGAGAAGGCAGCGATGACTCCTCTCCCTCGGGCGTTGGAGACGGCAGCAATGGCTCCTCTCCCTCTGGCACTGGAGACGGCAGTGATGGCTCCTCTCCCTCTGGCGCTGGAAACAGCAGCGGGGCCCCTCCCATATCTGCAGCCAGGTAGATGAGCACCATGGCTGCGATCTCTGGGAGGGATGCTGGTTGGTGTTTCTGTTCCCAGGCCTCCCAGCGCTCCCCATCTCTCGCCCACAGGAGGTTGATCACAGCAGGGAGGGCGACCATTATATCCCTCTCAGGCTCCGCCAGCCAGTCCCAGATCCCCTCCGAGGAGACGGGATTCTTCCGCCTCAGAGGATGCGGGTCCTCTCACCCTGCTGGATGCTCAGGCTCCTTCCTTTCCTGCCATGGAGGGGTTGGTCCGGTGCCACGTGCCCAACCTCACCAACCGCTGGCACCACTCCTCACCCTTCAGGTAGGTGAGGCAGACGTCCAGCGTGGTAAGGACCCGCTGCTGTTGCTGCGCCTCCTGCTGCTGTTGTTGTTGCTGCTGCTTTCTCCTCCGGCTACTCTTCCCCATTTTTTTTATTTTATTTTTTCCCAAAAAACACACAAAAAAATACTTTTGAAAAAACAAAAAAAAACGTCCTTTTTCTTTCCTGGTCCGGCTCTTGGAGGCGTTGTTTGTCCCATGCTGGACACCATATGTGGCAAGCTGGCTCGCAGTGGTGAATTGTGATGACGTCACGGACCAGGAAGTAACTGAAACCAAAACAATGGATGGGCGGGTGAAGCTGAGTGCAACGGCACGCAGCGTATTTATTAATAAATAAAACAAAAACAAAATATTTAAACAAAACAACAAACCAAAGCAAAGGGCACGAGGGCCAAACGAATAAACAGACAAACAAGTAAGTGGCGTGCTGGCTAAACCAGCACGTTTTAGCAATTATTTTTATGTCTTCTACGCCCTCTCTCTCCGCTCTCCCGTACTCTCTACTCCAACACTCCACCTGCAGAACGGACAACTCCTGGTTCTTATACTCTGGCCGAGGGGTGTAACTAGTTGTTAATTATCTTATTACCCCTAGGCCAGAGTCTGCATGCGTTTGGTAAGGATGTATGACTGTCAGCTAGTTAAATAATCAGTAGCTGATCAGTCATGCATCCTCACGGGGTTTTTAAATATAACTATTAAAAGACGCGGCGCTTTTAACTGCGCCCATAAACAAAATACAAATAATAATAAATATGGGTGGGACACTCCGCCACATCCCCACTTAGTTGTTTCTGTGTAGCTTTTCCAAGAGTAGTATTGTCTTTTGATTTGTTTGAGAGAGAATACTTGGAGATTGAGTCCTTGAAGAAGTTTGTGTTATTTTTCATTGAGTTCTTTTTTTAGATTCTGTGCTGCAAGCATTTTTATAACATGTGAGAATAGGTGTAACTCTCAAATTATTGTCATTCAATTGGCCGACTCTGCTAGACATTCCATTGGTAAACTCTCCATCAGTAATTGTATTGGCTGTTTTGAATGCAAGCAGATGACATCATAACTTCATAACAAAGTACCATCCCATCTTCATTTGAACAAAAGATCGTACATCACAGAAAATGCATTCAGTTAAAATACAATTTTTACTTAAAATTCATTTTTACTTAATAATTACATTTCTATTTTCCTGATGTGATTTCTCACAATGCAGTACCAAAATAAATCCAAGTCACATAATTATCATTCTAATTAATTTGATTTTAATCCATTTCCAGAATGATAAATTACTTAATTATTAGTGATTTAAGTATGGCTTTTAATACACTATTTTCTAAGTTTCTAAATTTAAGAATTCACAAGAATATCATTTTTATAACAGTTAACATAAGTCACCATTGAATACAATGTCAATTTAATTCCAAACTGAACCATCTCCATCATCCACTGGATGGCAGTATGACACCATTTTGACCAGATCTGACTTGATGTCTCGTGTGAAACGTTTTATTTGAAGCTCGATACTTAACCCTTTGCGGTCCATTTATTAATTCTGCGTCAGGCTCGCCAGGTCTAATTAATTTTCACACGCGCAGTTAATTTTAGGCAGCTGTTTAAAAGTATTTTTTCACAGTCAAACGGGTTTAAATGGCCCTGCATATCAACAAAGCACTCACTAGGGCTCTCCAGCCCCGCCCCACCCTTTCGTTTGCTATCGCTTTCACATATGCTACCAAATAAAAAATAATAATAATAATAGTCGTACATACCGATCAATCGTCTCCTGATGACTCGTTTTATCACCAAACTCCTCAATAATGCAATCCAAGTCATTATTTTATTGCTATAACATCTCAAAAAGCTCTGCAAATGTCCGTGACAGTCTCTGTGCGCTGATACTATACTCCCAGCTTGTTTCCATCGACCGCCCATCTGATGCCAATGGGGTACTATGACTATTCATGAGATACGCCTTTTTTTTTTTTTTTTTTCGACTTGTCTCGGCTCCTGTCGCTCCCATTCGGCAATTGAATGGTTTTCTCGGCTTTTTCCGGAGAAAAAACGACTAGAAACCCGTTTTTTGCGTTGCTAGAATGATGTCGGACCCAGTCCGACAAAGGACCTATGAGGAATAATTGCAATGTCGGACCCAGTCCGACAATGGACCGGAAAGGGTTAATCTGATAAAGATTAGAATTTGTTTAGCAGTCTCACATCTGATTGCTCTTCACAGCAGGAATCTATTGTAAAACAATTTATAATCCACTTAAGACTGGCTGACCAACACAGCAGGGGATTTAGCTTAACAAATGGCATTCTTTGTCTTACATGAGTTTATCCAGATCTCTTGTCAGAGTTGTCTTAGAAATAAAGATTCAATAGGTACATTTTCATTTAAGCAAATATAAACTGTACTTTCTACACCACACTACAAAATCTCACAAGATTTAAGAACATAAGAACATTTACTAACTCATCCCACCATTCAGTGTTTTTCCAGTTCCTCATAGCTGACTGATCTCAGAACGACTCTTGGGTCTTAAAGGATCCCAATGATTCAGCATGAACAACATGGCTAGTAACCACATTCCACACCCTCACCACTCTGGATGAAGAAGTGTCTCCTCCTACACTCTGTCCTAAATATCCACTTATTTTCTAACTGTGCCCTCTGGACCTGGTTTCAGCGCTACACTAAGTACTGGTTACAGTTAACTTTGTCAACTCCTTTAAACATTTTAAAGAATTCAAGTAAATCCCCCATTGATTATTTTAATGTCCCAATAAGATCCAAACAGGATCCCACTTGGCCACATAGAGGCAATGTGTTTTTTAAGCTGCGCATGCTTATTGTTCACTAGGTGTTAAACAAAATATCGATTAAGAGACCTCTCTCATTGTGGTGCATTAGGAGAGATAGTAAAATGTCAAAAGCACTTCAAAAGTTCAATAATGTCTGTGAATAATAATAATAATAATAAAAAGTATGAATAAAATTCCATTTGATGTTTATGAAACTGTTCTGGACTGCAGTAGCATGTTTTAAAAAACAAAGAAAAGTTAGCTAATCCACAGCATGTCCTCTTCATTTTTTAGTACCACCTCCACCTGGGGAGATAATATTAGGCGCTTTAGAAAGTAACTCGGTTTCCCTGAGTTGGGGCCGTCCTGTGGGTATGGATGATATCCCACACAGCTTTATCATCTCCTACTCCAACTCCTTGGATCACTACAACTGTACCACATCACCCTCCAATTCCACCACCATCTTTAACATGCAACTGGAATGCATGTACATCATCAATGTCACCACCGTGCAGGACAACGGGGGCCAGAGCACACCTACTTCAATGTCCCTCTACATAGGTAAGGATGAGTGCTTTACCACTTTGGTCCTGTCTCTCTTTCTCTACTTATAAATGCATTGTTCTCTATATACACATGTAATTAATGTGATATTTTAGCATTGTGAATTACCTGTAATTTGTATACAATTTTATGTAACTGATTGAGATAATGTAGACCAGTTCAGTAGCAAATTGACATGCCTAAGAAAACCATGTCTATAGAAATCCATTTAAAAATATTTTAGACAGCTAGGTAAAACTAACACATCACTGAAATCTGTTGCCGAGTGTGTCTGGAGGTGGTTTGAACAAAAAATGTTTATTCTTTCTTTTGAATTTGATGTACTATGTATATATTGTATTAAACCCAACAGTTTCATTTTCTTTAAAGCCATTGGGTGCATTACATAGCCTGTTGTCATCATGTGTCTATTGTAGAAATGCACAGCTCATATTTTCATTTTCTTTCTTTTAAAAAAGCAGAAATCACTAACTATATTAAATGAGATATTGCTTGCTTTTTAGGTGTCAGAATGTTATTATGTACTTATGTTTGGGGTGTTGAGTGTGACCCCTCCTTTAATTTAACATTGTGTCACTTTGCAGGAAGTGGTTTAAACATTAGCAAATTGTGATTCACTTGACAGTCTCAATAATATGGTCATACTATAAAAGAGATAACAAATTAAATAAAAGATACATCATGAAAACGTGTCAGCTCATAGAACTACAGTACAATAATGTCTTCTGATTTCCCTTGTAGCGTTGGCATCTGGAAATGGCGGGGGAGGCTCCGGAAATCCTGGTTGGTACACTTTTATAGTTTACATCCCCCACCCTCTCTCTTATCACTTGGCTAGAAGCTTACTTTCTTGAATAGGAACCAGTATTAACACTATATCTCCTGGCTCAAACACTCAAAGTTGTGCTGCCTTGCTGTAAGAAAGTTTCTGAACTGCTTGTGCTTTCTCTAAATGGTCTTTAACCCTTAGTGGTCCATTTATTCAGCGCCTCTCAGGCATGTCAGGTCCATTTTATTTAAACACGCTCTGTTTATTTTACACGCACTGTTTAAAAGTATTTTTTTCACAGTAAAACAGGTTTAAAAGTCAGTGCATATCAACAGGCCCTCCAGCCCCGCCCCACACCTTGTTCGCTGTATTTTTGACATACCTCTTCATAGTCATGCATTCTGATAAATCATCTCCTGAACACTCGTTTTATCACCAAACTCCTCAGTAATGCGATCCAAGTCATTATTTTACTACTATAACATCTCAAAAAGCTCTGCAAATGTCCGTGATATTCTTTGAGCACCAGATGCAGAAGCAGCTACCTTGTTTGCTTATGTCCGTGTTATCTCTGTGGTGCCGGGGCTATGTGTATTGCTCACATTCGCCCCTTTCATTAATTCCCCGACTTCTCTCGGCTCCTATCGGTCTCACTCGGCCATTGTTTTGTCTGCTTTTTCCGGGGAAAAAAACGATTAGAGACCTGTGCTTGATGTCTTTTTGAATATGACATCGGACCGGAAAAGGAAAATTGTAATGTCAGACCTGGTCTGACATAGGACCAGAAAGGGTTAACAATGGGGGGGGGGTCACCTGCTCTATTCGGTCCCTCATATGTGTGACATGGTCTACCAAGTTTCTCAGTTTCTTAGGCTCCTCTTTCCAGATCTTTTTAGCGAGGTCTAAGATCCCTCTGGGCTCTCTCTGAAAGAGTAGTTCAAAGGGGAGAACCCCGTGGTCTGGGGCGACTCTCTGACGGCAAACATAAGGCATGGTAACAACATTTCCCAGTTCCGTGCATCCCTTTCAATCACCCTTCTGAGCAATGAAGCGCTCAACGTGTCCATCCGTCTGGGGTTAGTACACAGATGTTTTAAGTGATGTTACTTTTAATAAAGTATCAAGGTCTTCCATAATGCGGAAGACAAAAGGCGTTCCCTGAATTGTTATTTATCTGGGACAACCTACTCTGGAGATACTGCAAAGCAATTGTTATGGAGGAGGTATTTCACAAGGGAATCGCCTGAGGGTAGCGAGTGGCATAGTCGAGGATCACTAGAATATACGGGTGTCCTCGTGCCAATTTCTCTAAGGGTCCCACTTGGTCCATCTCACAGGGTGCTACTAGATGACAATCTGGGCAAGAAGTACAATATTGCACACATAGATGCCTATCCAATAAAAACGTTTTAAAACACTCCTGTGTCTTATCTACTCCCAGGGAATGATCTAGCCCCAAAAGTATCTTTCTATGGGGCCTCCAGGAGCTATTCATGCTCCATGCAATCCTTTTTTTAAGGTTCTTTAAGGACATGTCCTTGACCTATTCTGTATCAGTCTTTTTGGTTAAGTCTTTACCAGCTTTGCACATCTGGATCCTGCAATTTTTGGCCATTCTTCTTGGCAAGTTGGATGGGGACCGTTGGTGAACAGCAATTTTCAAGTCTTGCCACAGATTCTCAATCGGATTGAGGTCTGGGCTTTGACTGGGCCATTGTAAGACATTCAGGTTCTTGTTTTTAAACCACTCCAGTGGAGCTTTGGCTGTGTGTTTAGGGTCATTGTCCTGCTGGAAGGTGAACCTCCGCCCCAGTCCCAGGTCTCTTGCAGACTGAAACAGGTTTTCCTCTAGAATTTCCCTGTATTTGGCTCCATCCATCTTGCCCTCAATCCTGACCAGTTTCCCAGTCCCTGCCGATGAAAAGCATCCCCATAACATGATGCTGCCACCACCATGCTTCACCGTGGGGATGGTGTTCTCAGGGTGATGAGCAGTGTTGGCTTTGCGCCACACATAGCATTTTGCGCTGAGGCCAAAAAGTTCAATTTTGGTCTAATCAGACCAGAGAACCTTTTTCCACCTGTTTGCTGTGTCTCCCACATGCCTTTTGGCAAAATCCAAACAGGATTTGATATGGGTTTTGTTCAGCAATGGCTTTCTTCTCGCCACTCTTCAATAAAGCCCAGCTTTGTCGAGTGTCCGGGTTATAGTTGTCCCATGGACGGTTTCTCCCATCTCAGCTGTGGATCTCTCCAGCTCCTTCAGAGTTACCATTGGCCTCTTGGTTGTATACAATTTTATGTAACTGATTGAGATAATGTAGACCAGTTCAGTAGCAAATTGACATGCCTAAGAAAACCATGTCTATAGAAATCCATTTAAAAATGTTTTAGACAGCTAGCTAAAACTAACACATCACTGAAATCTGTTGCCGAGTGTGTCTGGATCTGGTTTGAACAAAAAATGTTTATTCTTGCTTTTGAATTTGATGTACTATGTACATATTGTATTAAACCCAGCAGTTTCATTTTCTTTAAAGCCATTGGGTGCATTACACAGCCTGTTGTCATCATGTGTCTATTGTAGAAATGCACAGCTCATATTTTCATTTTCTTTCTTTTAAAAAAGCAGAAATCACTAACTATATTAAATTAGATATTGCATGCTTTTTAGGTGTCAGAATGTTATTATGTACTTATGTTTGGGGTGTTGAGTGTGACCCCTCCTTTAATTTAACATTGTGTCACTTTGCAGGAAGTGGTTTAAGCATTAGCAAATTGTGATTCACTTGACAGTCTCAATAATATGGTCATACTATAAAAGAGATAACAAATTAAATAAAAGATACATCATGAAAATGTGTCAGCTCATAGAACTGCACTACAATAATGTCTTCTGATTTCCCTTGTAGCGGTGGGATCTGGAAATGGCGGGGGAGGCTCCGGAAATCCTGGTTGGTACACTTTTATAGTTTACATCCCCCACCCTCTCTCTTATCACTTGGCTAGAAGCTTACTTTCTTGAATAGGAACCAGTATTAACACTATATCTCCTGGCTCAAACACTCAAAGTTGTGCTGCCTTGCTGTAAGAAAGTTTCTGAGCTGCTTGTGCTTTCTCTAAATGGTCTTTAACCCTTAGTGGTCCATTTATTCAGCGCCTCTCAGGCATGTCAGGTCCATTTTATTTAAACACGCTCTGTTTATTTTACACGCACTGTTTAAAAGTATTTTTTTCACAGTAAAACAGGTTTAAAAGTCAGTGCATATCAACAGGCCCTCCAGCCCCGCCCCACACCTTGTTCGCTGTATTTTTGACATACCTCTTCATAGTCATGCATTCTGATAAATCATATCCTGAACACTCGTTTTGTCACCAAACTCCTCAGTAATGCGATCCAAGTCATTATTTTACTACTATAACATTTCAAAAAGCTCTGCAAATGTCCGTGATATTCTTTGAACACCAGATGCAGAAGCAGCTACCTTGTTTGCTTATGTCCGTGTTATCTCTGTGGTGCCGGGGCTATGTGTATTGCACAGATTCGCCCCTTTCATTAATCCCCCCCCCCGACTTCTCTCGGCTCCTATCGGTCTCACTCGGCCATTGTTTTGTCTGCTTTTTCCGGGGAAAAAAACGATTAGAGACCTGTGCTTGATGTCTTTTTGAATATGACATCGGACCGGAAAAGGAAAATTGTAATGTCAGACCTGGTCTGACATAGGACCAGAAAGGGTTAACAATGGGGGTCACCTGCTGTATGCGGTCCCTCATATGTGTGACATGGTCTACTAAGTTTCTCAGTTTCTTAGGCTCCTCTTTCCAGACCTTTTTAGCGAGGTCTAAGATCCCTCTGGGCTCTCTCTAAAAGAGTAGTTCAAAGGGGAGAACCCCGTGGTCTGGGGCGACTCTCTGACGGCAAACATAAGGCATGGTAACAACATGTCCCAGTTCCGTCCATCCCTTTCAATCACCCTTCTGAGCAATGAAGCGCTCAACGCGTCCATCCATCTGGGGTTGGTACACAGATGTTTTAAGTGATGTTACTTTTAATAAAGTATCGAGGTCTTCCATAATGCGGAAGACAAAAGGCGTTCCCTGAATTGTTATTTATCTGGGACTACCTACTCTGGAGATACTGCAAAGCAATTGTTATGGAGGAGGTATTTCACAAGGGAATCGCCTGAGGGTAGCGAGTGGCATAGTCGAGGATCACTAGAATATACGGGTGTCCTCGTGCCAATTTCTCTAAGGGTCCCACTTGGTCCATCTCACAGGGCGCTATTAGATGACAATCTGGGCAAGAAGTACAATATTGCACACATAGATGCCTATCCAATAAAAATGTTTTAAAACACTCCTGTGTTTTATCTACTCCCTGGGAATGATCTAGCCCCAAAAGTATCTTTCTATGGGGCCTCCAGGAGCTGTTCATGCTCCATGCAATCCTTTTTTTAAGGTTCTTTAAGGACATGTCCTTGACCTATTCTGTATCACTGATACACACCAATGTCTGCAAAAGCCAAATCTCTCCCTCTATCAGTCACATCTACACCTATATTTTCATGAGGTTCTTTGTTACCACTGGCTTCCTCAATTTCCTGCTCCGTGCATTGGGTGGCCCTACCCTTAGCTCAGTATTTGGACCCCTGTCCTAGAAACACTGAGGCACTGGTCCCTATAGCCCACCATACTCTCTTTAGCCCACTGTCCTTTCTCATTTTTAGATTTCCTCTGCTTGGGGTTCAGTCAAAATAACTTGATGTCCTCTAAAAGGAAATATCTTTATGATGCTACTCTGGTCTTGACCTGAGGGTCAGTCATCTCCTTACAAGTTCTTGCCCTCCATAACTGTTCAGATTTGTGCAATCTTGTCCTAAAATTACCATTTGCGGTAGGGTAAAGACAATTATGACCAATATTTGTACTGCCTTGTTTGCCACAGTCAGGGTTAACTTGGCAGTGGGGTATGTTTTGACATCCCCATGTACACATGCCATTTTTACTTTTACATTTGCCTCTAATTGGTCTGGGCAAACTATTTTTTTTGGCTGCCAGGGTTATCATGCTTCCTGTGTCTAATAAGGCTATTGTCCTGTTCAAAAAATGCAAAACAAGTAAATAACAGTGAACAGAAAAAAAGCACTATTCAAAAGTTTTCAGAAAACAATCACCTCCACCCCATTTTTTAAAATGATTTGGGTGCACTGTACAGCCTTGTGTCATAGTGTGCTTTTTTCAGAAATAAATGTACAGCTTGTTTTTTTTATTTTTGAATATGTAATAAAAGGATTTTGCTTCATTTCAAATATTTAACACTTAAGTGACTGATTTGTACTTGTTTAGACACATTTTAAACTCGGGGGAGGTTTTGAGGTGGCCTCATCCACTGCATTTGATTTAATCATACTGATAAAAAAAGATAAACTACAAAATACTGCACTAAAATAATGTCTTCTCATTTCTCTTGCAGAGCCATCCCCACCTGGGGAGATCACTGTAGACTTTGTGGTAGATGACTCTGTTTCTCTGAGCTGGGGCAATCCTGTCGGTATGGATGGGGTCCAGTACAGCTTCAACATCACCTATACCTGCTCTTTCTGGGGTCACAGCAGTTCCACCAGCGCACCCTCCAACTCCACTGTCATCTCTAACCTGAGACCTGGAAGCGAGTATGTCTTCAATATCACTACTGTACAGGACATAGGGAGCCAGAGCACACCTGCTTCAATATCTCTCTACACCAGTAAGGATTTTTGTAAACTAGGAAGAAACGATTTAAACTAATAAACATATAATTGCCCATGTTTGGTGTTAAATTAAATATTATCCTAATTTGCAAAATGTGTTTTAAGATTTATTTTTATAAATAGGTAACACTTTACACAAAGTGTCTCTAATTACTATATATTTACATAGTAGTTACTTAGTAAATACATATGTACTTACACATTATTATAATGTTATTATGCATCAATACAATGTACTTAACGTATATTTGTTTACATGATGTAATCCTAACCCAAAACCTACTATCCCTAATTCTAAACCTAACCTAACTGTGTACTTACATATAATATGCAAAAAAAATCCACATTAAGTACATTGTAACAGTGCCTTGCATAGTATTCACCCCCCTTGGACTTTTCCACATTTTGTAGTGTTACAACCTGGAATTAAAATGGATTTATTTGGGATTTTTACCATTTGATTTACACAACATGCTTAACACTTTGAAGGTGCAATTTTTTTTTATTGTAGAATAGTTTATTTATGGTAGAAGCACCTTTGGCAGCAATTACAGCTGTGAGTCTTTTTGGGTAAGTCTCTACCAGCTTTGCACATCTGGATCCTGCAATTTTTGGCCATTCTTCTTGGCAAAATTGCTCAAACTCTGTCAAGTTGGATGGGGACCGTTGGTGAACAGCAATTTTCAAGTCTTGCCACAGATTCTCAATCGGATTGAGGTCTGGGCTTTGACTGGGCCATTGTAAGACATTCAGGTTCTTGTTTTTAAACCACTCCAGTGGAGCTTTGGCTGTGTGTTTAGGGTCATTGTCCTGCTGGAAGGTGAATCTCCGCCCCAGTCCCAGGTCTCTTGCAGACTGAAACAGGTTTTCCTCTAGAATTTCCCTGTATTTGGCTCCATCCATCTTGCCCTCAATCCTGACCAGTTTCCCAGTCCCTGCCGATGAAAAGCATCCCCATAACATGATGCTGCCACCACCATGCTTCACCGTGGGGATGGTGTTCTCAGGGTGATGAGCAGTGTTGGCTTTGCGCCACACATAGTGTTTTGCGCTGAGGCCAAAAAGTTCAATTTTGGTCTAATCAGACCAGAGAACCTTTTTCCACCTGTTGCTGTGTCTCCCACATGCCTTTTGGCAAAATCCAAACAGGATTTGATATGGGTTTTGTTCAGCAATGGCTTTCTTCTCGCCACTCTTCAATAAAGCCCAGCTTTGTCGAGCGTCCGGGTTATAGTTGTCCCATGGACGGTTTCTCCCATCTCAGCTGTGGATCTCTCCAGCTCCTTCAGAGTTACCATTGGCCTCTTGGTTGCTTCTCTGACTAATGCCCTCCTTACCTGGTCACTGAGTTTTGGTGGACAGCCTTCTCTAGGCAGAGTCGCGGTTGTGCCATATTCTTTCCATTTTTTAATAATGGATTTAACGGTGCTCCGTGGGATGTTCAAAGTTTGTGATATTTTTTTATAACCCAACCCTGATTGGTGCTTCTCCAGAACTTTATCCCGGACTAGCTCCTTGGTCTTCATGATGCTGTTTGTTTAGATATGCTCTCTAACAAACTCTGGGGCCTTCCAGAAACAGGTGTATTTAATCTGAGATCATATGACACTTTAATTGCACACAGGTGGACTCCATTCAACTAATTGTGTGACTTCTGAAGGCAATTGGTTGCACCAGAGCTTATTAACCCTTTGCAGTCCATTTATTAAGTGCGTGTCAGGCGCGTCAGGTCCAATTTATTTTCACACGCGCAGTTAATTTTAGACGCGCTGTTTAAAAGTATTTTTTTCCACACTCAAACGGGTTTAGAAGGCCCTGCATATCAACAAAGCACTCACTAGGCTTCTCCAGCCCCGCCCCACAGCAAAGGGGGTGAATACTTATGCAATCAAGACTTTTCAGTTTTTTATTTGTAAATAATTTTGAAAAATATGTAAAAAATTTTCCCCACTTCGACATTATGGACTATTTTGTGTAGATCAGTGACAAAAAATCCTAATTAAATCTATTTTAATTCCAAGTTGTAACACTACAAAATGTGGAAAAGTCCAAGGGGGGTGAATACTTATGCAAGGCACTGTAAATACACAGTAATTAGAGACACTTAATGTAAAGTGTTACCAAAATGACATGTTTACATACCTGTTTTAGCTTCTTTCCATTGCATTAATTTTGTGTGTATTTTAAATCCACTTTTGTTAAACTGGTTGGCTACCAAATCTCACAAGATTTAACAACATAAGAAAAACATAAAACCATTTATGAATGAGGAGGTCATTTGGCCCATCAGTGTTTTTCAGTTCCTCTTATCTGACTGATCTCAAACATCACTTGGATCTTAAAGGATCCCAATGATTCAACATCAACAACATGGCTAGTAACCACATTCCATACCCTCACCACTCTTTGTGTGAAGAAGTGTCTCCTCCTACACTCTGTCCTAAATATCCACTTATTTTCTAACTGTGTTCCTGATAGAGGCAATGTGTTTTTTTTAAGCTGAGCATGCTTATTGTTCACTAGGTTGCACCCTGTTAAAACTTATTGTTAAACAATATATCGATTACGAGACCTCTCTCATTGTTGTGCATTAGGAGAGAAGTAACTCCCCTTTTACACACAATTTTATGACCTGTGATGCATTCCAGGGCATGTGCTTAATTCATGCTGATTAGAGCTAGCTGTATGCAAACCTTGTCTAAGAGTTCAATAAACTTTTACTTAAAAGCTTACAGTCTATGTTTATTTGAATAGGGTGCAGATGTATATCGTCAAAGCTGAAGAAAGCAGAGGAAGCTGTCTGTTGCTAAAAGAGTATTCTTAGCTAGAACTCCAAACACTTAAGCACAAACAGTTTCTCACTTCTTTACCATGTAAACGGGCACATACCATTTATGTAAAACCTTACACTTTACAACTCCTGTGCAGGTCCACATTGAAACAAAAGCAGATAAACAGTTTTTTTTGTTTTCAATTGCATTAAAAACAAACAAACAAAAAAAAGAATTGTCGGTAACGCTTTACATTGTCTCTAATTACTGTATTTACTTAGTACTTAAACATAATTACAGTGTTATTAGGCATAGTTACAGTGTACTTAATGCGTAATGCACAATATAACCTTATCCCTAACCCTAACCCAAACTGTAAACCTAACCCAGTGCTGGGCCCTGGTTCAAGACTGTGAAGTAGAACCTCCCCCCCAACAAAAAATTAATCAATTTGATTAATAACTCTATTTATTTAATATTCGAAAAATATCCACAGCTTCTAATTAGTCACAAACGTAGGCATCAATTGGATTTTTAAATGAATGCTATCAAGTAAAAAAGTTAGTATGAAAACGTTTCTATAAAAAAAACAAAAAACACACGTCTGCATGTCAAAACGTAGCCCACAGTACAAACGAATATCCCAAAAGCACGCTTTTTTTTTAAATACTGAATTTTTAGCATCCATTAGTTAAGGTGGAATTTCGTGAGGTGCACAGATTTGGACACGTGCAGCTAGTTCGGTGTGGGACAGGAACAGGTTTTAGCCTTTTCACTTACAGTTTGTTCTATTTTTCTGTTCTACATCACGGCTGACAGCGATTTGGGGATGCTGTTTGTGCTTTGTGATATATATTTTTTTCAGTCAGGAAGTTCCAAGCAGTATTTATATAATGTGAAATAAATAATAACATTAATAATGTTATTATGGGTCAATGTGACAGGAGTAATGATGATGTTTTTGCTACACATAGTCCTAAAATATTGTCTTGAGAAAATACTGTATAATATTGAAAACTACAACAATATACATATTGTAGCGACCTGGTCAGTTCAGGTCGACAGGACTTTTGTTTTGTCTCATTTGTTTGTCTTGTTTCGTCTGGTCCTTCACGTTATCTGTATACGCTTCTTTAGTGTGACGTCACATCCGCGGCGATTGTTGCTTGGCGGTTCCAAACAAACAGGGGAGTCTATAGTAACAGTAATTAGTGCTTTTTAAAACATCTGTAAAATTGTATAGCAAGAAGTCGTATTTTAATATAAATCAAATTATAGCTAGTAAACAGCATGGTGCAGTGTTTTGTGGCAGACTCCAACCACCATTCAGAAAGGAAAAACTGAAAAATGTAGTCTGGACACCCTTGTCATCTGTCAGCCATATCTGTAAAAATATTAACAATTCAAGGATGGAAATGAGATGCCCATTTCATAGCACTGAGCCATTCCAGATTGTGTAATGACCTTATTCATTCAGAAACAATTAAGCTTGTTACTAATTATTGTATCTATTATTCAGGCCTCCTCTTCGCAATAGAATATTGTAAATCTGCTTCGTGATAACAAGAATATCAATTTAACAAAGGGTTTTACCCTCAAAATATGTTAATATTATTTTCACCCAGGGGCAACTAAAATACCTGTCCTAACCCAGTTTCCCAGAACTATTTTCAACATGAGCTTAAACGGTAAGCACTGATGTGGCACTACACCTTTAAATAAAAACACATTTCAACTTTTGTGTAAAAAAGGCTTTTGCTTTTTTATTTAACAAAATACATGATAGTACATTGCGACAGAGATTATTGGTGATAAATCTCCCTCCCGACCTGTGAGGGCGCTGTGTAAAGGGAACAGAGTGCCCTGGACTGGATGGCCAGACAATTCATTCCCAGGGTTAGGCAGAAGTCGGCCATCTAGAAAGGGGGCGGAGCTATGGTACACTAAATCATCAACCCGGAACGTAAACAATGTGGCAGCCGCGGATTGGAGGAGTGGTTGCAATTGTTAATCAAGGGGGCGCGATTGATGGTATATAAGGGGACGTAGCAAGGTGATCTGTTCCTTTGCTATGTTTAACGCTGAATCGGAAGGATAACCGTATTGTTATCGGGAGTGTTTTGTTTGTTTTGTCGTGTCAAATATACTTGTTTGTTTTTAAAGCTGAGCATATTATTTTTCACTAGGTTGCACCCTGTTAATTTTATGTTAAACAATACATCGATGTCATGAGCACTTCAAAAGTTCATTAATGTCTGTGAATAAAAAAAAATATGACTAAAATACAGTTTGATGTTCACAAACCAGTTCTGGACTGCAGTAGCATCTTTGAAAAAAATATTTTCTGGAAAAAAGTTAGCTAATACAGCACATCTTCTTCATTTTGTAGAACCGTCTTCACCTGGTGAGATAATGATAATCTCTGTGGAAAGTGACTCGGTTTCCCTGAGCTGGGGTAATCCTGTTGATATGGATGAGATTCCACACAACTTTAACATCTCCTATTGCTCCTTCTGGGGTCACCACGGCTGGACCACAGCACTGTCCAATTCCATCACCATCTCTAACCTGAGAGCGGGTAGCGAGTACATCTTCAATGTCACCACCATGCAGGACAACGGGGGCCAGAGCACACCTACTTCAATGTCCCTCTACCTAGGTAAGGATGAGTGCTTTACCACTCTGGTCCTGTCTCTATTTCTCTACTTATAAATGCATTGTTCTCTATACACATGTAATTACTGTGATGTTATTAACCTTGTAAATTATCTATAATTTGTATACAATTTTATGTAACTGATGGAGATAATATAGACCAGTTCAGTAGCATATTTATGTGCCTAAGAAAACCATGTCTATAGAAATCCATCTAAAAATGTTTCAGACAGCTAGTTAAAAATAACACATCACTGAAATCTGTTGCCCAGTGTGTCTGGAGGGGGTTTGAACAGAAAATGAATATGATGATGTTTATTCTTGCTTTTGAATAAAATAATATAAATGTGCGATACTTTATGACTGTCCTTTGATGTAATATCTATATATTGTATTAAACACTTGCAGTTTAACTTTAAATCCATTGGATGCATTGCATAGCCTGTTGTTATTCTGTGCCTATTGTGCAAATGCACAGCTTATATTTGTATTTTCTTTCTTTAAAATACGGAACAAAGCAGAAATCACTATGTTAAATTGGATATTGTTTACTTCTTAGGTGTCAGAATGGTATTATGTACTTATGTTCGGGGTGTTGGGTGTGACCCCTCCTTTAATTAAACATTGTGTCACTTTACAGCAAGTGGATGGGCATATATTACAGGCAGGGAAACTAGAGGATGCTTCTAATGTTCACAGGGGGCTACTAGTTGACAAATCAGGACAAGAAGTACAATATCGCTGTATATCTTAATAGATGCCTATCCAATAAAAAAAAGTTTTAAAATACACAACTACTCCCTGGGCATGATCTAGCTCCAAAATTATCTTTCTATGGGGGGACCAGGAGCTGTTCATGCTCCATACCATCCTTTTTTATCACTGTTTAGAGCAAAATGAGGGTAAACATTTCAATTCCGACCGGCTACTGTACCTCCATTAATAACAGTTATAGTGTGATATAGGTTCTTTAATGTCCTTGACCTATTCTGTATCCCTGATACACACCAATGTCTGCAAAAGCCAAATCTCTCCCACTATCAGTCAAATCTACACCTATATTTTCCATGAGGTTCTTTGTTACCACAGGCTTCCTCAATTTCCTGCTCTGTGCATTGGGTGACCCTGTCCTTAGGACCTCTGTCCTAAAAACACAGAGGCACTGGTCCCCATTGGTCTTTAGCCCACCATACTTTGTCTTTAGCCCACTATACTTTCTTATTTTCAGATTTCCTCTGCTTGAGGTTCAGCCAAAATAACTTGATGTCCTCTAAAGGAAATATCTCTATGATGCTACTCTGGTCTGTTTTGACATCCCCATGTACACATGCCATTTTTACTTTTACATTCGCCTCTAATTGATCTGGGCAAACTAATTATTTGTTCACCAAGGTTACCATGATTCCTGTGTCTAATAAGGCTATTGTCCTGTTCAAAAAATGCAAAACAAGTCAAGATAACAGTGAACAGAAAAAAAGAAAAGCACTATTCAAAGGTTTTCAGGAACCTCCCCTCCCGTGAAAAAGAACAACCCTTTGTCTATCACCATAGTCTTTATATAGGCTACAGCTGGGCCCCCAATTCCTAAACTGTTTGGTAAATATTCAGCTTTAGCCAATTCTCTTCGCACAACAATCTATAAAGAAAATAAACAAATTAAACAATCCTGGCCTCTAGTGGCCATTACAAGTCCGTCAGGGTAAAAATGTAAAAATACCTTTTGAAATAACCACTTTTCTTTTGTGTTTCCATTCTGTTGATGGGGATAACTTGTTACCTCATCACAAATGATTATATATACACACATATATATATATATATATATATATATATATATATATATATATATATATATATATATATATATACATATATATATATATATATATACACACACACACACACACACACTGTATGCTTATTTTGCCTGCTTCAGAGTTGAATTGAAGAATAAATGTTTTTCTCTCTGGAAATTTGGTAACCCAATATCTATAAAACAAATGTATACATCTTAAAACATTATCACTTTTTGGAAACTTTTGAAGATCATCTCAATTGAAGCCCAGCTATAAACTTAGTAAATTTAGATGACTAGTCTAAATTGAGAGACCTTTGAAAAAAACAGCTAAGTCTCAAGAATATAAATGTATGATAAGATGTGAATATCCAGACAGGTTTCCTTGGATACATTATCTACAGTATATCGTATTAAACACTTTCTGGTTCATTTTTTTCTTTTGAATATTTGGGTGCACTGTATAGCCTCATGTCATGATGTGCTTTTTTCAGAAATAAATGTACGGCTTTTTTTCTGTTTTTAAATATGTATAAAGAAATATTTGGGATTTTGCTTAATTTTGAATATTTAGCACTTAGGTGACCAATTTGTACTTGTTTAAACACCTTTTAAACTCGGTTTGAGGTTTAGAGGTGGCCTCGTCTACTGCATTTGGTTCAGTCATACCGATAAAAAAAGATAAACTACAAAATACTGCACTAAAAGAATGTCTTCTCATTTCTCTTCCAGACCCAACCCCACCTGGAGAGATCAGTGTAGACTTTGTGGGAAGCGACTCTGTTTCTCTGAGCTGGGGCCGTCCTGTCAGTATGGATGGGGTCCAGTACAGTTTCAACATCACCTATTCCTGCGCCTTCTGGGGTCACAGTGGTTCCACCATCGCACCCTCCAACTCCATTGTCATCTCTACCCTGAACTCTGGAAGCGAGTATGTCTTCAATATCACTACTGTACAGGACACAGGGAGCCAGAGCACACCTGCTTCAATATCTCTCTACACCAGTAAGGATTGTCTTTACCATTTTAACTGTAAACTAGGAAGAAACGATTTAAACCAATAAAACATATAATAACCCATGTTTGGTGTTAAAATTACAAGTTACCCTAAAAATACAAAAATACTAAGATGAAACAGAAATGTTGCTGCACTGATAATATTGTAAGTGTCGCTGACTCACAAATATGGTGTCAGTCACATAACAGGCCTGCTGTCCCCTGGTTGCTGCTACGACTCTGTGTAGATTTGCTATCTCTTTACACTTCTCAGCCACCAAAGTTAAAGCCTCCGGACACATTTTTGTAATTTACATTAAAATGCAATATTTTTTACCAAAATGTTTTTTTTTTTTTTTGTCTCTGCATGATGGTAATAACTAATGGGACTTAAACAGCATTCTTACTTTCTTTAAATTGAATCTTCAATGAGGCGTGCTTGATTAGTTTAGTAATTTACATTTTAATCAAACTAGTATAATAGTTGTAGTGTCTACTATGGTTATATTTTGAAACATTAATCTGAATTCTGCATCCTCTCTGCCTCATTTGCTGTTTCATCTCTTTTACAGAACCCATTGAGAAGCGCTTGTACCTGAAATTCGTCTGCAGTTCTACAGAACCGTTTGCGTGTGAAAACGAGAAGCAGGCGGTTCAACAGGAGGTAATCCACCTCTTATTAGTAATACACTGTATTGAGATTGCATCCGACATAAACAACACCCCACAGGCCTTGTATATGGAACGTCTTTGATTCCACACATTTGCACATTCTTTCCTAATGTTTTCTTGTAATATTCCTGGGTTTTTCCAGTTTACACTACTAACATCAGGTGACCAGATAGATTAGGCAGCTCACCTACAACCAATCATTTTAGTTTTCATGTCACTGTAGAAAACATAAGGATAGAAATACAGCAGCCACAGCCATAGAAATGTCTATTGCTTAAAAAAAATAATTGGGCATTCTAAATTGGGGAGAAAAACTGGGGGTAAAATAATTGGGCACACTAAAGTGTAAATTAACAAAATAAATTAATACATTTGACATAGGCATTTATCTATAGACAGGTACCACCATATATGCCCAAATGTTGATACTGTCAATACCTTGTGCTAATGAATGTCCTTATTGGGTTTCATCAGTGGGACACTGGACATATTTTGTACAATTAGCACTTTGATTCTATTATAGTCATTATCAGTTATAATCAACATAGTGTAATTGAGGCAAGAATGACTCATGATTGAACTTAACACTAGAACTGCCGGGTTTATGCTACTTCCTAGAACCGCTGGCAGTAGTTATTGTGATAGGTTCATTTAAACACAATCTTTCAGATACAACTCAGAAGATGTATTCATGAACATCATATCTAACATTTGCATAGCAGAAACACAGTATTTAAATTACAAAATAAACACAAAAGGCTTTATTTTCAAAATTAGCAAATATAATGCATAACTTCAAAAAATGAAAAACTATAATAAAATAAACATTTGAAAAGAAAATATTGTGTAAACAGGTGTAAACTGGTATATGTACATACACAATTGTAAAGACAAAGTAGTTATTTATGAAAAAAAAAAACACATAAAAAAAGAAAATAACTCAATTTCCATTAAGTAACGTGAATGCGCATTCAGTAAAACTTACTTCAAAGTAGCCCCCATATTAGCACAATCCACACAGATGTAACGCTTATCAACGTGTCGTGTGCATTTACCACATACTGCTCTTTCACACTGGGCACAGATATCAGAAGTTTTATTTGTATTGCACCTGGCATTGTTTTCTCTTGTGTGTGTCACTTGATCCACACTGTATCCAGGTTGAGCTGCGTTTCCCTGCCGCTTTGCAGTTTTCTGATCGAAATGTTTCTGCCAAAGCTCCGTGGCTAATCAAGATGAAATCTCTCCTACTGATATTTTCCCCGGTGCATTCCTTGTACAAAACAAAGGAATTGATGGCTGCCAGGTCCAGTACATTGTAAAAACAGCAACCGGCACCGGTGATTGCTTTCACCGTGTAGTTTTTCACAGATGGTGGAAGCTCTCTTCTCACTTTGTTTACTGTTCCAACCAGGGTTTATTATTTTTTTTTCTTCACCTGTTTTGCTAAATTATAGTAAAATAAAAAAAAATTGTTGTTGGTAACATTTATCCTTTTTCCTAAGAACGGTTACAATCAGTCTAAGTACCAAATTGTCACCCAGCTGGGCGAGTTTTATTTTTGCACAGGTAGGGGTAGGGTCCACTGCCAGCCAAAACGTGATCCCAAATTGGACAGGTTTGTTTGACCTGGTGAGTAAACAAAACATTGAATTTATAAAGAATAATAATGTTAAAAAAAAAGTATCAAAAGAAAAAATGCATCAATATCTAAATCCAAATGCTGTAAATGAAATAATGGAAGGATCTCACCAAGGTTATGAAGTCCATTTTAGGTCAGATGAAAAATCCAAATGGTGAGGAAAGAATTACTGTCAGGAACTTGTGAGCATTGAAATAATTGTAATCCAGTTATAGAAAGTTGATTAAAAAAATCCAAACAGACACTAATAAACTGAAAAACAACAAACTCTCAGGCAATGAAACTATTATGTAAATCAAACCAACAAACAATAAATAAACTTAAAAAGCTGAGGAATGCAGAATAATAAAACAGACTTTGAACTCAATGAATAAATCAAAAAAACCTTAGACAAAAGCCTGATATAAACTGTAAACCAAAGATAAGTTTAAAGAAAGACCAGCCTCAGGTGGAGCCAAAAGGTGGCCCTCTCTGAGTGGCTGGGGAGAATTCAAATTGCCCAATGGGGAGTGGGGCAATTTAGAGCCAAGAATTATGGGTAATGTAGTTTATTTTAATGAAAACTACAGACCCTGCTTAAAGAGACAGTTGAGGAAATAACTTTATTTCCCTATGTAGCCAAGTGGGTGATACACAGCGACACCGTGCTTTTGTCGGAAACAGCAGCTTGTCCATGTAATGTTTTATGTTTAGCTTGAAGTAATAATAGTAATAGTAATATTATAAGACAGCAGAATATATATGCTCACGTAGACAGCCAGATGGCAGTTCTCCAAGAAATTGATAGGATTACAATAGAGATTTGGATAACACATATTTAGACTTCAAGAGCAATATTCTATTCAAATACATACTGCTGTAAACTCAGTGGAGGTAGAGATAACAAACTGGCTTGTATACATATAACAAATAGTGTATTGTAGGTTATACTAACAATAAAAGCATGTATTGTAATAAGCCATCAAAGAAGTGCTTCTAACTTTTTTTTATTTTTGCGATTCTGACTTTCAAAAGCCATCAGGGTATTTAATACACGTATTTAAGAAAAGTCAAGAACAGACAACTGCGGATCTTTCACACATGCAGAGTAATTTAAATTTTAAAAGTGAAACGTCAAAATGACTACCTTGGCAGTTCTAGTGTTAAACAAAATTACATTTATTGATTCCACATCCCAAAGCACACATGCATCAGATGAGATTAACATTAGACATGTTAAAATGGTCGCTAGATTTAAACAATAGTTAGGTAGTGGGCTACAGTACCTTCCCATTGGATGTCACGTTGGGCATACCTCAGCATGATGTTCAGGGGTGATGGAAGCTCTTGGATCCGTGTCTCTGAGTGCCTGTGTGACCCCCAATTTATAGACAGATAAACAAGCTTGCCACAGTGCTGTGCTAAAATGACCTCGCATGTCTACAGTCTACCTCCATTTCACCTTAGATGTCAAACCGCAACTTGGTTCCTTTTCTTAAAGCCCCTTTTCTCAGTATAGTTGTTTCCGCGGAACATTTCTTTCATCACTCTCTTACCACCTGATATTCCATTTCCTGCTACGTATCAGGATTTTGCCACATGCTTCTGCTCTGAGTTTGCAACAGCTGAGCTAAATGCACCAGCGTTGACCCCAACTAACAAATTTATGTTCCCAGAATGTTATGAGAATGTTATTCTAAGGTTGGTTTTCTACACGTGAGAACATTCGCAATGAATGTTATGTTTCAGGTAACATTGCCAAAAACAACACAAAATTATTAACATTCAGTCACAGTTAATTAGGTTCCCTATTATAAATATACTTACTACTATCCTACCTGACAATCTCCCCATCTTGGTCTCCTCCAGCAACTATCCAACCCCTATTAGGATGTAGATATCCTGATAATACTAATAAACACAGCCACCACCACTAATAATAATAGCCCAATTACTTTAGAATATTCTATCAATTGATATATCAAACATGCTCAAGTTCCAGGTGCCAACAACAACGCAGACACAGGAAGGTATGGGTTTAGGTCGGATGACCGTGTTTATTAGAAATGAACCCAAAACAAGGAGCCGGAGAGCTTTGTTTCAACAGAAAAATAAAAAAAATAAAGAAAACAAAACTGAAAGTAACCTGCACCAACTTGCCCGCAAGGGTTGTCGGAATAAATTAAGAAACTAAAATAAGAAAGGCAAAATAAAGTAAACCCTAAATAACTAAAGATAACGACTTCTCTCTATGTAACAACCATTAATGTATTAACTAACCGATAATGTAGTAATACTCTATAATGTAATCATTGTTTGCCTATAATGTAATAATCACCGGATAATGTAATAACTTAACCAATAATGTAATAAAATGTTCTGCCCTATAATGTAATCATTTTTTACGCATAATGTAATCATTTATTCATATATCATTTCAAATAAAGATTGGCCATCCCATTAAGTAATTGATTTTTACCTTTACATCCCCACCAATCATACAAATCTAAAAATGGGAGTTTACTTCTTCCTCATTACAATACCTATTTACACAAATGATTATTGGATGGTTAACTTTAATCTTATTTCTAATTTGATTCATTTGGGATCTGCTGACAGTGTATCTTACCTTCTGGGATAATGTGATGAGGTTGCTCCTGTCTTATTCAGCAAATGCCTCAATATATTTCCTGGCAAGAGTAATAAGAAGTTATTGACAACCATTTGCAAAGTATGAAAAAAGATGTCCCTTTCATGTGGCATTTCCTCATTTACCAACATCTCTGACCATGTATGTCCATATCTTGTTTCAAAAGACTTGATTTTGTATCCACCATTTGTACCTTTTTGTAGTTTTACCCATATGCCTACATAAGGAAGGCATATACAGTGGCTCTCAAAAGTATTCACCCCCCTTGGACTTTTCCACATTTTATTGTGTTACAACATGGAATCAAAATGGATTTAATTAGTTTTTGCCACTGATCAACACAAAAAAAGTCCATAATGTCAAAGTGAAAAATAAAATCTACAAATTGTTCTAAATGAATTACAAATATAAAACAGAAAATAATTGATTGCATAAGTATTCACCCCCTTTGCTATGACGCACCTAAATAAGCTCTGGTGCAACCAATTGTCTTTAGAAGTCACATAATTAGTTGAATGGAGTCCACCTGTGTGCAATTAAGGTGTTTCACATGATTTCAGGTTAAATACACCTGTCTCTGGGAGGTCCCACAGTTGGTTAGTACATTTCCTAACAAAAACTACATCATGAAGACAAAGGAACATTCAAAGCAAATCCAGAATAAGGTTCTTCAAAAGCACCAGTCAGGGGTAGGATATAAGAACATTTCCAAGGCACTGAATATCCCCCGGAGCACATTAACGTCCATTATTAAGAAATGGAGAGAATATGGCACAACTGTGAATCTGTCTAGAACAGGCCGTCCTCAAAATCCGGGCGAGAAGGGCACTAGTCAGGGAGGCCACCAAGAGGCCTATGGCAACTCTAAAGGAGTTACAGTCTTCCACAGCTGAGCTGGGAGACACTGTGCACACGGAAACAATAGCCTGGGTGCTACAAAACTGGCCTTTATGGGAGAGTGGCAAAAAGAAAGCCATTGTTGAAAAAAACTCACATCAAATCTCGGTTAGAGTTTGCCAGAAGGCATGTGGGAGACTCTGAGACCAAGTGGAAGAAGATTCTATTGTCTGATGAGACCAAAATAGAGCTTTTTGGCCTCAACGCTAAGCTCTATGTTTGGCGCAAGCCTAACGCCGCACATCATCCTGAGAACACCATCCCTACCGTGAAGCATGGTGGTGGCAGCATCATGCTATGTGGATGCTTCTCTGCATCAAGGCCTGGAAAACTTGTGAAGATAGAAGGCAAAATGGATGCAGCAAAGTACAGAGAAATCCTGGAGGAAAACCTGCTGAAGTCTGCAAGAATCCTGGGACAAGAAACCAATGACCCCAAACATACAGCCGAAGCCACACTGGAGTGGCTTAAAAACAAAAAGGTCAATGTCCTGGAGTGGCCCAGTCAATCCAATGGAGAATATGTGGAAAGAGTTGATAATTGCTGTTCACCAAAGGTCCCCATCAAACTTGACGGAGCTTGAGCAATTTTGCAAAGAAGAATGGGCAAAAATTGCAGTGTCCAGATGTGCAAAGCTGGTAGAGACTTATCCAAATAGACTCATGGCTGTAATTGCTGCCAAAGGTGCCTCTACCAAATATTGACTCAAGGGGCTGAATACTTATGCAATCAATTATTTTCTGTTTTGTATTTGTAATTAATTTAGAGCAAGTTATAGATTTTATTTTTCACTTTGACATTTTGGACTTTTTTTGTGTTGATCAGTGGCAAAAACTAATTAAATCCATTTTGATTCCATGTTGTAACACAATAAAATCTGGAAAAATCCAGGGTGGGTGAATACTTTTGAGAGCCACTGTAGCAGTCACAGACCATCAGATTTACATGGACAAATGCTTGGAGGTTTGCAATGGTGGCATGGCATTTATTACATTATTTGTTGGCAGGTTATTATATTATCAGGCAAGCCGAGATATTACATTATGCGTGAAAAAAATATGACATTATAAGGCAGAAATTTTTATTACATTATCCGGTGATTATTACATTATAGGCAAAAATGATTACATTATAGAGTATTATTACATTATCGTTTAGTTATTATATTAATGGTTGTTACACTCTCCTTGCAGCACTTGCTGCTCTGCAGCTTCTGAGGCTCATGTGTGTCTCTATGTCTGTGTCGCACGCTGCTCTCTTCCTCCCATCCGTTCAGCTTTTCAGAGAGCTTTTATCAGCACAGTGCACCTGGGGCTTATCAGGCCATTCTGACCTACCACAGGTGTGCTGCAAAGCCCAGTGATGTCAGGTGCTTCCCCTTCCTTCTGCAGTCCGGTGGTTTTACTGTATTTAGTTAAAGCTGAAAACGATTACCATATGGCCAAATACCATTATCTCTTTTTGGTTATAAGGATAAAGCCATTGAAATTAAGACACGTTCTTTACAAAATGTTGGCATTGGAAGCAATATAACATGTAATAAAAAACTTGAAAACGACAGTTTGGAGAAAGTACATAATCATACACAAGTAAAAAGGTACGTGAACTTAAATTTTTCAATGAACGTGACCGTGATTTACCCGTCGTTCCCTTCCTCCTCGGTGAGGCGCATATCTCAGCATCTCCGCTATCAGGTCCTCCACATCACTGGCCTTCACGTTTTTGTCACTTCGACAAAGTGCTTCTACAAAAGAAAAAGGGTTGGAGATACGTAGATCGATAACCCTAAAATGAAAGTCTAAACGGCCAAAAAAATAATCGCAAAAGTTTTGTGCAAGATAATTAAATTAAACTGTATAATTGTCATTTGCAGCAGCTTTTTCGTTTGTGTTCATTGAATGAAAAAGACTTCCCTCAATACGAAAACTCTTTATTTTCATGCACTATACATTAAACAAAATCTAACTGGATGAGCCTTAAATTACCAAATCGGATTAGAAGAAATATGAAAATGGTAATTCTAAATATATGTGAATATAAAAGCAACCTGTGGCAAACAGAGAAAACATAAATACCGTATTACTTCGAATTAGCACTTGATTGAGGGCGGCGTTTATCAGAAATACTATGGTTTTTGAACGGTGCAGTATTTTATTACATGATTTAAGGCATTTTAGAAACGGCGCCATGAGAGCCTCCGATCTGCAGCACGATACTCTTGTGTGTTTTGGGGGCTTGAATACAGTACATTTACTGACAGTTAACCAGAGCCCATAAGGTGGGAGTTGGGAGGTCAGGGGAGTACAGTACCAGCGAATCAGGAGTGTGTATCGGTTGCTATGGGGTGGGACAAGAGGAGGAGAGAGAACAGTAGTTGAGTGTGATGCAGTTGTTTTTCTTAACAAAAAATATTACCTCTGAATATCGGTTTGATTTCTGTTAAAACTAAAATAGAGCCTACTCGGGTTTTTTTTCTCACTGTAAACTAAATCTTCTCATAGATAGTAAGCAAGTGTTTTTTATATATATTGTACAGGACTGAGTAAAATTCCAATTGAATAAAAAACAAAACAACTAAACCCCTACAAGAAGATACTGTATATATATATATATATATATATATATATATATATATATATATATATATATATATATATATATATATATATATATATATATATATATATATATATATATATATATATATATATATATATATATTTGGAATTATTATTATTATTATTATTATTATTATTATTATTATTATTATTATTATTTTAATTCTAATTGACAAACTCTTCACTGTGATGTTTACTAATTTATGTCTGTGTTGATATATGAGCATGCTGCACGGTCATCCTCAGACTTTGACCCACAACTTTGACCCACAAACCTGTAATTACTTGATAGCGGTTATTTATGCATAGAAGAAAGAAGCATCTGACAAAAACTAAAATTGACATAAATGCACAGACTATCAAATGTTTCTTCGGGCAGCAAAGTTGAAGTCACAGGCCTTGCCTTGCGGTTTGTCTTCTGAACCTTGGGCTAAAAGCAGTTCAAGTTTAAAATGGCGATACTGAAGAGTGTTTGGAAAGGCGGCTATGTGCGCATGTGTATGGGTTCCATTAATCTGGCAAATTAATTTATTAATTAATAATTAATTATTATTAATTTATTTAGCTGATGCCTTTATCCAGTTCGATTTACAGGTTTCAAGTTTACAAAAAATACAATATTACACAAAGACAAAATAATTTAATGACACGATACTAATAATGTTCTCACAACGTTCTGATAACATTACTATCTCGTCAAGTAAAACAAATACAAAATAAACAAGCAAAAATGGACTATACCACCAAGTGAATAAGAATGCATAACTCTTTAAAAAGTTTATGAAACCATGATTCATTGTGAATGCATAACATTACAGCAACGTTACTAGAATGTTTTTGGCTAACATAACCAAACTAGAACCTTTTGCGAATGTTATGAAAACATTTTGTGTTTGCTGGGACCTTACAGCAATCACGAGCTTGTGCACTAGCATTGACCTTACAGCAATCCTGACCTGAGTTTGTGCACCAGCATTGACCTTTACGAAAGAGACACACTTGTTCGCATTCTCGGTGTGACAGTTACCCTCCAATGGCCTGGGTCCATCAACGAGGCTTAGGTTCAGGATCAGTCTGAGGCCAAGGAAGACACAGAAGACATGTAGTTCCAGTGAAATAAGCTTACTTGTTTGCATTTCCCAATATTAGACAACAGGTTATTCATAAGTTGAGCTCCCACTAATTAGCTGCCTGAATGCATACAGGTAATTTGTTGTCAGCCTTCAGTTACTATATCTCTCGAGTCGCTATATGAGGTAAGGTCTGCTTTGTAAGAGCTTTGTAACTCCATGTCATCTCATCAACAGGGGTCAGAATCCGCAACAGCAGTGATTCTGGTAATGTCAAGAAGTAGTGCTGAATAGTTGAGTCAGCATACTGTTTTTTAGTTCATATACAACCAGTCGTTTTAGTCCTTATGTCACTGTAAATAACGCAAGGAGGCCGGATACAAAGAGAGCAGCAACACCCATGGATATGTTTCTGCAGACAAGTTCCATGTGATATACACAGGTACATACGGACAGCCGCCTCTTTATTTCCCTGTATTCCAGTAATGTCAATCATTTTGTTTTATCACAATTTGATAAGCAGGGATAATAAAACCCTTAACTGCGGATTAGAGGAACCTGATTTAATAAATGGGGTCAATTGACTGTTTTTTTTGTTTTGTTTTGTTATTTTTTTCAGTATGAAGCCAGGCTGGCAGAGCAGCTGAAGGGATTGTACTGGAAACTGAACTGGAAAGAGAAGGATGTGAATGAGTGCAGTGATGATACTACATTTGAGTAATTTCTCAGAATCAGACTCTGGCATTGTTTGAGCCTGTAGAACCCTAGTTGCCGGCTGAGTACTCCCTGATTCCATAGAAATCCCATCCCAACCCTTTTGTAACTGGATGAAGCTCTTGAAAGATCACTGTGAGAGGACTGGCTCTCTATCCAGTAAGCACACACAAGTAGTCAGAGGTTAAAATCAACCCGCATCAGCAGACTTTAGTGTTTAAAAAGGTGAAACAAAAAAAAAACAGCAACAATTAAACAAAGCAAACTGAAGGGAGCCAAATAACAAGCAATACCTCAACGCACTTTACCCTTTTGTCCTTTAAAAAATGTTGTTCACACTTTACATGAAGTGTCTCTTCATTAGTTACATAGTAAATACATGTGTAATTACACATAATTACAATGTTGTTATGCATAGTTACAATGCACTTAATGTGTAAAAATTTTTGCACTATATGTAAGTACACAATTGTATAAGAAAAAGGTTAGGGTTATATCATGCATAAACATGTACAAATTAAACACACTGTAACTATGCATAATAATATTGTAGTTATCTGTATGTACACATGCATTTACTATATAAATACACAGTAATTAGAGACCCTTCATGTAAAGTGCTACCAAAACTGCTTTTCCGGGCTAGAGTGTCTCTTGGTCCTATGGTGTCAGGTTTGAGCAACTCCATGGTTGAGTGCTTTATAGTATATAGGAGGCTTGATCACACTAAACTACCTGGCTGGCAATTATTTTATTAGCTTCCAATTTCTCTTGAGATGATCCCAGCGTTTCTCCCTGCCACAGTTATTTCTTTGGAGTCAGGAAGCTGTTCAAAAGAGCCATGAACTGTGATTCTACAAGCTCGGGTAATGCCAGGTAGTTTCCAATACAGAGAAAAAAACTATTCAAATTCAAAATTGGACAAATAAAACTCAGAGCTGTACAAAACAGTTGAACTATATATTTGAAACGATCTACCCTTTGGATTTGCTAAAGCCCATGGAGATTTTTGTAACATTGCAAACATTTCACTGGATGTAAGCCTCTCCAGTGATTGACTCAACAATGATTCAACAGATTTCAATTAAACCTCAAACTATCAAATGTGTCAAATGGGGCAACCTATGAGCTGCTCAACAATGAGGGAAAAAGTAATGAATAGTTTCTCTGTAACTAAGACTTGACATAAAAATAACAGCAGCAAAAAAAACTATTTTGGGGCATGCAATTCTAAAACCTATTAATGTCCCTTCCACCTCCCCCCCCCCAAAAAAAAAATCAAATAATGGTAACACTTTACATTAAAGAGTACGTAGCAGGGTTCCAAAAAATAGTGTTATACATCCCCATGTGTTGCTACAGCTGGTTAAAAAATGTACCTGTATTTTTTCTTTTCATTGTTAACATCCTGACAACTTTGTACACATATAACTAAACTCTGTTTCAAAATGTCCGCTCTAGTGCACTGATAGTATTATTGCCCATATTGTCAAACAGGAAACACAGCAATAACAATCCATGATGCAACAGAAAAGCCAGAGCACTTTACGTTATGTTTTATTTTTATTTTTAAATTTAGAGGTAAAGATTTCAAACCCCAGTGCACTAGAGCTGCCATTTTGAAAACAGCTTTGAAAAAGACTTTAAAGTTATAAGTGTAAAAACTTATCAGGATGTTATCAATGAAAAGATAAATTACAAGTACGTTATATAAACAGTTGTAGCAACAAGTGGGGGTGTATGACGCTATATTTTTCGGAACCCCACTACTTACTCTTTAAATGTATATAATTACTGTGTATTTACATAGTAGTTACATAGTAAATACATCTGTACTTACACACAATTATAATGTCATTATGCATTGTTGCAATGTACTTAACGTTAATATTTTTGCATGATATAAGTACACAATTGTATCAGGAAAGCTTTACAGTTTGGTTTAGGGGGGTTAGGGTTAGGGTTATAGCTAGGTTTAGATTTAGGATTAGGGTTAAGGTAGGGATCAGAGTCATATCATGCAAAATAATGAGACCATCTTGTCTTGATAATGAAATCCAACTTCAGATAAATTAACAAGACCTATACACCAATCCACAGTTTACATTTTCTGGTTTTAACTATCTTCAAGGTAACTTGATTATATTTAGTGGATCCACTCTTACAACCTCCCTATGGGCCATACATTTGGGTGGGAGACTTTGGTAAGAATTAGCTGTTATTGCTGTGACACATCACTAACCTGGGTAAGTCTAAAGTAAGGAGACATTCCATCTCAGCAGAAAGACCAGCTGGGCTCTGTTTTTTATATTGTAATGAGTTTGTACAATAGATTGGTGAGACCACACTTAGAATACTGCATTCAATTCTAGTCACCATATTACTAAAAGAACATGAGGCCCTGGAGAAAGTCCAGATAAGAGCAACTCTCTTTTTGAATGGTGCTGAGTAAATGGATTTGTGAATTTCCTCCAAGATGTCCAGCTGATTCTTTCTGTTGTGATGACTTCAATATGTACATAACATCTGAAGTGGCTTTGGGTGAAAGTTGATGGGGAAGAGGCTAAGACCAGAACAGGGGTTTGACAGGAATGGATCCGGTAAACACTAGTAGAGATTGTAGAAATCTGTGCTTTTCTCTGACTGATAGGGAGCTGATTAGGAAAGTCTCTGAGCTACAGTCATCAATGATTTTACCTAAGAGCACCCACACATGATGTTGGAGATGAGTACATGTTACTAAATATATTATTATTATTATTATTATTATTATTATTATTATTATTATTATTACAGTAAAATTCACTTAATATGGCTTCAAAGGGACTGGGCAAAAATGGTGTACAACTCAGTGTAACAGTAGCACAGAAATGCTTTTAGAAATGGCATTTATATCCCAGGATGTCAGAAATCTTCATATATACACTGCCTGTCCTCCTGCTTGGGTTCCAAAGTGATTTACTTTTTATTTTTTATTTGAACACTAACTTTATTAAAGTTTGATTTCCCAAAGGGTGAATTTTTATTATTTATTGTAGGTAACACTTTACATTAAGTGTCTCTAATGACTGTGTATTTACATATTAGTAACTTAGTAAATACATGTGCACTTACACATAATTACAATGTTATTATGCATAGTTACAATGTACTTAATGTGAAAATATTTGTGCGCGATATATGCAAGTACACAATTGTATCAGAAAGGGGTTAGGGTTAGGTTTAGAGATAAGGTTAGGATTTGGGTTATAATATTTAAAAAAAAATTACACTTTAACTACATTGTAACTATGCATAATATCATTGTAATTATGCGTAAGTACACATGGACTAAGTAACTGGTGATTATAAGTACACAATAATAAGAGACACTTTATGTAAAGTGTTACCTATTTGTAATGTAAAAATGTTATGAAAAGAAATGTTCAGAAATCCTTAACAGCACCTTATGTACATGCACTGTATGGCCTTTAGTCTTCGGTCATTTCCAAAAGTGAAGAAAATGTGTTTCTAAATCTTTTTGTTTCTGAGACTTTTCCATTTGAATTTGAATGCTTACGAAACTAAACACCACAGTTAGCACAGATGCTGCACAGCCAACAGTTGCATGTCAAGATGGGCGATCATGTTGTGTATGGTATACAAAATGGGTCAAAATACATACGGGCAGTTTAAAATGATATTAAGTGGGGTAAAAATCAGTTGCATGACTGACAATGTGATTGATATGAAGCAGAGCGTGATAATAACCAAAGTAATATTATCAGGAGCTTGCTTCCATGGACTCCCATTATATTCTGTCTAGGACATTTTAACATGGTGATAATATGCAGAGTGGGGACATCAACAGGACTGACATTAAGTGGCTTTCACTGTATTATTATTATTATTATTATTATTATTATTATTATTATTATTATTATTATTATTATTATATTGAGTGTGATGGTGATTTTTGTTGACAATACAACACAAAAGCATACAATCAACAATATTTCACTTCCATTAAAAGACATGACATAACAATAATAGGTTAACAATTTACATTGTGTCTCTGATTACTGTGTATTTACATTGGAGTTATTTAAATACATGTGTTCCTACACATATTTACATACTTAATGTGTAAATCTTGAGCACAATATCCCCTAACCCCCCTAACCCTATTCAGATGAAATTGTGTACTTACATATATTGTACACAAAGATTTACACATTAATTACATTGTAACTATGCACAATAGCATTGTAATTATGTGTAAGTACACATGCATTTACTAAGTAACTACTATGTAAATACACAGTAATTAGAGAAACAATGTAAAGTGTTACCAATAATTGTGTATGGTTTTACAATAAAAAAACGATCTAGACCAAAATATAACCCAAACACCCCTTTAAAGGGTAATCATACACAAAACTATTTATTTTTAATAGCAATAATACCCTATGCAGCATTAATTTTCTGCAGATAATTGACCACGTATTTTGTTAAGGGCCTTCAGCTCAGGACCCACGTCTAGCATGTAAAGTCCACTGGGTCAAAGATTCATTCTTAAGTTATTCATTCAATTGTAGGCCAGACGCTGACCGCAGAAGTCTGTTTTTGCTTGTCTAAGATTTGAGTTGACTTGTCAAGCATTATTCAGTGGATTCTGTAGAAATCTGTGCTTGTCTCTGATGGATGTGAAGCTAATAAGGAAACATACATGAAGGAATTAACCTAAGAGCATCAATACTTTATGTTGAGATGAGATATGAATGCTATAGGATGTTATGTCTTCTAATTGTTATAATTATATTTTAAATAAATAAATAAATATATTAAAGAATTATATTGTATTGTCTTTTTATTGTCTATATTTATATACATTGCAGTTTCTTAAACCTGCATTTTCCCAGAAACAATTTCATTATATTCTAAAATAGGAGTGCTTGGTTACGACTTGCATTATTCTTGATATATGAATTATTTTTCTCTGTTTATATAAATGTCATAATTATCCATTATTATTAGCATATCCAGTGTTGGCAACTTTATTACAGACCCCGTGGTTAAACTGATCATTTCAAATTTTTTAAAACCTTTCAGAGAAATAACAGGCTACATTCAAAACAAAGATATGGACAATTCGGGAAAAACAAGGTTCACACCAATGACAAGAATTTAAATGTTTTTAAAAGTTCGCCCGTGGTTGAGGGCATAGATGGGACTTGAGGGAGGATGGCTGTGTTTTAGGGGTGGGGGATGGCCTTGGAATGGCCGTTGTGCTACACACAAGGGGGAGGATATGTATCAGACTAGGGAGAGGAGAAGAAAATGTAGTCCAGGAGGGGATAAAAGACTACATTCCCCAGAATGCAACGGGAGATGCCAAAGAGGAACACCTGGCTCCAGTAAAGTTAATAAGCCCCTACATAAAAAGGGTGGAAACCCTGCAGTCAGTGCTGTGTGCCAGGCTGTGAAGCTAAACAAAAGGTACTGTGTTAGTGTACTGTTTGTGCACTTGTTTGGTTGTTGGTAAACGGCATAGCCGTCCAGCGTGTTTGTTAGGGCTTTTCAAGAAGAGTTTAGTTAGCACGCCGTTCAGGAGTTCAGCTTTTGTTTTTTTTGTTTATTTGTTTATTGTAAATAAACATGCGCAAGAGCGCTAAAATCCAGTTTCTGTGTCTGGGTCAGTCTTTTTAAATTCAACACTTTTCACTATATATCTGAGCATCTTGTTGGCCTTTTTTATAGCTTTCCCAAATTGTCTAGATGAAGACATTTCTGAGTCAACATAAACTCCTTTTTCGTAGATTCCTTCTTCAATTTCAGTATCTCCCATATGATATTTATAATGCACATTTGTATTGCCTGCGTGCAGTACCTTACACTTTTCTCTATTAAATGTCATTTGCCAGGTGTTTGCCCAGTTCTGAATGCTGTCTAGATCATTTTGAATGACATTTGCTGATGCAACAGTGTTTGCCACTCCTCCTATTTTTGTGTCGTCTGCAAATTTAACAAGTTTGCTTACTATACCAGAATCTAAGTCATTAATATAGGTTAGGAATAGTAGAGGACCTAATACTGATCCCTGTGGTACACCATTGGTTACCTCGCTCAATTTTGAGGTTTTTCCTCTAATCAGTACTTTCTGTTTTCTACATGTTAACCACTCCCTAATCCATGTGCATGCATTTCCTTGAATACCTACTGTGTTCAGTTTGAGAATTCAGCTTTTATGCAGGATTTTGTCAAAAGCTTTCTGGAAATCTAAATAAACCATGTCATATGCTTTGCAATTATCCATTGTCAAAAAAGTCAAGCAGATTAGTTAGACACGATCTCCCTTTCCTAAAACCATGCTGACAGTCTCCCAGGATACTGTTACCATATAGGTAATTTTCCATTTTGGATCTTATTATAGTTTTCATAAGTTTACATATAATAGAAGTCAGGCTTATTGGTCTGTAGTTACCTGGTTCGGTTTTGTCTCCCTTTTTGTGGATCGGTATTACGTTTGCAATTCTCCAGTCTGTCGGTACAACCCCTGTGTCAAGAGACTGTTGCATGATCTTGGTTAGCGGTTTGTAAATAACTTCATTCATTTCTTTGAGTACTATTGGGAGGATCTCATTCGGCCCAGGGGATTTGTTTATTTTAAGAGCTCCTAGTCCCTTTAACACTTCTGCCTCTGTTATGCTAAAGATTTTTAAAACTGGATTGGAACAGGTCTCTTGCTGTTATAATATTTGAAAAACTTTTTGGAATTGGTTTTAGCCCCCTTAGCAAAGCTTTGGAACTGAACCAGCATGTTCTCTCCTTCCTTCTGCCTGCCTGCGAAACGCTACAGTACTTTACACACTTTACTGTGTATACATTTTGATAACTTTATATATATATATATATATATATATATATATATATATATATATATATATATATATATAGGGAGGGGTTAATTCTTCCCATGTAAACATGTGCGTATGCACCTTTTGTTTAATTGTTTTGTTTAATTATTTTATTGTTAATTATCCCCTGCACCTGGTGGTAATTGTAAATTAGAACCAGGTGCAGGGTAGTTAAGAGAAGCAGTCAGTTTGCTCGGTACGGCTGAGTAGAAGGAAGCGGGAGGTGTACCCTGCTGCCGAGCCGTCACAGAGAGGTACTGTGTGTCACTTGTGTGTGTCGACAAAGAAAACTGTGTGTTTTGATTTCAGCCGGTAAACAGCTTAGTTGTCCTGCTTATATAGAGTAGGTTCCTGCTCAAGTTCAGTTAGGGTTCATGAGAGCTAGGTTTTGTTTTCTGTTTGTTTTATTTTGTTTGTTCGTTTATTAAAAAAAATAGCGCGTCTGCACTGGAAAATTCAATTCCTGTTTCCTGGGTCTGTGTTTTTAAAGGGGCAAGAACCGGAGTGGGTGCAGATTTGCTACAATATATATATATATATATATATATATATTGTAAGAAAGAGTGGCGTCGCCTTTAAGAAATGGCGGCGCCATTAGAAAAACTACATCACCCAGGAACCTGAGCACTAATGGATAGGGCGGGATTTCTGGGTATATAAGGAAGTGGGGCAGGACGGTAGGGGGTGGTTTCTGTGGGGAGCACCGCCAGGTTGTCCTGCTGAAAAGAACCTAGAAAGTTAAGAGTGTATTACGAAGTATTGGAAGGTAAAGTGAACATTTTTTTTATTTGAACAAGAGATCTGTTTTTGTTTATACCGAGTGCGTTTTTCCTCTTGGTGAGGTAGTCCTTTGTTTTGGTAAAGTTTAATTTATTTTACGAAATGGTTGTAGACAAAACGCCGCTTCTCGGTAATTAGTCCCGCAGTTTCCGTGACGGTTGGGCACTGTCACAACTGCCGTCTATTTGAGTGTGTGTTTGATTCGGGACCCGGAGGTAAATGGTGCATTCATGCGCTGCAGGTGCAGCGAGCTATAACAGAGGGAACTGAAGCAACAGACTTTATTTCCAGGACATTGTTTATTGTGGGACAGACACGAATAACATTTCATACAGGTTGTGTGGATACTGTGCTTTAACTCTGGGACACTCCTTTGTTTCCGTGGACAACTGGGACGTTGGCTGCAGGGGTCCCTTCCCCAAAGCCCGGATACAATTTTATTATCACCGTTGTGTACTTCTCTTGGCGTTCGGGGTCACGTGAGTTGTGTTCCTGGAGCCCTTCTTCAGAGGGGTTCTACACTTGCTTATGCGTACCTGTGTTATAGAAATACTCCAGCAGAGGGTGTTGGTCCTGGGCGTACCTGTGTTGCAGAAACACTCCAGCAGAGGGTGTTTGCTTTGTGCTTACCTGTGTTGCAGAAATACTCCAGAAGAGGGGGCCTGTTTATACTTACCTGTGCGTCAGGATCACTCCAGCAGAGGGAGCCTGTCCGGTGGTTGTCTGAGTTGCAGAATCACTCCAGCAGAAGGAGTCTGTTCTATACTTACCTGTGTTGCAGAGATACTCCAGCAGGGGGGGAAAGACACCTCTGTGATTACTTGGAACACCAGGCTACTCCAGCAGAGGGGGCCTGCACTGAGCCTACCAGCGTTACAGGACTACTCCAGCAGAGGGAGCTTATCCTGTACTTTACCTGTGGATTGACCCACCCGGGTTGAAGGAACCTCTCTGATACTTACCGGTCTCCACGTATAAAGTTACCAGTGAAGTTCATCCCGGTGGACTCGGTTCCATTTGGACAGGTTTTTGCACAGGCACCGGCCTGTAGGACACAGTCGTCTGAAAATAGCTTAGGAAGGGTCGAAGAAGTGAGTTAGTTAGTGGCCCGTACAGGGCACTATTATATAACCGAAACTGTTTGTTTGTGTAAATATTATAAATAAAAGATACTTGCCTGAAAGTTCCACGAGTCTGTGCCAGTCGGTGGGAGCAACAAACGAGTAACCCGCGGGGCTACTCCACTAGTTTGTTACAATATATACAGTACTGTGCAAAAGTTTTAGGCAGGTGTGAAAAAATGCTGCAAAGTAAGAATGCTTTCAAAAATAGACATGTTAATAGATTATATTTATCAATTAACTAAATGCAAAGTGAGTGAACAGAAGAAAAATCTAAATCAAATCCATATTTGGTGTGACCACCCTTTGCCTTCAAAACAGCATCAATTCTTCTAGGTACACTTGCACAAAGTCAGGGATTTTGTAGGCATATAGTCAGGTGTATGATTAAACAATTATACCAAACAGGTGCTAATGATCATCAATTCAATATGTAGGTTGAAGCACAATCATTAACTGAAACAGAAACAGCTGTGTAGGAGGAATAAAACTGGGTGAGGAACAGCCAAACTCAGCTAACAAGGTGAGGTTGCTGAAGACAGTTTACTGTCAAAAGTCAAACACCATGGCAAGACTGAGCACAGCAACAAGACACAAGGTAGTTATACTGCATCAGCAAAGTCTCTCCCAGGCAGAAATTTCAAGGCAGACAGGGGTTTCCAGATGTGCTGTCCAAGCACTTTTGAAGAAGCACAAAGAAACGGGCAACGTTGAGGACCGTGAGACGCAGTGGTCGGCCAAGAAACTTACTGCAGCAGATGAAAGACACATCATGCTTACTTCCCTTCGCAATCGGAAGATGTCCAGCAGTGCCATCAGCTCAGAACTGGCAGAAAACAGTGGGACCCTGGTACACCCATCTACTGTCCGGAGAAGTCTGGTCAGAAGTGGCCTTCATGGAAGACTTGCGGCCAAAAGCCATACCTCCGACGTGGAAACAAGGCCAAGCGACTCAACTATGCACGAAAACACAGGAACTGGGGTGCAGAAAAATGGCAGCAGGTGCTCTGGACTGATGAGTCAAAATGTTAAATATTTGGCTGTAGCAGAAGGCAGTTTGTTCGCGAAGGGCTGGAGAGCGTACATGAATGAGTGTCTGCAGGCAACAGTGAAGCATGGTGGAGGTTCCTTGCAAGTTTGGGGCTGCATTTCTGCAAATGGAGTTGGGATTTGGTCAGAATTAATGGTCTCCTCAATGCTAAGAAGTAGAGGCAGATACTTATCCATCATGCAATACCATCAGGGAGGCATCTGATTGGCCCCAAATTTATTCTGCAGCATGACAACAACCCCAAACATACAGCGAAAGTCATTAAGAACTATCTTCAGCGTAAAGAAGAACAAGGAGTCCTGGAAGTGATGGTATGGTCTCCACAGAGCCCTGATCTCAACATCATCGAGTCTGTCTGGGATTACATGAAGAGAGAGAAGCAACTGAGGCTGCCTAAATCCACAGAAGAACTGTGGTTAGTTCTCCAAGATGCTTGGGCCAACCTACCTGCCGAGTTCCTTCAAAAACTGTGTGCAAGTGTACCTAGAAGAATTGATGCTTGATGCTGTTTTGAAGGCAAAGGGTGGTCACACCAAATATGGATTTGATTTAGATTTTTCTTCTGTTCACTCACTTTGCATTTAGTTAATTGATAAATATAATCTATTAACATGTCTATTTTTGAAAGCATTCTTACTTTTTACAGCATTTTTTCACAGCTGCCTAAAACTTTTGCACAGTACTGATATATATATATATATATATATATATATATATATATATATATATATATATATATATATATATATATATATATATATATATATATATATATATATATATATATATATATATATATATATATATATATGCTGTACATATATTGTAAGACAGCAGGGAGGGGGTTAAAATCCTCCCTGTGTAGGATATGTGTGCAGGTACCTTTTGTTAGTTTCCTTTATTGTTACTTTGATTTGTTAATTGTTTTATTATTAATTATCCCCTGCACCTGGTGCTTATTATTAAATTAGAGCCAGGTGCAGGGTATTAAAGGAGAGCAGTTAGTTTGCTCATGGCTGCTGAGGAGAAGGAGGCAGAAGAGGTGCTCTGCTTCCATGCAGTCGTAAACAAGAGGAAAAGAAAGTTTAAAGAAGTGAGTGTTTTTTGTGATTAGCAGGTAAACGGCTTAGCCGTCCTGTGGATTAGTTGAGGTTCCTGTGTGTTTAGTTAGTGCTCGAATAGAGCCAGGTGTTTATTTTGTGTTTTGTTTTGTTTTGTTTATTAAAAATATAGCGCGTCAGCGCCGTAAAAATCCAATTCCTGTGTCTGGGTCAGTATTTCCAGAAGGTGGAAAGGTCCCGAATTGTGGCAAGGCAACCCCACTTTGTCACAATGTATATATATATATATATATATATATATATATATATATATATATATATATATATATATATATATATATATGACGCACCGTTTGGCCACCCAAGGGTTGTTCAGTAATGTGTTGTTCTTATATTTAAAGGTGGGGTACAATGATTTTTCATTTTTGTTAGAATTCACTTGTATAGTACTGTTGGTAGGTCAATAAAAGTATCTGTGTAGTTTTAATGTATAGGTTTTAACGCTAAGTGTATAAAAAAACAACTCTGAAGTTGACACCTCTATGAAAAGTCCAGCTCACTCGAAGCTGCGGCTAATTTATACGTGACGTCACACCAGGAGAAGCTCGCCATTCCGCTCTCTGCTTTTCTGCATTAGCGCTAGAGAGTGACATGAAGATGGGACACCTGCGGGACCCATGGGGCCCACGGGATTCCGACGGTACTGGAAAAAATTATGTTAAATTTTGCGGGACGGATGGTACAGGAGTGAAGCTCATGGGAATGGGCGGGACTGGAAAATAAAAAAAAGAAACCTCTCAGGATGGGCAATAATGGGATTTAAGCTGGTAATTCGACTCCTGTACGTAGCATGTTCATAGGGTGAATCAAAAGAACCGATTCAATGGGTACTCTGATCCGATTCCCATTGTTCACCTTAGTGAGTCGTTCAAAAAGAACGATTCGTTCGCGAACTGCACATCACTAGTGCGGAGAGGACTCCCTGTGTAAAAATATCTTGGGACATCATTAGTGCGTGGTGAGCTGAGGACACCCTGGCTGACCTAACCCTCCCTCCCCCCGGGCGACGCTCGCCAATTGTCGCCGCCCCTGGGAGCTCCCATCCACTGTCGGCTGTGGAATAGCCTGGACTTGAACCGACAACGTCCAGGCTATAGAGCGCTTCCTGCACTCCACACGGAGCTGCTTACCGGATGCGCCACTCTGGAGCCCCCAGTGCTACAATTTTTAATAAATAAATACACGATGGATAGTCCCTGAACATTTATGAAATATTATTTCAATACCATGTTTTTTTTGTTATTTATTTAATGAATTAATGGTTTGTAATACTGTATTTCACTGACAGTTTAATGTGGCATTGACATACTAAAGAGCTGGTACGATGCTGGCAATGGGTGAAGTTCGTGAGGAAGACCAGGGATTGGGGTGCTGAGCCCAACAGCAGCTGCATCTGCAGCACTCACTTTACCAAAGACAGCTTTATTAATTTAATGATGTTCAAGATGGGTTAAAAAGTTAAATTAAATAAAGATACAGTACCATCCATTTATCTGGATGGTACCTGCAGGACAGCAGTATCTTCTAGTAAAAAAAAAGTAAAATCACCAGGACTCGATGCCAGGAAAAGAGAGGTGCAGCGGGTAAGGGCATGATCCTATCATTTCATTATAATTATCTCTTAGTGTTCGATAAAAATATGTATAAAGTGACGCAATTATATAGCCAACAACCTCCCATGTACATTATTAATAAATAATGTGATAAAATGATCAGGTTATGTCCCGTTCTCGTATGCATTCCTGTGAAGTCTCTCGATTTTATCGGGACACTCCCACGTAAGATCTTCTGCCTCTGGATTATTTGGATCGCCAATCTTAACATATACTTCAACTTTATTTATTTATTATTATTTTCCCCATCTGACCTACGAAAATGTCTTAGGCTACTTTATAATGTTGATGTAGGCTGTATCAGATTCTAATAGGCTACAAGTTAAGAATAAAGTATTACTTACTGTATATGTAATAATTATTATATTGATTTGTTGGAGAAAGTTGTGCTGTAAGTTTGAAAAAGGAGACCTCTGGTTCTCGTGTTTTCATAAGTTGACAGGTATTACTGTACTTGTTTTGCATGTTAAATTGCGGCTGATCTGTTGCCATGGAGATCTGACGGACTCTCTGTCTATTGCTCGGCTTTTTAAAAACCCTACAGTGAAGAAACGAGAGACTGGCTATTTTGTACGGAGTTCCTGAGCTGGGAGAACGCACCTTTTTTTGTTCTTTGTGTCTCGAAAGAAAGACGGTCTGTATTCTTTTTTGTTTATTTGGTTGTATTTAAAGGGTGTCAGATGACCGAGTCAGTAAGAACCTTTGTGACAAGGCATAGCCCACATAGACAGTGAAGGTTATTGGGTTGTGTGTGTGTGACGCTGTGTAATTGACTTTACTATTATGTAAAGTCTGGTGTGACCTCAAGTAAATCCTATCACTATTGAACATCTTATTATAAGAGAAAAATAATAATTAACTGTGAAAGGGTGACTGAGCGGTGACGTCAAGCAGAAGCAGGAAGGATCACTGACACCAGGCAAGTACTGCAGTTCAACAGGCGCTTGTGCCGTTTTTATTATTTTTCAAATCACAAAAATAAATCAAAGGGTTAAACAAAAAGAAACTTGCTCACAGAGCGAAAATAAAACAGGTAAACAAAACAAAATCATGAACACAAAATATACGACGACACAGGTCAGGCTGGGCAGATTGCCTTCACTGTTCCTATGTTCTTTCACGTTGCTCTCGCTCTCACAACAACCACCACCCACCACCGCGAGCTAGAGAGCTGCAGCCTTTTTATATTGTGGCCGAGGGGTTTAACTAACTTGCAATTAATTATTCTATTACCCCTCGGCCACAATCTGCACGAGTTTATTAATTACTACGTGGATGGGGCTTCCCATCCACGTAACTAAACAAAACATAAACAAACAAGCGGCAACGCCGTCACTAAACAAATTATATGGCGCGCCGTCATCTAAAATAATACAATAAAAATAAATAAACAATACAAAATAAACACAGGGGCGGAGGAGGAGACCCCGATCTAAAATAAATAAACAAAACAATGTACAGGGCACCTCGCCCTGTTACATATCCCCTTGTGCAACGCACACATGGCCTCTAACGGCCACCTCCCCTCAGTCTCAAAGTCCCGGAAGAGGGGAAGCAAGTTGTTTCTGGGGGTGGCCATGGTGGAATCTCTGGCACCCCCAACTCTTGTGGCCGGCAGCTCCCTCTTCCGGGGCTCCTGCCACACCCTATCCTGCCCTGAAGTGCGGCTGGGGAGCTGGTCTCCTGACCTCCCCCCTTGAAAGCCATCCACCCTCCCTCAAGTCCCCTATTGTCCTTCCTCTCCCATCCTTGAGGAGGGTTAGTCCATAGTCCGCGCCTTCCGGCGGGACCGAGACCCGCGACAGGGGACCCAGGCGTAGTGGATGGGGCATCAGGAGCGCAGGCAGGCGAGCAGTCGGCTGCAGCCCCAGGCAGAGGTGCGAGCCCAGGCAACTGTGGAGCGGCGCCTGGGCAACCAGGGGAGCGGAGCAGGAGACCAGGCGACCTCCTGTGCCTGGTGGTGCCTGCGACCTCGGGAGTCAGGCCCAGCGACCAGAGGTCCAGACATGCAGCCTGGGTGTCTGGGAGCCCAGGTTGAGGAACCAACCTCCAGGCGCCGGGCTATGGCACAGGGGTGGTGGTCGGGGCTGTGGTGGAGGTGGTCTCCTCACCTCCCCTTTCTTCATGTCCGGCAGCTCCCCTCATGGAGCTCCGGCCACAGTGTAGCGACCCCAGGCAAGCGAAGCGGCTGCAGTGACCCCGGGAGGCAGCGGTGGGCAGCGGACCCTCGGGAGGCGACGGCGGCAGCAGCGGACCCTCGGGAGGCGACGGCGGCAGCAGCGGACCCTCGGGAGGCGGCGGCGGCAGCAGCGGACCCTCGGGAGGCGGCGGCGGCAGCAGCGGACCTCGGGAGGCGAACTCGGGAGGGGAGCCCCTGGCCATAGAGGCGGCAGCGGAGCTCCACTTCTCCCTCGTACCCTGTATCCTGTATGGAGCAAAGGCAGCCCCAGGCGGTGCGGAGCAACAGGCAGCCCCAGGCGATGCGGAGCAGCAGGCAGCCCCAGGCGTCGCGGAGCAGCAGGCAGCCCCAGGCGATGCGGAGCAGCAGGCAGCCCCAGGCGTCGCGGAGCAGCAGGCAGCCCCAGGCGTCGCGGAGCAGCAGGCAGCCCCAGGCGATGCGGAGCCGCAGGCAGCCCCAGGCGTCGCGGAGCCACAGGCAGCCCCAGGCGATCCAGGCGTGGCATCCCTGAGTGGAGCGGGCGTAGCATCCCTGGGCGGTGTGAGGCTGGCATCCTTGGCGGTGCGAGGCTGGCATCCTTGGCGGCGTAGGCTGGCATCCTTGGGCGGTGCGAGGCTGGCATCCTTGGGCGGTGCGAGGCTGGCATCCTTGGGTGGTGGAGGCAGAGGCAGCTCCTGCTCCTCTCCCTGGTGATGGTGGTGGAGGCAGAGGCAGCTCCTGCTCCTCTCCCTCGGGTGATGGTGGTGGAGGCAGAGGCAGCTCCTGCTCCTCTCCCTCGGCTGATGACCAAGGCGGCAGAGGCCTCCTCCCCTTCTGGCATGGGTCTCCCAGGCGGCAGGGGCTCCTCCCTTCTGGCTGCGAGGCGGCAGGGGCTCCTCCCCTTCAGGCTGCGGCAGGCAGGGGCTCCTCCCCTTCAGGGCTGCGGCGGCAGGGCTCCTCCCTTCAGGCTGCGGCGGCAGGGCTCCTCAGGCTGCAGGCGGCAGGGGCGCCTCCCCTTCAGGCTGCGGCGGCGGGGCTCCTCCCCTTCAGGCTGCGGCGGCAGGGGCTCACTCCCCTTCAGGCTGCCAGGCGGCAGGGGCTCCTCCCCTTCAGGCTGCAGCGTGAAACCAGCAGGCATGCTCCCTCTGCTGGTGGCGGGCGGAGGCGGAACCAGCAGGCATGCTCCCTCTGCTGGTGGTGGTGGTAGCGACACGTCGTCCTCCCATGGAGGTGGAGGTGACACCAGCAGGAACTCACCCTCTGCTGGCGGAGATGGGAGCGACACACAGTCCTCCCAGGGCAGTGGAGGTGGAACCAGCAGGAACTCTCCCTCTGCTGGCGGAGGTGGGAGGCGACACACAGTCCTCCCAGGGCGGTGGAGGTGGAACCAGCAGGAACTCACCTCCTGCTGGCGGAGGTGGGAGCGACACACAGTCCTCCCAGGGCGGTGGTGGTGGAACCAGCAGGAACTCTCCCTCTGCTGGCGGAGGTGGGAGCGACACACAGTCCTCCCAGGGCAGTGGAGGTGGAACCAGCAGGAACTCTCCCTCTGCTGGCGGAGGTGGGAGCGACACCCAGTCCTCCCAGGGCAGTGGAGGTGGAACCAGCAGGAACTCTCCCTCTGCTGGCGGAGGTGGGAGCGACACCCAGTCCTCCCAGGGCGGTGGAGGTGGAACCAGCAGGAACTCTCCTCTGCTGGCGGAGGTGGAAGCGACACGCAGTCCTCCCACGGAGATGGAGGCGGAACCAGCAGGTATTCACACTCTGCTGGCAGGTACCTGGACTGTGGATGTTCAGCCTTTTTGGGCTGTGGACGCACTGGCTCCTCCCTCTTGGGCTGTGGACGTTCGGCCTCCCCCTCTTGGGCTGTGGACGCACCGGCTCCTCCCTCTTGGGCTGTGGACGCTCGGCCTCCTCCTCTTGGGCTGTGGACGCACCGACTCCTCCCTCGTGGGCTGTGGACGCTCAGCCTCCTTCTCCAGGTCCGTGTCCCCTCTCTGCCTCCTTCTCCTCACCTTTTCTCCCTGGCCTGTGGAGGTGATGGGGTCTGCTGCTCCAGCAGCCAAAACCACCCTGATGCACAGGACACCCTCCCCATGGTGTAGGCTTCCCAGAAGCAGGGGTCTTCATAGGGGCAGTCCCCTGGTCATGCCCAAACTCCTGCAGATGACACACAGGGGGCCCTTCAGCTCTCCACTGCTCCTGTTCCATGTCCCAGTAAGGGGTCCCAGTTGGGTGGGGTCCCGTGACCACCATCTCCTCTCACCTCTCTCCGCTGCTGCTTCTGGCAGCCCTTCCTCCTTCCTCTTCTTCCTCCCATCTTCCTTCCTCACACTCCTTTCTCCACACAATTAGAAAACGAAAAAACGAAAAACTGCAGTACCCTCTTCTGCCTGCGTCTAGGAGGCGCTGGTGATCCCACGCTGGACACCACGTGTGAAAGGGATGACTGAGCGGTGACGTCACGGCAGAAGCAGGGACGGACAAACACTGACACCAGGCAAGTACTGCAGTTCAACAGGCGCTTGTGCCGTTTTTATTATTTTTCAAATCACAAAAATAAATCAAAGGGTTAAACAAAAGAAACTTGCTCACAGAGCTGAAAATAAAACAGGTAAACAAAACAAAATCATGAACACAAAATATGACGAACACAGGTCAGGCTGGGCAGATTGCCTTCACTGTTCCTATGTTCTTTCACGTTGCTCTCGCTCTCACAACAACCACCACCACCGCGAGCTAGAGAGCTGCAGTTTTATATTGTGGCCGAGGGTTTAACTAACTTGCAATTAATTATTCTATTACCCTCGGCCACAATCTGCACGAGTTTATTAATTACTACGTGGATGGGGCTTCCCATCCACGTAACTAAACAAAACATAAACAAACAAACGGCAACGCCCATCACTAAACAAATTATCGGGCGCCGTCATCTAAAATAATACAATAAAAATAAATAAACAATACAAAATAAACACAGGGGCGGAGGAGGAGACCCGATCTAAAATAAATAAACAAAACAATGTACAGGGCACCTCAAGCCTGTTACATTAACAATAACTAAAACTTTCAGAATACTTCAGGGTCTATGTCTTGTTTTTACTGTGAACCTGAACAATAAATGCTCATTTTTTTGCATTCTGCCTCCTTGTTGTTTTGTATACATCCTATTAGTCACTGATGTTCTTCCGAGTTAAATACATGTGCAGGAGATAATTAGGTCCCTCACCTTTACTGAGGGTGGCATAGTCGAAACATACAATTGATCATTTAACCTCTTGTTTGATTAATAACTAAATTCCAGTAACGTGCTACAGCAGGGATGCATAGATGCAACAATCAAGCGATATTCTTCAAAATAAACTCACCGTCTGAATAAGGATGTTGGCACAAGCTTTTCACTAAAAGCAGGCATGAAAATACTGCCAAGAATCAAATTCAAATTAAAAAACCTAAAACTAACACAAATAAACCTGTCATGTGCTACTCTACCATCAACAGACTACAACAAACCACGGGAGAGAGAGAAGTAAGTGCAAATGTAAACAAGCCAATATAAATGAAGCACAAGACCAACATTTCGGATCTGTTTGATTTAAGATGCTAAAACATCTGAACCTGTAACATTGCTTTCACTTCTGTCCTCCATCTACTGCATTTGTTTACGACAGTGACTGTCCTGGTGTGACGTCACGCAGGCGCGCTCTTCAGGGTAGAGGTCTCAAAGGTTTTTGAAAACGGTCTAACCACAAATTTGCCTTTTTCCCACTTTATAAGTTACAAATGTGAATTAAACTTTTAGGACATGTATAGAAAGTTTAGCTGCACTCAATAATGACTTTCTTTATGTCATTGCATAAATTAGAAGTAGTGTCTTTGGTTAACTTTATCTGTACCATTTATGATTTTAAAGACTTCAATCAAGTCCCCTTTTTCCCTTCTTTTTTCTAGGCTGAAGGGTCTAACGATGGCATTGTATAATCTCTGCAATTTGCAATATTGCCTAACATTACATCTGCCACTTTATTTGCCTCACCACATTGGTGAGATACTTTTAAAGATGACTCCATTATAAACCTGAGAACTTCATGTAGTGGAATTTGTCTTGCCTTGCTCTTACTAAAGATGATGTGTATATGTTCTATTCCCAGGGTCAATCACTCCATCAGAAGGGTGTCTGGACTCACCAAACTGGTTTAACCACCTGAGACGTTTTGCCTACACTTCATGTAATGGAATTTGTCTTCGCTTGCCCTTACCACCATGGGATGTTTATGCCTGTGACGAGGTAAAACAATCCCGTGCTGTAATCCACCCTCCCAGCCGGCAGGGGACTGTAAACCAGTCTAGAAGGCTCCAACAGAGATTGTGTGACACAGCAGTTCCGCGTTTGGGGTGGAAGTCCCGAAAGGACGGTCGCCATATTTGTTGAGGGCAACAACACGGAATGTGCTGGAAAGTCCAAGAATTGGGAGGTGATTAAAACGCTGATCACTGATTGGTGTTCCGCTGATTAGGGGGCATTCCGCGGGCATAAAGGGGGCCGTGATGTAGCAGTCGAGGCTGGTCTTTGAAACTACAAAGAAGTATGGGAGAGGTGCTGAGGGTTCCCTTTCAAGTCGAAAATAACCATCAAGTGTGGGATATTGCCGTCAGGCAGTAGGGATTGGCTGAGCTTTTATAGCAAAGCTGCCAATAGGCCTCTGCGCGAGCTGCCACGTAAGCCCGCCCCCCTGGGAGCTTACTATACGCAGCGTGCAGAGACTCTCTTCCTCTTTTGCCTTCAGCCTATGTAGGACATTGAGCTGGTAAGTTTTCTCTCTGAGAGATTTACATCACTGATTGTACTCGTCAGCCTTGAGCTTGAGAAGCTGGCTACCGCCCCTTCTCTGAGTCGATTTCAGTGTTCGCGGAGCATCATATATTTTTTCACGCTTTGCTTGGCATTGCGTTTCTCCGTTGGCTCTCGCCGTCCGTCTTTCTTACATTTACATATAATTTTACATATAATTTTATATATTGTAAAATATTTGTTGTGGGTTTTTTGTACTGTCTATTCTCTCCGTAATATAGAATAGAGTTTAGAGGACACGTTGCGCGCCTGGCTAGGCCTTGCAATTTTTTGCAGCCTCGGCTAGACCCGGAGTGCAGCCTGCTGCTAACAACCACTCCAATAATACCACCCGCGGATTGTAACATCACCGCGTGGTTGCTGCACGACTGTAGCTACACTACAAAAATATCGTTTGTGCGGCTGCAGTTCCTCTAACTGAAATAAAAAATAAAAAAAAAATAAAAAAATTTCCCCATACAATACACAAGGAAGACTACCGCCAACTGCACTTTTTAGTTGCCCCTTGTAAACAGGTAAGTATAGCACAACACCTTTGTCTTTTAAGACTGTGACACTGTACTAGCACTTAGCGTCTCCGCTCTGCGGGTCAGCTGACGTTTCGGCGTCTAGTGCATAGCGTCTTCACGCTCAGTACACGCGCTCCGGTGCATAGCGCTTCAGCGTTTTCGGTGTCAGCGCTTTGGCGCTTTGGTGTAGCGCTTAGGCGCTTTGTGCTTAGTGCCTCGGCACTTGGGGCTCGGTGCACGCACCTCGACGCTCAGTGCACGCACCTCGACGCTTCGGCGCTCGACGCTCGGCGCATCGACGCCTTATCGACGCTGCGTTACGCCGTCGCGCCTCGGCGCTTCGGCGCACTCGGTGCATTGGCGCCTCGGCGCTTCGGTGCACGCGCTCGGCGCTCGACATCGCGATGCTTTCGCCGTTCGACGTTCGGTGTTCGGCACCGCGGTGTTTCGTGCACGCACTCATGCAAACGTGTCGGCGATCGGAGTGGTAATTATGTCTGAGTTCCACCGTTGTGTCACCAGCGAGGCAAAATTGCCGGCGAACGATCCTCATGAGGACTGTGTGGTGTGCCTGGGACCAGAGCACGCCGCGTCTGCCTTGGCAGACAGATTGTTTTGCACATTGTGCGCTAATTTTCAGCACCGCACTCATTGCCAGAGGGCGAGGAAAGCGGTTGGTAGCCTCTCCCCTTCCTCAGGGTCATCTTACACCCTGTCTGTCCCGCCGTCGTCCACAACGACTCCGCCCATCACACTGCGGATATCCAGGAGCGCCTCCCAGCTTACAGCTGGCCAGAGATCCCCAGACTATAGACGTGCCGGGGAGCGCGCTCGTAGCTCGTCTATTTGACCCTGAGGCCCCTCCCCTCGCAGGGAACGCCCTCGCCGGTCACGGTCTCGCTCCGTGTCACCCGCCGTAGGGGACGCTCCCGTTCTCCTCGTCGGGACAGGCGTTATAGGGACAAGTCAGGTGTGGCATAGCTCACATCAAAAAAGTCCCAGTTTATGGACGTGATGATGGGTCAGCAATCGCTGCTCATGTCTCTTACGAACATGGCACCACCGGCCGGGCCGATTGCCAATCAGCCGGGGTTTCCGCCACAGCCTCTGGCCGTCCCTGTTGTCCAACAACCCCAAGGGGTATGGGACGTAGATGCCATCTCAAGGAATGCTTTGGAAGGGGAGCCTCTCCTTGAGGAGGACAGTGTGGAAGCTGAACTGACATCCCAGCACTCAGAGCAAGACACTGAGTCGGAGGTGCTGGACACCAATGATCCCTTGTGGTCACTGGTGGAGCGAGCAACTCACCACCTGGGGATTGAGTGGCCAGCCGTGGAATTACCTCGGCGGTCACTGTTTGAGTCGCCGTCTGTACGGTCTCCACAGCCCAGGACGCTCCCAGCCTTCCCTGATTTTATTAAGGAGGAACAGTCCACCTGGGGGGCCCCGGCTTCTCCACCGGCTACTTCGCGGAAGGCCTCTGCGTTTGCCATGCAGGGAGTGAGTGAGGCTGGTCTTGTGTCCTTCCCACCAGTTGATGCTGCCTTTGCAGCCCTGGTTAGAACCCAGATGCTCTTGGGTCTAGCTAAAGACCCTGCATGTCCTAACAGACAGTGCAGGACCACGGAGGTTCATTTGAAGAAGGGCTACTTAGTGGCTACAGAGGCAGTTAGGTTGTCCAACGTGGCCAGCCTCCTTTCAGTTTACCAGGCGTCGCTGGTGAAGGACCTCCCAGAGCACCCATCGGCGTCTCTGAGGGCGGAATTGGCGTTGGTCGCTCAACTCTTGGTTAAAATAGCCCAGCTAAATGCACGGGCTCAAGGCAGGAGTATTGCATCCCTGGTAGTCGCCAGAAGGCAGCTCTGGCTCTCGCAGGCGAGAGTTCAAGAGCCTGACAAAGCCCCATTATTGGATGCGCCTATTACACCGGGGCACACGTTTGGCCCAGCGGTTGAGGAGATGCAACAACGCTCTGCTAAAGCCCGGGAGGCATCTCAGCAGATGGCGAAGATGTGGCCGCATTAGCCCTTCCAGCCTAAACGTCAACAAGAGCACCAGCCACGGCCAGGGGGTACTACGACCTCTCCCTCAAGCACAGCAGCGCGCGGTCAACTTCCATTTGCAAGACCGCAGCGCGGAGGGTGGTGCTCTAGAGGAGGTGGCAGGCCACGCCCTCGGGGCTCTGGCCAGGCCCCTCGCGAACAAGCGCAGCCGAAACAGCCCTGAAAACTCCAGGCAGCTGTTAACCTGCCCCTACACTGTCTCACAGCTCCAGTTCTGGCAAAAATGCACCAACGACATCTGGGTGCGCAAAACTATATCCACCGGGTACACCCTTCAGTTCCGGTTAAAACCTCCCCCCTTCCGGGGTGTGGTCGTAACTGCAGTGAAGGACTCGGTTCAGTCCTCAGCTCTGAATGTGGAAATACAGGCATTGGTTCACCACCGTGGACCTGACAGATGCGTACTTTCACGTTCCCATCTGCCCGGGTCACAGGAAGTATCTGCGTTTTGCATTTCAGAGCAGGGTATACGAGTTTTGGGTCCTTCCATTCGGCCTGTCACTAGCTCCTCGAACCTTTTCGAAATGTATGGATGTCATTCTAGCTCCCTTGCGGGCTCAAGGTGTCCGACTGCTGAATTATCTGGACGACTGGCTCGTCTGCGCGCAGTCGAAGGAGCAGGCGGCACAGCACACAATGATGGTTACAGACCATCTTCAGCGGCTAGGTCTGAAGGTCAATTCAGAAAAGAGCCGTCTCGTGCCGAGCCAACATACCGAATTCTTGGGTCTGCATCTGGAGTGTCCATGGAAGCGACCCTGTCAACAGAAAGAGTTGCCTCAATGGAGCTGTGTCTCTCCCTATTCAGGTTGAGAGAAACAGTCAGCATGGAGCTGTGTCAGCTCGTACGCTTGGGTCCCATTTTCAGGAGGGAAGTCATCACGACCAACGCTTCCAACCAAGGTTGGGGAGCAGTCTGGAACGGGACAGGGACCGGTGGAGTGTGGTCAGGACCCTGGAGGTCAGCCCACATCAATGCTCTGGGGCTCAGAGCGATGGACTTCGCCCTCCGGCACTTCTTGCCAGTGCTTCTAGGCAAGCATGTGTTAGTGCGGTCAGACAACACCACAGTTGTGGTGTATATCAACCGCCAGGGCGGCTTGCGGTCCCCCGGTCTTCACCGGATGGTAACACGGATGTTGCTATGGGCACAACCGCGTTTAACCTCTCTGCGTGCGGTTCACCTACCGGGCTGAGTCAATTACGCAGCAGACCTCCTATCCAGAGGAGGCCCTCTTGCCGGCGAATGGCGTCTCCACCCTCAGGTGGTAGAGCACATCTGGGAATGGTTCGGCACAGAGCAGGTAGATCTCTTCGCTACGCAAGAGACCACGCACTGCCCCCTATGATTCTCGGTGAAGGACCTCGACAGCCCCCTAGGAGTCGATGCACTGGCTCACGAATGGCCACCAGGGCTCCTATATGCATTTCCACCGATTCCGATGCTCCCCGCCTTCTTAGAGAAGGTCAGGGTAGAGCAAGCGACAGTGATTCGATGGCCTCGGAGAATATGGTTCCCGTGTCTGGTGCAGTTGTTGCACGGTCGCCCGAGGGAGCTCCCTCTGCGAGTGGACCTGTTGTCCCAAGACCAAGGAGGGCTATAGCACCCGAACCTCAAGCTCATGCAGCTATGGGCTTGGCCCCTGAACGGGAGCGCCTGTCAGCCTTAGGGCTCTCGACGGCGGTGATTTCGACCATTCAGAGTGCTAGAGCGCCCTCTACTAGGTCGCAGTATATGTACAAGTGGCAGTTGTTTCAAGATTGGTGTCTGGTGGAGGGCCATGACCCAATATCCTGCCCTATGGCAGTGATATTACAGTTTCTGCAGAAACTGTTAGATGAAGGGAAATCTCCCTCTACACTTAAGGTGTATTTAGCCGCCATAACGGCTTGCCATGTACGCATTGACGGTTTATCACCAGGTTGCCATTTTCTGGCATCTCAGTTCCTGAAGGGCACAAGACGCTTGCGGCCTCCAAGGATAACCAGTTTACCGTCATGGAGCCTTGACGTGGTGTTAGAAGCCCTTACCAAGGCACCGTTTGAGCCTCTCCACAGCGTGGACATGAAGCTCGTGTCTATGAAAACTGCGTTTTTGCTATCAGTGGTATCAGCAAAACGCTTGGGCGAGTTACACGCACTTTCAGTGCATTCATCATGTACTCGTTTTGCAGGTGACGGTTCTAAGGTCTCCATGCGTCCAAATCCGGCCTTTTTACCCAAGGTCATATCCCTGTTTCATATGAACCAACCAGTCGAGTTGATGGCGTTCCATCCTCCTCCTTTTTCTTCCCCAGAGGAAGAACGGTTACACATGCTCTGCCCCGTGCGGGCATTGAGATGTTATATTGACCGTACAACGACTGTGAGGCAAACAGAACAGTTGTTCAAATGCCATGGTTCTAGGACTTTGGGTCAGCCGTTGTCTAAACAACGCCTTTCCCATTGGAAAGTGGATGCTATTAAATTAGCATATGAATCTGCAGGCCTTCCGCCACCAGGGCAGTTGAAGGCACATTCCACTAGGGGTATGGCGACATCCTGGGCCCTCTTTAGAGGGGTGCCAGTGTCTGACATTTGCACTGCAGCCAGTTGGGCTACACCGCATACTTTTATGAGGTTCTACCGTTTAAATGTACTGGAATCCTCTACTCAGTCATTCGGAGCATCCGTGTTACACTCTATGACGCCCTAGTTGGTGGTCATATTGAGTATTGTCGCGATATGGTGTTGATTGTTCCACCTTAGGACAGGTGTCATTGCGAGCATAGACACTGAGGCGCGGTTCCGCATACGCGTAGATGTGTTGCCTACGTAATTGCGTTATGACGTAAGTCTGTCCTACTGCCGAGAATCCTCCCTCGCGACGGCTTGGGTACACTGTTCCCACACTTGATGGTTATTTTCAACTTGAAAGGAAATAGGTATCAACCCGTTCCTGAAAGAAAATAACCATCAAGCCGCGAGGTCGCTCAGAAGCCTTCACGGCCTGAAGAGCAAAAGAGGAAGAGAGTCTCTGCGCGCTGCGTATAGTAAGCTCCCAGGGGGGCGGGCTTATGTGGCAGCTTTGCTATAAAAGCTCAGCTAATCCCTACTGCCTGACGGCAATATCCCACACTTGATGGTTATTTTCTCTTTCAGGGAACTGGGGTTGCATCCGCAACCTATCGATTTTTTGGGTAAAACAAATGCTAACAGCAGACCTGAACAAACTACTCTAGAAGGGAGACAACTAACCAGGAGGCTGGACACCAGACGGGCCAGAAATGCGAGAACAGCCAACCAGAGCCTGGATAATTTTACTTTATTGTTTATTTGTTTTGTCTCTCCACCTTTCAGTTAGTGTTTCTCCTTTGTTTGGACATTTTCTTTTGTTTCTTGTCCTGTCCTGGTTACTATTGTCAGTATTGTATTGTAAAGGAAAAGAAAGAAAACTTTGGAAAATCACACCATTGTCAGGATTATTTTTACACCTCCACCTAACTCGGCCATTTGTGACAATGTCCTGTTTGCAGGGTCCTAATATCTCTCCATTCCCATAAGGAACATACGCTCCATCACAATATGTAGTGTTGTTAAGTGCAGGGGTGCCCAATCACGGTCCTGAAGGGCCATTCCACTCCAGGTTCAACAGACAAAATGGGATCATTTACTACTTCAGGGTCTTGATGGAGGTTTAATTGGTTCAATTAAACCAGGGGTGGGGGATCCAGGTCCTGCAGGGCCGGTGTCCCCCCAGGCTTTTGTTCCAACTGTGCCCTAAATTATTTAATTGGACCAATTATTACCAGTTATTGGTCTAATTAGGGCACAGTTGGAACAAAAACCAGGAGGGACACCGGCCCTCCAGGAACATGGGTTCATCAGCCTTACACCCCACAGTAGAGACTTCGGACAGCGGGTAGGAGGTGTTTTTGGGATCAATATGGTAATGTGTAAAGAGTTAATGAAAATATTAGAAGTACAAAACTATGATTCTGAGTACAGCTGTGCAAAGTTATCTGGCTGCTATCACGGAAATAATGTTTTATTGCATGAGAAAGTGTCAATAAAACTGGCCTCACCTGACCTGGTGCAAGCAGGAGTCTGGTCAGAATGTTGCTGACACACAGAGATAAGCCAGCAGCAAAGCTATGCATGCAAAGGAGATGCATTTGAGAAGCATCACGATCCTATATGAACACACACCAGCGCTGTGTCCGCTGCTTCTCCCAGAAACTGGTAAATGGCATCATTGCTTCATTTCTGTTGATAACTAATGGCCTCATTGTTGTGTCTAATGATAATGATTATGCTGTGATGCGTAATTTTTGATTGTTGGAATCAATAAAGGAAACTTGTTAAATTCTGCTTAAATCCTTCTTGTGTGTGCTCCTTCACACAGAGAAATATATACATAAAGAATGTTTTCCTTACAAATGTATTGACTTCAGTGTATAACTCAGCCTTTTTAATATTAACTGTTGCACAACACAATCATCTGACAAGTGTTTGTACTGAGAAAAGCACCCCACATGCAAAGTGACAGTAAATAATACACATGTGAATGCAAAAACAATACAAAAACAAAAGCAATAACATTTGCACAAATATGTAAATCAAATTGCTTTCTATTGGTTTTTATGAAGGTGAGACACACAGTAACTATGTATATCAACACAACATAGCTGGTTTCATTTTCATAGCCTTATAAACTTAAACAGGTTTGAACAAGCTTTAACTTTCATGTAAAACGACGATAAACCAAATTCTCTTGATACCATGAGGTGGAGTATTTCGGAGATATTTTATCCTCTCGAATGAGGAGGTTGGATAGATAACAAAACATTACAGGAAGGGGATTCTGATTTGTAAATAATTCTTGCTTTTTTATTAGAAAATAAAAATGATTGATAAAAAAAGAAGGGCATTATTTTCTTCCTGCGAAAAATAAATATGTTTTAGTACAGGGGTGTCCAACCCTGGTCCTGGAGAGCCACGGGGTCTTCTGGTTTTCATTTTGTCCGAGGTTCAATGAATAACTCTTTCTGAATGAAAAAAAAACTTCTGTGGCATTTCCAGATTTCCAGACTCTGTGTTTGCCACATCTGTTAACCATTTGATTGTATGATTTCTTTCTCTGCCATGTTGGTTTTCTACAGTTTCCAGCAGGTGTGCTGACACCTTACCTGTGTTTAACCCTTTGCGCACGGCCGATTATAATTTCAATCTAATTAGATCAAAGACGTAATTGCATACAACGAGGTGACAAGTGTTTTACTTTTTTCAGATTTTGATTTGATGGATATCTATAATTAATTCTTATAGCAAGATTTAGTTTTTAGTTTTCTGCCGGGAGATTCGGCAATCACAAGTTTAACTGAAATTATACTAAATCGCCCAAAATGTCCATAAACCCAAAAATAAATTAACAAAATATAAATTGGCGTGAAATATCTATAGGAGAAATTTCAGGGCTGATTCCCCAATCAAAACACATTTCATAAAAGCACCAAACCAAAATAGAGACTTTTCAATAGCTATGGTTTGCGATTACCATATACCATGGCTTCAAAGTGCACAACTTACTGGAAGACATACAATATCTCTCTACATAATCAATAATGCTTTCCAACCCAAATGATTTTTTTACATAAGATGCTGATGAGTTGACAGATCTCTCGGACGACGAATCCAAAGTAGATGAGCCTGCCCAGCTGTCAAAAAACATTTGTGTAAAATCAAAACCATAAATGGTATTTATAAAATTCAATCCTTTGGTAATTTTACAGTTTTTAGGAAGGAGATTACTAAATTACACTTATGAGGACATTTCTAAAGGAAAATACATTGTTCAGTGGATTTTAAAACTTTCTTTTACTTTCAAACTAGGTAATCGTCAGGTATACTTCACCATTTACTGAAAACAGATTTTTCACAGTATGCAAAGGGTTAAACCCCTGTACACTGCTCAAGAATCATGTTGCCAGAAATCCTTGGTTGGTGTTTTACTGCCTGGGCAACCTTTTGAACTTTATTAGGATGGTGTACTCGCTCATCAGATGCTGGTACATTTCATATGTCCTGCCTATTCATCACACATTCAAAAGCATTCATAAAGTCTTCATGACTCAGTGCAGAACATGGAAATGATCAGGCAAAACTGAAAAGCCTCTATTCAATTTGTCTCCTTGTATTGTCAGATGTTCTCAGTACTTCAATAGCTGAAAAGAAGACTTTTCCAAATCATAGATCTGAACATTTAAAATAAGCATTTTCCATAGGCAAAGAAGTGAATGAAAAAATCATGCTACTGAAAGATATCAATTCTTACAATTGGATTAGAGTTACAAAAAATAGATATGTTTTAATAATGACTATGAGCTAATTTTCACAGGGTCAGAGAGGAGCCAGGTTCATCCTGAAGTAGAAAAGAGTTCTTTTTTATATTTTTCCAGTCACCAGTCATAGATAGGGCTGTATTTTTTCACAGTAAAAAATGTATTATTTAATGACATTATATTGATTAAAAACAGGTATTTCAAGACATTTCACAATTTACCATACTGTAATATTTATTAAAGCAGACAAAATAGTTGTCACATTGAACATGAATCATTTTCTCTAGAGTTATAGAAATGTTCCTAAATATTTAAATGCTAAATTAAAACAATACATGCTGAATTGTAGAATATTTAATTTGTTTGTTTCCACATTTGGATTGCTGGACCCTGGTTGTTCAAGACGATACCTGGAATGCTGTCGATTGTTTAAACCTACAAGAATCATTTTGATTTGATGGAAAAGTGTAATACAACTTGTATTATGAAAAACATAATTCCCTAAAAGAAATCTGACCATTGGTAGCAGCAACAATAATAATTCTTTATAAAAACAACACCAAAAACTCACAGAGTTCTCATTCCCAAATCCCTGACTTCTGTTAAAGACGCAGACACGCGTTGTTCAAAATGTTTTGTGGCACTTCACTAGGTGATTTGTATTAATATATATTTAAAATACATGTATGGTTTTAATAAAGTGTTCCCTGGCATTACAAAAAAACTAGATTACATTAAACATGCAGTTTGATATTTTTCCATAAATTGCATAAACGTAATTATGTGTTGATCTACTGTTCCCTTTGGGTTATTATCGTTTAAATGCACAAAGATGTAAACCAGTATGGTGTTGGCAGATATTGCATTTTTGCTTTCTTTTGTGGAACTCTTTCAGACTTATGAACAGGAATCAACCAGCGTCTTGGAACTTGACATTGTTGTAACGTCTAACCTTGATAATATGTCATTTCCAGCTGCCTTTCTTTCCTGCCTTTCCTGGGAATGAGATGTATGTCTCAAGGGTTCTATTCTGATTAAATAAATACATTTGAATTAGATATATTCCTTGCAGAAAGTGTGGAGAGTGGCATAGTACAATAATGTACCTGACAATGGAAGTTAAAACTGGATTGTTTTCTTAACATGTTTGTGGGGTTATAGCAATCAATGTTAGCTACGCAAACATTTATTTTGCCAATACTTACTGTATATCACCAGTCTGTTTCATAACTGCCCACACACACTGATGATGATATCTCACTCGCAATTCTCCTCCAAAGCAGACCTGATGTTGGCTTTTGCAATAGTAGTATTTTCTGTGATCAGTGTTAAAAACAAAAACAAAAAAAACAACACTTGTATTATACCACGCTGTGGCTTACAGAATAGGCAGAATGCTACTTCTTAAAAGCAAAGGTTTACTCTATATGTATCTCACTATACTGCATATCCCAAATGTATTTTAGTTTCAACTTTCATGTAACTCTACATTAGCATAACTTCACCTCAATTCAAACAGAAGACAAGTTTCTTGCAAACCCTCATAAAAATGCAGGCCAATCGAAACTTTTAGGGCATAACAAAGGTGCACCAATGGCATGCCAGTAAACAGACACGGGCCTATATCAACATAACTGCAGAACTACCTGGGTTTGTTTTTGTAGCTGGTTTCAATTTCATAGACTCGTGTAAGCTTAAACAGGTTTGAACAAGCTTTACTCTCATGTAAAATGATGGTAATAGAAATCAAATCTGGTGGCTAGAAAGTTATGTATTGTTTTTAATGTATGAACTGCTCAACAGCTAAAGGGTTTGTACCAATAATTAATAATATTCAAAAGTATTAAACTTCGGTTTTAAAATATGTCTTGTGATTTGTTAAAACTTCATCATGTGATGTGTTTTACTTTGCACTATAGCCTCACAAGTCCTTATTCATAGCAACAATACAAATACATAGCAACTATTCATAGCAACAGTACATATTCACACAGTACATATTTAGCATTAGCTTTGGGCAATATAATCCCCTGCCAGACACTATACCATAGCAAAAGTTGTTGTTGTGATACAGTGCATATGACAATAAACTGAAAGGACATTTGTAATAACATTTGTGCTAGTATGAGAATACAGTCTATTGTTTTCTGCTATAAAATATGACTATTCTTTAATGTGTATTTATTAATCAAAATTAAAATATCATAAACTGTGACACCTCTGGGGGCTGTAGCACTGTTGCAGGAAATCATGTTAAAACATCAAGCTCTAAAAGTGTCATCCCACGTTTTTAGAAAATGATGATCATTTTGGACCACACCTAAAGTAACCAAATACATGTCGTGTGTGTCTTCCAGTTACAAAGGCAGAAACAAATGATAAGTGCAAAGTAGCATTTTCTACATTTAAATAAACAAATTTCACATTAACACATAGGCTAGATATCTGTACAAATCGTATCTATCTGGCAGAGTACTGAAAAGAGCAGCAATGGTGAAGACTGTGCTATTTCTGGGTAAGTGCACAAATATTGCTTTTTATTTATAACTGTTTTTTTTATTCATTCATGGGCAGCAGTGTGGAGTAGTGGTTAGGGCTCTGGACCGGAGGGTCGTGGGTTCAATCCCAGGTGGGGGACACTGCTGCTGTACCCTTGAGCAAGGTACTTTACCTAGATTGCTTCAGTAAAAAACAACTGTATAAATGGGTAATTGTATGTACAAATAATGTGTAAAAAAAAAAAAAAAGGAAAAAAAAAAATGTAATTATCTGTAAAAAAGAATGTGATATCTTGTAACAATTGCAAGTTGCCCTGGATATGGGCATCTGCAAAGAAGTAAATAATAATGTATATATTTTTAAGCTTTAATGCCTGTGAATTGGGTTCTCATAAAACTGTGTGAGTACTCTTCCATATATTCCTGGTCTTTTCTCAAGTGAGACAGACAATCGTGTCTAATTGGGTTTTGTTATGTGGTTGTCTACTGAAGGTGAGAGATGTTAGATTTGTACTAGAATAATGGCTTGTAACATTGATCTGTAATGCTGGCACACATGAAAATATGCCTCTTTGTGTTAACATACAGTATGCGTACATGAGCTTATTCTCTCTGAAAAGTGATGTTTAAAATTTAATAGAATATATGTCATAAGTTAAGCCATTTACATGACTTTTGAAATCAGAATAAGTGTGCATGAACCCGACTGACTGAGGGTCTTTGTTTAAAGAGCTAACTTGAATAAATTACCATTCCGCAGTTTGCTGATGATGCCCAAGAGGGTTTATAAGCTTAGGCTGTCTCAGCCATTTATGAAATAAATAGTTATTTTGCTCGTTGGTCCTGGAATAATATATATACACTACCGGGTGAAAAGTTTTAGAACACCTCCATTTTTCCAGTTTTTATTGAAATTTACGCAGTTTAATGTCTCAATGTACTCTGAAATTAAAGCATAGAACAAATAAACAATTGGAGATAAAAAGAAATCATGGAATCGTTTTGTTTAACAAAATTTAATCTAAATTTTGACTCATCAAAGTAGCCACCTTTTGCAGATATAACAGCCGAACACACTCGTGGCATTCTTTCTACAATGGAAATCAAATATTGCTCGGAAAGTTCTTCCCAACACTGTTGCAGAAGTTCCCACAAATGTGTTGCACTTGTAGGTTGCTTTGCTTTCACCCTTCTGTTCAGTTCATCCCAAACCAGCTCGATGGGGTTTAAGTCTGGAGACTGTGCTGGCCATTCCATGATTTGAAGCCTACCGTCTTGTTCTTTTTCTGCTAAGGTAGTTCTGACATAGCCTGGAGGTATGTTTTGGGTCATTATCTTGCTGTAGGATGAACCCCTGACCAACTAGGCGTATACCAGAGGGTATTGCATGGCGCTGCAAAATGCTGTGGTAGCCGTTTTGGTTCAGGGTGCCACTCACTCTGTGCAAGTCGCCGACTCTGGATCCAGCAAAAGAGCCCCAGACCATCACGCTTCCTCCTCCATGTTTGACAGTTGGTGTCACACACCGAGGAACCATCCTTTCGCCTACTCGACGGCGTACAAAAACCCTGCATGATGAACCGAAGATTTCAAATTTTGATTCATCGGTCCATAAGACCTTCTTCCAGTCTTCAGTAGTCCACTGGCAGTGCTTCATGGCCCAGGCAAGCCTCTTTTTCTTATTTTGCCATCTTAGCAATGGCTTTCTTACTGTCACTTGACCTGTCAAACCTGCAGCTCGAAGTCTTCTCTTCACAGTTGAAACTGAGACTTGCTTACTTCGACCAGTGTTAAGCTGTGCTTGAAGCTGTTGTCCTGTGAGCCGCCTATCATGCAAGCTGTTGACTCTCAGAAACTTGTCTTCTGATTCTGTTGTGGCTTTGGGTCTGCCAGACCTCTTCCTGTCAGAGTTTCCTCCAGTTTCCAAGTGCCTTTTGATGGTGTAGGAAACTGTACTCACTGACACCTTGGCTTTCTTTGCAATTTCTCTAAAGGAAAGACCTACACTTTTAAGGGTTATAATGGTCTGTCTGTCTTCCTTTGTTAATTGCCTTTGCTCGCCATTATGATAGCAATATACTACTTCCTGCAGTACAATACTGTCTAAAAAATGCTTAAAAGGGTGTAGTAACACAGTCTGTTCCAACACTGCTTTTATACAGACAGAGGGTTTGTAAGTAATCAACAAAGTTGGGACACCTGTAGGAATTGTTAGCATCAACTTTCAAGGCTTAATTTACTTCCATTGCTGCAGAACAGCTGTAAGTTGTTAACCCATTACTTGTTCCCTGAAAAGGCCTTTTGTATAACTGAAATGTACATTATTTTTCAGTTTTGGTAACCCTAAACTTTTTTTAACCTCTGGCAGTTTACAGCTTACCTTTGTACCATTTCAGGTTATTCACTGGACTTGAACTGCTTAAATTTCAATAAAAACTGGAAAAATGGGGTGTTCTAAAACTTTTGACCGATAGTGTATATATATACAGTACTGTGCAAAAGTTTTAGGCAGAAATGAAAAAATGCTGTAAAAGTAAGAATGCTTTCAAAAATAGACATGTTAATAGATTATATTTATCAATTAACTAAATGCAAAGTGAGTGAACAGAAGAAAAATCTAAATCAAATCCATATTTGGTGTGACCACCCCTTGCCTTCAAAACAGCATCAAGCATCAATTCTTCTAGGTACACTTGCACACAGTTTTGAAGGAACTTCGGCAGGTAGGTTGGCCCAAACATCTTGGAGAACTAACCACAGTTCTTCTGTGGATTTAGGCAGCCTCAGTTGCTTCTCTCTCTTCATGTAATCCCAGACAGACTCGCGATGATGTTGAGATCAGGGCTCTGTGGGGCCATACCATCACTTCCAGGACTCCTTGTTCTTCTTTACGCTGAAGATAGTTCTTAATGACTTAAGAATTGATGCTGTTTTTCAAGGCAAAGGGTTGTCACACCAAATATGGATTTGATTTAGATTTTCTTCTGTTCACTCACTTTGCATTTAGTTAATTGATAAATAATCTAATCTATTATGTCTATTTTTGAAAGCATTCTTACTTTACAGCATTTTTCACACCTGCCTAAAACTTTTGCACAGTACTGTATATATATATATATATACCTGTTTGGTATAATTGTTTAATCATACACCTGACTATATGCCTACAAAATCCCTGACTTTGTGCAAGTGTACCTAGAAGAATTGATGCTGTTTTGAAGGCAAAGGGTTGTCACACCAAATATGGATTTGATTTAGATTTTCTTCTGTTCACTCACTTTGAAATTTCAAGGCAGACAGGGGTTTCCAGATGTGCTGTCCAAGCTCTTTTGAAGAAGCACAAAAGAAACAGGCAACGTTGAGGACCGTAGACGCAGTGGTCGGCCAAGGAAACTTACTGCAGCAGATGAAAGACACATCATGCTTACTTCCCTTCGCAATCGGAAGATGTCCAGCAGTGCCATCAGCTCAGAACTAGCTGAAAACAGTGGGACCTGGTACACCCATCTACTGTCCGGAGAAGTCTGGTCAAAAGTGACCTTCATGGAAGACTTGCGGCCAAAAGCCATACCTCCGGCGTGGAAACAAGGCCAAGCGACTCAACTATGCACGAAACACAGGAACTGGGGTGCAGAAAAATGGCAGCAGGTGCTCTGGACTGATGAGTCAAAATTTGAAATATTTGGCTGTAGCAGAAGGCAGTTTGTTCGCCGAAGGGCTGGGAGCGTACACAAATGAGTGTCTGCAGGCAACAGTGAAGCATGGTGGAGGTTTCTTGCAAGTTTGGGGCTGCATTTCTGCAAATGTAGTTGGGGATTTGGTCAGAATTAATGGTCTCCTCAATGCTGAGAAGTACAGGCAGATACTTATCCATCATGAAATACCATCAGGAGGCATCTGATTGGCCCAAATTTATTCTGCAGCATGACAACGACCCCAAACATACAGCGAAAGTCATTAAGAACTATCTTCAGCGTAAAGAGGTACACTTGCACACAGCTTTTGAAGGAACTCGGCAGGTAGGTTGGCCCAAACATCTTGGAGAACTAACCACAGTTCTTCTGTGGATTTAGGCAGCCTCAGTTGCTTCTCTCTCTTCATGTAATCCCAGACAGACTCGATGATGTTGAGATCAGGGCTCTGTGGGGGCCATACCATCACTTCCAGGACTCCTTGCCAGCCAAATATTTCAGATTTTGACTCATCAGTCCAGAGCACCTGCTGCCATTTTTTCTGCACCCCAGTTCCTGTGTTTTTGTGCATAGTTGAGTCGCTTAGCCTTGTTTCCACGTCGGGTATGGCTTTTTGGCCTAAGTCTTCCATGAAGGCCACTTCTGACCAGACTTCTCCGGACAGTAGATGGGTGTACCAGGGTCCCACTGTTTTCTGCCAGTTCTGAGCTGATGGCACTGCTGGACATCTTCCGATTGCGAAGGAAGTAAGCATGATGTGTCTTTCATCTGCTGCAGTAAGTTTCTGGCCGACCACTGTCGTCTACGGTCCTCAACGTTGCCCGTTTCTTTGTGCTTCTTCAAAAGAGCTTGGACAGCACATCTGGAAACCCCTGTCTGCCTTGAAATTTCTGCCTGGGAGAGACCTTGCTGATGCAGTATAACTACCTTGTGTCTTGTTGCTCAGTCTTGCCATGGTGTATGACTTTTGACAGTAAACTGTCTTCAGCAACCTCACCTTGTTAGCTGAGTTTGGCTGTTCCTCACCCAGTTTTATTCCTCCTACACAGCTGTTTCTGTTTCAGTTAATGATTGTGTTTCAACCTACATATTGAATTGATGATCATTAGCACCTGTTTGGTATAATTGTTTAATCATACACCTGACTATATGCCTACAAAATCCCTGACTTTGTGCAAGTGTACCTAGAAAAATTGATGCTGTTTTGAAGGCAAAGGGTGGTCAAACAAAATATGGATTTGATTTAGATTTTCTTCTGTTCACTCACATTGCATTTAGTTAATTGATAAATATAATCTATTAACATGTCTATTTTTGAAGCATTCTTACTTTACAGCATTTTTCACCTGCCTAAAACTTTTGCACAGTACTATATATATATATATATATATATATATATATATATATATATATATATATATATATATATCAGGTCTCGACATTTCATAATTTATATTGTGGTCTAAATACTTCTTTAAACTGTGCTGTTGAGATGTTGCAAGATAATGTACCTTTTTTAATGCAATGCATATGTAATTAATGGTATGTTTAGGGTTGCCACCTGTCCGGGTTTGACCTGGACAGTCCAGGAATTGGCATCTGTTTCCGGGTTAACAAGCCTGGATGCCCTAATGTCCGATTTTAAGTGAAACGCATAAGAAACACCAACCTTCATTTAATATTTTCTTTGACATACCATATAATGGTAAATTTTGGTGGGAAATTTATTTTGACTTTATTGGCGGTTTTGATTGGATTGCCAAAAATACTTCCACCAATCAGAGTGTGGCATACAGTGAGCAATCCCGCCCTCTGACAGACTGGTATGCAGAACCACCCAATGCGCATGCCAGCGTCAGTGACACACTGCCGGTTATGGTGAAAAGCGTACAGTGTTCACTGCTGCTGATGCTGAAAATATCAGAATTGTATCTTTTGTAGTTTTTAAGATATTATCATTTTTGTAAAATAAATGCCGTTCAGCTTATTAGCATAAGTGTCGCTGACATAACTGAGATGGGCAGAGAAAACTAAAGTCAGGCTTGAGGTCAATGTAAACAAATCACTTTTTGGGTTTCTCTCTTCTATAACTCATCTTTTGTTCTCCACATCTCCATGAATGTACAGTGTTATTTTTGGAATTACTTTTGAACATAAAAAATACATAAGATATTTTTAATAATAACTGACATCAAACATATAATTCATGTCTCTAAAATATGTAAGAGAAGTTTAATAATAATTGTCTCTGGATTATAACATATTTCTATAATTATTTTGCCACAAAAATATAATTTAATTTTAATTAAAAAATAAATAAAAAAATGATGTATGACCCTTGCTAGCTTGTTATTGGCTGCTGATCAGTGATGGTGCTGCACTGATCGGTGGTTTAAGGCCGACCTGCATATTACAGGTGTTACGCATGGCCTTCCACAGCCAGCTACAGTATGATGGTAAGGCCGACTGGCAAGACTTTCTGAAACAATTCGAAATGATAGCAATAATAAATGGATGGACTGATTGGGAAAAAGCCAGGAGGCCTTGCCTTGTTTACAAACCATCAACCGAGAAGGCTGGACAGCAGGTAGCTGCATTGGAGGAGGAAGAGCTGCAGGTTCTGCTGGGCCTTGGCCCAGATGAGATGGTCAATTATGATGTGTTAGCCACAGCCTTAGAATGCGGCTTCGGGAGAGTTGAGACTGCAGTCGGCCTGTGCCAACGCCTGGCTACCTGATCCCGTGGCTCAGGAGAAAAACAGGGCATACTTGCGGGTGATGTCAGTTACCTGGCCCGGAGAGGGTACCCTGAATTCCTGCCAACCACCCAGGAGGACCTGGCCATGGTGGCCTTTGTCCATGGCCAAACCCCAACTGCCCTGTGTCAGTAGGTCCGGCTAGCTGCCCCAACCTCCCTAGAGCTCACCTTGGCTCACGCTGAACGGGTTGAGGATGTGCTTGAGGAGAGCGTGATTGGCCCTCCGGGGGGGGGGGCAGATTCTGGAAAAGAGGCGGCAACGACCACACACCACCCAGAACCCGCATGGCCCAACCCTGTGAAGAGGAATCCACGGACGGCACCACCCCCACCTGGCCTACACAGCTAGCTACTCTCATACAGGCCGCGATGAACCAGGCTGCCCGGGTGCCTGAGCCCTGCACATGTTAACGTTCTCAGGCTGTGGACAACCCGACCACCTACAGCGCCACTGCCCCGCAAAAAAGATTGGACCACCACACCTGACACAGCAGCCACCGGGCAACGCCAAGGGGCCCACGTTGTCCCACTTACCAGTCATTTTCACCGACCACCACCAGCCTACAACACCTGTAACCAGGGCCCACAAATCAAGCTGGGAGACTGGGGCCCCACTCTCCTCGGAAGCCGTGGACCGCAGCCAGGACAGGCCAGCCATAGTGGTTGGGAAAACCACGGCAGGGGACGTCTGCCATGTCCCCACTGGAGTCAAGGGGGTTCCATGCAGTGCTCTGCTGGACACCGATTCAACGGTGACTCTGGTCCGACCTGATGTGCTCCCAGCAGGGGCCCGGCTGGAACCCACCACTGTACAATTACGCACTGTTACAGGGGAGCTAGCGCTGATGCAAGGGAAGGGCAACCTCGCCATTGAAGTGGCTGGATGGATGGAGGCACACCACCCTGGGTAGCAGCTGTCCAGGACCCCAGCATACTGGGCCTGGACTTCCCGCATTATACAGGTGGCCTTTAAACCTAACCAGGATATTGCAGCTTCAGGGGGCCAGGCCTTCCCCCTGAGACAGTCGGGCCAGGGTCGGGATCCTTTTGCTCGACAAGTTCAGGCCCTGCCGAGGTGCCCCATGCCATGCTGCGGTGAGCTGGGGGACCTCAGCCCTCCCCTGGGCTCCACCACACTCCATGCCACAAGCCCCATCATCCACCAGCGGTGCCAAGGGCAACAACGATGGGCCCAATGCCCCCGGGAACTCTCGGCTGCCGTTGCTGAAAAATGCAGCCTCCCTCCACCGCCAAGATTTCCAGCCCTCATCCTCCGGTCCCCTTGTCCAGGGGACTTTGGCCCTGCCCTGGAGCAACTCCAATGCCTGGATGGAGCTGCTAGAATGGGGGAGCTCAGCCCTCCTCCGGCCCAGATGAGCTCAGAAACATCGACCCCCTCCCCTTCTCACCTTCTTTCAATTCCAACGTCATCAAGCTCCCTCGACGGGGCCTTTCCAGCCCCGAGCAATGACACCGCCCTGAGGATTGACATCCCCGCACCCATGACCTGGTCCCAGACGCCAGCCCCTGCAGAGGACCCCGCCGTTGCCACCGTGACCACAGTCTGGCGTCAGAAATACGAGGGACTGCCCGGAGCAACAGTCCCATCTATGAGAGCTGTTATTTGCTTATGTCGAGCTTCGCTACCACTTCGGAGGATGTGGAATGCCTAGTCTATCTGGATGCCCTGCTGGTCCATGGGAGGACCTTCTAGGCCATGGCTTTCCTGCTAGAGGTGCTCCAGCGAGTGAGGAGGTGGGGCTCAAGCTACATCCCGAAAAATTTCAGCTGATGTGCAGGGAGGTCACCTTCCTTGGGCACCGGGTCGGGGAGAAGGGCATCAGCATGGAGGCCAGTAAAATCGAGTCTGTCAGGGACTGGCCCACCCCCATCAACCGCAACCAACTCAGAGGCTTCCTGAGGCTTGCCTCTTACTATAGGAGGTCTGTGTAGGGCTTTGCCACCATTGCTGCCCCTCTGCACAGCCTCCTATGGAAAGACGAGCCCCTTGTCTGGACCCCTGAGTGCCAGGAGGTGTTCGGCAGACTGAAGAACACCCTGTGCCAGTCTCCAGTGCTGGTTCACCCGGACCCCCACTCCCCCTTTCTGCTGGATACAGACGCGAGCGATGAAGGCATTGGAGCTGTCCTGTCCCAACCGGGGCCTGAAGGAGAGCACGTAGTGGCATACTACAGCCGGTCGCTCAGCAAGGCGCAACCCTGATACTGTGTTACCCAACGGGATCTGGTGGCGGTGGCTGAGTCAGTCCACTACTATCTTTGAGGACTCCTCTTCGCCACCCTTCAGTGGCTAAGTTGGAGGGACTGGTGCTACGTGGTGGTGCTGGTGGAGAGGGCTGAGTGGAGAAGGCACAAGGAGGACGACCCGGACCCGAGTCCAGTCTTACAATGGCTGGAGGACCAGCAGAGACCCTTCTGGGAGGAGGTAGCTTGACACTCCCCTGCCACCCGAGGGCTGTGGTAGCAGTGGTCTGCCCTGACCCAGAGGGATGGAGTCCTCCAGCGCCAGTGGATGGAGCTAGCGATGGGAGAGGTGGCAGGTAGTGGTCCCTGAAGCACTGAACTGGAAGTGCTCGTACTGGACACTTCGGAGTGATGAAGACACTGCGGCAGCTCCGCCAGTCCTTCTACTTGGGGCAGTGCAGATGGGACGTCGAGGAACACTGTCAGCGCTGTGACACCTGCACTTCCTGAAAAGTGCCCCTGGGCAGGTCGCACGCCCCCCTCCCGCAGTACCAGGTTGGCGGACTCATGGAGAGGGTCACCATGGATGTCTGGACCCCGTCCCACAATCACAATTGGTTCATCTTGGTGGCTCTCGACTACTTTACCAAGTGGCCAGAGACATACGCTCTCCAGACCAGGAGGCGGTCACGGAAGCACTGCTGGAGGGGTTCTTCAGCCAGTTCGGGATACCACAGGAGCTCCATTCAGACCAGGGGCACAACTTCGAGTACTGGGTCTTTGCGGAGATGTGCCGATGCATGGGGATCCAAAAGACCAGGACCACCCCCTCCACCCGCAGAGTGATAGATTGGTTGAACGTTTCAACCGCACGCTGGCTGTGACCACCAGCAACAACCAAAAAGACTGGGACACCCACCTGCCTCTTGTGTTGTTGGCCTCAGATGTGCAGGACTACACTGCCTGTACCCCAGCCCTGCTCATGATGTGGCATGAGCTCTGCATGCTTCGCCCGGGACTGCTAGTGTCAGGCAGAAGTGGAACTTCTGTTACCTGACGGGATCTGTTGGCGGTGGTTGAGTCAGTCTGCTACTATCTCTGTGAACTCCGCTTCAGCATTTTTCACAGTTTTGGCTGCTTGGCTTTCACGGGCAGTTTTCCTTCCCAAACTAAAACAGTGCAACTGTGAACGCTAGCTTCACAAACAACAAAGCACAGGACACACTCGAGGGTGCCACTTCAACACCAGGGAGCTGGTCTGGGTCATTAGCCCCAGGAGAAAGTGTGACCATTGCCCCAAGCTTGACAGCCAGTGGCTCGGGCCCTGCCAGGCCCTGGAGAGGATTGGGGAAGTAGTGTACCGAGTACAGCTGCCATCTAGAGGGCGCAAGGTGTTCCTGCACTGGGACCAGCTGGCTCCATACCTGGGACGAGACCTGGCAAACACTGACCCGGTAGCCCTAGGAAGTCCCCTCCTGTCCCCTCCTGATCCGCCTTGCCTGCCAGTTCTTTGCTTTGAAACCTGTTTCTGACAGCCCCTTGCATGAGGGCTCCGCACCCTTGGACTCTGCCAGTCCGTCCCCTGTGGCTGACAGGGGACTGGTGAAGAGACCACTCCTGCAACAACAGCATCGGCTTCTGGGACATTTTCAAGACTCTCCTTCCCTCAGGGTCGAAGGACTAAGGGGAGGGGGCTATGTAACGACCCAGGCAATGGCATTGTTGCAGGACTCTTTGTCTGTCATTTGTTTGTCTTGTCCTGCTGCTGAGGGATGCATTAGTCAGAATCATTCTTCGCCATTCTCCAGAATTGGTGGAAGCTGGAGGTTCATGGGGAATGGATCTGACTGGTCGATCCGGGTGGTGGGCAGGGCCCCCTCCAAGGCTATATATAGGAGGGACAAGCCCCTGCATTGGGAGACCATGCAAAGACTTGAACCTGAAGGGATGCTGAGAGACCATGAGGGACAGAAGGAAAGGGGTATATACTGTAAAGTGGTTGGGAGGATCCTGAGGTGAGTCTGAAGAGTGCAAACAAGATTTAAACTACGGTAATAGAGAAAGGAAGGGCGTTTGAGAGAGTGAGACAGATATAAGTTATTTTTATTTGGCGTGAACCCCGGCACAAACAGGGATTAGTTGTTTATATCGGTTTCCACAAGCAAATAAACCGGTAATATTTGCAAGCCCACCTTCACTCGAATATGACGAATGCTACAATATGTTAGCAGAGTGCGATTTGACAGGGGAGTGTCCCTGGTCTACACTTTCAATTTTCATCCCTGGCAGGGAAACTAGATTTTGTACTGAAATTTTTCTGTTGGAAAATGTCATCTGTACAGATGATATTCAAACATTTTGCATATACTATGTCAATTCTGTGAACGTTGTGTTAGGCAAATTTTATTTGTAGCATTAAAGTGTATTATGCAGTACCTTAGCTTCTCTACTGTTTTATAGTTTATGTATTTTACCCCTCCTCCCCCCCACCCCCCCACTGGAAATTTGACAAATCGCACCCTGTATGTTAGTGATGTGGTCTTATTATAAATATACTCTGCCAGTATGTAACTGTTACGTTTAATAGAATAAGCTATGATGGGCTATGTGACAGAGAGAGAATGATTTTTTGGTGATAAATCTCCCTCCCGACCTGTGAGGACGCGGTATAAAGGATTGGATGGCCTGACAGTTCATTCCCAGGGTTAGATGGAAGTCAGCCATCTAGAATGGGGCACAGCTGCAGTACATTAAGTCATTGATCCAGAGGAAAAGCGATGTGGCAACCGCGGATTGGAGGAGAAACGGCTGCACTCGCTAATCAAGGGGGCGTGACTGAAGGTACAAATAAGGGATGTGGCTAGGTGATCTGTTCCTTTGTTTATGGTTAGAGAGAACCGCTGAAGGACGAAAGTAAAATAACCGTGAGTGTTTAGTGTTTGTTTGTTTTGTCGAGCCAAATTGTACTGTTTGTTATTTATTAGACGGCTAACACGATCCGGAGCTGTCACTTAAGGCCAGCACAAACCCCGACAACACTTCACCATTGTTCATGAATAAATTGAATATTCACCACTTGCACATTAGCACTCACTGTGGACTTGTGATCGTGTGTGTGTCTTGCGTGTGTTTAGTACTGTGTATATTATTTTCGGACTGTAACTCGTAGTTTAACAGTGCAATACACATTGCTGTCACAAATGACCTGGATTACACACCCTCTCCCGTAAAAAAAACATTGTTTGGACATTGCAATCACTTGTTTGTCATTACTTGTGCACCGCATCATGTCTAAAACTGCACACTACAGTCATTTTGCCACAAGCTACTGTTTTATTTTCTCTGCTGGCTAGTGGAAAAATGTGTTTAACAGCCAAATTGGGTAAAATGTTAAGGAGATGTTGTCAGTCAGAATACAAAAATATGATTTTACTGCTGCAAGCTCTTCAAGCTCAATATTTTTTTAATCTTTGTTGACTTTTATGTTTGTATCATCAACGAAAAGTCTAAACTTTCTGATTGTGTAGGCCCTTGAATGTAGGACATACAGAAAAGTGAAAAACATTTTAATTATGAAGGCTCAAAGTCAATAGAGGGCGTAATTCAAATCCAAGATGGTCGCCAGGCAGAAAAAGTAGCTGAATTTGGTATGTTAAAACACATTTTTACATGATTAAAACTAATTTTCAGGGCATTTTGATTTCACATACTGTATGTTTAAGTTATTTAAAAACAAAATATAATAATCTATTTCGGATTTTGTTTGTTGATATCTAAAATTTAGGTCGACCAGCGGAGTGGAAACACGTTCAATCGAAATACTGGTCTATGATAATTTTTAACCTATAGTCAGACTGTAAACTTTGAGCTGCTAAACAAAATGTAGTATTTATGCACACTGGTTTAGAGATAATATATAATTCAAATAAAAATCAATTCAAGATCATTATTTTCTTTCACTTTTTATTTTTATTTTTGCACAAAAGTCGTCCTGCTTACCCCTTATGACTCTTAAGGCCTGGTCACACAGGTGATTTTTGTCAATGGCAACAAGGGGGTGACAGATGTTGCCGGCTTCTTGCCTCGTGTGACCACACTGGGCAACACACCAGAAACACGCCGGAAACATGTCTCTCATAAAAAGACATTGCTATTAAAATAGTTATAGTTTAGGCTTGAAGACACAAAGGTTAGGGTATTTCTTACATAAAATGACAATTAAATTAACTGATTGATACAGCCTAAAGCCACAAAAGTCCATAGATGCCATACCACCCATAGCTCAGCTGCATCCAGGTTAGGCTTTTAGCATAGAAGCGGAGATGTGATAGGCAGGGTAACATTCAATGAAAAGGGGGGCAGTGAAAATGGCAGAGGTATTTTCACAACAACACTTTAGCAACAACATCTTTAACATGGAAAAGTTCCACTAAACAATGATGAGGGGAACATTTGTATTTGCATGTGTATGATTGTGACAGAAATATAATGAATCTTGGTGGTAAATCTCCCTTCCGACCTGTGAGGGCGCTAAGTAGTAAGGACAGAGTTCTTTGGACGGGCTGGCCTGACAGTTCTTTCCTGGGTCAGGAAGTCGGCCAGTCTGGAAGAAGGCAAGACTCCATTGCAAGAATGTATTGACCCGGAAAGGAAATAATGTAGAAGCCGCTGATTGTAAAGACAGCTTCATTCGTTTACCAAGGAGTCATGCGTGACAGCATATAAGGGGGACGGAGAATCGTAATCAATTCCTTCGTTTTTGGTTATTAAGAAGTGAACTGGAAGGACCTGTGTTTTGGTGAAAATTGTGAGTGTTTGTCTTGTTCTGTCTATTTGTTTGTTTGTATTCACTAGACAGCTAACACGTTCCGGAGCTGTCGCCAGAGGCCAGCACAAACCCGGAACAGCACTGCACTCGTATCACTATAAACTGTATTTACACCACTGGCACTAATTCACACACTAACAGACTTGTGTATGTGTTTTGTGTGGGTGTATAATAAAAACAGGACTATTAATTTCAGGGCAAACCCGGAGATTATAAATTAAGTAATACACGCTGCTGTATTACTTACCTTCATTATTACTGTTTGTTTCGCCGTCAGGCACTGGACAAAAACAAATAAAACAAACCATTGTACCTGGATTACAATTGTCTTTTCTTTAATCACCTGCATCTGCACACTATTAACCACTTTGTCACAATGATTTACAAGTATTTGCATTTGAATGCAGTTGCAGTCAACCCTGATCTCATTAGCTTCAGTAAAATTTCCATTTAGACGTCTCCCCAGCGACAGGGATACAGGGGAGAAGCCTGTATGTTGGTTTTAACAACAGTATATCTAGATAATTGCTCATTCAGTTGTGATGAAACTTGGTATGGGCATTCATTAGCACAAGTGCAAATCTTTGAGTTTGCATGTTTGCTAGGAGGCTGTGTGGTCCGGTGGTTAAAGAAAAGGCTTTGTAACCAGAAGATCCCCAGTTCAATTCCTGACTCACTCACTGTGTGACCTTGAGAAAGTCACTTAACCTCCTTGTGCTCCGTTTTCAGGTGAGACATTGTTGTAAGTGACTCTGCAGCTGATGCATAGTTCACACACCCTAGTCTCTGTCAGTTGCCTTGGATAAAGGCGTCTGCTCAATAAACAAATAATAATAAAATACAGAACTATTTGCCTAATTGTGACTAAACTTTACATGGACACCTGTTACAAGAAGTTATTCCATATACTGTGCGAGTGTAGCTCAGGCTAACTTTTTCACACTACTGACACCATAGTGGCTGAGCTATTGAAGGCTATATTTTGAGAACGCTTGCCCCAAGTTGATTCATCTTTGCATTAACTTTTAATACAGTAATTTACTCCACATACTTTGGATGTAGCTTGCGGTGATATGCTTTATCACAGTTCTAAAACCTGATAGGCTATTGAAGGGGATGTCATAGAAACTGCTTGCCTGAATCTGAAGCTTAAAGCATTTATTATGATATATTGTACATGCTGTGGATGTAGGTCATGAGGACCTACATATTAATTATATTGATAAATGTAATGTGTCATTTGCATCCTTGAGAGGAATACCTGGTCATTATTGCTTAGTTGAAATTTCCATTGTGTTGTCAACGATTACAAAAATATTATTATTGCTCCCTGTAACAGGGGAGATCTGTGCTGGCTATCTGGCGCATTCACCATCCTGTAGGGTGAGGTCGACAGCCTTGTAAGATCTGCCTGTCAATCATGGCAGTGACGCAGAGAGGTTGGGTGAGGGTGTGTTGTCTTTCCCTCTCTCTGAGTGGTTGAGAGGCGGGCCTTGGGGGGTCGCTCGACCTATAAGAACTACGCTCTGTTATTCATTCGGGTGGCCATAACAGGGGAAACCCAGTGACGCTGTATTTAATGTATTATATTTCTGTAGACGAAAACTACAAAAAAGTATGACGACGAGACATTTTTTTAAACAGTTGACCCAGACATGTTTTGATCTTCAGAGATGATTAGACCCAAGCTAAGTCATGTATTGTTCAGCCAATCACAGTGTTTTATTTATCCAAGCCATGTTATAAGATCTATATTAACACAGTACATTGAAATATTACAAATGCATGCTAAACAATAAAAGTCCATAAAGTTACACCACACAGTTCTACATTTTTTCTAAATGTAATTTAACATACATGTTTAATGTTACAAACAAATCATTTGAAGTAAATACTCTTTACAGCAGAAACATCAAAGTAACACAAATATAATTTATTTCAATTTGACCTTTAAAATATGTATTCCTCGTTACGTAAATCAGAAATTACAAAAACAATGTTCATATAATTGTAGCAACTGATGTGCCATTTCATTAAAATATCAACAACTAATGGGTTCGGAAAATCTACGACCATAGGAAATTAATGGGAACCGAAGTCCATACTGGGAGGCCCGCCACCCAAAATGAATTGCAGGATGCCGGCCGTACAAATTCATATTGTACACAGGGGGAAATGTCCGGGTTTCCATGGAAACAGAAAAATAAGTGTGGCAGGTGGAAGCCCTGCCCATGTAAATAGCATATTTTTTGTTTGTTTTCTGCTAAATAAAGATTGATTCATTTTGAATGTAAGTTTGTCAGGGATGGGGTTACATCCATCCCTGCCAACAACCACATGGGGAATGTGACCATTCCCTAATTAGGTAATGGAGCGCTAATTGGGAAATGGCCACATGTAAATAAGGGAAGCCAAATCCTATGTTTGGGGGAGGAGTTTAGAAGGAAGAGTCTCTCTTCCTGCCATAACAGCTCAGGCTGTGATGCTGTCCTGTCACAAAAAAGTCTCACCTTTTTTTCTCATGCTATTTTGGTAGTACTTTTTGGATAAAACATTGTTTTCACATTCAGTACATAGTAACTATGCATAATAACATTGTAATTACGTGTAAGTACACATGCATTTACTAAGTAACTGCTATGTAAATACACAGTAGTTAGAGACACTTAATGTAAAGTGCTATTGTCTAGCATTTTGGACCCAATCCTTTAAATATTAAAAACTGCTCCTTGCAATAGTCAGGGTTTGGATTTACAGCAATTTTACATGGTTTGTTTTAAAATACAGACTTATTTACAATTTATTAAAACAAGTTACAGTGCTGTGAAAAAGTATTTGCCCCCTGTCTGATTTTCTGCATTTTGCACATTTTTCACATTGTATTTGGTCAGATTTTTTTGTGGGTTGTAGTAGTATATAGAGGGAGTCTGAGAGAAAAAATGAGACCAAAGTTTGGTGCTTCTTTCAATTTTTGGTGTGCAAGGTAATCAAACATGCAATCTTCAGGTGTGAAAAAGTTAGTGCCCCCCCTAGTTAACTCAACCCAATTAAAGGGATCATTAGGGTCAGCTGTTTGAGTACTTTGGTTAACAACCAGGCATGATTTGGGCCAGCCCTGCCCAATATAAATATGACTAACTTTGGCCCTTACCATCAGAGTGAAGTTGTCAGCACACAGATTCTAGAGGCACATCGTGCCACGAACAAAAGAAATTCCTGAAGACCTCCGGAAAAAAGTTGTTGATGCCTATCAGTCCGGAAAGGGTTACAAAGCCATTTCGATGGCTTTGGGGCTCCACCGAACCACAGTCAGAGCCATATTATCCAAATGGAGAAAGTCTGGAACAGTAGTGAATCTTCCCAGTAGTGGCCATCCTGCCAAAATCTCAAGGCGTAAAATCGTCCAGGAAGTCACAAAGAACCCTAGAACAACATTCAGGATCTGCAGGCCTCTCTCGCCTCGGCTAAGGTCAGTGTTCATGACTCCACCATCAGAAAGACACTGGGCAAAAATGGGATTCATGGCAGAGTAGCAAGGCGGAAACCATTGCTCACTAAGAAGATCATGAATGCTCGTCTCAAGTTTGCCAAAAAGAATCTGGATGATCCTCAAGAGTTCTGGAACAATGTTCTATAGACAGATGAGTCAAAAGTGGAACTTTTTGGCTGACATGGGCCCCGTTATGTCTGGCGAAAACCAAACATCCACAGTAAGAACCTCCTAGCAACGGTGAAGCATGGTGGTGGTAGTGTCATGGTTTGGGGATGCCTTGCTACAGCAAGACAATGATCCGAAACACACAAGCAAGTCTACATCAGAATGGTTGAAGAACAAGAAATTTAAAGTTTTGGAATGGCCTAGTCAAAGTCCAGACCTAAACCCCATTGAGATGTTTTGGCAGGACCTGAAACGAGCAGTTCATGATTGAAAACCCACAAATGTCACTGAGTTGAAGCAGATCTGCATGGAGGAGTGGGCCAAAATTCCTCCACGGTGCTGTGAGAGACTAATCAATAACTACAGGAAGCGTTTGGTTTCAGTTATTGCTGCTAAAGGTGGCGTAACCAGTTATTGAGTCTAAGGGGGCGATTACTTTTTGACACGGGGGCATTGGGTGTTGCATAACTTTCTTTAATAAATAAATGAAATATGTATCAAATTTTTGTGTTATTTGTTCACTCAGGGTCCCTTTTATCTAATGTTAGGTTTTGGTTGATGATCTGATAACATTCAGTGTAAAAAATATGCAAAAATGCAGAAAATCAGACAGGGGGCAAATACTTTTTCACGGCACTGTATTTGTCAAACATTTTGTAACTAAGCATGTTGTTGCATTATAGCGTAACCACATGTGTAATTACTGACCCTTTTAGAAACTCTTAATGGAAAGAGTTAATGAATGGTCTTCTTAATAAATGTGCCCTCATTTTCTTTCAGCTGTGGCTCTCAGTATCAGTGTTGACTGCACCCTGAAACAGTTCTTTCCAACTGGACTCTTGCAGACATGGGCACAATCAGTGGAGACATGCAGACAACGATACATGGAACTGCCCACCATGGAAACTGAAGCAGAATACTCACATTTTTTGTCCAATAGCCGGTTTTATGGATGGTGCTGGATTGGTCTCCAATACAACAGTAGCAATATCAATAACATCTGGGAATGGGTTAATGGAAAACCCACTACGTACAGCCACTGGGCTGAACCTCCTACTGGTGTTGGATGTGGAGCATATTATTATTACTATGGTTGGTATATACGTGATTGCTCAGGAACATTCATGACCATTTGTCAAGGTAAATATAATGTTATACGTTTAATGAAATGCAATATTTCTGTAATTAGTCTACAAAATGTGAACTCAGATTCAGAATCAGATCAAACACAGGCAATCTAATTGAAATGAAAATGTTTGGCCCTGTAACTAGAATGGCATTTGCCTAACATGGCAAATCACACCAGTGTTCCCTCGCTAATGATCATGTTCATAGATCTATTAATAGCTATTGTGTGGGTTTTGGGATTTTGGGGAACCGCTTTGTTAAAACAGTGTTTCATGAAGCTGTATACACATTTTCAAATCAAGCCGAGAATTCGGTCACAAGTTTGTAAGAGTCACAAGCTTTCACAGAAACAAACAAAAATCCAAAACAACAAAAAATAATATATAATCTACATAACATTTAATTTCTGTTTTTTTTTTATACTTAGATCATTATTTATAGTCTAACTAACTATTCCAGCACACACGTCCTGTTTCATTATTTTCTGACGTGATACCATTTGAAAAAATGGTTACTAGTGGATTGCAGCTATAATTCATACCCATGTCTAGATTTTCACAGTTACCACAGAAAATCAGCTTTTAATTTAACTTACACAATTACAATCAGTTAACAGACATGTAAATGTTCTTATTGTATCTTGCACATCAGTCCTGTAATTGTTGCACAAGGGTACTGCATTGATTTTGGAATGAATTACGTACGGTTTATGGGATTGTAAATGATGCAATGGATGCAGAGTGCAGTGGCCTTTAGAAGTAATTGAAATGGGACATTTTTTATTAAGAAGCTAAAAAGCATGGCAGATAATAATCTAATCAAAAACACTTCTTCTTTCTCTCTCAGCCCCGTACCCAGTAACAGGTTTAACTGCAGTCTCTGTGGAAAACAACACAGTTTCTCTGAGCTGGAGCAGTCCTTCCCAGCTGTATGCGGTCCCACACTTCTTTATCATAACCTACTCCAACTCCGACGATGAAGGCTCAACCAATACAACCTCCAATTCCACTGTCTTCTCTAACCTGAGACCAGGAAGACAGTACGTCTTCAAAGTCTGTACCACAGAAAACAACACGTTCCCCCGGAGCCAGCCTACCTCAACTTCAGTCTACATAAGTATGATTTATTTACTGAAGATCTCTTCTAGTTTTGAAGCTAATGTTATTGTATCAATATGTGGAATGTAGTTAAATGTGCGAAACATACAGCATCACGGTTTGCTCCAGTACATGCAGTTTGTGTTTTCTGATTAGACTGTTGCGTTTGTATTGTATTGTACTGGATGATATTTAAGCCTTATAAAGCTGTGTCTAGGATCAGCAAGCAGTTTGTGTGACCTGTCCTATAATAATAATTATGTGACTGTTCTACATGACCCTTTGACGTAGAAGAGCACTAATATATAAATTTTTTTCCTCAGTCCCGTCTTCACCTGGAGAGATAAGCATAGACTCTGTGGGCACAGTCTCGGTTTCCCTGAGCTGGGGCAACCCTGCCGATATGGAGGGTGTCCAGTACAGCTTTATCATAAGCTGTTATGGGTCTTTTTGGGGTGACCAACACCCCATCACTACCACCTCCAATTCTACTGTTATCACGAACCTGAATCCAGGGTGCAAGTACACCCTCAGTGTCAGCACTGCACAACCCAATGGGCAGAAAAGCCTGACTGTGTCAACATCTTTCTACACAAGTAAGGATTGTTTCTTTACAGCTCTGAATTCAACTCTTACGGTTGGTTTCAAAGACCATAATTATCACTAATTTAGGATGACCTAATGTTACCTTAAGATAGTCCAAGATTAGTGTTAAGCAGGGTCTGCAAAATCAGCCGTTTCAGTTTTCAAGGCATCTGTATTTTTTATTTAATATGGATCCTCTGTAATGGGTCATTAATGTAATACATACATGTGGGCTGCCAGAGGTTAATGGAACAGAACCTAGCAAATAAAAAAGAAGACAGACAGTTTTACAGACAGTGAAGACTTACCAAGATCTAGATTCATTGTGATCCTTCAAGAGTTATATGGGTGCAGTTGGGGACAATTAGCTATTAGTAAATTAAAGTTCACTGATGGGCCAAATGGCCCCCTCTTGTTCAAAACTTTTCCAATGTTCTTATGAACTAGATAATGTAATTTTGACAATGTAATACTTACATTATTATTATTATTATTATTCTTATTATTATTATTATTATTATTATTATTATTATTATTATTATTATTATTATTATTATTAACCAGAAACTAAACGTCTGCTATAGTACAGCAAATACCCATAACCTGTTCAAAAGCAGCTGCTCAAATCAGTGCCTATCAAAGACATTATTACTGCAATAACTTGACCAATGTTTCATAAAACAACTTGAAACTCTGTATAACTTAACACCCCTGTTTTAAATATGACAGTTCTTGTAATTTTCTATTGGGCACTTTTTTCACTGAAATTAAAAATGGAAAGCCAAGTTAAACCAAATTAAGTTTTGTTTTTACATGTATTTTGTAACTTTGACAATCTTGAATATTCTTTTTTTCTAACTTTTAAAAAGGAAACTTCCTCTATAGGTGGATCTGATTCCTGTTTTTCTCACTTGGCTGTTTTGTGTACGAAAGTAAAAGTGTTGATGGCTTCTATTGATTTAGCAGCACCCCAAGCTTCAGTTCTTCTCAATATCTTCTTGACAGTGCATACATTACAGCATCTCTCCTTTCTCTCTCAGACCCAGTCCCTCCAGGTCAGATCAAGATAGTCTCTGTCTGAAACGACTCTGTTTCTCTGAGCTGGGGCCGTCCTTCTGTCCCTATGCAGTTCTCATACAGCTATAACATAACCTACTCCTGCTCTTTTTGGGATCAACAAGACTCCAGCAATGCTACCTCTGAATCCACTGTCATCTCTAACCTGAGACCCGGAAGCGAGTATGTCTTCAATATCACCACTGTGCAGGCCAATGAGGGCCGGAGCTCGCCCACCTCAATTTCTCTCTACACAAGTAAGGATTTATTTTTCTTATAACATAAGAAATTCTAGAATGAGAAAAGACCATTCAGCCCACCTATGCTTGTTTGCTTACTGCAAGCGTGGTCCTAGCACTCAGGAGAGGAAAAACACCCCTAATCATTTAGTTATTAGGGGAAATGAAGCTTCTGGGAATCCGTGGCTAAGCAGACCTCCCTTCCTTCAGGCGGCTAGCTAAAGGTCTTATTATGATCACAGAGAGGGTTATACAGTATTGTTCATGACAGCATCCAGTCTATTCTTGAAGGATCCGATAGGCTCTGCTTCAACAACTCTGTCCGACAGCCTGTTCCAATGGTTCACCACCCTTTCCATGAAAAAGCTCCTTCTCCCCTCGGTTCTGAATATGCCCTTCTTCAGCTTCCATCTGTGGCCCCTGGTTCTGCTCTCTGTGACCTGTGAAAAATAATTCTCAGCAGTTACTTTGACAATTTTAAATACCTCTATTAAGATGCCTCTGGCTCTCCTCCTTTCTAGGCTGTACAGATTCAGCTTTTTCAGTCTATCTTCATATGACATATCCTTCAATCCTGGAATTAATTGTGTTGCTGTCCTCTGCACTCTTTCCAATGCCTCAATGTCTTTCTTATGATAAGAGGACCAGAACTGGGCACACTATTCTAGGTGTGGTCGTACCAGTGCATTGTATTATTTTAATATAACTTCTCTTGATTTGAATTCAGCTGTCTTGGTGTGGCAGAAATACAATGATTCTTGGTAGTAAATGTCCCTCCCGACCTAAGCAGCGAGAACAGAGTACCTTGGACGGGCTGGCCCCACAGTTCTTTCCCAGGGTTCAAGGGAAGTCGACCAGCTAGAAAGGGGGCGCAACTCTGGTGCATTAACTCATTGACCCGGAAGGGAAACGATGTGACAGTCGCGGATTGGAGGGGCGGCTGCAAGGAACAGCTCTGCACTATTATCACACAATAAATGATCACTACAGCACGCACCCAGGACTGGTGACCGTGTTTGTACATTGTGGGAGGGATACTTGTGTTTATTATTTGGGACTGCAAACCCGTTATTATTTACCCCGTGCATTACACATTGTTGTGTATTGCGAGGATCGATATTGTCACCAGACCTGGATTGTTAAAAATAAAATACTTTTCCAACTGGATTACAAATATCTGTCTGCTAATTATGCACCACATCTCTCCTGTACCTGTACACACAATAAACCACTTTGCCACACTTGGCTATATAACCTAACATTCTATTCGCCTTTTTTTATATAGCTTCTCCGCATTGTATAGTTGGCATTAAGATTCATCCACTACTACCCCCAAGTCCTTTTCTTACATAGCCTCCTCTGTTTCGTTACTGTTCATGTTATACTTGCCTCTAATGTTTTTGTTCCCTATGTACAAGACTTTACATTTATTCACATTAAGTTGCATCTGCCATGTGTCAGCCCAAGCTTGAATCTTGTCTAAATCTCTTTGTATTGTTGAAGTTGCTGATTGGGAGTTGGCTACCCCTCCCAGTTTTGTGTCATCTGCAAATTTAAATAGTTTACTGATTATGTCTTGGTCCGGGTCATTTATATAGATTAAGAATAGCAATGGTCCCAATACTGATCCCTGTGGTACCCCACTTGTTCCGTTACTCCAGTTTGATATTTAGATTCTAATTATAACTCTCTACTTTCTATCTTGTAGCCAGTTATGAATCCATGCTGCTACTTTACCATTTATTCCTACTGATTTAATCTTTAGATATAGTCTTTCGTGCGGTACTTTGTCAAATGCCTTTTGAAAATCTAAGTAGATGATGTCATACACACTATCCTTGACCATTCTAGTAGTCACTTCCTGAAAGAAATCTAGTAAATTAAACAAGATCTACCCTTCCTAAAGCCATGGTGTCACCTTTAATGTTGTTACAATATAAATATTCCTCCATTTATTATAGTTTCCATGATTTTACAAACAATTAATGTTAAGCTTATAGGTCTGTATGTCTGTTATAGGTCTGTTCCCATGGTCAAATTTGTCTCCCTTTTTAAATATAGGAACGACATTGCCAATTTTAGAGTCCAGTGGGATGGTTCTATTATTTATAGATTTCTTGAATATATAACTTATTGGTTTAAAAATCTGCTCTCTAGTTTCCCTAAGGACCATGGCATATTCCATCGGGCAAAAATAAATCTGCATTTGGCACTGCCCTTGATTTATTTGCCACCAACTTTATCATGTTATGGTCACTTATTCCTAGTGGTTCTATTACCTGGAAGTTGTTTATCCTTGCTTCATTGTTTGTTAATACCAAATCTAGACATGAATTGCATCTAGTCGGGCCATTCGTGATTCACCATCACTAAGGGCAGCAGTGTGGAGTAGTGGTTAGGGCTTTGGACTTTTGACCGGAGGGTCGTGGGTTCAATCCCAGGTGGGGGACACTGCTGCTGTACCCTTGAGCAAGATACTTTACCTAGATTGCTCCAGAAAAAACCCAACTGTATAAATGGGTAATTGGATGCAAAAATACTGTGTAAATAATAATGTTATTGTATATAAAAATAATGTGATATCTTGTAACAATTGTAAGTCACACTGGATAAGGGAATCTGCTAAGAAATAAATAAATAATAATAACAAGCAATCTTACACTCACTCTATCATTCCCATGTCTGAACTGTTGTCTGAGGTCATGTGATCCCAGTTTATGTTTGGAAGTTGAAGTCTCTCATAATTAGGGTGTCCCCTTCCTTATTCAAATATAGGCATTTCAGTTCATGAACATCGGCAACAGTTTGGTTGTACTTTGTTGCTTGTAGTGTAGCTCCCCTTGTCTCTATCCTCCCTGCCCAATAACATTTGTCTGTAACACCCCCTAAGGAACAAGAAACTACGCCAGTTCCCAAGTTTCGCCAATGGAAATCTAAAATTGAGTGTTTTCATTTGTAGCCTATTTAAAGACAAATACACTGATTTAATTTGATGAGGTTAGAAGTACAACAAATGAGAGATTACCAACTGAAATGTAGTAGAAAAAAGGGGTTAATTTATGAGCAGGTTTTAGAATTGAACATTAGGAATTTCAGATGGCTAGACTCAGGTTAAACTTTTTCAAATAACCAACACAAACCCAGGTAACAGCTAATCATACTGTATTTGTTACCGTGGGGTTCAAACCAGGGAGCACTCTGCATGCACTGCTTGTAAGCTGCGATTAAATCCACCAGGGGGAGACATATTACACACTATTCCAAGGGAGTGTTCAACTGCAATTCCTTCCCCTGTGCAACTGTGAGTCAGCAATGGAAAATATCTATACAAAATGAAAGTCACAATAGTGAGCACACAGAATATAATATTACAGAGGTAAGAAATGAAGTGATACAACGATACAAATCCATTTTCTATTCCAACCCATTCATATACAGTACAGGCAGAAAGCATTTCCAGCTGTTTTGGTCAGCTCAAATACCTGCACTTATGGTTTTATTGTTACTAATTCACCATCTTGAACACCAAACAATAGACATTCTCAGTTGACAGCAGATAAATAATATAGCATGCCTTCTTTGTCTTTCAGGTCCATCCCCACCAGAAGGGATCAGGGTAGACTTTGTGGAAACCAACTCTGTTTCTCTGAGCTGGGGCAAGCCTGTCGATATGGATGAGATCAAACACAGTTTTGCCATAACCTACTCCTGTTCCTTTTGGCACCTCCGAAACTCAACTACTGCCTCTTCTGATTCTATTGTCATCTCTAACCTGAGACCTGGAAGCGAATACGTCTTCAATGTCACAACTGTGCAGGGAAGTGGGGGCCAGAGCACACCTGCTTCAACAACTCTGTATACACGTAAGAATTATTTAAACTCTGGGTTGGTTAGGGGTGTATAATTACAGTATATGATTGACTTACATGTGTAGGATGCATTTTCAAAAGTGTAAGTTTTAATGCTTTAGTCATTTTTTTTCATATTTGTAGCCTTTTTGTATTTAAAGACTAAGCAGCCCCAAATACTATACCTGGTTTTGAAACTGTAATTAGGCCACTTTGTAATCTTATATGCCTTTTTAGTGTTAACAGCACTTGTTCTTTCTCTTGTAGTTCCACCTCCACCTGGAAAGATACTGATTGACTCTGTGGAAAGCAACTCTGTTTCTCTGAGCTGGGGCAGTCCTGTCGGTATGGATGGGGTCCAGTACAGCTTTAACATCACCTACTCCTGCTCCTTCCGGGGTCACAACGGTTCAACCAGCGCACCCTCCAACTCCACTGTCATCTCTAACCTGAGACTGGGTTGCGAGTACGTCTTCAGTATCACCACGGTGAACAAAGGAGGCCAGAGCACACCTGCTATAACATCTGTCTACATAAGTAAGGATCAACACCTAACTCTGATTTTGTCTCTACAAACAAAATAAAAAAATGTGGGGTTAACAGGTTGTCTCACCCCCCATTGAACATTGTGGCTCCATTTACTGCATGTTTTAACATTATTATTATGATTTATTTCTTAGCAGATGCCCTTATCCAGGGTGACTTACAGTTGTTATAAGATATCACATACATTTACCCATTTGTACAGTTGAGTTTTTACTGGAGCAATCTAGGTAAAGTACCTTGCTTAAGGGTACAGCAGCAGTGTCCCCCACATGGGATTGGACCCACGACCCTCCGGTCAAGAGTCCAGAGCCCTAACCACTAATCCACACTGCTGCCCCACTTGTGTTTAACTTGAAAGTTATACACTCATACTGTCATAATGATAAAAAGCTAAATAAAAATAAATCATGTAAACCTATCAGCTCATAGACCGGCACTAAAATAATCAACGCCCTGGATAAGGGCGTCTGTTAAGAATTAAATAATAATAATAAAATAATGTCTTCTGATTTCCCTTGTAGAGCTGGCCCCACCTGGAGAGATCAGGATAGACTCTGTAGGTAACGACTCTGTTTCTCTGAGCTGGGACAGTCCTGCCGGTATGGATGGGGTCAAATACAGCTTCAACATCATTTATTCCTGCTCCTTCTGGGGTCACAACGGCTCCACCAGCGCACCCTTCAACTCCACTGTCATCTCTAAACTGAGACCTGGAAGCAAGTATGTCTTCAATGTCACCATCGTGCAGGCCGATGGGGGCGTCAGCACACCTGCTTCAATATCCCTCTACACCAGTAAGGATTATTTCTTAATAATTTCTAATGTAACCCCACATTTGAAGCAAAGTCAGAGGTTACACCACTTTGTTCCTTTTTCATGTTTTAAAAGTGAGAATAAATGACTTAAACAAATGTTTAAATGTTGAAGTCAGGAAGCTTCAAACAAAAATGAGCTCCAGCCTACTCTTTAGGTTCTTCTTGCTAACTCTAACATTACCAGATTTTCCTTTTAAAAAAGGTACATTTACTCAACACTGGGGTAAATGCTTTGAAGAGCTCATCTGTTCTGAAAGGATGCATTCAAAACATTATTTTAAAATTAACAAATCTTTTTGTTTAAGTTAGAGTCACTTTGTTATCAGAGCAGTTAGCCACTCCAGGGTGTGTATTATTGTGAATCTTCACACTTTTCAGTGGTTCACATCACACCTCTTTTCTCTTGCAGACCCGGCCCCACCTGGAGAGACAGCGTTAGACTCTGTGGAAACCAAGTTGGTTTCCCTGAGCTGGGCCACTCCTATGGGTATGGATGACATTCCACACAGCTTTATCATAACATACTTCAGCTTCTATTGGGATCACCACGGCTCCACCACAGCACCCTCCAATTCCACCACCATCTCTAACCTGAGAGCGGGTAGCGAGTACGTCTTCAATATCACCACCGTGCAGGACAATGGGGGCCAGAGCACACCTGCTTCAATATCCATCTTCACAAGTAGGAAGTGTTTCTTTAAAAGTTCTGACTTGTATTGGGTCCTCAATAAACCCCACAGTCCATGTTCCTTTCTAACATTCTCTTTCCACAAGGTCCGTTCAACACATACAGATTCCAGCGGCAAGTAGTGGGTGTGTGCGCACATTACTTGTAAATGAACAATAAACAATTCGTCTTTTACTGTTGTCTTATTTTTCCATTCAAAGGTGTTCACCAACTCAGTGCTTTCAGTTGTTAATGAAACACCACTCCAGTCTTGATTGTCCAGTCCCTGATAGGTATGAGACAGTATTTTCCACACTGGTTTACGCTCTGCACTTTCGGTATACACCTCCGGAAGGAACACGCAAACAACGGCTTTTAAAATCTGGTGACAAATAAATCTGTGATTACTGTGGTATAGCGATATAACCCCCCACCGTTTCTATGCACTATCACAGTAGGCAGTTTAATGTTAAACCCCGATTTCTGAACTTTAATAACTTTGACCCTGATCAATGGATTTGCACGACAATTTGTATGTGTGATCCCTTTGGTTATATCTCTTGATGTGGGCCATTTGGTTCTGTTTGGATATGCAGGTTCCGAGATCCAGATAGTGAAAATACAAGTAATTAAATCTGTGTTTTTTGCTGTTTTTTTTTTTTTGTTTTTTTTTGTCAGTCTCCAGCTCCAAAAAAATTTGTTTGACAATTTTAGGGTACAAGGGGACTGGCCCAGAATAGTACCTTTTTCTGGTTTGATGAAAAAATATGAATCTGTTCCTGAGGTTCTGAGCATGCTCCGTACAGCTCCTGTAGTTACATGTTTGATCTCAAAAAAGGAATTGGCGACCACTCAGAAGGATACCATGGACAATGAAATATACTGATTGACTTGGGGAGGGAAAGGTGGTGGGAGAATCTAGGGGACCGGTTAATTTTTTTGTTGAATGTGTGTGGTTGTGCTTGTGTGTTACAGCTCACTCTGTATCTCTCACTACACTTGAAAACTATCAACTGTTACGTTTTGCTGCGAGAGAGGGTACAGCTATGGCCACAACTTTTGCATCACCTTTTTTTAGACTGAGAAAATTCAAAAAAACAAAAACAAAAAGCCAACATTAACATAATTTATATGTTTTATTTATCATGTAATCAAAACATAGTCTACCGGAAGCCATAATGGTTGTATAGTAGTATTTAAGGCATGTTGGATTTCAAAATGTCACTTTTTTAAATGTCACAGTTTGTCGTTAAGTATGGAAAACTACAAAGCAGTATGTATTTCAGTATGTTAACATAGCATTATTCCACGGGCTTCATTCAACTCTGTGAAGCAAAATGATTTAATTATATAGGGAGATGCAAAACTTTTGGCCATAGCTGTACTGCTAATTCACTGTATTCTAATAGATAAGAAAATAAGAACATAAGAAAGTTTACAAACGAGAGGAGGCCATTCAGCCCATCTTGCTCGTTTGGTTGTTAGTAGCTTATTGATCCCAGAATCTCATCAAGCAGCTTCTTGAAGGATCCCAGGGTGTCAGCTTCAACAACATTACATTATTTATTTGTTTATTTAGAACAATCTTTTGGTTTGTTATTGTTTGGATGTGGTCTGGCGGGGGCGATTGTTAGCAGTTGGTCTCTGCCAGACATCTTGTGAAAATGCGTGGTCGGCAGCGGATTAATTATGAACAGAGCTGCTGTCGACCATGCAAATATTAAATACTCTGTGCAGAAGGTGACCCTCTCCAGTTTAATTGATTAATTTATTGCTAATCTGCAGATGGTCACCGGTATAAAAAACAGCAGCTTTTGCTGGTCGAGGTGGGTTAGGGTGACCAGACGTCCCGATAAAATTGGGATCGTCCCGATATTAGGAGCTTTGTCCCGCGTCCCGATCGAGATACTGTCGGGACACCATTTGTCCCGATTTTTAGCGTAAACGTTGAAAACTCTCTGTTTTAGTAAGGCATAAAATGTGACATTTTAATTTTCTTATTTGGAAATTCCGTGTATGTGGCTGCTGTATTGCCTTGTGGTGCAACAGCATACTCTACTGGTTTAGGGCGTGTTGTTTGAGTGAGTTGTTTGCATTGCATCTATACGGCTATCCAATCACGTTAACCTGCAGTCACATGATGCGGGATAGTTTTACTGGCGAAGTGTCATGATGGAAAAAAAAAATTGATTCAATCATATGATTATGATTATAATTAGGATTTCACAGACATTTCCCAGACCTGTTTAAACATTAAATGCACCTAATATTTCAGAGCACCATAAAAGCCTATAAATAGTGGTACTTCCTTCCTTACTAAAACAGAGTGCTGGCATTTGTTAAAAGGCAAGCATGCAACATCTCCCAACAGTTGCTGCTGACATTCTCTGTCTGGCGTGGATTTGAACATCTGCATCCACTGAATTGGTTGGAAGTGCAAAGCTTTGCCAAGTTATACAGATGTGGACATTAATTAAAAACAGTCCCAAAACTCAGTTGCCCAAAGGTATCTGGCATTCTTTAATAAAGTCCATATATGCAGCACACTCGTTGTCATGTTATTTGTCCCATCCAGGAATCTATTTTATCAGTACCGAGTCAAAACAAAGAAAACAAGCCTATTCGGGTCTAAAATTCTAGCAATCCAGGAAACAGTCAAACACAAGTCCAGTCTGTTCAGCAGCCATCACATTACTATATAACAAGGTTGCCCTATACAGTTCCAGGATAAGGAACACAGAATAAATAAAGAAATAGTCACGATGGTGTCAAACCATAGGTAGGAGAGGAGATTGTAGATCCAGCACAGCCTCCCAGTAGGATGAAAGCACAGAAGACAAGGTATTGACTAACTCCAGCCAGGCCTTCAGGTCAGAGAACCCACCTGAATGATTGGGGTGGTGCTCTTTTACAGGGAGCTAACCAACCTGGTAATTGGTTTCTGCAGGCTACAGGTGTGGGGCCAATCTGGCCTAATTAGGCTTAACTGGTTTCAAACATTAACCCCTAACTTGCCGCACCTGCAGCCTGTTGGCCAATTAGTTCCTTGACGTCATGGCAGGCTGGTTCCACGGCCACCATGATCACTTGAGGCTATTGCGGGCTCGATCCCAGCCCACCATGAGAGCCTGCTGGTGGTGACAGTGCTTGCTCACAATATACACACACACACATACAACAACAAATAAAAATATTTTGTTTACCTCAGCCTCTCATTCATTTCCTCTGTTTCATCTCTTTTACAGAACCCATTGAGAAGCGCTTGTACCTGAAATTCATCTGCAGTTCTACAGAACGGTCTGCGTGTGAAAAAGAGAAGCAGACGGTTCAACAGGAGGTAATCCACCTCTTATTAGCAATGAACTCTATTGAGACTGCATCCCACATAAACAACGCCCCACAGGTCTGGTAAAAGCAATTCCTTTGATTCAGGTTAGCTAGTCCAGTTTTTGGGATGTGATTTATGGACATTCTTTCCTAATTTTGTCTGATAATTTTAATACAATGCGTGTTCACTACTTACGGCAGCTTACCAATCATTTTAGTCCTTATACATAGGCATGTACACAGGGATAGTCACCTCCTTATTTCCCTACATTTCGGTAATGTCAGTAACTAAATAATGCTAAATTTTGCTAAATAATGTCCTTATCAAGTTCTGTCATAATTGGATAAGCGGTTCATTAGATATATGTAAAACTGTAAAGCCTGATGCTGGAAGTTCTATGTGACATAGACATTTGCATACGGACAGCCGCCTCTTTATTTCCCTGTATTCCAGTGATGTCAATAATTTAGCTTTTATCATAATTTGATATGCATGGATAATAAACCCTTCGGTATAGTGGAACCAGATTTAAAAAATTTTATTTGCATTTTTTTTTTCAGACTGAAGCCAGGCTGGCGAAGCAGCTGAAGGGATTGTACTGGAAACTGAACTGGAAAGAGAAGGATGTGAATGAGTGCAGTGATGATAACTAGAGAGAGACGTTTAAACATGTTTCGAGTTACTCCAATATTACATTTTAATAACTGCCATTATTATTTTGAGCCTGTAGAACCCTAGTTGCTAGTATTTAGTATTTTCAATTATACAGTACCTTTAACTCAATTCCAAGTAAGTTGTTTTTTTTGTGATTGTATATTTAGTGGATCTGAGACCAGAACAGGAGCTTGACAGGAGTGGATCCGGTAAACACTAGTAGAGATAGTAGAAATCTGTGCTTTACTCTGACTGATAGGGAGCTGATTAGGAAAGTCTCTGAGCTACAGTCATCAATGATTTTACCTAAGAGCACCCAGGCATGATGCTGGAGGTGAGTACATGATACTAAATATATTGCTATTATTAATAATATACATTTATATCCTCTGCAATGCTCTCTATCTGTAGACAATTGCCCTTTTCTTTTGTAAGTTCCTTTGAGCTAAGAGCCTTCTGCTTGGGATACCGAACTGATGCCACGGTCAATGATCTAGCAGGTAATGACCACAGCATTGGAAATTCATGCTTAAGTTGATCCTTCGAGTGCAAGCCAGATGGTCATCTCAGGAGCTAATTACAAAACACAACTCCTTCGAGTCTAAGACCGTAACAGTGGCTTATTTTACATGCGTTGACTTTCTGGAGCATTGTAGAAATCTGTGTTTTTCTCTGGTTGATTTGTAGCCGACAAGGAAAGGCTGGAGGCTCTAGTCTTAAACAAACTAACTCAAGAGCACCAAAACATGATGCAGGAGATGAGTGCAGGATGCTTTGTAAGATTGTTTCTTCTCATTGTTATCATTGTAATGTGATCATATTTGAATATCTGCATTAAAAAAAATAAACCAATATATTGTATTGTTTTTTATTTTATTTTATATATACAGTGTGAATTGCAGTTTCCTAAAACTCACAAACACACTAATTAAACAATCCAGATTTATTTTCCATTTCCGAGTACATTGTGTTATACTGTATATTGTATTATTGTACTAACTCACTGCTTTCCTCAAAGAATATAAAGGTAATATGTAGGTTCTGTAAGAATTTAGCATATTGTTTTCATCAAAGGTTGTTCCCTGTAATGCCAAAACAAACGGCGAGAATATTTTGAATAACTTTCTATTAAATCACTCTATCAAGCAGCACAGATGATTTGGAAAAATGTGTGCCTGCACCTTGCACTCAAAACAAGTGTCAGCAGAATATTAAGTTTTAATAAAGAAAATGTTATGGAAACAATATTTATTTTTGTAAATCAAGAATTTAGTTGCTGCAACAATCAATAGGAAGCATTGCCAGTTTTTTCAGGTCTCTAATCTATTGTATCAATTGAGGAAGAGAAAACAGAAAAGTTGTGCACCAGTCTACTTTACCAGTAGGCTGTCACGGGGTATGCCCGCCCCTATGTTGATTTGTTTTATTATTGTCATCATTATCTGTATTGATACTATATAAATGTATTGTGGGGGTGGAAATCCCTGTTTTATTATTATAATTATAGTTAAATGTAGTTGGCAGGGACGATGTTTGCTTCTCGTCTCTGCCAAACATCCAGCGAGAATGCGTGGTCGGCAGCTAATAATTAAGACAAATTGGCTGTCGACCATGCATATTAGAAAACCTGTGTGGAATGTGGTTGAGGGATAAATGAGGTATTGTGTCTGGTTATTTTGGGCATCGTGGCGTTTTTGTTTGGTTTGGTTTATTTAAATTTGTTTAATAAAGAAAGTGTGCATTGGCAGCTCACCCTGAATTACTTGTGCCTGTCTATTTCCTGGTCTATGACGTTACCCACTAAGCCATCCTGTCACATAGACCAACAATAAACTAGGTTGCTGTGAAGTGTTGCAATACAATATCCCACCCCCAAACATCACAAACCAGCAAGGGTAATTTCTGAGGAATACATATTCATAGTACACCTCAGCTCAAATATTAAAATAATATGCAACCTCTCTCAGCTAGTTTTGTTATTTTAACTGGTTTCAATTGCTCCTGTGTACATGGTTGAACTCTCATGTAACATTACAATTGTAACCAAATTCTGTTGACTTCGACAGACTGCTTGTTGCCCATATGAAAATATTCCCTGTCAAAATGTACAGGGCAAATATCTTGTTGGTTAATTGCATATACCAAAGTGCTTGACATTTTTCTGGAAGAAAAAAAAATAAATAAAACTGCCTCACATTTAAATAAAGAAAAAATACAGAAGGATATTGTGGTGGGGTGTGGAAGTGAGTAACAGCAGAGTCCTGGGGTTTAGGCAACACTTATCTTTACTGGTGCCAACACACCACACACATGTATTTACAAAAACTAGTGCACAACAAGTATCTACAAAAAACAGTGCACTAAAAGTATATTCAAAAAATTATCTGAGGGGACAATAAATGTTATTTTAATGTGATTTAATGTGTTTTAATGTGTTTTACTTCAACATGCATTTCAAATATAAACTTAAAAATGTGACAAAGATACATCATTCTCAAGCAATGCCACAACCTCATATAAGATATTTGAAATGCATTTAAACATGTGAAAAACGTGTTCAGGATATATAAAGTTCAAATACAGTATGCTTAATGAAATTCACTCTGTTCCTTACATTAAGACTTTTCCTGATGTATTAAATTGCATTCCAGAGGAAACTTTGCCTCCTAGATTTGATTAAAAAAGCTCCAGTAGTTTCACCTTAAACTTCTTGTTATCGTGCCTGAATCAAGCCGGTGAAAATCTGTTTGCTCATTACTACAGATTAGTACAAGCTTACATTTCCTTTGTATTGAGTAGACCTATAATATGGGATGTTTTAACAAAAATGCTACAGTATGAAATTAAACGTTTGCTCAGTCTACAACAAATACAAAATAAATGCAAAAAATCTAAACATCACAATGGGTGAGTTTATAACACAAACTGTGTTGTCCTTAATGTAATGAAGAGGGTTTTTTGTGTGGATGTAAATAGTGTGTGTTTGTTGTAAATAATTAATGAAGTACCTGACGCTCCTGGGAGAGCTGTGTGTGATTGTCAGCTGCCACCTGCCGGGACGCCTCACATTCCCGGTGTGATCTCTGTGAGATCTCCTCCTGGCCCAAAGGTATGCCCTGGTGATACGGGCGCGTCAAGCAGCACGGTCTTATCTGCATCAGGAACTCTGGCTTGTGACAGCCACAGCTGTCTATGAGCCACAATCACGCTAGCCAGGCTCCGGCCAAGAGCTTGCCCTTGGAGACCGGAGATCTGCAGCAGTGTGCTGGACAGGAGATGTAACTCCGTGGCCACCGGCTCAGGGAGCGGGGCCTCACGCAGTACACCATCCATATAAGCAGTAAGCTCATTCAATGTGTTAGACAGGCGAGTTGCCTGCGCCTCTGCTGCATACGCATCCATGCCTTCTAGAGGCAAGTGGTGCAGCCTGTTTCAGCATGCTAGGACCCGAGGCAGGACGATCCCAGGAGGAGCGTACCTCCTCCATGAAATCTGGGAAGGCCGGGAACTTCTGAGGATGAGGAGCCATTGCCTGCGGAAAACAGACCGGCGTGGTTCTGCAGCTGGTGTCCAGGGGACCTGCAGGAAGGCTGCAGCGCTTCCCATAAGCGCCAAAACTGAGCTGGACAATGGGGGGCACTGGCTTCCGAGGCTACCTCGAAGCCAGGTTCGTCCTCAGCAGGGGGCTCGTCACCTGCATGTCAGAGGAGAAGGAGACGCCCTCCCCAGAAGCTGCTAAGGAGAGCATGTCCTCTTGCGCCAGCTGGGACGCCTCTTCCCACTCACCCTGAACTCCCCTGGGGGAGGGGGGGGTATGGTAATTGGGGCTGCAACGGAGCCTGGACAGAGGCCGAGGCCACAGGTCCCTGTTTTGCCAAGAGCTCTAGGACCTGGGCCATCTGGGCCTTGAGGTCTATGATGTCCCTCACCTGCTTGGAACACTTCACCCTTCTCGCCTGCAGAGATGGGGAGTGACTCTTGGGAGGCTTGCGATCGGGGATGCCTAGCAGGGGTCCTGGGACAGGTCATGGAGGCTCTGGAGCTCCAAGAGCCACCGACGGTCCGGCCATAGAGGACGCGGAGCTCGCCCTCTCTAAACGAGCTTCTTTCACCCGGGGCTGGAAAGCCTCACAGATGCTACAGGCCACGTCCCTCTCGAGGGCCAAGGTGGCATGTTGGACACCCACGCACCGCGCACAGAGGGTATGTTTGTCCTCTTGCGGGATATTGGTGTTGCAGGTCGTGCAGCACTGTAGCAGTGGGTACCAAGCACTGTGTGCACTGTGCACCGTGTGTACCAAGCACCATGTGCACCGAGTACCGAGAGCACTATGTATACCGTGTACCGTGCAGTGCTGTGAATGCACACTAACGCTGTGGTGCTGGGCACCATGTGCCGTATGCACTGAGCACTTGTGCACTGAGATACCTAAGTATCACGGGCTATGCGTGCGCCGCGGTACCGAAGCACCGGGAGGGGTCGTTACCAAATGTGCCTACCCTAACCGCGCGTTCACACACCTGGTCAGCACGTAGCGTGTACCAGGGGGACACAAGGCCGAAGCCGTGGTGGGCGAGTTAAAGCAGACAGCAAAACACGGTAGAAAGATAGTATAGGGGAGAGCACACTGTTTGTTTACAAGGCCTGACTCACCGAGGTGGGCGTGCTTACATAGCCGACGAGGTCTACTAGACAGCGGGGATGCGGCAAGGCCTAGCCCTGTGGAGAAGAGCGCGGTTGGAAGAGTTACTCAACAGCGGGGATACGGCAAGGCCTAGCCCCATGGAGGAATTGTGTACTCTCAGAAAGAATAGACAACCACTCGTGGATGACTGCACAAGCAGTCTCTCACACGCGACAGACAGATAAGAAAGAGCGGCCTACAACGCAAGCGAGGAGATTTAAATTAGCCATGCTGATGACCCACTTAGATTCTCGTGCTGTTAACCATGAAAATCCCCAAAATACTGTTTACATGAACAGAGAAACGTTTCACGAGAAAGAATGGTGGTTGAACAGGCGTTTGGGCTATTGGGAGGGAGGGGACGGATACTACTGAAGCGTACTGAAGTGAACCACGAGCTTGTTCCCCAAATTATTACAGCCTGCTGTATCCTGGACAATCTGTGCCAGGACCGTAAGGAGATGCTCAGGCAAGCAGAGGAACAGCTACCTCAGCCTCCAGCAAGAATTGCACAACAGCGATATGAAGAGGGTCCTGCTATTAGAGATGCACAGCTATCTTTATTTTTGTAACCCGATGGTGTACTTTTATGTTGTATCACATTTGGGTTTCATTAGCTTGTTTTGTATCTCTTTATACCAAATATAACATCCTCATTTTCGCTGTACTTCTATGACTGCTTCTGCTTAATAAAGAATTGGAATATTGAGTAGTATTGTTGATTCCCAGGAAATAAGTTGCGAAAATTCCACATCACATTTTATTTTGAGAGTGGGTTAAACGATGTTCGTGTTGTGCATTGTATCAAGCTGCCTCATCATATCCTCTTTATTAACTCCCAAGCCTCTTCATTGTTCCGACATAAGTAACTTGGAGAAATTGCATTGGAGTATAGTTATACAAATTCAAACATAGTACTTTACAATAAAGACGTTTTGACAGTTATTATTATTATTATTATTATTATTATTAGTATTGTTATTATTTCTTAGCAAACGCCCTTATCCAGGGCGACTTACAATTGTTACAAGATTACACATTATTTTTACATACAATTACCCATTTATACAGTTGGGTTTTTACAAGAGCAATTTAGGTAAAGTACCTTGCTAAGGAGTACAGCACGTGTCCCCCACCTGGGATTGAACCCACGACCCTCCGGTCAAGAGCCCTAACCACTACTCCACACTGCTCACAGTTGTTTGGAAAGCTATTTGCAAGTGTATTCTGAAGTACTGTACAGCACCCGTAACCTCCTGAATTTACAAGCCCACGATGCAGTTTATCAAACATTTTTAGTAATAGTTTTAAACAGAAACTTGGTAAATACAATCTGCATGATACTTTACAAACACATTTAGATCCGCATATGATTAGCATTATGCAAAGTTCTAGGGAAAAAAGCAAGGTTATCGCAAAGTCAATCCGATAATGGAAATACTGCAAACAAAACATTAATTTCCTTGCTGCCATCTTTGCACTATGGTAACTTACATATTCCCATGTGACTTGTATAGCAGCTTTAGGAAAGGACTTGAACTAGCTAATTAACATTTTCACAAGAAAGTGTAAGTGGGTGTTGATTGCACGAGCTTTTCCTGGAATCTCACAAGAAATGGAGACTTTCATGTTAAAATACTGAGGCCGATTTTTGGGACTCTTTCACAAGCTTTCCCTGCCAAGTTTCACGTGTATTGTTGATTCACGTGAAATAATCATACATGTAAACTGGCCTAATGACACTTTATTTTAACATGTTTTATATTTGGGTATGAGTGGAGGCATGGATATTTCAAAAACACCACAGCACATTCTGAAGAAAGTACTGTCTAACAGCCTGGCTCAGCAGCCGAACTGGGCAGGAAAAGGAACGAAACGTGTCTTTGGATGTTTGGAACTGAAACATGTCCTACTGTGCATGTATGTTTGGGGATTTTAGTCTACTTTGAAGCTATTGGTGGAAGTTCTTGATTGTTCATGTTGTTGTTGTTTTTTTAAACCAAACTTTCATTTAGGGATGTATGATTGTGGCAAACAATACAGTTATCCAGTGAAGGGATTCGATTAGATTTGTGAAAGTTGAGTTACAGTAAATTCATATTAGTGTTTATAATCCTTCTGATTTAATTACAGATGTCAAGAAACAATGATTGCAGATCTGCATTTATTCATAGTTTTTGTTTAAAACACTGTATTCATGTGATATCCATCATTAATGATAGGATGTCCTTGATGTTGTTTAAAATGTAACCATCATAATGACTGCCGGAGGCGGTTTTAGGTATGAATGTAACCGTGGTGGTTCCAGTGTTAAGCTACCTTGAAGTAGCTAATCGAAGTTTCCAAAATACTTTCCAAAAAGTTCAACTGTTTTTCAGAAATCTGAATAAGAGTTACATTTATGTGAATTCAGTCTGTTTCCATTGGCCTTGTTGCATTTTTTTGTCTGCACCAAAAGCAGGTAAGGGGAATAGCATCGGGTCACATTTTCTTTTTACATAAAAATAAATATGCAAAAAGATGTTGTTCTCTTTCGCTCATCATTTGAATGACTTGTGCTGTGCTATTGAAACCAGTTCAAATTTCACAGTGATGTCTGCTTGAACTCGCTAGTAAAACTGCATCCAAATGCCTGATGACTGCCTTGACCTGTTCAGCTTGTTTTTATTACAATAAACCCCTTTAAGTTACATATCAAAAAAATGTATACATTGTAAAAATAGTAAATCTGTGAAGGGTTTCTATGGCAAAGATGAGTACATGGACAGTTTACTAAGAACATAGCCAAACCGTGAACTGCATTTAAAAAAAAAAAAGCATGGAACAAAAACAACAAAAAGTATTCAAACCTGAAGCGCTACAAACTGTGCTGCTCGACTGCTTCTTTTCCCCCTGCATCCAGGAAGTGTGCTTTAGCTTGTCGCCATGGTAACAAGCTTGTTTTGAGGAGGGGGCAATAAAATTTTTTTAAAATTTTGTTCTTTAGTACCCCTGAAAATTTTTAAGTTACAATAATAAATAAATAAATAAATAAATAAATAAATAAATAATAATAAAGTAGATACAATATAAAACAGATAAATTGAGCAAAAGAAAAACAATGAAAGTAAATATTTTTGTTTTCTTGGCCGATGGTGGCGTATAGGTGGGTGTACCCCAACTTTTATTTTTCTAAAATACTGGTAAAGAAACACGCATCCTAACATATAGGGACGTTTGCAACTTTGATATCTGAACACTGCTGTTTTAATAAATAAAAAATACATTATCACCAAGAATCATTCTGTCTCTGTCACAGTCACATACATCATTTCCTGTCTCAACGACTAGATAAGGGAAACTCGTTAATCAAAATGCATGTTAACAAGATCAAGAAAATTGAATGGCAGCATAATTCGCTGTTATGGAAACTACTAGCGTACAGGGAGGCGGCTCTCCCACCAGCGAGCAGCAGCCAAAAGGAAATAAAAAATAATGGGAATATCTATGTTGTGTATAATTTGTAAACTTCATTTAAAATTGTGCATTTTGTCATGCAGAAAAATGCTGATTTTGCCACAGCTCTTTTAATGTGCATTTTGCAGTCTTTTTTTGGTAAATACTGGTTGAATTTTATTTCTTATGTTGACATCTACTTTTGTATGTATTTTAGTATGTACGATTGTAGGGTATAACTAAGTTTGAAGTGCCATTTGTGTTTGTAGTTGTTAGCTATATTATACATACCATGTATGTAACACTTCATTATATATTTATTAAGCTATTAAATACAATAGAACTCCCTACCCAATACACAATTTGATTATAATGAATTTTTCGTTAAATTGAATCTTCTAATCATGTATTTTCTCTTTTACTCTTTGCTTGCCTGCAATAAACAAACTAAATCTGTGTGCCTGTGTGGCGTGTCAACACAAGCTTTGTGTCTGACTCATGATTATTAAGTAATGAACACACATATATATATATATATATATATATATATATATATATATATATATATATATATATATATATATATATATATATATATTGTAACACAATTGCCCCACTCAGGGTTCGTTGCCCCTTTAAAATCAGACACAGGACACAGAAATTGTGGTTTTTGAGCACTGACGCGCTCTATTTTTTTAATAAACACAAAACAGAATAAACAAAACAAACACCTAGCTCTTTGCTTGCGCACTAAACTAAAACATCAAACAATAACTTAAACTATACCGGACAGCTAAGCTGTTTACCTGTTGCCAAAGAAAACAAAACAAACACAAAGTTATACAGCACACTCCACCAAAGGTTTCACTCTACCTTCCTCTTTGTACACCTGCACTCACTGGCAAGCGGGCGCTTCACACAGCAGCCATGTGCAGACTGACTGCACCTCTTAAATACCCTGCACCTGGTCCTAATTTATAATTACTACCAGGTGCAGGGGATAATTAACAATAAAACAATTAAACAAAACAATAAAACAATTAACAAAAAAATGAACAAAATGTGCAGGCGTACATGTTTTATGCAGGGAGGATTTTAACCCCCTCCCTGCTGTGTTACACATCCTCTCCCCCCAAGTGTGCAACACTGACTGGCCATTCCAAGGCCACCTCCCTCCACCCTTAAAAGACCACCCACCCTCATGTCCGATTTCTCGAATCTTCGCCCTCAGCCACGGGCGGGCTTGAGGGTTGGTCGGTCCCTCTGGTGCTGCCAGGGAGGGACCGCGACCCGGCGACATGGGACCCCACTGGGATGACAGGGCCGACTGCAGCAACAGCCGGGAAACCGGAGCCTGAAGCAGCGGGCAGAAGTCTTCACCTGGGGACCGGCGTAGCAATGTCTGATCACCCAGGGGGAGCGAAGCAGTGAACAGGGGGAGCCCTAGCGACGTCTGGCAGCAGCCCAGCGATGTCTGGGTGTTTGGGGAGAGCGGAGTAGGGAACCAGGTGTAGAGCTGTGGCCGATGTTGCAGGCTCCTGGGTTCCAGGTGTAGCACCGGGAGGTCTGGGTAGACCGGCAGGGTGTCCAGGAGCAAGGGGCAAGGGACCGTACTGGACCGCAGGGGTGGTTGTTGTTGTGGTGATGGTGGGCTCCCCACCTCCTTCCCCTTGTCTGTAGCCGGCGGCGGTACCTCTTTCTCCCTCGGCTGCCCTTCCTCTGGCTCTCAGGATGGCAGCTCCACCCCCTCTGGCTCTCGGGACGGCAGCTCCACCCCTTCTGGTGTAGGAGACAGCTGGGTTGCTTGCGCAGGAGACAGCGGGGCATCTCTTGCTTGCTCCCACTTTTGGAGCAGCAGCACCTCCGAAATTATTGGCACCCTTCATAAAGATGAGCAAAAAAGACTGTATAAAATAAATAATACCAGTACTGAGCTATATTGTTAAGGAGGCTGTGTGGTCTAGTGGTTAAAGAAAAGGGCTGTAACCAGAAGGTTCCCGGTTCAAATCCCACCTCCGCCACTGACTCATTGTGTAACCTTGAGCAAGTCACTTAACCTCCTTGTGCTCTGTCTTTTGGGTGAGACGTAGTTGTGACTCTGCAGTTGATGCATAGTCTCTGTAAGTCGCCTTGGATAAAGGCGTCTGCTAAATAATAATTGTAATTTTCCAGCATGTGGAATATATTTGACTTTATTTATGATTCAATGGAATCAACCAAAATTACACATTTCTCAAATTATAAATTTATTTCCAAAAAAAATTAAGTGTCACAATTATTGGCGCCCTTGTTTTCAATACTTTGTGCATGTGGCAGAGCAGGGCTCTGCACTTGGAAATACTGGCAGGGATGGAGTTAAATTCTCCTCCCTGCCCAGGTTGATTGCGTCAGGTGGGAGCAATCAATCCATTAATTATTCAATTATCATCCAGCCACCTGGCATAAAAGGAGGCCTCAGCCTCCCAGTAAGGGGAGAGTTCTAGAAAGAGGAGAGTAGCTGTGGAAGTAAGAGTGGGGTTTTTGTGTGTGCTGTTTCTTTGTTCATTTTTAAATCCAGTGAAGGTAACGCCCAGCCTGGAGGCCTTGTTTTTGTAAGTTTTGTTTTGTGCTTATTGTCTATTATTACTGTTTAAAACCCTTTTTGTTTGGCCCGCGTGCTGGTTTATTTTGTATTTTTGTATATTAAAAGCTTAATTTTTGAGCTTTCACACTGTCTCTGAGTCTCAACCTCTGTGTGTGATTATGTAACCTACCAGCCCTACTGCTGCCTTCCCCCGTGCATGCTACATTCTCCCCTGCCAGCCTCATGTCCGCCCCAGACTTGCTAACCAAGCTACAGTCCGACGAGTGCGTGCTGGGGTACCTGCGTCCCTCTTCTGACACCAAATGTGGCAGGATGACAGAGGTTGAGACTCAGAGACAGTGTGAAAGCTCAAAAATAAAGCTTTTAATATACAAAAATACAAAATAAACAGGCACACGGGTCAAACAAAAAGGGTTTAAACAGAAATAGACAATAAGCACAAAACAAAAACAAGACCTCCAGGCTGGGCGTTACCTTCACTGGATTTAAAAATGAACAAAAAAACAACACACACAAAAACCCCACTCTTACTTCCTCAGCTACTCTCCTCTTTCTAGAACTCTCCCCTTACTGGGAGGCTGAGGCCTCCTTTTATGCCAGATGGCTGGATGATAATTGAATAATTAATGGATTGATTGCTCCCACCTGACGCAATCAACCTGGGCAGGGAGGAGAATTTAACTCCATCCCTGCCAGTATTTCCAAGGGCAGAGCCCTGCTCTGCCACAGTGCACCCTCCCCTTGCAAGGATAATGGCACTGAGTCTTTTTCAATAATGTTTAATGAGATTGGAGAACACATTGGGAGGGATCTTAGACCATTCCTCCATACAGAATCTTTCCAGATCCTTGATATCCTTCAGTCTGCCCTTATGGACTGCTCTTTTCAATTGAAACCACAGGTTTTCAATGGTCCAGAGACTGAGAATGCCATTGCAAAATGTTGATTTTGTGATCAATTAACCATTTCTTTGTAGATTTTGATGTGTGCTTGGGGTCATTGTCTTGCTGGAAGATCCACTTGCGGCCAAGTTTCAGCCTCCTGGCAGAGGTAACCAGGTTTTTGACTAAAATGTCCTGGTACTAGGTAGAGTTCATGATGCCGTTGACCTTAACAAGGGCCCCAGGACCAGTGGAAGCAAAACAGCCCCATAACATCAAAAATCCACCACCGTATTTTACAGTAGGTATGAGGTTCTTTTCTGCACACGCATCCTTCTTTCGACGCCAAACACACTGCTGGTGTGCATGGCCAAAGTGCTCTATTTTTGTCTCATCTGACCATAGCACCCGGTTCCAATCGAAGTGCCAATGCCGTTTAGCAAACTCCAGGCGCTTACGTTTGTTGGTTGCTCTCGATAAAGGCTTTTTTCTGGACACCCTTTCAAATAGCCTATTGGCATGGAGGTGGCGTCTAATTGTAGATTTGGAGACTTGGTGACCCCAAGATGCAACCGAGTTCTGTAATTCTCCAACTGTGGCCCTTGGATTTCCCTTTGCCTCCTGAACCATCTGCCTCACTGTACGTGGGGGCAAGATACACTTGCGTTCTCTACCAGGCAAGTTTACCACTGTTCCAGTGGTTTGAACTTCTTAATTATTGCCCTAATAGTGGTAAGTGGTATATTAGTTTTTTAGCTATTGTTTTGTACCCATTGCCTGATTTATGAAGGTCAGCAACCATTTGTCTCTTTTCATTTGTGAGTTCTTTGCCTTTCCCCATGGTGATAGATGACAAATGGATTTCATATGCATGTTACCTCATTTTTATACCCCAGTGAAACAGGAAGCCATGGATGGCCACAATAGTTCCTTAAGACTGAGATGAACTTAAAGAAGTAGAATGTTAATGCAGATTTAATTTTGTTTTATTTTATTTATAAGAATCTTTAGGGGTGCCAATAATTCTGACACCTATCTTTTTGAGAACATTTTTTATTACTTGTTAATAAAAAACTTTTTCTCTGAGCAATTCTATTAGAATAAAAGAATATGGTTTTCCCATATATTTGAGCATAAAATATAGCTCATTACCCGTGTTGTTCATTTTATACAGCCTTTTTTGCTCATCTTTATCAAGGGTGCCAATAATTTTGGAGGTGACTGTGTATATATTTATATATGTGACTGTGTATATATATATATATATACGTGTATATACTGTATATATACGTGTATATATATATATATATATATATATATATATATATATATATATATATATATATATATATATATATATATATATATATATATATATATATAAACACACACACACACACACACACCATACACACAACCAGGGATGGTGGATGGCACTGCCGCTGAAAATGGTCAACTAAACAAATGATGTCCCTGCATGTGTGTATTCCAATTACATAGGCAGATCCCAAGCAAACTGCAAGGCTACATTTAGATAAACAAATTTCAGATTAACGCATAACTATATCTGTACAAATCATCTCTCTCTGTCAGAGTCCTGAAAGAGGAGCAATGAAGAAGGCTGTGTTATTTTTGGGTGAGTACACACATATGGCTTTTTATGTATAACATTTCATTTTATTTATTTAATTTGAAGCTTTGCTGCTTGTGAATTTTGGTGGTCGTAAGCCAGGCACACAGGGGGCAAGCTTTTCCTCCAGCTTTGTGAGTGCAACTCCAAGCAGCCCAACACTGACAGTGCCTGGTGAACACAAGTGATTGACAAGCAATAGACGCCTACTAGGTCAAGAAGAAGAACATAAGAACATAAGAAAGTTTACAAACGAGAGGAGGCCATTCAGCCCATCTTGCTCGTTTGGTTGTTAGTAGTTTATTGAACCCAGAATCTCATCAAGCAGCTTCTTGAGGGATCCCAGGGTGTCAGCTTCAACAACATTACTGGGGGGTTGGTTCCAGACCCTCAGTACAGTACCCTGTACTGTTATGAAGTTCAATGTTACAAACCCATGTATATGACATCATTTTTATAATATTATTATGAAGATGATGATTATTATTATTATTTTAAATGTTGCAGTTTTAATAGTAGGTGGCAAAAAGCTTCCATTGGATTGCATTGTGTTACATAAATAAAACAAACTTTAAATTGTAGTTATTTAGTTTAGCATTACATTTAAATGTTTTTATTAAACCCCATCAAACACAGACCAATTGAAATCAAGAATAGAAGAGAGACAATACAAGTTAGGATTTGAAGTGATTTCATCACAGACATTTCTATCTTATATTTTCAAATACAAAAAATTGATAATTACCTGCAGCCTAAAGCACACTCTTGCTCCGCTGTTAGCAGCTGCTGTGTCTGTGAGCTTTTATTTTATGTCTGATAAGTGGATTTTAACTTTTCCTGTGCTGTTATGAAGTTCAATGTTACAAACCCATGTATTTGACATCATTTTTATAATATTATTATGAAGATGATTATTATTATTATTTTAAATGTTGTAGTTTTAATTCGTTGGTATAGTACAGTACAAATCTGAAACTTTCATTCACTACTGGAAATGGACTGGTTTGAGCATATTTGTTATGAATTACACAACCATCTGACATGTATTGGTACCAAGAAATGCACTCCTACACTAAACAGGACTGCACGTGTAAACACAATATAGGTCTGAATCAAAATAATTATATATATATATATATTTTAGCTCAAAGAGCCAGCTGCCCAACGTTTCGATATGTTGCACATATCTTTCTCAAGGGAGCCTGTGTTTGAATCAAAACATTGGAGGTATTTATAGGTTTTTGACGGCATGACAACTACTTGTTATTGTTTACATTCAAATCTATGATTTATTCTTACATGATGTAATGCTGTTCTATATATTGTGACATCATTTTTACTTCTATCTTTGAATCTGTATTAATTCTAATTAACATTACTTTATATAAATTTATATTTTTATTATATCATGCAATGCTGGCTCTGAGGATCAGTCTAGATTTGGCCTCCCCAGCGCATCAGCATGCACAACTTTTGAACAAACTTTGTTTATTTATTTAAATGTTATATATCTATTGAAGTTAATTCGTTCATTCTTTTCTGTTGAGTCCCGCTGGCATAATCGTGTTCAGTCTATTTATCCATTTACTTTCTTTTATTCTTCTATATGTCGCATTGTCTAATTTTAGCTGTTCTAATACTACAAACTTTACATTTATGTCATGTCCTTGACTGGTGAAGTGCTGTACTATTGGTTCATTCATTTTTTTATTTCTAATTAATGAAAGGTGGTTCTGAATTCGTTTATATAAAGTAGTTCCAGTCTCTCCAACATATTTGATTTCATCACATTTTTCACAGGCTATTCCATAAACAACATTGCTATTTTTACAGTAGGTATTAGTTTTTAGTGGATATGTGGTGTTCTTATGTTTAATTATATTTTTACTTTTATCTATGTATTTACACACTTTACATCTACTGGTGCACATGTTTGTAGAACCTATTTTGTCAATTATTCTTTTATGTTTACTGTGAACTAAAATATCACCTAAATTACCTTCTCTTTTGAATGCTACAACTGGGTCCTTAAGAAATACTTTTTTTAATTTTTCTGAATTATGTAGAATCCGCAAGTGTTTCCAAACTATCTTAGAAATATTGGGCAAAAGTTTAGAGTAAGTCATTATTAATGGGACTCTTTTGACCTTTTTATCTCTAGTTTTATAATCTAGTAGATCATCTCTTTTAGTTTATCCACTTTTCTTAACTCCGTCTCTATAATTCTTTCTTTGTATCCTCTTTTTTAAGATTTGTTTTAATACATTTCTTTGTTTTACATAGTCACTTTCTTTTGAGCATATTCTTCATATTCTTATTCCTAGACCCTTTGGGATTGCCCTTTTAGTGTGTATCGGATGTGCAGAGGACATGTGTAAATACTGGTGCATGTCAGTAGGTTTACAGAAGAGGTCAGTCTCAATTGAACCTTCTTCAAGTTTTACTATGGTATCTAAAAATTCTATTTCTTTCCTTGTCCATCAAAGGTCCACCTTAATATTACTGTGTATTTCATTTGCTATTTTATGAAACTGGAAGAGACTCTTCTCCATGTGTCCAAACCCCAAAAATATCATCTACAAACCGAATGTATTCTAAAGGTTCTCTTTCCGATTTTCTAAGTAATTGTTCTTCCCATTTTCCCATGTATGTACTGGCAAAATGCATTCCTAATTTAGATCCTATTGCTGTACCATCGTTTTGTTTGTAATTCTTATCAACAAATGTAAAATAACTGTTTTCTAAAACTACGTTGATCATGTTCAGTACTTCTGCTGTTGGTATTGATTTATCTAGTCTATTATCTAGTGCTTTTTGACAAGCTTCTAAAGTTTCTTTACGACGGACACTTGGGTACAAGGATTTTACATCCATGCAAAATAAAATTGTATTCTCTGGAAGGTTGTGTTTTATTGATTCAAGTCTTTTTAAAAATTGTGTTGTATCCTTAACATAGCTTGGTAATTTCTCAACGTGCGACCTAAGTTGTTTTTCTGCTATTTCAGCTATTATGTGTGTTGGATTATCAATTGTACTGACTATCATTCGCATCGGGTGATTTTCTTTGTGCATTTTAGGATTTCCTCTTGCTAGGCCTGTTCTTGCATTATGTGGCTGCATGTATTTTTTAAATTCTTTTGATATAATTCCTTTATTGTATAGTCTCTCCGCAATTTCCTTAACCTCTTTTGCCAATTTATTGATCTTATTGCTTTTAACTTCTTCATATGTATCTGTATTATTTAATTCACATTCTACAGATTTCATATAGTCATCTGTGTTCATTATCACTATTCCTGAGCCTTTATCTGCTGGTCTTAACATTATATCATCATCATTTAACAACTCAGTCATAGCTTGTTCTTCAATATTGGTTAGATTAAGTTTACATCTTTTCTTTAGTCCTACTATTATTTCTTGTTTAACTACTTCAATATACATATCTAACCATTTGTCTCTTCCATTCGGAGGAGTCCATGTGCTTGTACTATTAACTTTAATCCCATGCTCATAATTACCCTCTGAATCTGAGATATTTCCATTGAAAAAATATTCCGCTAATCTCATGCGTCTCTCCCACTCCTTCAATTCAGTGGCCAGTTTATCTTTATCGATGTATCTTTTAGTCGGTATAAACTTAAGTCCTTTACTCAGTACTGCTTTTTGGGATGTGGTTAAAATTTTACTTGATAAATTAAATACTATGTCTTCTGTCTTATCTTTTGTGTATTTGGTACCATGTCTATTTTTGGGTCTCCTATCTTTATGTTTTGAATTCTCTGTCTTAGTCATATTTAATTCCCTATTTCACATTTTATTATTAACCTGGTTTATTTTTACTGTTTTAGATTTATTTTGATTATATTTCTTAATTATGCCACAGTATTCAGATTTTGTTCCGGTTTCATTGTCTTTAAATACAATAACTGAGAAATGGTTATTGTTGTATAAAAGATTAATTGGATACACACAAACACAGTTGCAGTCAAAAGTTTACATACCCCAATAGAAATGAAAGAATTTTAGGAAAAATATTTTGTAGCAAAAGTTTTGCTTTTGTGGATGAGGAACAAATTTACAAGAAATAGTCTACAATTATTTATTTCAGCAATTTTTTGCAAAACTCCAAAATGCTAATTCAAAGTATTCATACCCTTTGATGCAATGATAGTATTGTTTAAAAGGTGCTAGACATTTCAATATGATAATGCAGAACCTAATTCTAGAAAAGTCTAGAAAATGCTGGATTGTAGGTGAACATTCTTAGAGAGTACAAAAGGGTTAGGCATAGGATGATTGCTGTCATTACCAATAACTCAATATGGGAAAAATTAAAGAGCTATCTGAAGACTTTAGGTCAGAACATTATTTATTGTCATAAAGCTGGAGGAGGATACAAGAAGATTTACAAGCATTTGATTATCATAATTTCAATTATTGTTTCTATCATCAAGAAGTACAAGACTCATGGTACTGTCACAACACTCCCTCTGTCTGGAAGAAAGAAGGTTCTTTCACCAAGAACAAGTAGAATAATTGTGAGAAAGATTAATAACAATCTGAAATTGAGTGCCAAAGATATTCAAAGTGAATTGGCTGCAAGTGGGACTGGGGTTTCCATTTCAACCATAGGTCAAGAATTGCACGGTGAAGGTCTCAATGGTCGCAGGCCAAGGAAAAAGCCTTAGGAAAAGCGTCACAGGGACAATCGCTTAAAGTTTTCAAAATGGCATTTGAATGATGTGTCACAGATGGTTCTGGCGTGTCCCTTTTGTGCTATAAGTCATTAGATCCTTTTGCATTGAAGGCCTCAGTTTGCAAGGTTGTGCAGTTCTTTGATGGACCCAGATTCAGTTAAAATGTGTTTGCCCACTGACAATGGGAATGAGAATGTAGAGATGGGATTTCAGCTTCAGCTACTGGAAGCAGGATGATCTTTGGGATACAAATTGAACATTTGTGAAACTGCAACAAATATTGTAATGACTGTAATGTGTTTTAAGCAATAGAAATGAAAGAATTTTAGGAAAAATATTTTGTAGCAAAAGTTTTGCTTTTGTGGATGAGGAACAAATTTACAAGAAATAGTCTACAATTATTTATTTCAGCAATTTTTTTGCTGAATCTTGTTGGGAACGGGCTGATTTGGAATGGGCTAACATGAATTGGATGGACTAATCGAACATGTATTGATTGAAATAATATGATATACTTCTTGTCAATAATTATATTAATACTGTATGTATTCTATTCAAATAGATCTGTATACCCAGTAGAAAATATTGCAGGTAGCTGTTGTGTGCAGCCTGTGAGGAAGCCTGCAGAGACAGGTCGGACTGACCTGCCCTTGGCAAGTTCTTATCAGATGAAGGCAACTCTTTGACTCAAGTGCCAGACCTTGTTAGCACATGCTAGTTTGATGAGAAAAGGTAGCCAACTTTCTGGAGAGAGTTGCTGAGCTGAGCGAAAAAAGGAATAAGATCATTTTAAATAAATATGTGTTTTACTAGTGTAGATGTTTAATGTAGAAAAAGAATAAAAGTCTTGTAATGAGGAAACTAAAAACTTAGAAAACCAGTATGCAGTTTAAACTAGTTCAAGAAAAGACTAACAGTCAAGTCTCTTATTTAAATAAAAGAAGTAAGCTCGATTTAGTCTTTAATCTAAAAGCAAATATTCTAAAGTAATGGAAACAGAATACTTGAATCAGCAATTTAAAGTCTTAAAACTGCTGCTATATTTCTTAAGTTAAACAAATGTATAGTTTAAATGGATTAATGGTAATGTATCTTATTTGAAATAAGCATCAAGACGATCTAAAAAGGAGTCCGTGAGTTAAATGTAAATATTCTAGAAAGACTGAAATACAGCTATTAGAATGTTGTATTTGAAAAAAGCAAGACAATACAATAAAAATAATAATAATAATAATAATAATAATAATAATAATAATAATAATAATAATAATAATAAAAACAGTATAAACTCTAACTTTAACAGTGAAGGAATGCAACTCATTTAGTGATCTTGTCCTTACCTGCCTGTAGTAAAAGCAGTGTTGAAGATGACTCATTGGTTTTGGCAGATGAAGCAGGGATTTTTTGATGGTCAGCGATTTAAAAGCCAAGATCCTCTCTATAATGAGCAATCTCATTAATATTAACAAACTAAATACCTTTCAGATAACAGAAGGTAGGAGTTTATATTAAAATAAACATTTTTTTCTATTTATCACAGAAATTAATTAGAACCTGGCAAGAAGAAATGGGAACGAAAAGCGTAGGACATTTTACTGCATTAAGCTACAATTTGGTCTGAAATAATGAGTATTAGAAAATGCTTACGGTAGTGTTTCATATTAATCAACACTGTCTTAAAACCTGCTTCAACTGGATTTTGTATGAACAGAAAAAGAAAGAGGCCAGCTAGGTCAAACACTCCTTTTCGACTACGGAGTAGTTGCGTTCCTGAGGTAGCATCTTTTTTACTCAGATACAGTATCGGGTGTTCTACTCCATCTACCTTTTGGGAGAAGACAGCACCCAAACCCACGTCCGACGCATCGGTGTGGCGGATGAATCTCTTGGTGAAATCAGGTGTAATAAGGATGGGGGCCTGGCACAGTTTACGTTTAATAGTATCAGACGCCCCCTGACACTCAGCTGACCATTTAATTAAATTTGGAGCACTCTTTTTGGTGAGGTTGACTAAAGGGTTAACCACTGTGGCATACTCGGGGATAAAGCAGTGGTAATAACCGGCTAATCCCAGTAGAGACCTCACCTGAGTCTTGGTTTTGGGGATCGCCGCATCAACCAAAGCCTGGATTTTGGTGACCACAGGACTCACCCTTCCATTTCCCATTAAAAATCCCAAATATTGAGTCTCTGTCTTGGCAAATGCACATTTTCTCAAGTTAGCTGTTAGCCGGGCTACTCTTAGAGACTGAAGGACGGCTGCAATCCTAGCCAAATGCTCTCACCAGGTGGAGCTGTAAAACACCAGATCATCAATATACGCTGCTGCATATTCATGATGTGGTAGTAAAACCTGGTCCATCTGTCTCTGAAAGGCAGTGGACGCACCATGTAGCCCAAACGGCATGGTTTTAAAGTGAAATAGCCCTTCTGGTGCTGAAAATGCAGTTTTCTCTCTAGAACTGCAGGTTAAGGGGATCTGCCAGTCTGTCAGGGGATCTGTCAGGTCCAGAGTCGAGATAAACTTTGCCTTTCCCAGTCTATCTAGAAGTTCGTTGACCCGAGGCACAGGGTACGTATCGAACTTGGCAATAGCGTTTACCTTCTGGAAGTCCACACAGAAGCAATTGGTGCTGTCTTTCTTAGCCACTATGACAATTGGACTGGAAGGCTCAATCACCCCAAGTTCGAGCATGTCCCATACCCCTTAGTGCTTTTAGTGCTAGGGGTCTCTGGACAGGGGCCTAAAGGGGCCAGGTCGTAGTTGGCGGCTTCGGTGTCTGTCATGGCCTGATACGCTGCCTGAGCCTCCCCAATCAGGCAGGATCCCAGCTAGCTCGACCAGGGTCATATTCCGCCGTCATTTTCAGTGCCCTCGCCTTTGGGGCCATCATCACAGGTGCCGTTGGTACTGTGGTCTGGATCGCCAGACCGATTTTCTCCACCAACGCCGTGTACCGCTACTCTCTCTGTCTTTCTGCAGCCTCCCGTCTGCTGTCCAGTGCTTCCAGCAGCGCTACAAGTGATGTGTGATCCATAGTCCCATGTTCTGACACCACGTGTGGCAAATTGGTAAGTGGTACGTGCAGGTGCAGGGGTAATACAGTGCAGTAATGAAATACAGAGAGTTATAATCCAGTTTGAAACAGTTTTTAATTGTATCTGGGTCTGGTGACCAAATAATAATCTCCCGCAATACACAACAATGTGTAGTGCACGGAGTAAATAACAACAGGGTTACAGTCCCAAATAATAAACACAAGTATCCGTCCCACAATATACTAACACAGTCACCAGTTCTGGGTGCGTGCAGCAGTGCTTGTGGTGGGTGATACAGTTTATTTTGTGCTGTTTGTGCTGTTCCTGCTTTGTGCTGGTCCAAGGCGACAGCTCTGGAATCGTGTTAGCTGTCTGGTGATTCACAAACAAGACAATTACTAACAGACAAAACAAACAAACAAAAAACACTCACGATACTGGTCACAATCTTTTTCGGGGGGTCTCTCATCGTCCTTCTAGGTTTAAAACCACAAACCAAGTGAAGGAGTAGATTGCGATTCTCCGTCCCCTTGTATGCTATCATGCATGACCCCTTGGTAAACAAGTGCAGCTGTCTCTACTATCTGCAGCTGCTACGTCGTTTTCCTTCCGGGTCAATACATGCCTTCTTCCAGACTGAAGCGCCCTCACAGGTCGGAAGGGAGATTTACAACCAAAACTCATTGTATTTCTGTCACACAGCCTCATCTTGTTTACGTTTCCTTGCGTTAAATTTATGTTTAGCGCTTCCTGTGTGTTCTACAATGGTCTACATACGAGTGTAATCTACAGCCTTGCTGCATGAAATACAAAACAGCACATTACCATCAACGTGAAATTCGGCCTCGTGAAACTCGTTGACCTGATCTTTAAGGTTGATTTTTATTGTTTTCGGCATCTTTGAACAGCTCTGAATACTGAAGTAAACTGAACTTGAATACCGGGAGCAATTTTTATTACACAGCTATGTTTATGTAAATTTAAAGCCAAGTTGCCTGTATTAATGTTTATATATTATATGTGTATTGATTTGGTTATTATCAAACAAACAAAAAAGCCTTACATGTTTTTTGCCCCTCCCCAAGTGTAAAACAAAAAAAATCTCCGAAAACATAGCAAATCTGCATTTTTCCATGTTATCATAGAAATTCCAAGTTTTTCTGTGTTATTCCACAGCAAAAGGATTTCTAGGGTCCCTGGTCATAAGGACATGCCATTGGTTTCTTATTTCCATAACAGCAAGCAATGTCTTCATTGGCTCACCTGTCCCTCTCGATGACAGTCCATCTCTAGTCATTTACATGGCTTATGTTGTCCGGTGTTATTATTAGCAAAGTTATACTCATGAACTTTCTGGAACCCCCTAGTAAAAAAATATGAAAATTGTAATTAAATTCTCTTGAACACCACACACTGCCTTGACGTCATTATGAACACAGGCCCTGCAAAGCTTTTTTTTTAAATGATGTTAATTGCTTGTCAGTTTTTGGTGATTAAGGAAAATATCAAACAGATAAATACATTTTTTCAAATCAGTTCTCAGGGATAGTATCCCACAGCAGACACTTTTTTATTTTTTATAAAAGTTAGAGTGACCAATTATTATTTGTATTTATTTTACCCCAATTTGGAAAGCCCAATTGTGTTTTTTCTCCTCACTGCAGCGAGCCCCCAAAGAACACAGGTGTTCTGAGGGTGTGTGAGTATCCTTACAAGCCTAAAGCCAGAATCGCTTTTACAGCAAGCAATCCAGAGCAGAGGTGGGCGGGCTACCGATCCTGGAGAACAGAAATCAGCCCTGTCTCTTATCTACTCTGAATGTGCTCAGTAGGGTTTGCTCTTGCGTGAGGAGAAGCAATCCTTCCCGGTTTCCTGTCCCCCACCCCGTCAGAGCCAATATGACGCCCCCCTTGGGGTCCCCACAAAAGTTCAGCCTCTTTGCACAGCATGGACACAAACTGGCTCCATCCAAGCTGTGTGACTCATCCTGCGCCCCCAGCGGCAGCGCTTTAACTGGATGAGCCACTCGGGACCCCCACAAGCAGACATTTTGAGGATATATTTAATGTCTATTGCTAATTGTGGCAGGATGGCTTGGTGGTGACGTCCCAGACCAGGAAGAGACAAACAAGTACTGTGGGTTGAATAAATATTTGAATAAATAAATAAAATATTTGAACAAAAGAAAAAGACTTCTACACAAAACAAAAGGCATGATGGCCAAAACAAGCAATAACCAGCAACACACACACGCACACACACATCAACAAGTAACGTGCTAGTTTAAACACACCTAAATGACAACAGCAAGTAATAATAATAATAATACAAAATATTTCAAAATAAACACAGGGACGGGGTACCCCATCACATTAATATATCCTGTTTTGTCAGTGTTTTGTTTTACTTGATATTAAGATGTATTTTCTACATAAAACATGAAATAGATAAAGATGTTATCTCAAATCAGGTATCAGGTTACTACAAAAGCAATAGCAATCAGAACTACAAAAATCTTGTATAAACTTGGTTATTAACCCCATCAGTGCCACTGCACATACCAGGTACTGTACATCATCTAATAATGCTTCCCAGTGTCACTGAATGTACCAGATACATCCAGCTCTAACAAGGCTATTTTAAAACAAAGTGACATGGTGACTGATCTGTACTGATTCATTGCCCTTAATCCATAGACAATTCTTGGAATTCTGCACACAATTGGCTAAGCAAAAGACAATAGTGCTTGTTTAAGTCTTGTTTTGAGCTTTCAGTGACATTTATGAAGAGTTAAAACAAATACCAAGTCATTGTATTTTTTATTATTATTTTTACATTGCTATCAATTTAAATCACTTCAAATGTATTACTATCAAAACACATACCTTTTTTTTGTTGCAAATATTCAGCAGCTATGAGGTGCACCCACCTCAAAACACCCCGAGATTACCTCACTGTATTTTGATAACTATATTATTTACAGAATCCAACTTATTACTTAATACATTCAAAAATATGATTTTGTAATTTTTTTCTGTCTTCCGCGGATTGCAAAAAGACGTGTCTTTTGAATACTGTAGTCTACCACTGTAGCGCTGCAAGGGTCAGTAGTTCATTCAGTAGTAAATACAATTTTACAAATTTATGTCTGTTTAATAACATTTAGAGATTTGTTTTTTGATTGCTTTATATCCTGAAAACCTGTCTGTCTGTTTGTCTGTCTCAGCTGATGAGCTGAGAAGAGTCTGGGGCGCTGGTAGGGAGAAAAGACAGACTTCAAATTTGGGGCGAAAGCAGGTGCAGAGTGCAATTTTTCGATTAGAAAAATAGCAATTTCAAACATGTAATGTAAAAAAGCATGCAAGTGCACAGATTTGTTGTTGTTGTTGTTTTGCTTTACAGAAAAATGCATTTGTAAAACTCTGTCATAAAATTTGAGAAATAAGATTAAACTAAATAGAAATAGAACTGCAACAAATATAAGAAATTAAAATAAAATAATTCCATATAGTGTTTAAGAGTAACAGAGCTTTAACAGTTCTTTTAAATTATTAAAATAAAAAATATATATTATCTGCTGTAGTGGGACCTATTCTAGCCCCTTCACTTGGTTTAAAGTGTTGCTGAAGAGATACTGTAGAATAGATTACTTATTGCTTCTGACTGCTGTGTTGTATGCATATCTATGCTTTCAACATAACTGTGTTTGTTTTGATATTTTCATTCCCATATCCAGGGTCATAAATCAGTGTGGAGCATTTAAGAAATAATTGTACCTTTTAAAAGGCACTGTAGCTGCTGGGTCAACCAACTTGCCATTGGTTTCTCATTTCCTAACAACAAGCAACTTCAATGTTTTGATTGGCTCATCTGTCTCTCGCTTGCCATTTACATGGCCTATGTTGTCCAGTGTTGTTATTAGTTAAATGTATACTCATGAACTTTCTGTAACCCCCTAGTAAGAAATATGAAAATTGTAACTAAATTCTCTTGGACACTGCACTCTGCCTTGACGTCAATATGAAAATAGGCCCTGCAAAGCTTTTTTTTTCATTGCTTGTTAAAAAGATCTTATGCAGTTTAGTACATGTATAAGTTACTGTCTTCATGGCCTTTGACAAAGTTCTGCACAAAAGACCAAATGCTAAGCTGGCATGCTGCATTGCTATTGGGTAAGCGGTTCTCTAGTTAAATGCAAAACTATAAAAAGATACACAGAAAGACAGACAGATGGACATACAAACATGCTTAGTATAGCACAGGATTATTTAGCTTGTGTTAAAGAAAATCCTTAGTATGTGTTGTGACAATTGGACAAGGTGTTCTCTCGATACAGATACAGTAGAAGAGAACACCTCGGCTTAGAGAACAACCTTGTGGTGAAACGAAATTTTCCCATTGTAAATGCTCCGTCTGAAGGAACAGGGTCTTTGCTTAAAATAGGGTGGGCGAAGCAGGCGTCTGGTGATTCTGCCTCTATGGAGAGTTCTGCTCAGAGTGCTCGGTGCTGCTCATGAACTTTGCAGTATAATTGAATACTAATGAGTGAATGTGACAGAGACAAAATGATTCTTGGTGATAAATCTCCCTCCCGACCTGTGAGGGCGCTGTGTAAAGGGAACAGAGTGCCCTGGACTGGATGGCCAGACAATTCATTCCCAGGGTTAGGTGGAAGTCGGCCATCTAGAAAGGGGACGGGGCTACAGGCCAATTATTTTTTAGCTCAGCTCACTGCTTCTACCCCTGTGCGGCCTCGAGAGTGGCAATGACAAACACACGCTGTCAGTGGCCACTATACTCAAAACGTTTTCCACTTTTTGTAGTGTTTTTTTTTATTATATAACAGTTTGGTTTTAGACAAGTATCACAGTGAATTTTGTGACTTGGACACAGCGCCATTTTGGTGGCAACGCCATATTCGGTTGCTGTCTCCCAATTTCGACCTTGCCACGTGGTCCAGATCATTTTATACGTGGACAACGTTTTAAAATAAATTTAATACCCTTTAAGCTTTCCGCAGACCTGAAAGGTAGAAAACATATTATATATTTTTTGAGGTGGACTTTTGAAGCCTTAACAACTTAGCTATCGCTCAAAAAGTAGCTGTGTGGTTTCAGAGTTATAGGGGTGGGATTAAGTGCTGTGCTTTCACATTTGCCTGACCCATCTTAGCAGAGGATGCTGTTGTGTTGTCTCTGCAACTCATCTGTGCTACTGGGTCTTTGTAAACTTACTAATAAATATTAATAAATATTTAATAGCTTGTGAACAAAACATTACCCTTTTAAAATGACTCTTACACGTTTTACTGTAGTACAGACTGCAGCTGCCCAGTGGGTGCCACCCACGTGGTTTAAAGTGAGATGGTGTTTTGGAGGCACTTATTGTACAACCAAGTCAGCTGTTTTCCATTTCAACATGAAAATACAGCACACATAAATTGTTTTATTTCAATGGTGATGTGTGAACAGGATGGCTGCAGGGGAGACGTCAGACCAGAAACACAGACTCAACTCTAGGAAGAAGCAGGGCAAAACTGAAACACTACAGCGTTCGATTATTTTATTTTAAATAATAAACAAAAGATTTAAACAAAACTACACAAAAGAAAAGGGCATGTTGGCCAAACAATAATAAGTATCGTGCTGTTTTATTAACCAGCATGTTTATTATTTATTTATTAGCAGACACCCTTATCCAGGGTGACTTACAATTGTTACAAAATATCACATTATTTTACATACAATTACATTATAATCTACATTAATGATTTAGATTCTGGTATCGTAAGCAAACTTGTTAAATTTGCAGACGACACAAAAATAAGAGGAGTGGCAAACACTGTTGCAGCAGCAAAGGTCATTCAAAATGATCTAGACAGCATTCAGAACTGGGCAGACACATCGCAATTGACATTTAATAGAGAAAAGTGTAAAGTACTGCACTCAAGCAAAAAAAAAAGCATTATAAATATCATATGGGAGATACTGAAATTGAAGAAGGAATCTATGAAAAAGACCTAGGAGTTTATGTTGACTCGGAAATGTCTTCATCTAGACAATGTGGGGAAACTATAAAAAAGGCCAACAAGATGCTCAGATATATTGTGAAAAGTGTTGAATTTAAATCAAGGGAAGTAATGTTATAACTTTACAATGCATTAGTAAGACCTCACCTAGAATATTGTGTTCAGTTCTGGTCACATCGTTACAAAAAGGATATTGCTGCTCTAGAACGAGTGCAAAGAAGAGCGACCAGAATTATCCTGGGTTTAAAAGGCATGTCGTATGTAGACAGGCTAAAAGAATTGAATCTGTTCAGTCTTGAACAAAGAAGACTACGCGGTGATCTGATTCAAGCGTTCAAAATCCTAAAAAGTATTGACAATGTTGACCCAGGGGACTTTTTTTGACCTGAAAAAAGAAACAAGGACCAATGGTCACAAATGGAGATTAGATAAAGGGGCATTCAGAACAGAAAATAGGAGGCACTTTTTTTACACAGAGAATTGCAAGGGTCTGGAACCAACTCCCCAGTAATTTTGTTGAAGCTGACACCCTGTGATCCTTCAAGAAGCTGCTTGATGAGATTCTGGGATCAATAAGCTACTAACAACCAAACGAGCAAGATGGGCTGAATGGCCTCCTCTCGTTTGTAAACTTTCTTATATTCAGTGCTAGACACGCCTCTGACATTACAGGAGCTGGAGGAGGCTGTACGTGATGAATAAGATGAATAAGGGTCGTGCCTCGGGATTGGGCGGTTTACCACCGGAACTTCTGTTATTACTGTGGAAATAAATTGGCCCCCTTCTCCTAAAGTCAATTATCTATTCGTTAGATATCAGCTCCTTTCACTGAGACCAGAAGTCTGCGTTGATCTCTCTTCTTTTGAAAAAGGGGAAAGATCCTTTAGAATGTTCTAGCTATCGTCCGCTGTCTCTCTTGAATGCAGACTTAAAAAGTGTTTAGTCCGTCGGCTTGACTCACTCCCTAATTCACCGTGATTAGAAGGGGTTTATGAAAAGCAGACTTGCTTCAGATAATTTGCGTCATTTACTTCATGTTTTAGATCTGGTTGAGGGATCGCCATCACCCTCTGCTGTTCTGTTATTAGATGCTGAAAATGCTTTTGTCAGGTGGAATGGGATTATTTGTGGGCTGTACTCCGGCGCTTTGGCTTTGGGACCCCCTTTATCGATGTTACTCGTACCCTGTACAGTCCAACTGCTTGTGTATTAACTGGATCCATGATGCCTGCTCATTAGGGGCTGTGCCGGCATCGGTACCCCGTAGGACGGCATGGGCCTTGACCTCTAGGTCGAGCATGGAATGGCCCGTGGTTGTTTCTGCGGCTGGCGACCTCCCGGGACTCGCGACAGGACCACCTCCGTTGTTGACATCCCTCCTTCTCTACCTAGGACATCTTCACTCCTCCCATCTTACCCCGTCCCCGACTCGCCACCCCGGCCTCCCACCTATTCCTCCCATGGCCACCTCCAACTCGGCTTCCTTTACTGCCAGAGCGGACATAATAACATTCAATTCTGACTGGCCTCTGCCCACTGCTGGCTGCCCTAACCTCCCTCCGCTGTTCTCTGGTAAGGCCCGAGTCCCTGTAACTGCGATCACTGCCGTGGGAACTGCAGTAGCTGAGGTCGCCATGAGAACGGTCGGCCATTTTTTGTTTTGCTCCACGAGGTCCCCATGATGTGTCGGACATTTTGTGTGTACCAGCCCGTCCTCATGGAGCGTCAGCTATCTTGTGTGTTGCCATCTACACCTGCCTCCTCTCTGAACCTCTCTTCCACGTCTCAAGCCAGGCTATTCTTACTCGTCAGTTCGCTTGTTGTCTCCCTCTCTCCCGCCTTGCGTCGTTCCCGCCGCTCTTATATGCTGGCCCATCCCCTCTCACTTCTCAGATCTGGTTGGAGGAGATCGCTTGGCAGCCTTTCCCCTCTGCCCAATCAGCGCCCTTGGCACCTGTCCATCACGGGGGTCCTCTGAGAATCCCACCACCTCTCGAGGTCATTACAATATTATACAATAAGAAGTCGAATGAAATGCTATCCAGTGCCATGAAAAAAAAAAAAAGTTGATTGCAGATTTTTTTTTTAAACGGACAGAGTCATAAGAACATAAGAAAGTTTACAAACGAGAGGAGGCCATTCAGCCCATCGTAGGAGGTGCTCTAATGGCAAGCAGCCATCCCAGTGATAAAGTCATGTGATCTTCCTACTTTTTTTTCCAAATTAACCCCTGTATTCAATAAAACATAATTTAAAGTTTAAAATAATATTGTTTTTGGTTTATTTTTATAAAATAAAATAAAATCACAAGAACCATTTTATAAGCCCAATAAACCACTCCGGGGTGTGTGGTAAGACGTATTTTACTGCACTTCTGGGTGGTTGAAGGCATTCAGCCTTGGGACTCGTGCCTGACAACACACCCAGGCATGCAGTAGTATAAGAACATAAGAACATAAGAACATTTACAAACGAGAGGAGGCCATTTGGCCCATCTTGCTCGTTTGGTTGTTAGTAGCTTATTGATCCCAGAATCTCATCAAGCAGCTTCTTGAAGGATCCCAGGGTGTCATCTTCAATAACATTACTGGGGAGTTGGTTCCAGACCCTCACAATTCTCTGTGAAAAAAATTCCTCCTATTTTCTGTTCTGAATGCCCCTTTATCTAATCTCTATTTGTGGCCCCTGGTCCTTGTTTCTTTTTTCAGGTCAAAAAAGTCCCCTGGGTCGACATTGTCTATACCTTGTAGGATTATGAATGCTTGAATCAGATCACCGCGTTGTCTTCTTTGTTCAAGACTGAATAGATTCAATTCTTTTAGCCTGTCTACATATGACATGCATTTCCTTGAATCCCTACTGCGTTCAGTTTGAGAATTAATATTTTATGCGGGACTTTGTCAAAAGCTTTCTGGAAATCTAAATAAACCATGTCGTATGCTTTGCAATTATCCATTGTCGATGTTGCATCCTCAAAAAAATCAAGCAGGTTAGTTAGAACGATCTCCCTTTCCTAAAACCATGCTGACTGTCTCCCAGGATATTGTTACCATATAGGTAATTTTCCATTTTGGACCTTATTATAGTTTCCATAAGTTTACATATAATAGAAGTCAGGCTTATTGGTCTGTAGTTACCTGGTGCGGTTTTGTATCCCTTTTTGCGGATCGGTATTACGTTTTCTATTTTCCAGTCTGTTGGTACAACCCCTGTGTCAAGAGACTGTTGCATGATCTTGGTTAGCGGTTTGTAAATAACTTCTTTCATTTTGAGTACTATTGGGAGGATCTCATCCAGCCAAGGGGATTTGTTTATTTTAAGAGCTCCTAGTCCCTTTAACACTGCTGTCTCTGTTATGCCTATTTAGTTATTTAAAAGTGGATAGGAACAGGTCGACATGTGGGGCATGTTGTCTGTGTCCTCCTTTGTAAAAACCTGTGAAAAGCGATCATTTAATATATTTGCTATTTTTTTTTCTTCATCTATGATTTTGCCCTTTGTGTCTCTTAGACATTTAACCGCCTCTTTGAATGTTCTTTTGCTGTTATAATATTGGAAAAACATTTTTGGAATTGGTTTTAGCCCCCTTAGCAATGTTGATTTCTATCTCTCTCTTGGCCTTTCTAACTTCCTTTTTGACTTGTGTTTGCAGTTCCAAGTACTCTTTCTCTGTACTTTGTTTTTGGTCCCTTTTAAACACTCTGTAAAGTACCTTTTTTCGCAGAATATATATTTTTAATTGATATATTAAACCATTTTGGCCATTTTGTTTTAGTTTAGATGTGTCTACATTTGGGATGTAATTGTTTTGCACCTCTAGTACTACATTTTTAAAAGACAGCCATCCTTTTTCTGTGGATGTTTTCTCTATTTTACTCCAATCTACTTCTGTTCGTCTCTGTTTCACACCTTCATAGTTTGCTTTTCTAAAATTGTAAACCTTAGCTTTAGTCATTACTTTTTAGGTTTTAAAAATCACTTCAAATGAGACCATGCTGTGGTCTGAGTTTGCCAATGGCTCTCTGACCTGTTTTAGTTATTCTGTCTTCATTATTTGAAAATACTAAATCAAGGCATGCCTCCCATCTAGTTGGTGCCTTGACAAATTGCATTAGGAAGCAGTCATTTGTGATTTCCACCATTTCAATTTCGTCCATCGTGCTCCCCACCGGGGTTTCCCATTTTATATGTTGAAATCCCCAATTAGTGTGGCTTCTCCTTTGCTGCACGCATGTCTAATGTCATTGTATAACAGTTTATTTTGCTCGGCGTCTGAATTTGGCGGTCTATAGCATGCTCCTATTATTATGTCCTGCCTGTCTTTCCTATACAATGTGTACACACTAATATTATATTCATCTCCATCACTCTCAGACAACCAAGTTTCTGTAACACTTCAAGTTCTAACATTTTGTTTATGAGAGTTCCAGCAGTAAGATAAGTCGGGTAGTTGTATTTTATTATTATTATTATTATTATTATTATTATTATTATTATTATTATTATTATTATTATTTCTTCTGTCGAAAACCCAAAGCAAATTAAAAAACTTCATCTTGATGCTTCTGAGATGACAGTTAGGCTACCATTCTAGATATTATGTAATTTTGTTATCTACACGGATTTATATGTTTCGAGGGGACCGCTTTGCATGCTGACACGTTATAGCCAAATTAAAATGCGTGCTCCCTTGTACTGGAACGATGGGTTTGTTCTTACATGCTGAGAATTTGGGCTTCATGTAATGTTTGTGTGTAGGCCTACATGTTGAAGTACTTTACGAGAGTAACCAAATGTTAAAAACTAAAAGTTAATATCTTTAAAGTGGTTAAAATATTCATATGTTCTTTATTAGTATTCTAGTTTGTTTACATTTGCTAGCCTTGAGTTTGATCGAAGTTCAATGTAATGGAGCACTGTGCCTTTAAGAAATGAATCATTTGAACAGAAGTAGGTCACAGATGACATGCAAGTATGTCTATGGACTTAAAAGAAAAAGTACCTTAGTCGTAGCTTACTACAAAGATAAGAAAATATATCTAAAACGCTTTACCATCACTGAAAGAGACACTGCTCCACACAAAGCTCTCCGTAAGTAGAAACGAGTTTATTGTTTGTACGTATTAAAGATATAATATGTATTGCTTTATTAAACATTTAAACCGAACTGTGGCAAAAGAAAAAGTAGTAAGTTAGGCTAAAGAAGAAAACGTGTACGTGTTTCGTTTAAGGGTGCAACAAACACAACATATATTATGATAATAATAGGAATAATACATCTAATAATAAATTATTCATTTTAAATTATTCAGTGTTGTGTGCAAGTGTTCGATATATGAGGTCAGTGGAGCGTCTTGAGGCATGTACTTTTTTTTTAAATAACAGGATGTTTAGTGTTATTTTTTTTTTGCTATTTGTTTAATACGCGATAGCTTTCGACAAGTTCAAAGTTGACTGTAGAATTCGGTCCTGCAAAAGTCTTGCGATGTGATTTATAGCTGGAATAGAGTAGATTTGGTCGGGTGATAGCAAACCACTCTCCCTTCTCAACCTACTTGTAGTCAACAAGTGATAGCTGCTTTTTGAAGGGCGAAAAGGTCTTGTTTTGGTTCCATGAGATTTCGCTTGGAATTTTTCTTGTGTTTTATTACCGCGAATGCTTTCGCGTCCTCATTTGCTAAGTGCTAACTTTGATTTGGTCCGACCCTTAATGCAAAGTGTTATGGCCTAGCATTTTGAACCCATTCCTTTAAATATTAAAAACTGCTCCTAGCAGTAGTCAAGGTTTGGAATAATAGCAATTTCACATGTTTTGTTTTAAAATAAAGTATTTACTATTTATTAAAACAAGAAGTTATTTGTCAAACATTTTGTAACTAAGCATGTTGTTGCATTATAGTGTAACCGCATGTGTAATTACTGACCCTTTTAGAAACTCTTAATGGAAAGAGTTAATGAATGGTCTTCTTAATAAATGTGCCCTCATTTTCTTTCAGCTGTGGCTCTCAGTATCAGTGTTGACTGCACCCTGAAACAGTTCTTTCCAACTGGACTCTCGCAGACATGGGCACAATCAGTGGAGACATGCAGACAACGATACATGGAACTGCCCACCATGGAAACTGAAGCAGAATACTCACATTTTTGGTCCAATAGTCAGTTTTATGGATGGTGCTGGATTGGTCTCCAATACAACAGTAGCAATATCAATAACATCTGGGAATGGGTTAATGGAAAACCCACTACGTACAGCCACTGGGCTGAACCTCCTACTGGTGTTGGATGTGGAGCATATTATTATTACTATGGTTGGTATATACGTGATTGCTCAGGAACATTCATGACCATTTGTCAAGGTAAATATAATGTTATACGTTTAATGTGAACTCAGATTCAGAATCAGATCAAACACAGGCAATCTAATTGAAATGAAAATGTTTGGCCCTGTAACTAGAATGGCATTTGCCTAACATGGCAAATCACACCAGTGTTCCCTCGCTAATGATCATGTTCATAGATCTATTAATAGCTTTTGTGTGGGTTTTGGGATTTTGGGGAACCGCTTTGTTAAAACAGTGTTTCATGAAGCTGTATACACATTTTCAAATCAAGCCGAGAATTCGGTCACAAGTTTGTAAGAGTCACAAGCTTTCACAGAAACAAACAAAAATCCAAAACAGCAAAAAATAATATATAATCTACATAACATTTAATTTCTGTTTTTTTATACTTAGATCATTATTTATAGTCTAACTAACTATTCCAGGACACATGTCCTGTTTCATTATTTTCTGAAGTGATACCATTTGGTTACTAGTGGATTGCAACTATAATTCATACCCATGTCTAGATTTTCACAGTTACCACAGAAAATCAGCTTTTAATTTAACTTACACAATTACAATCAGTTAACAGACATGTAAATGTTCTTATTGTATCTTGCACATCAGTCCTGTAAATGTTGCACAAGGGTACTGCATTGATTTTGGAATGAATTACGTATGGTTTATGTGATTGTAAATGATGCAATGGATGCAGAGAGCAGTGGCCTTTAGAAGTAATTGAAATGGGACATTTTTTATTAAGTAGCTAAAAAGCATGGCAGATAATGATCTAATGAAAAACACTTCTGCTTTCTCTCTCAGCCCCGTACCCAGTAACAGGTTTAACTGCAGTCTCTGTGGAAAACAACACAGTTTCTCTGAGCTGGAGCAGTCCTTCCCAGCTGTATGCGGTCCCACACTTCTTTATCATAACCTTCTCCAACTCCAATTCCGACGATGAAGGCTCAACCAATACAACCTCCAATTCCATTGTCTTCTCTAACCTGAGACCAGGAAGACAGTACGTCTTCAAAGTCTGTACCACAGAAAACAACACGTTCCCCTGGAGCCAGCCTACCTCAGCTTCAGTCTACATAAGTACGATTTATTTACTGAAGATCTCTTCTAGTTTTGAAGCTAATGTTATTGTATCAGTATGTGGAATGTAGTTATATTCGCCGGCATTTTAAGTGTGTTCTACTCAGTTTGGATATTCAGTAAAAGGCATCAACATATATTTTATGAGGTTTATTGTGCTTGCAACCTTCATATGAGTTGTCCAATTAAATGTGGATTATGACATCATCATTACCATATTTTGTCCCTCTTCGAAAAGCTTTGTCTTTTTAAGTTAGCATTATTGTACTTGTATCCTGAATTTATCTAAATGTGCAAGAGCTAATCTAATAACGTACATTATTTCCCTCATCAGTATGACTGTGTGCCACAGCCTGTTAAATACAGCTATATTGTATTGTACTATTTACAATATCGTTTTACAAAGCCATGTCTGGAAACAGCAAGGTATTTGTGTGGCCTGTCCAAACTCAATACATATATACTAGTCTGAAGGAAATTGGGTAGCTGTTCTAGACCGTCACCTCCAGGAGCACTAAAATATATATTTTTTCCTCAGTCCCATCCCCACCTGGAGAGATAAGCATAGACTCTGTGGGCACAGTCTCGGTTTCCCTGAGCTGGGGCAACCCTGCCGATATGGAGGGGGTCCAATACAGCTTTATCATAAGCTGTTATGGGTCTTTTTGGGGTGACCAACACCCCATCACTACGACCTCCAATTCCACTGTTATCACGAACCTGAATCCAGGGTGCAAGTACACCGTCAGTGTCAGCACTGCACAACCCAATGGGCAGAAAAGCCTGACTGTGTCAACATCTTTCTACACAAGTAAGGATTGTTTCTTTACAGCTCTGAATTCAAATCTTATGGTTGGTTTCGCAGACCATAATTATCACTAATTTAGGATGACCTAATGATACCTTAAGATGGTCCAAGATCAGTGCTCATTGGGGTCTGTGAAACAAGGCTTTCAGTTTTCAAAGCATCTTTGCTTATTCCAGGGGTGGCCAAACTCTTCCTTACCCTACGAGCCGCATAGCAACATTTCCACATGGTCGAGAGCCGCAAGACACACACTGTAAAACATGACATGCTTGCGAGTAAGACATTTTAAATACTAGCATTGTTGTGCTGTACTGTAGTTGTTAGGTTATCTTTTGATGGCAGCAAAATACACAAGAACAAGGGATAGAACATTGCAGAGCCTTCACAGTTTGTGTAATTTGTATTGATCTACAGATGTATTACACTTTAAATGTAACACACTGGTGTTTTTACATTATTTCTGTTTATACGTATGTATTACGCACTTTAAATAACATACTATATTCAGTTATTATGAAGCAAAATACAGTAACTGACCTGATTTCACCAAAAACACCACATAAAAAGACACATTTTTGTAAGGATTCTTTTAGACAAGCTCTTCCCTTGAAGATCTGAATGCTGAGTTTAAAAAAAGAAAGAAAAGATGCATTCTTCTTTGTATGCCTAATGCGTGTATTAAATACTTTTTGAGAGTTTTGTGGATGACAAATGCACTGTATTTATTTTGAAAGGGATTACAGTACCTGCTCATGACGAGAGGTAAGATATGTAAATGTAATATTAATTTTAGACCTGTAATATAACATTTAAACATGCATTCTCTAGTCTAGCGCCAACACACCAATTTTATAAAAAAGATTCATTCATCTGAATAAGGACATTTGGCACGAGCGATATTTCATGCTTGCCATACAAAACTCGCTTGAGTCATTAAATCAGCTTCTTTACTGAACACCGAAAGGAGCATCTGCCTTCAGTCTCATCAAGGAGGATGTTCTAGTGCAAATGTGTTGTGATTTGTTTCATAATGATGTTTGAGATTGCTCGCCTTGTACAGACCACACTACAGTGTGTAAGCGATTTGTTGCTTGCAGATGAGACACAGTTTTCAGTGAAAGCAAACTCTTTCTCCCAGTCTGGTTTAAAGCCTCATACATTTGTTTATTGCTCGTGGAGGGTTTGCTCAGTACCATTGTCTCCACAAAACGAACAAGCACTTCATTTCAAATTATAAAATGTACTTTTAACTGCACATCCGGCTTTCACTCTGTGATCGAAATACGCATGCGCCAGAGAGTCATGCAGAAAGGCAACAAGTGAGGAAATATACTTGCAGTGAACACGCAGGCTCAAAGAAACAGGAGAGATGAAAGAATAATTAACACGAATGAATACAAAGAACAAAAATACTGTATATATATATATATATATATATATATATATATATATATATATACACAATACTGTGCAAAAGTTTTAGGCAGATGTGAAAAAATGCTGTAAAGTAAGAATGCTTTCAAAAATAGACATGTTAATAGATTATATTTATCAATTAACAAAATGCAAAGTGAGTGAACAGAAGAAAAATCGAAATCAAATCCATATTTGGTGTGACCACCCTTTGCCTTCAAAACAGCATCAAGCATCAATTCTTCTAGGTACACTTGCACACAGTTTTTGAAGGAACTCGGCAGGTAGGTTGGCCCAAACATCTTGGAGAACTAACCACAGTTCTTCTGTGGATTTAGGCAGCCTCAGTTGCTTCTCTCTCTTCATGTAATCCCAGACGGACTCGAAGATGTTGAGATCAGGGCTCTGTGGGGGCCATACCATCACTTCCAGGACTCCTTGTTCTTCTTTACGCTGAAGATAGTTCTTAATGACTTTAGCTGTATGTTTGGGGTCGTTGTCATGCTGCAGAATAAATTTGGGGCCAATCAGATGCCTCCCTGATGGTATTGCATGATGGATAAGTATCTGCCTGTACTTCTCAGCATTGAGGAGACCATTAATTCTGACCAAATCCCCAACTCCATTTGCAGAAATGCAGCCCCAAACTTGCAAGGAACCTCCACCATGCTTCACTGTTGCCTGCAGACACTCATTCGTGTACGCTCTCCAGCCCTTCGGCGAACAAACTGCCTTCTGCTACAGCCAAATATTTCAAATTTTGACTCATCAGTCCAGAGCACCTGCTGCCATTTTTTGCACCCCAGTTCCTGTGTTTTCGTGCATAGTTGAGTCGCTTGGCCTTGTTTCCACGCCGGAGGTATGGCTTTTGGCCGCAAGTCTTCCATGAAGGCCACTTCTGACCAGACTTCTCCGGACAATAGATAGGTGTACCAGGGTCCCACTGTTTTCTGCCAGTTCTGAGCTGATGGCACTGCTGGACATCTTCCAATTGCGAAGGGAAGTAAGCATGATGTGTCTTTCATCTGCTGCAGTAAGTTTCCTTGGCCGACCACTGCGCTCACGGTCCTCAACGTTGCCTGTTTCTTTGTGCTTCTTCAAAAGAGCTTGGACAGCACATCTGGAAACCCCTGACTGCCTTGAAATTTCTGCATGGGAGAGACCTTGCTGATGCAGTATAACTACCTTGTGTCTTGTTGCTGTGCTCAGTCTTGCCATGGTGTATGACTTTTGACAGTAAACTGTCTTCAGCAACCTCACCTTGTTAGCTGAGTTTGGCTGTTCCTCACCCAGTTTTATTCCTCCCACACAGCTGTTTCTGTTTCAGTTAATGATTGTGTTTCAACCTACATATTGAATTGATGATCATTAGCACCTGTTTGGTATAATTGTTTAATCATACACCTGACTATATGCCTACAAAATCCCTGACTTTGTGCAAGTGTACCTAGAAGAATTGATGCTGTTTTGAAGGCAATGGGTTGTCACACCAAATATGGATTTGATTTAGATTTTCCTTCTGTTCACTCGCTTTGCATTTAGTTAATTGATAAATATAATCTATTAACATGTCTATTTTTGAAAGCATTCTTACTTTACAGCATTTTTCACACCTGCCTAAAACTTTTGCACAGTACTGATATATATATATATATATATATATATATATATATATATATATATATATATATATATATATATATATATATATATAATCAGTTTTATTGTTTGGGCTACAGGCAATTAAAAATGAAGGAAAAGGGGATAGGAGGGATTTAGTACAGGAGGTAATGTATCTAGTGTCGGAATGTGTGTGTTTAGGATTGTATGTGGTTTTTGTGTGGATTCCAGTTCATATAGGAAAAGAGAGGAATGAGAGGGCGGATGGGTTAGCATAAATGGCAGTGACGATAGTGAATGTGGGTATGGATGTTCATTATGGGTTACTTTCTCTCTTTTCATTTTTGTTTATTATTCTTTCTTCAGTTCATTCGAGCCACAAAGTGTGTGTCACCCAGCATTTCACGGGAAGCCGCACTTGAGCTACCGAAGAGCCGCACCTCTGGCTTATTCTTTTGTTTGGACCCTTGGTTTTTTGCCCATTTAGAAAAAAAGTGTTAGGGGAGACAAAGTTTAAAATCCTAAAAGGTAACACTAAACTTAACCCCAGTCACTATTTTGAACTTAGCATAGACAAGAGAACCACATGAAGATTATTAAGATCCTGGGTGAGGTTGGGACAATTAGCTATTAGTAAATTAACATGCATCAATGGGCTAAATGGCCTCCTCTTATTCTTATGAACTAGAAAATGTGAATGTTGAACACAGCTTCTCTGTGCATATATTACAGCATGTTCTCTCTTTTTCTCTCTCAGATCCAGTCCCTCCAAGTCAGATCAAGATAGACTCTGTGGGAAACGACTCTGTTTCTCTGAGCTGGGGCCGTCCTGTCCCTATGCAGTTCTCATACAGCTATAACATAACTTACTCCTGCTCCTTTTGGGATCAACAAGACTCCAGCAATGCTACCTCTGAATCCACTATCATCTCTAACCTGAGACCCGGAAGAGAGTACATCTTCAATATCACCACAGTGCAGGCCAATGGGTTCTGGAGCTTGCCCACTTCAATATCTCTCTACACAAGTAAGGAATCATTCTTATAACATAGATTCTTATATTTAATCTCCAGTAACTCCCTTTCTCAGCATTTGATAAGACAAGCAACCAACGACACTTCTAGCTGAGTTTCATCAAAGGAAATTTAAAATTGAGTGTTTTCCTTTGTAGCCTATTGAAAGACAATCACACAGATTCCATTTGATAGTGGTAGGTTGTCAGAAGTTTTTTGCACATACTCTTTTAATTTATATATATGCTCTGAGCACACTCTTAAACTCAGGGGAGACATTCAGGAGGACATAAAGATGTTTCGGACTCCTGTAAGTGGATTGTTCTTGCACTGGGCTTACAACGTATCCAGATGACTTTTTAATATTCCAGAAAATCACACAGACTTTACAAGTTTTAACGAATCAGAGCAGTAGTAGTGCTCTTTTCAGTTTATTAAATGCTTTAAAAATTAGATTGTTTGGTTGTGCAGACTACCATAAATCCCAATTAAAAAGCAGTCTGGGCAATCCAGTGCCTTTACAGGTTTAACAGTATTAGTACTTCAATATTATATATAGCCTTCAGGCTATGCATGCTGTGGCAAAGTGGTGAGTGAAAACAGGTGTGTGCAGTGCAGAGTGGATACAAAACAGAAAGATAATGATTTCCAGGTGCAAGAGTGTTTATTGATTTAATTAACAATGTCCAGAGCCTTATGGCGAACACCTGTAAATAATAATGTTGGAGTGATACAGCGGCGTGTATCACTCGATATTTGTAATTCCCCGGGTTTGACCCGCAACCAAAAGTCCAGTTTTAGGACTGTGAATAGGTGCTAGTGGTGTTTTGCAGTTCTCCGTGAAATGCAGGGATGAAAGTGATGTCCAAGTTTATGCTGGCTTCCACTACAGCTCTGGATCGTGTTATAGGTAGTCTAGTTTAAAAGAAACAGACAGTTATAACAAACACAGACAAGACAAACTCACAGTTTTCAGCAAATGTAATACGGGCTCCTTGTAGGTTGTATCTAACTATTTACCAAGGACCAGATCACGTACGCTACCCCCTTATTTATATCCTCGCTCATGACCCCAAGGTTAACGAGCGCATCCGCTCCTCCAATCCTCTGATGCCACGCAGTTTACCGTCTGGGTCATTGAGTTTGGATACCGTAGCTCTGCTCCTTTCCTAAATGACCGACTTCCACCTACCCTATGGAATAAATTGTCATGCCATTTAGTTAAGGGTACTCTGTTCCTTTTACACAGTGCCCTCACAGGTCGAGAGGGAGATCTAACACTAAGAATCATTTGATCTCTGTCACAATACATAAAGCTAAAAACGCCCACCGCTAAATTCTAGAACTTTCAATATATATCACACTTGTAAGAAATAATTAAAAAATAATTTCTATACCTTATAGTAATGTATCAATATGAAAGAGATATTAAAGAGATATTAAAGTCAAATACATGCTTACCTTCCAGTATATGGAAGTGTAGTGTAGGATATATGAAAAATAAGAACTGTCTTCAAAAGGCAGAGACTTCTAAATTCGACCAAACAGCAATCAGTTTTTCAGAGACTCTCAGAGCATGGATCACATCAGCTTGTAGTTAGCAAGTTGAGCGATACTTGACTGGGGTTTTACCTGGGTTTTTATAGCATTTTCCCTCCATTGAATACATCAGGAGTCCCAATTAAATCTAATCATCACTCGGCCTTGACATTTCTTATCTTTAAGTTAATGATACATTCTAGAAGGATCTGGTCAACTCCTTTTTCAAAACTGATTGGCTATAACTTCTTGCCAAAAATATTGGAACATGATTTCATTGCTCTCTTTTTCCAACTCCTCCTTTTTCTAAAAAGTCAGGTGGACCAAAGTTCACAGAATCCTTGCTATAATATGATACAAGTATATGTATATATATGAGAGATGTTTTTAATATGTAACACCAGCTCTATTTGATTATCTTCAGGTGGGTCAAAATATATGTCCCTCTGAGCAGCATATTATATTACCTTTTCAGTGTATTGTCAATGGGCCAGTTAAACTTCATATACAAATGTGTGTTAACAAAGTATGGGACTGTGGCAAAGTGGTTGATTGTGAACAGGTGCAGAGGTGATGCAATGCAGGAATAACACAGACAGAGATTGTAATCTGGTATGGAAAAAGGTATCTTTATTTTTCCAGGTCTGTTGACCAAAACAATGATCCCTGGCAATACACAGCAATGTGTAATGCACGGGGTTAAATAATAACAGGTTGCAGTCCCAAACAATAAACACAGGTATCTCTCCCACAATATACAACCACGGTCACCAGTCCTGGGTGCTGTAGTGCTCGTGGTGGGTGATACAGTTTAATGAGTGACAATAGTGCAGTGCTGTTCCAGGTTTTATGCTGGCCCTTAGCGACAGCAACAGAATGTGTTACACTACAGAACTTGTAACACTAAAATCATGTAAACTGGGGGCTGATTATATATATACAGTACCTATAGAAAGTCTACACCCCCTTGAACTTTTTTCACATTTTGTTGTGTCAGTTTTTATTGAGAATATATATATATATATATATATATATATATATATATATATATATATATATATATATATATATATATATATATATATATATACAGTACTGTGCAAAAGTTTTAGGCAGGTGTGAAAAAATGCTGTAAAGTAAGAATGCTTTCAAAAATAGACATGTTAATAGATTATATTTATCAATTAACTAAATGCAAAGTGAGTGAACAGAAGAAAAATCTAATCAATTCAAGATGTAGGTTGTAACACAATCATTAACTGAAACAGAAACAGCTGTGTAGGAGGAATAAAACTGGGTGAGGAACAGCCAAACTCAGCTAACAAGGTGAGGTTGCTGAAGACAGTTTACTGTCAAAAGTCATACACCATGGCAAGACTGAGCACAGCAACAAGACACAAGGTAGTTATACTGCATCAGCAAGGTCTCTCCCAGGCAGAAATTTCAAGGCAGACAGGGGTTTCCAGATGTGCTGTCCAAGCTCTTTTGAAGAAGCACAAAGAAACGGGCAACGTTGAGGACCGTGAGCGCAGTGGTCGACCAAGGAAACTTACTGCAGCAGATGAAAGACACATCATGCTTACTTCCCTTCGCAATCGGAAGATGTCCAGCAGTGCCATCAGCTCAGAACTGGCAGAAAACAGTGGGACCCTGGTACACCCATCTACTGTCCGGAGAAGTCTGGTCAGAAGTGGCCTTCATGGAAGACTTGCGGCCAAAAAGCCATAACTCCGACGTGGAAACAAGGCCAAGCGACTCAACTATGCACGAAAACACAGGAACTGGGGTGCAGAAAAATGGCAGCAGGTGCTCTGGACTGATGAGTCAAAATTTGAAATATTTGGCTGTAGCAGAATGCAGTTTGTTCGCCGAAGGGCTGGAGAGCGTACACGAATGAGTGTCTGCAGGCAACAGCGAAGCATGGTGGAAGTTCCTTGCAAGTTTGGGGCTGCATTTCTGCAAATGGAGTTGGGGATTTGGTCAGAATTAATGGTCTCCTCAATGCTGAGAAGTACAGGCAGATACTTATCCATCATGCAATACCATCAGGGAGGCATCTGATTGGCCCCAAATTTATTCTGCAGCATGACAACGACCCCAAACATACAGCGAAAGTCATTAAGAACTATCTTCAGCGTAAAGAAGAACAAGGAGTCCTGGAAGTGATGGTATGGCCCCACAGAGCCCTGATCTCAACATCATCGAGTCTGTCTGGGATTACATGAAGAAAGAGAAGCAACTGAGGCTGCCTAAATCCACAGAAGAACTGTGGTTAGTTCTCCAAGATGTTTGGGCCAACCTACCTGCCGAGTTCCTTCAAAAACTGTGTGCAAGTGTACCTAGAAGAATTGATGCTTGATGCTGTTTTGAAGGCAAAGGGTGGTCACACCAAATATGGATTTGATTTTGATTTTTCTTCTGTTCACTCACTTTGCATTTAGTTAATTGATCAATATAATCTATTAACATGTCTATTTTTTAAAGCATTCTTACTTTACAGCATTTTTTCACACCTGCCTAAAACTTTTGCACAGTACTGTATATATATATATATATGTATATATATATATTAAAAATACAAAACTGAAAGATCAGAATTGGATAAGTCTCCATCCCCCTGAGTTAATACTTGGTGGAAGCACCTTTGGCAGCAATTACAGCTGTGAGTCTGTTGGGATAGGTCTCTACCAACTTTGCACACCTAGATTTGGCAATATTTGACCATTCTTCTTTACAAAACTGTTCAAGCTCTGTCAAGTTCCTTGGGGAGCGTTGATGGACAGCAATCTTCAAGTTATGCCACAAATTTTTGATTGGATTTAGGTCGGGGCTCTGACTGGGCCACTCAAGGACATTTACCTTTTTGTTCCTTAGCCACTCCAGTGTAGCTTTGGCTGTGTGCTTTTGGTCGTTGTTATGCTGAAAGGTGAACTTCCGTCCCAGTTTCAGCTTTCTTGCAGAGGGCAGCAGTTTTTCCTCAAGGACTTCCTGCCGATGAGAAACATCCCCATAACATGATGCTGCCACCACCATGCTTCACAGTAGGGATGGTGTTCTTTGGGTGATGCACTGTGCTGGGTTTGCGCCAAACATTACGCTTTGCATTTAGGCCAAAATGTCCATTTTAGCTTCGTCAGACCACAGAACTTTTTGCCACATGGCTACAGAATCGACAGAGTGTTTTTTTTGCATACTTCAAACAGGATTCAAGGTGGGCTTTCTTGAGTAATGGCTTCCTTCTTACCATACAGGCCAGATTTGTGGAGTGCTTGTGATATTGTTGTCACATGCACACTTTGACCAGTCTTGGTCATAAAAGCCTGTAGCTCTTGCAAAGATGCCATTGGCCTCTTGGTAGCCTCTCTGATCAGTCTCCTTCTTACTCGGTCATCCACTTTGGAGGGACGGCCTGATCTAGGCAGGGCCTTGGTGGTGCAATACACCTTCCACTTCTTAATAATCGTCTTGACCGTGCTCCAAGGGATATTCAAGGCCTTTGATAATTTTTTATAACCATCCGCTGGACTGTGCCTTTCAACAACTTTGTCCTGGAGTTCTTTTGAAAGCACCTTGGTGCTCATGGTTGAGTCTTTGCTTTGAAATGCACTACCCAGCAGAGGGAACCTACAGGAACTGCTGAATTTATCTTGAAATCATGTCAATCACTTCAATTTAACACAGGTGGAGGCCACTTCACTTGTGTGTGATTTTGAAGGCGATTGGTTACACCTGAGCTAATTTAGGATTGTTATTACAAGGGGGGTGGACACTTATCCAACCAAGCTATTTCAGTTTTTATTTTTAATTTAATTTTCTACAAATTTCTAGAATATTTTTTTCACTTGTAAGCTGTGGGGTAGGATGTGTAGATAAATGAAAAAAAAATATTTTAATGCATTTTAATTCCAGGCTATAAGGCAACAAAAGGTGAACATTTTGAAAGGGGGTGTAGACTTGCTATTGGCACTGTATGTATATATATATATATATATATATATATATATATATATATATATATATATATATATATATATATATATATATATATATATATATATATATGTATATATATACTGTATATATATATATACAGTACTGTGCAAAAGTTTTAGGCAGGTGTGAAAAATGCTGTAAAGTACGAATGCTTTCAAAAATAGACATGTTAATAGATTATATTTATCAATTAACTAAATGCAAAGTGAGTGAACAGAAGAAAAATCTAAATCAAATCCATATTTGGTGTGACCACCCTTTGCCTTCAAAACAGCATCAATTCTTCTAGGTACACTTGCACAAAGTCAGGGATTTTGTAGGCATATAGTCAGGTGTATGATTAAACAATTATACCAAACAGGTGCTAATGATCATCAATTCAATATGTAGGTTGAAACACAATCATTAACTGAAACAGAAACAGCTGTGTAGGAGGAATAAAACTGGGTGAGGAACAGCCAAACTCAGCTAACAAGGTGAGGTTGCTGAAGACAGTTTACTGTCAAAAGTCAAACACCATGGCAAGACTGAGCACAGCAACAAGACACAAGGTAGTTATACTGCATCAGCAAAGTCTCTCCCAGGCAGAAATTTCAAGGCAAACAGGGGTTTCCAGATGTGCTGTCCAAGCACTTTGAAGAAGCACAAAGAAACGGGCAACGTTGAGGACCGTGAACGCAGTGGTCGGCCAAGGAAACTTACTGCAGCAGATGAAAGACACATCATGCTTACTTCCCTTCGCAATCGGAAGATGTCCAGCAGTGCCATCAGCTCAGAACTCAGAAAACAGTGGGACCCTGGTACACCCATCTACTGTCCGGAGAAGTCTGGTCAGAAGTGGCCTTCATGGAAGACTTGCGGCCAAAAGCCATACCTCCGGCGTGGAAACAAGGCCAAGCGACTCAACTATGCACGAAAACACAGGAACTGGGGTGCAGAAAAATGGCAGCAGGTGCTCCGGACTGATGAGTCAAAATGTGAAATATTTGGCTGTAGCAGAAGGCAGTTTGTTCGCCGAAGGGCTGGAGAGCGTACATGAATGAGTGTCTGCAGGCAACAGTGAAGCATGGTGGAGGTTCCTTGCAAGTTTGGGGCTGCATTTCTGCAAATGGAGTTGGGGATTTGGTCAGAATTAATGGTCTCCTCAATGCTAAGAAGTACAGGCAGATACTTATCCATCATGCAATACCATCAGGGAGGCATCTGATTGGCTCCAAATTTATTCTGCAGCATGACAACAACCCCAAACATACAGCGAAAGTCATTAAGAACTATCTTCAGCGTAAAGAAGAACAAGGAGTCCTGGAAGTGATGGTATGGTCCCCACAGAGCCCTGATCTCAACATCATCGAGTCTGTCTGGGATTACATGAAGAGAGAGAAGCAACTGAAGCTGCCTAAATCCACAGAAGAACTGTGGTTAGTTCTCCAAGATGTTTGGGCCAACCTACCTGCCGAGTTCCTTCAAAAACTGTGTGCAAGTGTACCTAGAAGAATTGATGCTTGATGCTGTTTTGAAGGCAAAGGGTGGTCACACCAAATATGGATTTGATTTAGATTTTTCTTCTGTTCACTCACTTTGCATTTAGTTAATTGATAAATATAATCTATTAACATGTCTATTTTGAAAGCATTCTTACTTTTTACAGCATTTTTTCACAGCTGCCTAAAACTTTTGCACAGTACTGTGTATATATATATATATATATATATATATATATATATATATATATATATATATATATATATATATATATATATATATATACATATTGCTGTGACATCTGTGCTCAGAAGAGAAACATCTACACTGATGCCAGCTCAGACATACCATCATGCTGATGCCAATATATCTCTGATACCATGAGGCCTCAAAACAAAATAAAATAAAAAATGTGGTGTTATATGTTGTATGTGGTGTGTATGTATTGGTGCACGGAGTGTGGGTTGTCATGGGCGATTTAAAATATTAGTTGTATTTAGGCACGGGGATTGCACAATAACTTCACGTGCAGCTAAAGTGTGTGTTAGTATGTCGGTACAACAAATTAGTTGATGTGCTGGGATTCAAGTGAATGATTAATTAGTACTTGAATCCAGGGTTGGGTGCTCGGTAAGGAGAGAACGGGAGGACCAGCACGATACTTGTTTTGGGTTTAGTTCTGTGGTTTTCGTTTGTCTGTTTATTTCGGACAACGTGACGTTTTGTGTGTTCTGTGTTTAAATCTTTTATTTATAATAAACCGGTGCAACAGCGCAATTCACTCATCCGTTCTGTGTCAATATCCTTCCTGGTCTGACATCACCACAAGCCATCCGTGTATATTGATGTGTTCCACTAGACATCAATAGTCTTCTTTCCCTGTCTGGCTTGTTCATCCACTACATTCAGCGAGCAACACAGACTTTAATACTATAGAAAGAGTCCCTTTGAGTTAGACTGTTATTGTTTGGCACTAAAGAGAAATCTTGGAGAATGTCCAATTCCTGAATGAACTAATCCTACACCAGATCAAAACTTACTTTAAAAAAAAACAGAACAGCTGATCCTACAATAGCGTGTATGACAGGTGTTCAGCACGGGGAAAGCACTGCCAAGCAACATATGCATTGTACATAAACATCCGCTCCAAAACTGAATGACATCTTTGGGTGTGAGAGTAGTATATGAAAACAGTATCAATATTCCACAAACATTTGCCTTTGTAAAGCCTCTTCAAGGCTAACTGTGCACTGAAGCCATCCATGTGCTTCCCCACATAGGCTGCAATACAACAGCTGTGTCGATGTTGGTTAGGTTAAAGAAACCTTTGTGAAACTCTTGCAGAACCTCCCACACCAGAAGAGATCAGAGTGTGTTGAAAGCGACTTGGTTTCTCTGAGCTGGGTCCTTCCTGTTGGCATGGATGAAACAATGTACAATTTTATCATCACCTACTCCTGCTCATTTTGGGTTCACAAAGACTCCACCACAGCATCCTCCAATTCCACTGTCATCTCTAACCTGAGACTTCGGACCATATATATTCAGTCAGTTCTTTTTTTAACATCTTGGGACCAATTGATGAACCTTTAACTTATGAGTTGAGAAGTCATCTTTCTTCTGCTTCCCCGCGATTATTGCTATGCAGTTGTCACGTAACAAAAGGGAAAAGGCAATTAATGAATTTTTGTCAGCTTATATAGCTAACTAAATAATATTACTGTACCTTCTCTTTCCTCTTGCAGAACCATCCCCACCTGGAGAGATAATAATAGACTCTGTGGGAAATGACTCTGTTTCTCTGAGCTGGGGCAGTCCTGTCGGTATGGAGTTCCCACACAGCTTTAACATCACCTACTCCTGCTCCTTTTGGGGTCACAACGGTTCCACCACAGCACCCTCCAACTCCACTATCATCTCTAACCTGAGACCAGGGAGCCAGTACATCTTCAATGTCACGACTGTGCAAGACACAGGGGGCCAGAGCACACCTGCTTCTATATCTCTCTACACTGGTAAGAACCTTGTCTTTACAACTCTGATGTAGACTCGCATCAATGCAAACATTAGTATGTGCAGTTTAAACTGTGTCCACAATCCACTGAGACAGCCACTGATTTGAGAGGGCTTGACCCAGGGTCCTTACACCATAACAGACGAAGAGCTCGTCAGACTGACGCAGAGCTCTCGTCCTGTCAACATTACATTTCAATGCCCGAGCAGGGTAGAGGGAGTTTCTCAATAGGTTGGCTTTGTTTGATATATAAATATGTTTCAACAAATTAACACTGGACAAAGACTGTCAGAAGTTTGCCATGAGCCTTTTGTCTAAAACCACTAAGCTTATAGTTGCAGGTTTAATTTTCTTTTAAATTCAGGCTATAATAAACCTGGTTAGAAACCAGAAAGAGATGTTAGCCGTTATTGTTTAGTTTTACAGTTTTTAAACTTGGCCTCAGTTGCTTTTTAATTAATATGAAACTCTACTGTAAGCACTTTTCCAAATCCACCTGTGACAAGCTGGCTTTAGTGGTTATGTCAGACCAGAAAGGAGTACGCAGACAGACAGTAGTGCAGTGAATATGAGATGCTGCGGCGCTCAGCGTTTTATTAACACACAGAAAATAAAAAGGTTTAAAACAAAACAGAAGTCAGGACACGGCACTTTATGCCAAAATAAATAGACAAACAAAATGGACTAACACTGAACAAACAGTGGACGGACAGACACACAAATACGGTGAGTCTAAATAAACAAACAAGTACCGTGCTGGTCCTACCAGCACGCAATAGCAATTCTTATTTCTTACTTTTTAGTTTTTACCTCCTCTCCACACCCGTTCACCACTCACGAACACCCAACCCGAGTGAGTAAAACATGCATCTATATATACTGTTGTGCCGGGATTCAATTACTAATTAATTATTCACTTGAATCCCAGCACATGAATTAATTATGTGCAACCTCGTGCTCAAATATTAAATACGTTAAATGCACATGAAGTGAAGTGCAATCCCCGTGTCTAAATACAATTAACATTTTAAATACTCGTGCTCATTGCCCACATTATATCCCATGTACCAACTACAATACACCAACATTAACACACGCAACATACAACATATAACACACAAATACACACAGGGGCAAGGCACATTGCACACCACTGCATGAAGAAACTGCTTACACACAGTAATTATCAAATTATCAAACAAAAATCAAACATCAAAACATGTGCCATTATCAACTTGCTCTGTGCCATTTATTGAAATGTTCGCAACCACTGCATATTTTTCTTGTGTCTTTTCTTTTGTTTTCATTTTCATAGCAGACCCTGCACCTTTGTTGCAGTCTCTGCTTCCCTTGTGTTGGAGGGATAGTCACAAATGTGTGTACACAGCTACTTTATGCAGGCATTGTGATGGATCTGGCGGCCGCATTGCCTGTACCCAGTGCTGTGTTTTGATAGTATTTCGTTACAGCACTGCCATTTCAAACCAAACAGCTTCCCTTTTGCAGCTGGCTTACCTGTAAAGTAGCTGCATGCTCTTTTTGTTTGTACAATTTGTACTGTTCTTGGCTCCACATCCTCTTCATCATCATCGCTGAATGATAAGTCAGCATCACTGACGCTAGTATCGAAATCATCCAAACCAACTTCACTCCTGTTGCTCATTATAGAAAGACCTTGTATGTTGCCATGTTTAGCTTTCGCTAAAAATGATATAAAAATAGAACTAAACAAGTAAAACTAATAATAAAACAAAAAATAATAGTCATCTTTCTTCTGCTTCCCCACAATTATTGCTATGCAGTTGCACACAACTATCACGTAACAAAAGGGATTTTCTCATATTAGATAAAACTGATAAGAAACCAAGTCAAGTGAACTGACAAAAATGGATCCAAGAACAAAAAAGACAGATTAGTGCCTGTATAATCTTGCATGTTTGTTTGTAAGGATATATAAGTTATCCCAATACAAAAGTTGATATTTTAAAATGAAAAGGCAATTAATGAATATTTGTCAGATTATATAGCTAACTAAATAATATTACTGTCCCTTTTGTTTCGTCTTAAAGAACCATCCAAACCTGGAAAGATAATAATAGACTCTGTGGGAAATGACTCTGTTTCTCTGAGCTGGGGCAGTCCTGTCAGTATGGAGTTCCCACACAGCTTTAACATCACCTACTCCTGCTCCTTTTGGGGTCACAACGGTTCCACCACAGCACCCTCCAACTCCACTATCATCTCTAACCTGAGACCAGGGAGCCAGTACATCGTCAATGTCACCACTGTACAAGACACAGGGGGCCAGAGCACACCTGCTTCAATGTCTCTCTACACTGGTAAGAACCTTGTCTTTACAACTCTGATGTAGACTCGCATCAATGCAAACATTAGTATATGCAGTTTAAACTGTGTCCACAATCCAGTGAGACTGCTGCTATTTTAAGAGGGCTTGACCCAGGGTCCTTACACCACAACAGACAAAGAGCTCGTCAGACTGACGCAGAGCTCTCGTCCTGTCAACATTACATTTCAATGCCCGAACGGGGTAGAGGGAGTCTCTCAATAGGTTGGCTTTGTTTCATGTATAAATATGTTTCAACAAATTAACACTGGACAAAGACTGTCAGAAGTTTGCCATGAGCCTATTGTCTGAAACCACTAAGCTTATAGTTGCAGGTTTAATTTTCTTTTAAATTCAGGCTATAATAAACCTGGTTAGAAACCAGAAAGAGATGTTAGCTGTTATTGTTTAGTTTTACAGTTTTTAAACTTGGCCTCAGTTGCTTTTTAATTAATATGAAACTCTACTGTAAGCACTTTTCCAAATCCACCGCATGAAGAAACTCCTTACACACAGTAATTATCAAATTATCAAATAAAAATCAAGCAACATCAAAATGTGTGCCATTATCGACTTGCTCTGTGCCATTTATTGAAATGGTCGCAACCACTGCTATTTTTCTTGTGTCTTTTCTTTTGTTTTCATATTCGTAGCAGACCCTGCACCATTGTTGCAGTCTCTGCTTCCCTTGTGTTGGAGGGATATTCAAAAATGCTTATACACAGCTACTTTGCGCAGGCATTGTGATGGATCTGGCTGCCGCATTGCCTGTACCCAGTGCTGTGTTTTGATAGTATTTCGTCAGAGCACTGCCATTTCAAACCAAACAGCTTCCCGTTTGCAGCTGGCTTACCTGTAAAGTAGCTGCATGCTCATTTTTGTTTGTACAGTTTGTACTGTTCTTGGCTCCACATCCTCTTCATCATCATCACTGAATATTAAGTCAGCATCACTGTCGCAAGTATCGAAATCATCCAAACCAACTTCACTCCTGTTGCTCATTATAGAAAGACCTTGTACGTTGCCATATTTAGCTTTCGCTAAAAATGATATAAAAATAGAACTAAACAAGTAAAACTAATAATAAAACAAAAAATAATAGTCATCTTTCTTCTGCTTCCCCACAATTATTGCTATGCAGTTGCACACAACTATCACGTAACAAAAGGGATTTTCTCATATTAGATAAAACTGATAAGAAACCAAGTCAAGTGAACTGACAAAAATGGATCCAAGAACAGAAAAGACAGATTAGTGCCTGTATAATCTTGCATGTTTGTTTGTAAGGATATATAAGTTATCCCAATACAAAAGTTGATATTTTAAAATGAAAAGGCAATTAATGAATATTTGTCAGATTATATAGCTAACTAAATAATATTACTGTCCCTTCTCTTTCATCTTGCAGAACCATCCCAACCTGGAGAGATAATAATAGACTCTGTGGGAAATGACTCTGTTTCTCTGAGCTGGGGCAGTCCTGTCGGTATGGAGTTCCCACACAGCTTTAACATCACCTACTCCTGCTCCTTTTGGGGTCACAACGGTTCCACCACAGCACCCTCCAACTCCACTATCATCTCTAACCTGAGACCAGGGAGCCAGTACATCGTCAATGTCACCACTGTACAAGACACAGGGGGCCAGAGCACACCTGCTTCAATGTCTCTCTACACTGGTAAGAACCTTGTCTTTACAACTCTGATGTAGACTCGCATCAATGCAAACATTAGTATATGCAGTTTAAACTGTGTCCACAATCCAGTGAGACTGCTGCTGTTTTAAGAGGGCTTGACCCAGGGTCCTTACACCACAACAGACAAAGAGCTTGTCAGACTGACGCAGAGCTCTCGTCCTGTCAACATTACATTTCAATGCCCGAACGGGGTAGAGGGAGTTTCTCAATAGGTTGGCTTTGTTTCATGTATAAATATGTTTCAACAAATTAACACTGGACAAAGACTGTCAGAAGTTTGCCATGAGCCTATTGTCTGAAACCACTAAGCTTATAGTTGCAGGTTTAATTTTCTTTTAAATTCAGGCTATAATAAACCTGGTTAGAAACCAGAAAGAGATGTTAGCTGTTATTGTTTAGTTTTACAGTTTTTAAACTTGGCCTCAGTTGCTTTTTAATTAATATGAAACTCTACTGTAAGCACTTTTCCAAATCCACCTCATGAAGAAACTGCTTACACACAGTAATTATCAAATTATCAAATAAAAATCAAGCAACATCAAAATGTGTGCCATTATCGACTTGCTCTGTGCCATTTATTGAAATGGTCGCAACCACTGCTGTTTTTCTTGTGTCTTTTCTTTTGTTTTCATATTCGTAGCAGACCCTGCACCATTGTTGCAGTCTCTGCTTCCCTTGTGTTGGAGGGATATTCAAAAATGCTTATACACAGCTACTTTGCGCAGGCATTGTGATGGATCTGGCTGCCGCATTGCCTGTACCCAGTGCTGTGTTTTGATAGTATTTCGTCACAGCACTGCCATTTCAAACCAAACAGCTTCCCTTTTGCAGCTGGCTTACCTGTAAAGTAGCTGCATGCTCATTTTTGATTGTACAGTTTGTACTGTTCTTGGCTCCACATCCTCTTCATCATCATCACTGAATGATAAGTCAGCATCACTGTCGCAAGTATCGAAATCATCCAAACCAACTTCACTCCTGTTGCTCATTATAGAAAGACCTTGTACGTTGCCATATTTAGCTTTCGCTAAAAATGATATAAAAATAGAACTAAACAAGTAAAACTAATAATAAAACAAAAAATAATAGTCATCTTTCTTCTGCTTCCCCACAATTATTGCTATGCAGTTGCACACAACTATCACGTAACAAAAGGGATTTTCTCATATTAGATAAAACTGATAAGAAACCAAGTCAAGTGAACTGACAAAAATGTATCCAAGAACAGAAAAGACAGATTAGTGCCTGTATAATCTTGCATGTTTGTTTGTAAGGATATATAAGTTATCCCAATACAAAAGTTGATATTTTAAAATGAAAAGGCAATTAATGAATATTTGTCAGATTATATAGCTAACTAAATAATATTACTGTCCCTTCTCTTTCATCTTGCAGAACCATCCCAACCTGGAGAGATAATAATAGACTCTGTGGGAAATGACTCTGTTTCTCTGAGCTGGGGCAGTCCTGTCGGTATGGAGTTCCCACACAGCTTTAACATCACCTACTCCTGCTCCTTTTGGGGTCACAACGGTTCCACCACAGCACCCTCCAACTCCACTATCATCTCTAACCTGAGACCAGGGAGCCAGTACATCGTCAATGTCACCACTGTACAAGACACAGGGGGCCAGAGCACACCTGCTTCAATGTCTCTCTACACTGGTAAGAACCTTGTCTTTACAACTCTGATTTAGACTCGCATCAATGCAAACATTAGTATATGCAGTTTAAACTGTGTCCACAATCCAGTGAGACTGCTGCTGTTTTAAGAGGGCTTGACCCAGGGTCCTTACACCACAACAGACAAAGAGCTCGTCAGACTGACGCAGAGCTCTCGTCCTGTCAACATTACATTTCAATGCCCGAACGGGGTAGAGGGAGTTTCTCAAAAGGTTGGCTTTGTTTCATGTATAAATATGTTTCAACAAATTAACACTGGACAAAGACTGTCAGAAGTTTGCCATGAGCCTATTGTCTGAAACCACTAAGCTTATAGTTGCAGGTTTAATTTTCTTTTAAATTCAGGCTATAATAAACCTGGTTAGAAACCAGAAAGAGATGTTAGCTGTTATTGTTTAGTTTTACAGTTTTTAAACTTGGCCTCAGTTGCTTTTTAATTAATATGAAACTCTACTGTAAGCACTTTTCCAAATCCACCTCATGAAGAAACTGCTTACACACAGTAATTATCAAATTATCAAATAAAAATCAAGCAACATCAAAATGTGTGCCATTATCGACTTGCTCTGTGCCATTTATTGAAATGGTCGCAACCACTGCTGTTTTTCTTGTGTCTTTTCTTTTGTTTTCATATTCGTAGCAGACCCTGCACCATTGTTGCAGTCTCTGCTTCCCTTGTGTTGGAGGATATTCAAAATGCTTATACACAGCTACTTTGCGCAGGCATTGTGATGGATCTGGCTGCCGCATTGCCTGTACCCAGTGCTGTGTTTTGATAGTATTTCGTCACAGCACTGCCATTTCAAACCAAACAGCTTCCCTTTTGCAGCTGGCTTACCTGTAAAGTAGCTGCATGCTCATTTTGATTGTACAGTTTGTACTGTTCTTGGCTCCACATCCTCTTCATCATCATCACTGAATGATAAGTCAGCATCACTGTCGCAAGTATCGAAATCATCCAAACCAACTTCACTACTGTTGCTCATTATAGAAAGACCTTGTACGTTGCCATATTTAGCTTTCGCTAAAAATGATATAAAAATAGAACTAAACAAGTAAAACTAATAATAAAACAAAAAATAATAGTCATCTTTCTTCTGCTTCCCCACAATTATTGCTATGCAGTTGCACACAACTATCACGTAACAAAAGGGATTTTCTCATATTAGATAAAACTGATAAGAAACCAAGTCAAGTGAAATGACAAAAATGGATCCAAGAACAGAAAAGACAGATTAGTGCCTGTATAATCTTGCATGTTTGTTTGTAAGGATATATAAGTTATCCCAATACAAAAGTTGATATTTTAAAATGAAAAGGCAATTAATGAATATTTGTCAGATTATATAGCTAACTAAATAATATTACTGTCCCTTCTCTTTCGTCTTGCAGAACCATCCAAACCTGGAGAGATAATAATAGACTCTGTGGGAAATGACTCTGTTTCTCTGAGCTGGGGCAGTCCTGTCGGTATGGAGTTCCCACACAGCTTTAACATCACCTACTCCTGCTCCTTTTGGGGTCACAACGGTTCCACCACAGCACCCTCCAACTCCACTATCATCTCTAACCTGAGACCAGGGAGCCAGTACATCGTCAATGTCACCACTGTACAAGACACAGGGGGCCAGAGCACACCTGCTTCAATGTCTCTCTACACTGGTAAGAACCTTGTCTTTACAACTCTGATGTAGACTCGCATCAATGCAAACATTAGTATATGCAGTTTAAACTGTGTCCACAATCCAGTGAGACTGCTGCTGTTTTAAGAGGGCTTGACCCAGGGTCCTTACACCACAACAGACAAAGAGCTCGTCAGACTGACGCAGAGCTCTCGTCCTGTCAACATTACATTTCAATGCCCGAACGGGGTAGAGGTTCTCAATAGGTTGGCTTTGTTTCATGTATAAATATGTTTCAACAAATTAACACTGGACAAAGACTGTCAGAAGTTTGCCATGAGCTTATTGTCTGAAACCACTAAGCTTATAGTTGCAGGTTTAATTTTCTTTTAAATTCAGGCTATAATAAACCTGGTTAGAAACCAGAAAGAGATGTTAGCTGTTATTGTTTAGTTTTACAGTTTTTAAACTTGGCCTCAGTTGCTTTTTAATTAATATGAAACTCTACTGTAAGCACTTTTCCAAATCCACCGCATGAAGAAACTCCTTACACACAGTAATTATCAAATTATCAAATAAAAATCAAGCAACATCAAAATGTGTGCCATTATCGACTTGCTCTGTGCCATTTATTGAAATGGTCGCAACCACTGCTGTTTTTCTTGTGTCTTTTCTTTTGTTTTCATATTCGTAGCAGACCCTGCACCATTGTTGCAGTCTCTGCTTCCCTTGTGTTGGAGGGATATTCAAAAATGCTTATACACAGCTACTTTGCGCAGGCATTGTGATGGATCTGGCTGCCGCATTGCCTGTACCCAGTGCTGTGTTTTGATAGTATTTCGTCAGAGCACTGCCATTTCAAACCAAACAGCTTCCCGTTTGCAGCTGGCTTACCTGTAAAGTAGCTGCATGCTCATTTTTGTTTGTACAGTTTGTACTGTTCTTGGCTCCACATCCTCTTCATCATCATCACTGAATATTAAGTCAGCATCACTGTCGCAAGTATCGAAATCATCCAAACCAACTTCACTCCTGTTGCTCATTATAGAAAGACCTTGTACGTTGCCATATTTAGCTTTCGCTAAAAATGATATAAAAATAGAACTAAACAAGTAAAACTAATAATAAAACAAAAAATAATAGCCATCTTTCTTCTGCTTCCCCACAATTATTGCTATGCAGTTGCACACAACTATCACGTAACAAAAGGGATTTTCTCATATTAGATAAAACTGATAAGAAACCAAGTCAAGTGAACTGACAAAAATGGATCCATGAACAGAAAAGACAGATTAGTGCCTGTATAATCTTGCATGTTTGTTTGTAAGGATATATAAGTTATCCCAATACAAAAGTTGATATTTTAAAATGAAAAGGCAATTAATGAATATTTGTCAGATTATATAGCTAACTAAATAATATTACTGTCCCTTCTCTTTCGTCTTGCAGAACCATCCAAACCTGGAGAGATAATAATAGACTCTGTGGGAAATGACTCTGTTTCTCTGAGCTGGGGCAGTCCTGTCGGTATGGAGTTCCCACACAGCTTTAACATCACCTACTCCTGCTCCTTTTGGGGTCACAATGGTTCCACCACAGCACACTCCAACTCCACTATCATCTCTAACCTGAGACCAGGGAGCCAGTACATCTTCAATGTCACCACTGTGCAAAACACAGGGGGCCAGAGCACACCTGCTTCAATATCTCTCTACACTGGTAAGAACCTTGTCTTTACAACTCTGATGTAGACTCGCATCAATGCAAACATTAGTATGTGCAGTTTAAACTGTGTCCACTGCCGCTGATTTAAGAGGGCTTGACCAAGGGTCCTTACACCATAACAGATGAAGGGCTCGTCACACTGACGCAGAGCTCTCGTCCTGGCAACATAACATTTCAATGCCCGAACGGGGTAGAGGGAGTTTAGTCTCCAATCCTCCTCTGTAGAAAAGGGAATGGAGGAGGACAGAGATGTTTAAAAAAATCCTGGTAACTCCTTTAAAATTAAAGAGGAGAGAGAGAGAGAGAGATGTTTAATACTTAAGACCAGCTCTGTTTCATTACTCCAACCTGGGTCTAAAATACATTTCCCTCTTCTCAATATGTTCTCAATAGGTTGGCTTTGTTTCATGTATAAATGTGTTTCAACAAATTAACACTGGACAAAGACTGTCAGAATTTTGCCATGAGCCTATTGTCTAAAACCACTTAGCTTATAGTTGCAGGTTTAATTTTCTTTTAAATTCAGGCTATAATAGACATAGTTATAAACCAGAAAGAGATATTAGCTGTTATTTTTCAGTTTTACAGTTTTTAAACTTGGCCTCAGTTGCTTTTTAATTAATACGAAACTCTACTGTAGCACTTTTCCAAATCCACCGTATGAAAAAACTGCTTACACCGGTACTCTTACTGGTAAGAGGATGTCTGCATTTTTACCAAGTTCTCATTCATTTTAGAGATACCATGTATGAGGTAATGAACATTAACTTTGTTTTACTTGTACTTCTCGTTAGTGAATTTAAAAGTTTATGCAGAGCAAGAAACTTTGAACTGCAGACAGCGCTTGAAAGCCAAGATTCATTTCCTTTATCTGTTAGTGTCCAGTTGCCTCGCTCATGCAATACTTTTTGCAAGTCTTTCTGTTTTATTACTTGTTTTATATTTACACTTACAGTTTAAGCTTTACACTTATGTTCTGTTGCAATTAGATTAGAATACCTGTGTTTAGCTTAAAGACTGCTTCCAAATCAAGCTTACCTCTTTTCCTAAATAAGAAACTTGACTGTGAACACACTCTCAAGCCAATTAATTAAATGCTGATTTTCTTCCTTTACAGTTTTTTTGTTGCGTTTTTAGTTTCAAATAGAATCATGTCAAAAGAGTTGTTTTTTTCTTTTACAATACCTAAAAGGCTATGTGTTTTTTTGGCTTACAAACATCATCCCAATTAAAATTGCTATCTTCCTGATAAGAACTTACACTGTGGACAATTTTTCAAATTCATTTAATATGAAATGTTCGCTTCTGCTTTTCTCCTCAAGGTTAACATAGGCTTCTGCTCTGGCAGCTCTTAGATAAGAAGAGCTTAGTTCACTTCACAGGTGTTACTGGTCAGTTTCCAAGAACCAATAAGCATCGGCACACAGATATGCTTTTTCTAACATTAGGTCAATGCCTGCTTTCCCTTTTCTGCAATATTTTTTCTGCTGGCTTTATATTCTTTAATACACAGTAAAGTTATTACAATATATTAACATTGCTGCAGTTTCACAAATGTTTAATTTGTATCAATCAATCAATCAATCAATTTTATATAGTGCCTTTCATATTGGACCACCATCATAAAGCGCTTTACAAGATAGTGAGGAACAATGCATAATACATTAAATACAGTGAAATACAGGGCATAGTACATTAAATACAAACAGTAAAAAACAATGGAAATACATTAAATACAGGCATATTACATTAAATGCATGGCTCGGATGTGAATTCTAAACATTGTGGATGTGTGTGTGTGTGTGTGTCATGTAGAACCATACGAATAAGATGGAATGAAAAACCTGAAATAGCAATTTAGACAGCAGCTAATAACAGATATCAGGCTTAAAGAGCATTGAAAGCAAGAGAGAACAAGTGGGTCTTGAGAGTTGATTTGAAGCGAGTGACTGTGGGAGCTACACGCCCTGGAGCTGGGAGAGAGTTCCAGAGAGTCGGGTCCATGAAGCTAAAAGAGCGTTCTCCAAGTGTGGTGCACTTTTGCTTGGATATAACAAGCAAGCCAGAGTCAGAGGACCTAGCGGGTCAGCAGGTTGGAGATACACTGGACCTGTGTGATGTAGGGCCTTGTAGGCAAGCAGAAGCATTTTGAAAGTAATCCTGAACTTTACAGATAGCCAGTGCAGTTGGGCAAGACAGGGGTAATGTGATCAGGTTTTTTACATCTGATAAGGATCCTAGCAGCGGCATTTTGAACCAGTTGCAAATGGTTTATGGCGCGTGACGGAAGACCACCATAGAGAGAGTTGCAGTAATCGACTCGAGAGGAGATGAATGCATGACAGAGTATCTCTGCATCCGGCAGGGAAAGGTAGGGACGGACCTTTTGAGATGTTTCGGAGGTGGTAGAAGGAGGATTTGACTACAGAGGAGATTTGGCCATCAAAGGAAAGGTTACTATCCAGAAGTAGACCCAAGCTTTGTACAGTGGTGGAAGGCAGCAGCAGACAGTTTCCAAGGTTCTTGAGTTCAGTTTTCAATCCTATTAGAAGAAGTTCAGATTTGTTAGTGTTGAGCTGAAGAAAATTGGCAGACATCCAGGCCTCGATGTCTTGGATGCAAGCTGAGAGCCGGACCATGACAGAGGGACATTCAGGGTCTAGTTTTAAGTAGAGTTGGGTGTCGTCTGCATAGGCTATGTTGGCGGATAAGGTGACCCAAGGGAAGCATGTAGATGTTGAAGAGAAGAGGCCCAAGAACAGACCGGGTTTCCGTCAGCACTGTTTCCATCATAGAAAATAAACTGCATACGTCCAGATAGGAAAGAAGACAGCCTTGTTGAAGCTGACACCCTGGGATCCTTCAAGAAGCTGCTTGATGAGATTCTGGGATCAATAAGCTACTAACAACCAGATGGGCAAGATGGGCCGAATGGCATCCTCTCGTTTGTAAACTTTCTTATGTTCTTATGAGAGACAGGTTCCAGAGATCCCAACATACTTCTGAAGGCGTTCAAGAAGAATGCTATGATCTATGGTACCAAAAGCAGCAGTTAGGTCAAGGAGAACAAGGACAGAGGGAGCAGCAGCATCAGCATTAATCAGAAGATCATTTACAATCCGGAGCAGAGCAGTTTTGGTACTGTGATGCCGCCGGAAACCAGACTGTAGAGATTCAAGCAGATTGTTATCTGTGAGATGTTTCATCAGCCGACTGGCTACAGCCCTTTCGAAACTTTTAAAGAGAAAAGGGAGATTGACGATGGGACAGAAAATTAGAAGTCTAGATAAGGTTTTTTGAGTACCGGCGTAACTCGGGCAAGCTTAAGGGCAGCAGGAACCAAGCCCGAGTCCAGGAACAGGTTGAGAGTGTGCATAATGGATGGAGCAAGATCAGAAGCACAGAGACGGACAAGTTATTCAGCCAGGGGTCCAGGGGGCATGTGGCAGTAGTTGATTTCAACAGTAAGCTGGAAACATCAGCAAGGAGGAGAGGGCAGGGGAAACCGGAAGAGCGTCAAGGTGGCCAAGTAGTAAACTGGGTTTGTGGTGGGAGAGCGTAGAATAGATGTTATCGATTTTGTTCCGAAAGAAAGAGGAGAAATCATGACAGGTAAGAGAGGAGGATGAACGGGAGATGGATCTGTCGGTGGCTGGATGTATGTTTTGGTCAATGGTCTTAAAGAGAACATTGGGTTTACCGTGTCCCATAGTTATGATTTCAGAGAAGTATTTCACCCTGGCCGTGGCAAGCGCATTCCTGTAGCTTGCGAGATGGTCGGTCCACCGTTAGTCCAGACATGGGAGAGGGGAGCTTGATGGCGAGATGCTAAAACGAAGAAAAGGCAGACAAAGAAAGAAAGAGTGTCCGGTTTCAGCTAGACAGAGAAGATCAAGATTGGTATTGGTTATAAGTTTGCTGAGAAGAAGAGATTTGTTACTCAGAGAGCGACAATTGAAAAAGGAGATTTTCAAGTTTGTAGCAGGCAGCGTAGGAGGAGAAGGTGTTAGTAAGGGTATGTGCAGCAGGTACTTACCAGTGTTCATTCTGGGAGTGGAGAATGAGTGAGCCCGTTGTGTCCAGAGGATCCAGACGTTAGGTGTCAAGGTAGGAATGAGACCTCTAGTAGCCATTGGTAGGGATTTGGAAAAGGTCCTCGCTCTACCTGCCCTCGCTCGGACTGCCACAGCTCAGATTGCCCTTGGACTAGTGGCCCTTAGACTGGCTGGTGCTTATAACAGCAGGTGTTCTAAGAGACTGATTGCCAATTTATACTATCCTGTAGGCCTGGAGCCATATACACTACCGGTCAAAAGTTTTAGAACACCCCCATTTTTCCAGTTTTTATTGAAATTTAAGCAGTTCAAGTCCAGTGAATAACCTGAAATGGTACAAAGGTAAGCGGTAAACTGCCAGAGGTTAAAAAAAAAAGTTTATGTTACCAAAAACTGAAAAATAATGTACATTTCAGAGTTATACAAAAAGGCCTTTTTCAGGGAACAAGTAACGGGTTAACAACTTACAGCTGTTCTGCAGCAATGGAAGTAAATTAAGCCTTGAAAGTTGATGCTAACAATTCCTACAGGTGTCCCAACTTTTGTTTATTACTTACAAACCCTCTGTCTGTATAAAAGCAGTGTTGGAACAGACTGTGTTACTACACCCTCTTAAGCATTATTTGGACAGTATTGTACTGCAGGAAGTAGTATATTGCTATCATAATGGCGAGCAAAAGGCAATTAACAAAGGAAGACAGACAGACCATTATAACCCTTAAAAGTGTAGGTCTTTCCTTTAGAGAAATTGCAAAGAAAGCCAAGGTGTCAGTGAGTACAGTTTCCTACACCATCAAAAGGCACTTGGAAACTGGAGGAAACTCTGACAGGAAGAGGTCTGGCAGACCCAAAGCCACAACAGAATCAGAAGACAAGTTTCTGAGAGTCAACAGCTTGCGTGATAGGCGGCTCACAGGACAACAGCTTCAAGCACAGCTTAACACTGGTCGAAGTAAGCAAGTCTCAGTTTCAACTGTGAAGAGAAGACTTCGAGCTGCAGGTTTGACAGGTCGAGTGGCAGTAAGAAAGCCATTGCTAAGATGGCAAAATAAGAAAAAGAGGCTTGCCTGGGCCATGAAGCACCGCCAGTGGACTACTGAAGACTGGAAGAAGGTCTTATGGACCGATGAATCCAAATTTGAAATCTTCGGTTCATCACGCAGGGTTTTTGTATGCCGTCGAGTAGGTGAAAGGATGGTTCCTCGGTGTGTGACACCAACTGTCAAACATGGAGGAGGAAGCGTGATGGTCTGGTGCTCTTTTGCTGGATCCAGAGTCGGCAACTTGCACAGAGTGAGTGGCACCCTGAACCAAAACAGCTACCACAGCATTTTGCAGCGCCATGCAATACCCTCTGGTATACGCCTAGTTGGTCAGGGGTTCATCCTACAGCAAGATAATGACCCAAAACATACCTCCAGGCTATGTCAGAACTACCTTAGAAGAAAAGAACAAGACGGTAGGCTTCAAATCATGGAATGGCCAGCACAGTCTCCAGACTTAAACCCCATCGAGCTGGTTTGGGATGAACTGGACAGAAGGGTGAAAGCAAAGCAACCTACAAGTGCAACACATTTGTGGGAAGATCTGCAACAGTGTTGGGAAGAACTTTCCAAACAATATTTGATTTCCAATGTAGAAAGAATGCCACGAGTGTGTGTGTTCGGCTGTTATATCTGCAAAAGGTGGCTACTTTGATGAGTCAAAAATTTAGATTAGATTTTGTTAAACAAAACGATTCCATGATTTCTTTTTTATCTCCAATTGTTTATTTGTTCTATGCTTTAATTTCAGAGTACATTGAGACATTAAACTGCGTAAATTTCAATAAAAACTGGAAAAATGGAGGTGTTCTAAAACTTTTGACCGGTAGTGTACTTAACACTAAATTTGCATCAACCTCACAATTCAACACACCCCAACACAGTTTGGATCACTTATTTACTTTTTAAAATTTTATTTTAAGTGCAGGCTGGTTACCTAAGCAAGCAACGATTATAACAAATAAACTACAATCCACTTACCGAGTTCAATGCCGATTCATACAGCAAATGCATAACACTGCAGTAAAACAGAAACAAATGCTTTTCTGTATATTTTTAATATTTTCTTTGCAATTAAGTGTCGCTGACTCATAAAGATGGCAAAATTCCCAAGAACCAAGAACCTTGTTTTTTATAACAGTAAAATAAAATTCAAGGGGGAAATGAAGCAGGCTCACAGAGATATCGCAGGTTCTTGAATTCAATGGTTCACTGCAGGCAGGAATTCGATGCTCGGCAAGTAAAATGTGCTGCTTTCAGGTGAGTGGCACAGTAACAGCTGAGCAACGTAGTGTTACACAGACTGTCAAAACAAAAGTAAACGCACACTGTTGGCCGTGTGTCACGCCAAAATAAGTGCACTCAAATTGAACATAGTATCACATAGCGCTTGAATCCCTGAACTCCCCCGTGTCAATGCCCTCACTCCCTTATATACCCGCAAAGGGTTTGACTTGCTCAGGGTCACTCAATGAGTCAGGTGGCTAAGGTGGGATTTGAACCGGGGACCTCCTGGTTACAAGCACTTTTCTTTAACCACTGGACCACACAGCCTCCTAAAAGGTATAGACAATGTCGACCCAGGGGACTTTTTTGACCTGAAAAACGAAACAAGGACCAGGGGTCACAAATGAAGATTAGATAAAGGGGCATTCAGAACAGAAAATAGGAGGCACTTTTTTTACACAGAGAATTGTGAGGGTATGGAACCAACTCCCCAGTAATGTTGTTGAAGCTGACACCCTGGGATCCTTCAAGAAGCTGCTTGATGAGATTCTGGGATCAATAAGCTACTAACAACAAAACGAGCAAGATGGGCTGAATGGCCTCCTCTCGTTTGTAAACTTTCTTATGTTCTTATGTAACTAACTTGGCTCCTGGCCAAAGAACATTCCAGAACTCTGTGAACACACAATTATGCACTTCAGTTTTACCAAAAAGTTAACTAGAAAAAGGTGGGGTTTTTCAGTTTGTAAAATAAGTGTTTTAACGACTATATTAAAGTATTGTTTCAATATAAGAAATCTCTTACAACACATCTGAGTAATTATAAAGTTATTTTAAAGGAGAAGTACCTGAGACATGTTTACATTGCTCAGCCAGGCAAGAGTGTGGAAAGAGGGGTTCCTCAACAAGGTTGATATTCAAAAGGACCCCAGCAGGGAGGAAGGCTCCTGCAATTATTCATACCAAGACTCTTTACATTACAAAAATAGTGTCTTCTCATTTCTTTTGAAGAACCATCCCAACCTGGAGAGATCATGACAGACTTGACAGTTACACACAGCTTTAACACAACGGTTTGGGGTCACAACGGCTCCACCACAGTACCCTCCAATTTCATGGTCATCTGTAATCTGAGACTGGCTAGTGAGTATGTCTTCAATATCACTAATGTACAAGACAAAGAGAGCCCGAACACACCTGCTTCAATATCTCACACCAGTAAGGGTTATTTATTTGACACAAAAGCACTATTTGCATCAATAATCTGATTGTATTTTTTATTATCATTATGATTATTATTTGTTTTTAAATGAGCAAGAAAAGTACTTCAGACTGCTATTTAAGAGCATAAGAACATAAGATTATAAACGAGAGGAGGCCATTCAGCCCATCTTGCTCGTTTGGTTGTTAGTAGCTTATTGATCCCAGAATCTCATCAAGCAGCTTCTTGAAGGATCCCAGGGTGTCAGCTTAATTTATCCTTTTAATATATGTACATTTAGCATTAGTAAGTGGTTAAGTGTTATAGGTAATTGTGAGGCGTGTGAGTAATAATGGAATGTCCAGACAGTAATTTACGTGCAACCAAATAAAATTTGTTTTATTAATATTATTATTTACACGATAAAAATAAAAGAAAACGAAAAAAGAATGGCGTGAGGGAGGGGGTGCTGGAATAACAATAAAAAGAAGGGTTCGGATACTCCTTAGTCCTCTTCACAATATCCCCGGACATAAAAAGGGATAAAACAGAAAAGAAAACGTTAATGTGTATTCCACCCCCGTGCTGACCAAATAAAAACAAAACAATCCAACGCTTCGTCTCTCCCTCAGGCCAATTCACCCCGCCTATGCTTTTCAGGACCAACCCCGAACACAGTAGCGTGTTCCCTTTAGTATGCAAAGCCCCGCCCCTGTAGTCAGTGGAACACCAATCCCAAACTGACAAGTGTCCTTACAACTCACTTGACTCCAGTGGCCAGAATTTACGTACTCGCATTTCCGCCCCTCACTAAGGTGACGCCTCTCATAAAGATGACTTTCGTCATGGTCACAAGACCTTGGTAAGGGAAGTCCCGAGTTGGTTTGCTGCCTTCTACTGTCGGGAGGCTGAATTACTCATCACAGTAATTATTAAAGTTTTCTTTTTTTAAAGTTAAAGATTAAAAAAGAGATTAAAATAAAAGTTCCAACACGCATATTGATTACTTTTTATTATGTATTATTTCTGTAACATTACAGTTTTTTTGCAAAGGTTTAGGATTGGGGTAAATGTTTTACAGCGCTACAATAGTGAAAAGGAGACATTCAATACACATAATTTTAAACTGATATCACACCTCTTTTCTCTTGCAGACCCAGCCCCACCTGGAGAGATAACGTTAGACTCTGTGGAAACCAACTTGGTTTCCCTGAGCTGGGCCACTCCTATGGGTATGGATGCCATTCCACACAGCTTTATCATCACATACTTTAGCTCCTTCTGGGATCACTATGGCTCCACCACAGCACCCTCCAATTCCACCACCATCTCTAACCTGAGAGCGGGTAGCGAGTACGTCTTCAATATCACCACCGTGCAGGACAACGGGTGCCAGAGCACACCTGCTTCAATATCCCTCTTCACAAGTAGGAAGTGCTTCTTTACAGTTCTGACTTCAACTGATTTCCATATTATTTATTATAATTATTATTTGTTTATTCAGCAGACTCCTTTATCCAAGGCGACTTACAGAGACTAGGGTGTGTGAACTATGCATCAGCTACAGAGTCACTTACAATTACGTCTCACCCGAAAGACGGAGCACAAGGAGGTTAAGTGACTTGCTCAGGGTCACGCAATGAGTCAGTGGTTGAGGTGGGATTTGAACTCGGGACCTCCTGGTTACAAGCCCTTTTCTTTAACCACTGGACCACACAGCCTATATATATATATATATATATTATTGTGGTGGAAATGAGGTACACAGATGGTACAATAAGAAAAACGAAGTAAAGTATAAGGCTGCACAAAGTAAAAAGGTCTGAATCTGCCACGATGTATTTTAGTATTAAAGTTGCTGTGCTTTTAAAAACCGAACTTGCGTGGTATAGCTGAAAGTAAACCGCATAGCCCACAACCACTAGCGAAACCAGCCAGTGCATATTGGGTATGAGCCCAGGTTTAAATGGACTGGTGGAACTAGTGGGGTGGATGTCATAGGAATGGGTGTAGTATTCTGCCAGTGTAACGCAGAACCTACGTGTGTGTGCGCCGTATTGGAGCTGAGGAGAGGTGTATGCCAGAACACTGAAACGACTGCAAGGGAAAAATGCTGTACCTTGGTGTAAACAAAATTTAACAATGAGGCAAAGTTCAGTCTGTTATTTAGAAGCACTAAATCTTCTTTCATTATAAATACGAGTTACTGCAAGTTATATCAAACAAACCTTGAGACACAAGTTGTTTTGTTTATTTACTTCTTAGTAGACTCCCTTACCCAGGGAAACTTACAGTTGTATACAAAAAATACATTTCACGAAGTATTATTGTTTATGGAAAACGCTGTTGTAAGGCGAATGGATACTGTGTAATTGTTACAAAGGGGAAGCGGCATTGACTGCTTTTTAATTATCCCCTCATATGTTTTCATGGGGAAGAACGCCGAGTTTAAAAACAGCAGCACTGTTTACTACACAGACGGGAAATACCGTTTACACATGCTGCGGGTTTGCATCCAGCTCACAGCGTCTTTCAGTTTGGTTACTGTAGCTCTTCAAAGTGGGTGACAAAAAGTATACACGGACTGGTGAATATTAAAGATGTCAGTTGCGAAGTATATTAGGCTGAGAGAAAAAGAGAACTCTGGGTTACAGTGGAACCGTGGAAAATAAAAACACTGTTACGAGTTTTGGAAAACCTGCCTTTTATTAGTGCACAGAGTTGTTTAATGGACCGTTTGCTTTAAAAAAAAATCTGCAACCCAGAGAGTGCGTTCCATCAAATTGCAGGAGGGGCAGCGGTGACCTTCCATCAATGCAATCCCTCTTCATTCAAGGAGGGGCAGTGTTGGACCAATGCTGACGTGTTCACTTACCTGAAACAAGCCACCTTACTTACCTGGGGGTGACCAGACATAGTAACACCCTCTAGGGGAGACTTGTGGAAACCTGCCAAAGGAAGAAGATCAATCAGGATTAACCATTTCAACACCATGACGTACTCACGTACGTCAAATGAAAACCCACTTACAGTATCATGCCATACGTGCATACGTCAAGTTTCCCATTCTATTCTATGATCGGTTTCTCAGTCTAGCGTTTCAGGTTTCATTCTCTAAGGCAGTGCTAGTACTGTGGAATGTGCAATGAAAGTCGGGGGAGGGTCAGGTGACATTTGTATCCAATTGCGTATCATGTAGCGATTCCAAACTACCTGTAGGCGTTTAGAAGACTGAGATATATTGCGGGAAGCCATTCAACTTTTATAAGTGTATATGTATATGTATATATGAGAGAGAGAGAGAGAGAGAGAGAGAGAGAGAGAGAGAGAGAGAGTTTTAAATTATTATTTTTTGTTTTATTATTAGTTTTACTTGTTTAGTTGTAGTTTATATAGTTTTTAGGGAAAGCTAAACATGGCAACGTATGTGGTCTTTCTATAATGAGCAATGGGAGTGAAGTTGGTTCGGAGGATTTCGATACCAGCGACAGTGATGCTGACTTATCACTCAGCGATGATGATGAAGAGGATGTGGAGACAAGAACTGCAGGGGACTCGGTGTTTATTTCTGATCCCTACCATGATGCCAGTCCTCCATCATTTGATTTTGCACCTGTTCACACAGATGTGCACCCCGCCGTGGAACTTGAGAGTTTTTGTTCTCCATTGGAGTGCTTTTTGGCTTTTGTTTCGGAAAAAGCTAATCACTTACCTTTGTGACTGTACAAAGAAAAGAGCATGCAGCTACTTTACAGGTAAGCCAGCTGCAAACGGGAAGCTGTTTGGTTTGAAATGGCAGTGCTGTGACGAAATACTATCAAAACACAGTACTGGGTACAAGGCAATAAAGCAGGCATCTGCGGCAGCCAGATCCATCACAATGCCTGTGCAAAGTAGCTGTGTACACGCATTTGTGAGTATCCCTCCAAGTCGATACTGGCACACGTTTTGAAGTTGTTTGATTTTTATTTGATAATTACTGTTTACTGATTACTATTGTTATTTGCGTTATTACATTGTTCAAACAAAAAATAAAATAAATTAAAAAAACGTGTTTTTATCTCTATATTGAAAATGGGTATGTAGTACACAGGAGCATAGAGGGTTAATGAAAAACACAGTTTAGGTCATTTATTTGTGTTTTATTCATCATATGTTAACATTTTAAAGCAATCACAGGATGGAAAACATTATTATTATTTTCACAATCTGGTACCTGGAAGGGGGTTTCATTTTTATATCTAGAGTTGAAGTGGTTAAAAGCAAACCCGGAGTTCAAATACAGTTTGGATTGTGTTTTTAAATAAACAAATACTCACCTTGCAGTTCCACGCCAGGAGGTCTAAGTGGACAGTGAGCGAAGACCCAGACTTCAACTCTGGACTTTAAAATAACTTTTGTGTGTTCCAGTTTTGTTTCTGTTTATGAACTTTTATTTTTGGTTACGACCCCTCAAAACTCTGTGTAAGTTTTGTTTTTGTGTTAATGTCTTTACTGCCACTGAGACCCGAAGAAAAATAAATTTAGTGTGGTTTTGTATTCCTGAGTCATGTCTTTCCAGTTCTATGCCTTCTGGCTATCCTACTCTTATAAGTGAACAATATCAATGTTTCACAGTGTGTGTGTGTGTGTGTGTATATATATATATATATATATATATATATATATATATATATATATATATATATATATATATATATATATATATATATATATATATATATACAGTGCCTATAGAAAGTCTACACCCCCTTTCAAAATTTTCACCTTTTGTTGTCTTATAGCCTGGAATTAAAATGCATTAAAATAAAGTTGTTGAAAGGCACAGATCAGGGGATGGGTATAAAAAAATATCAAAGGCTTTGAATATCCCTTGGAACACGGTCAAGATGATTATTAAGAAGTGGAAGGTGTATGGCACCACCAAGACCCTGCCTAGATCAGGCTGTCCCTCCAAACTGGATGGCCGAGCAAGAAGGAGACTGATCAGAGAGGCTACCAAGATGCCAATGGCAACTTTGAAAGAGCTACAGGCTTTTATGACCAAGACTGGTCAAAGTGTGCATGTGACAACAATATCACAAGCACTCCACAAATCTGGCCTGTATGGTAAGAAGGAAGCCATTACTCAAGAAAGCCCACCTTGAATCCTGTTTGAAGTATGCAAAAAAAACACTCTGTCGATTCTGTAGCCATGTGGCAAAAAGTTCTGTGGTCTGACGAAGCTAAAATGGACATTTTGGCCTAAATGCAAAGCGTAATGTTTGGCGCAAACCCAGCACAGTGCATCACCCAAAGAACACCATCCCTACTGTGAAGCATGGTGGTGGCAGCATCATGTTATGGGGATGTTTCTCATCGGCAGGAAGTCCTTGAGGAAAAACTGCTGCCCTCTGCAAGAAAGCTGAAACTGGGACGGAAGTTCACCTTTCAGCATAACAACGACCCAAAGCACACAGCCAAAGCTACACTGGAGTGGCTAAGGAACAAAAGGAAATGTCCTTGAGTGGCCCAGTCAGAGCCCGACCTAAATCCAATCAAAAATTTGTGGCATAACTTGAAGATTGCTGTCCATCAGCGCTCCCCAAGGAACTTGACAGAGCTTGAACAGTTTTGTAAAGAAGAATGGTCAAATATTGCCAAATCTAGGTGTGCAAAGTTGGTAGAGACCTATCCCAACAGACTCACAGCTGTAATTGCTGCCAAAGGTGCTTCCACCAAGTATTAACTCAGGGGGGTGGAGACTTATCCAATTATGATCTTTCAGTTGTGTATTTTTAATATATCATTTTTTTTCTCAATAAAAACTTTTTTCCCCTTAACAATGTGGAGTATGGTGTGTAGATAAGTGGCAAAAAAATCCTCATTTAAATGCATGAAACTGAGGCACTGACACAACAAAAAGTGAAAAAAAGTTTAGAATTCTCAGGACTGTTATATTTTGGCGAAAAAAGTTCATATATATATATATATATATATATACAATAACAGACAATAGACAAATGACAGATCTAACATTAACATGTATTTTGGGGTGATTCAGGTATATTTTGTCCTTATTGAAACTGAGATTTTGTATAGCGATTTTTCATCTCTTTTACAGAACCCATTGAGAAGCGCTTGTACCTGAAATTCGTATGCAGTTCTACAGAACAGTTTGCATGTGAAAAAGAGAAGAAGGTGGTTCAACAGGAGGTAATCCACCTCTTTATTAGCAATGAACTCTATTGAGATTGCATCCCACTCTCACTAATAACACAAGCATCTAAACATAGCAGAGGCACCCATGGAAATGTTTCTGAAGTCAAGTTCCATGTGACAGACATATACTTATGGACAGCCACCACTTTATTTCCTAGATCAGTGGTGGCCAATACACCAAACACTGCAATCCAATTTGGTGGATCTCAACGGGCTCCACGATCCACCAGTAATCTATCACCAACAATTATTAGCGGGATTTAATATAATAGTGTCCAATACGTAATAGCAATAATAAAACAAAACAACCACAACAACAAAAACGTAACAAACGCTCTACTCTAACGTTTTTAGGCATATGTGCGCCTAAGTTAAAAAAAAAAAATAGACCCGAACTGAAATTTAGGGGCACACACACACCAAAAAAATTGATAATAATAATAATACAATTTTTGCTCAAATGTATTGCTGAATATCTACAGATCTTTTTTTTTCCCTTCCTTTCTTACATAACACTTGTGCAGTTCAATACTTTTGTATCAACAAAATTAAAATTGACAACTTTAACTGCCTGGTCACATGTTCCTCAGAATGTGCTGCTTGCCTGTTTATGGTAGCGGGATAGTCTGCCTCTCCGCACATTTGCCATTTTGAAGAAGTTTAATATATTTTCATGTTTGAACTTCTGGCTTCTTGTTAAAAATGCAGTCTTGCCTGCCCAGTTCCCCTGCATCCTGATAAAATCTGCAAAACATGGATTTTTTTTTTAACATTGTCAAACTTAATAATAATTAATATTTGTTTACTTAGCAGACACCTTTATCCAAGGCGACTTACAGAGACTAGGGTGTGTGAACTATGCATCAGCTGCAGAGTCACTTACAATTACGTCTCACCCAAAAGACAGAGCACAAGGAGGTTAAGTGACTTGCTCAGGGTCACACAATGAGTCAGTGGCTGAGGTGGGATTTGAACCGGGGACCTTCTGGTTACAAGCCCTTTTCTTTAACCACTGGACCACACAGCCTCCTAACTTAAGCCAGGGGAAATCTTTTAGCCATTGTTGGTTGAACTTGTACTTTACAACTGTGAACGCTGTAACTAACTAAGTTCCCTGTTCGCTTTCATCTTCTGACATACCTGCATTACTAATTTCTTGTAAAGACGCCGACACATATGAATTTGTTATTTTCCTCATCTTGGTTTGACAAACTGTCTGGAAACGAGTAGCCATCGCACTGATAAATCAGTGAAATTGGCGGGGTATGGGAATTGTAGTTTTAAATGTGGGCAGTGGACACCAATAAACTACAGTCCCAGAGTACATTACGATTGAGGTATGAGTTTAGATCCGACTGAGGTTTTTTTTTCTTCTTTTGTTTAATACTTTTCAGCTAAAAAAATAAATCTTGTGTATTGTTTATAGTCAACCTTTAGGAATTTCTAGTCGCATACGTGCGCCTAAATTAAAATGTACGTTTGCACAAGCATTTTGTTAGTTTCATATGCAGAAACTGTTAGAATATTTTCATCTGTGCTACTGGACGACACAGAAGGGTCTGTCCATCAGCTGAAACAAAAACTGTTGTATGCTTATATGCTAGTGCTTGTTCTGATTTGTCCCGAGATCCACCGAAAATCGCTATCCATGTATTGGCCACCGCTGTCCTAGATTCTGATAATGTCAATAACTTGCTGCTAAATTATGTCCTTATCAAGTTCTGTTGCAACTGCATAAGCGGTTCTTTAGATATATGTAAAACTGTAAAGCCTGATGCTGGAAGTTCTATGTGACATACATGTGCGTACAGACAGCGCCCACTTTATTTCCCTGTATTCCAGTGATGTCAATAATTTCGTTTTATCATAATTTGATATGCATGGATAGTAAACCCCTCGGTATAGAGGAACCGGATTTTAATTTTTTTATTTGCATTTTTTTTTTTCAGACTGAAGCCAGGTTGGCGAAGCAGCTGAAGGGATTATACTGGAAATTGAACTGGAAAGAGAAGACATGTAATGATGATAACTAGAGGGAGACCATTTATATTACTCTGATATTACATTAATAACTGGCATTATTATTTGAGCCTGCAGAATTCTAGTTTTTAGTTAATTTTGAGAATTTTAAGTATGAATTCCAGTTTTCCTTTAACTAACTTCAATGTAAGGTTTCTTTTGGGTGTGTGTAATTATATTTAGTGGATCCACTCTTGCAATCGCCCAAGGGGCAATAGAAATGGACGAGACACTGTGGTAAGAATGAGGAGTCATTCGTAACGTGATATATTGGTATACAGGTTGAGTCTAAAGATAAGAAGCCTAAGTATTCCATCTCAGAAAGTTTTGGTTTGAAAATCAGTAATTAACCTTTGGAAAACAAATTCTATACAGATTATACTGTAGATCAGTATGGAGTACTGGGGATCAGATTAGAGAGTGTATCGTACATATATAATCTAATGCAGGTGCGAAATCTCATCACTACACTATGGGGGATATCCACAAAGACTTTTACTAGATAGTGTCATCTTGTGGAAAAATACACAATTCAAGAATACATTTGAGCCCTTGAACTTATCCCTGAGTTTCAAGTTTTGGCCCTTTTGGAATGGTGCTGAGTAAATGGAATTGTGAATTTCTCCCAAGATGTCCAGGTGATTCTTTCTGTTGTGATGACTTCAATATGTACATAACATCTGAAGTGGCTTTGGGTGAAAGTTGATGGGGAAGAGGCTAAGACCAGAACAGGGGTTTGACAGGAGTGGATCCGGTAAACACGAGTAGAGATTGTAGAAATCTGTGCTTTTCTCTGACTGATAGGAAACACCCAGGCATGATGTTGGAGATGAGTACATGTTACTAATTATATTATTATTATTATTATTATTATTATTATTATTATTATTATTACAGAAAAATCCACTTAATATGTCTTTAAAGGGGCTGGGTACTACTGGTGATAAGAGAAATTGACATTATCACGAGTTCACTAATAACCTGCATCTTTGGATTTAATATAAAATAAAATAAATACATACAAAAACCACTAGCACTAACAAATATGTAGTACTGTACAACTCTGTGTAACAGTAGCACAGAAATGCTTTTAAAAATTGCATTTATAGCCCAGGGCATCAGAGATCTTCACCTATACACTGCCTGTCCTCCTGATTTTTTTAATATGATAAAAGGCTTTAAGTAGTTTATTAAACTGCACAGCAGCGCTCCATATGTGACAGGGTAGTGTTGCGGGCCCAGATGGTATCTGCAGGCAAGGAGACTCAGACAAGGAAGCTGTAGTTAAGAGCTGCTGCTCAGTTTAATAAACAAAAATAAATAAAAATTTGAACAAAACAAATCTCGAACACAATAAACAATTGCAAAATAACTGGCACAAGGGCCAAAACAAAAGGTTTAAATAAAAACCCAAAAACAATTTACACTGTAAATTTATTTTAAAAAATAGCACCTCATTTACATGCACTGTATGGCCTTTAGTCTTCGGTCATTTCCCAAAGTGAAGAAAATGTGTTTCTACATCTTTTTGTTTCCGAGACTTTTCCATTTGAATTTGAATGCTTATGAAATTAAACACAGTTAGCACAGATGCTGCACAGCCAACAGTTGCATGTCAAGATGGGCGATCATGTTGCATATGGTATACATATTGGGTCAAAATACATACAGGCAGTTTAAAATGATATCAAGTGGGGTGAAAATCAGTTGCATGGCTGACAATGTGATTGATATGAAGCAGAGTGTGACAATAGCCAAAGTAATATTATCAAGAGCTTGCTTCCATGGACTTCCATTATATTCTGTCTGGGACATTTTTACATGGTGATAACATGCAGAGCGGGGACATCAACACTGACATTAAGTGGCTTTCACTGTATTATTATTATTATTATTATTATTATTATTATTATTATTATTATTATTATTATATTGAGTGTGATGGTTATTTTCTTTTGACAATACAACACAAAAGGATACAATCAACAATATTTCACTTCTATTAAAAAATAATAAAAATAAATGACATAACAGTAATAGGTTAACAATTTACATCAAGTGTCTCTGATTACTGTGTATTTACTTAAATACATGTGTACTTACACAATTACAGTGTTATTATGCATAGTTACAATGTACTTAATGTGTAAATACACAATGTAAAGTGTTACTTATAATTATATATGGTTTTATAATAATTATACATTTAAATAGCCTAAACCATCCAGACCAAAATATGACCCCCAAAAAAACCTTTAAAAGGGTAATTCTACACAAAATTATATATATTTTTCAATAGCAATAATACCCTCTGCAGCATTTATTTTCTGCAGATACCTGACCATGTATTTTGTTCCTTCAGCTCAGGACACACGTCTAGCATGTAAAGACCACTGGATCAAAGATCCATTCTTAAGTTGTTTATTCAACTGTAGGCCAGACGTTGATCGCAGAAGTCTTGTATATTGCCTGTCTAAGATTTGCTGGGGTATGGAAGTGCTGGTGCGGACGCTTAATAATAAAAGATAAAAGATTTAAATAATAAAAGATTTAAAAACAAACATAACAAAATGGCACAGTGGCCAAAACAAACAAAACAAAATCAAGTAACATGCTGGTTTACAGCCAGCACGAGTAGCAATTGTTTTTATTCTTACTTTCTTTCTCACGACTCGCATCTCTCGTTCTCCACTCTGAACACCAACCCCGAGTGAGAAATGTGCGCTTCTTTTAAACAGCTGTGCCGGGACTCGATTGCTAATCAATCATTTATTTTATTTATTTATTTAAATATGTTATAGAGAGCAACAGACCATGAGCGGTTTCAGAGTGCTGCACTAGACTTAAGTCCAGGTACAGTCTCCACATGAACTATCTGTGACTTCCCCGTGCCCACATGCCAACATACATTTTACACCACCCGTGCTACATAACCCAAAGTAAACCAAGTACACCCTGTCACAAATACATTGCAGTTTCTTAAACCTGTATTTCCCTAGAAACAATTTCATTATATTCTAAAATAGGAGTGCTTGGTTATGACTTGCATCATTCTTGTCTTTCCTATGCATATTATAAATAAATATGTTAATTATTTTTCTCTATTTATATAAATGCCATAATTATCCATTATTAGCATATCCAGTGTTGGCAACTTTAGTACAGACCCCGTGGTTAAACTGATCATTTCAATTATTTTTTAAAAACCTGTCAGAGAAATAATAGGCTACATTGAAAACAAAGATATGGACAATTCGTAATAAATAAGGATCACACCAATGACAGAAAAATTTAAACAAACGTTTTTAAAAAAAAAAGAGCAAGAAAATGAAAATACAAGAACAAAAACACTTACTGAAATAAACCTCACAAAGTCATATTTGCGTTCAGTGGGAGAAATGAGAGAATTTGACCAAATACCTGAAAAAGACCTGGATGTTGTCTTTCAAATTTCATCATGTCAGTAATAAAATAAAAAGTGGAGATGACTTTGAACCAGTTTTTCTCAGAAGCATAGAACTGTAACCTGCACAGGCATAACTATGAATGCAGCATTTTCTACAGCAGTGCATCAGTTTACAAAAGCAAAACAAAATTATCTTAAGCCAAACGAAAACAGCTTAGAAAGACAGTAAGAAACATAGAATAATTGCTCAAAACCAACTCAAGACATATTATTGTGTAAACTACGAAGGGGTGTGGCTCTGGAAAATGTTGCATTGATTATGTCTGCAGAGGTAACGGTCAACGCTGCTAATTTTTTTTTTTTTAACTGACGAGGAAATTCGAAAAGTTGCCTGTCCAGGCCTTTTTCAGGTATCAATTTTATAGGTAAAATTTCTCTCGTTTCTCCCACTGAACGTAAATACGACCTTTTGAGGTTTATGTCAGTAAGGGCCTAATTTACGAAGCGTTTACCTACGCAAAACATGATTACCGTGTGCAGTTCTGTTGCCGTCCTATTTACTATTCCCATTTCCGTGCGGGAAAACAAGGACTTAGCGGATGCAAAATGAAATTAATTATGGTTTACGTATGCAAAGCAGCATGATAAACAAAGATAATGAGCTACCATACATTCATGAGCTATTCACAAAGTTCTGACAAGGATTTTGCGCATGCAAAAATGACCCAAAAATTCTGCCTACTGAATGCTGCCACAAAGCATAGAGCTTAGGTGGCAGAAGCTATGTACTGATTTGAAATGGCAGATATTTAAGGTCCTGTATAGACATTATGTATTAATGAGACACTGATTTATTTTGGGGCTAATTGTAAGTAGGCTAAGATAAAAATAAATTTAAAATAATGTTTTATTATCTGTGTGAAGCCTACAACTCATCAGCATAGCTTGTTTTGTATTACATGTAGGATAGACTAAAAAAAAGCCTTCTAGGTATTCATTTTATTTTACTACTGTACTGTTTAAGCCTTTATATAAATCTCCATTTGTGACCCCTGGTTGAAAAAAGAAACAAGGTCGAAAAAAGAAACAAGGACCAGGGGTCACAAATGGAGATTATATAAAGGGGCATTTAGAACAGAAATAGGAGGCACTTTTTTACACAGAGAATTATGAGGGTCTGCCAGTAGCAGACTTTCTCCATTGCCAAATGTTTCCGATGTTGGCAAGCATGCAGACGCTGCTTTCATGAGGTCATATCATGTGTCATTTTGAAGGCAGCTGTTCAATTTAAAAAGTTGACAATCTAGTAAAATATGATTCCATATTGCTCTCAAACCTTCATTAGAGTGCTCCCTGGTTGACATTCCCAAAGATGAAGTAACAAACGAATCATTCAGTCAATCAGGTAATTTTCTCTTCTGACATTTATTTTCACATTTTGCCATTTCCACTGCTGAAGTAGATGTAAATGAATAATTTGCAAATTCGGATTTGCAAATTTGTTTTGGCATGTTGACCGCTGCACTACTACTAATTAGCCTGCAAGTTTGCTTAAAAAACTGCACATTTTAAATAAAGTTGTAATATGGAAACATCTGGGACTTAACAGATCCGCGCCCACACAAGCTGTCTCACAAGCTGTCAATCAAATGCAGCTTGCACATGATTCGTTGTGTATCAGGAAGATCCCACCCAAACATTGCATCACAATGACTACTTTGCTTTGATTGGCTAGAGCCTGGACATTTTCTCTATAGCCTATTTGTCCTAAACTTGAGCTCTCGCCTTCGGGAAGCACAGTTTAAAAATAAATAAATAAATCATACATTTACTTAAACTTGGCATTCACATTGGTGCACATTTGGGTGGGCTGTGGCTACGCCACTGGTTAACATAAAGCAGCCTAGGTTGGCTGGCACACTGAAGAAGGTGATGACATAGGAAGGAGTCTAATATAAAATATATATATTAGTCACGTTCATATGTATGAATGTGGTTGCGCAAGCTTTATTATGTACAAAAAATAAAAAACAAATTAATAAAATAAACCTAACTCTACCAAGGAGCCCTAAACTTGCACACTTGATTAGACCGATTGGTCCACCGAACTTCCCTACATAAACAGGGACAAGCTAAGCTTGTTTACCCCACCAAAACAGTATTCCTTTTATTTGCTTTCACAGTACGTTGTTCCTTTCTTCTCTCTGTAACTCTCCGTACACCTCTACAACCCCTTCACCAAACTTAACTAACCACCACTCTCTGTACACCTCTACAACCCCTTCACCAAACCCAACTAACCACCACTCTCCGTACACCTCTACAACCCCTTCACCAAACCCAACTAACCACCACTCTCCGTACCCCTCTACAACCCCTTCACCAAACTCAACAAACCACCACTCTCCGTACACCTCTACAACCCCTTCACCAAACCAAACTAACCACCACTCTCCGTACACCTCTACAACCCCTTCACCAAACTCAACAAACCACCACTCTCCGTACACCTCTACAACCCCTTCACCAAACCAAACTAACCACCACTCTCCGTACACCTCTACAACCCCTTCACCAAACTCAACAAACCACCACTCTCCGTACACCTCTACAACCCCTTCACCAAACTCAACTAACCACCACTCTCCGTACACCTCTACAACCCCTTCACCAAACTCAACAAACCACCACTCTCCGTACACCTCTACAACCCCTTCACCAAACCCAACTAACCACCACTCTCCGTACACCTCTACAACCCCTTCACCAAACTCAACAAACCACCACTCTCCGTACACCTCTCCAACCCCATCACCAAACCCAACTAACCACCACTCTCCGTACACCTCTACAACCCCTTCACCAAACTCAACTAACCACCACTCTCCGTACACCTCTACAACCCCTTCACCAAACCCAACTAACCACCACTCTCCGTACACCTCTACAACCCCTTCACCAAACCCAACTAACCACCACTCTCCGTACACCTCTACAACCCCTTCACCAAACTCAACTAACCACCACTCTCCGTACACCTCTACAACTCCTTCACCAAACCCAACTAACCACCACTCTCCGTACACCTCTACAACCCCTTCACCAAACCCAACTAACCACCAGGTTTTTATTCCCTCTCCTGATCAGTCACAGTTGATCGCATTTACCCCCTTATTCAAAATACAATTAGTTTTACAAGTATCTAACAATTAACACAGACACTGTTAATAAGCTGGGGTGTATGTCACTAACACTAGGGTCCTAAAGCCTCCATCACACTATATATTAAGGGTGAGACGATACACCAAGGTCACGATACGATGCACAAGCCACGATACATATCGCGATACTAATGAAAAACTCATCTCTACTTGACAGAGATGAGTTTGAAAATAATTACAATTTAAATTCTATAGACACAGATTCAGTTCAAAATAAATTACATTTATTTTCTGACAAAGTGGTAAACCGCTAGTTTGAATTTAAAGTCAGAGCAGTATGTCAACTAGAGTTTTCCTGGGATATCCATTTTCGCTGAATTAACCAAATCTCCTTACCACATTTCTGAGAAAGGAAAAAAAATACTAAGCAATGTGTTTGATAACTATTAAAAGTACAAACTTTGTTCATGTTTTTCTTTAGAACGATCTAAATATCACGTTTTTCAGCATTAAGTTGTGCTGTCTAATCAATAACAATTTAAACATTTTTAAAAAGTACATCAGCGTTTTTGCTTGCGTCATACTTGACTAACTCAATAGACAACAACAACATACATTTTATCACTAAGTATTTGTATTTTTGAAGTTAAGGTTGAGTATATTATTTTTATTTTGTATACTATTCTACACTGTGCTGTTTTTAAATGTGGTTAGAAATAATTAGATTAAAATTAGTATTAAATAAGTCATTTTCAACAAGATTAACACATTTCTTTAAAGAAAGTAACATATTCAACCAAATTAAAGTTTAAAGGTTATTCAACCAAATAAAAACATTAGGACGCACTGAAAGGTAAGCAAATATAAAATAAAACTCGTAAGAAATGTAAAAATGCGATGTGTTTTGTCATCTATAATAGCTTTACAAGAAACAGGAAACGTTTCCGCAAAGAAATGTCAATTCTTATAGCTTATCCTGCCTCACGAATGACAGACTTTCCTCACAATATATATTGAAAGCAAGGGCTTCCACACAGGTGTGGCACATGCGTTAATTAAGCAAATAACATCCCAGCATGCATAAGGTCATGTATATAAATGCTGGACAGGCCTGGTTGCCTATAATTATGGCTAGCATGGCTGCAAGAGGAGACCTCAGTGACTTTGAAAGAGGGGTGATTGTTGGGGTGCGTTTGGCAGGAGCTTCAGTGCCCAAGACAGCTCAACTTGCTGATGTTTCACAAGCAACAGTATCTAAGGTGATGTCGGCATGGAACTCCGAGGGAAAGACATCATCAGCAAAGGGCAACAGTGGTCGGAAGCGCATATTCCAAGATCGTGATATGTGTGCATTAATTCGAAGTGCAAGACAAAACAGACGAGCAACTGCAGATCAATTGACTGCAAATTTCAACCGGGGCGCGGGCAGCCAGTTTCATCAAAAACGGTCCGCTGAGAACTCCAGAGTGGGATACCACAGTGGCCCAATACCCTATTAAGTGACTTTACATTGGTGTTTCCATTTTTTTGTCCACTACCTGTATATATATAGGATAATTTACACCGAATTATGATTATACAACACATTAAAAGGAGAGCAATACATTAAAACTGGTAAAACGAAAAAGAAACATATAGCTATCTATTTATATGAAATAAAATGCTCTCACAAAAGGAGACAAAGAAATATATAGCATTTGAACACAAAAACTAGTAAAATTACAGTCATAGCAGTGAGTTTCTACAGACACTGCTCGCTTCCTGATTCTTCTCCGTCTACAACAAACAAGGCAGGCTGCCTTCGCCTCCTCTCCCATTGGCCAGAATCACTGCTGTCTCAACTACCATTGGCCAGGCAGCGTTTCTGCAGCCTGTTCTGAAGCCTTTAGTACAGTGTCAGTATTCTCTGCTTGCTAGCAATGGAATGTGGGGCTGGGGGAGGAAGATTTGAAGAAAAAAAATATCCTCACGCCAATAAAGTAGTCCCATTTATAACTGGAGATTTTATATATATACAGTACTGTGCAAAAGTTTTAGGCAGGTGTGAAAAAATGCTGTAAAGTAAGAATGCTTTCAAAAATAGACATGTTAATAGATTATATTTATCAATTAACTAAATGCAAAGTGAGTGAACAGAAGAAAAATCTAAATCAAATCCATATTTGGTGTGACCACCCTTTGCCTTCAAAACAGCATCAAGCATCAATTCTTCTAGGTACACTTGCACACAGTTTTTGAAGGAACTCGGCAGGTAGGTTGGCCCAAACATCTTGGAGAACTAACCACAGTTCTTCTGTGGATTTAGGCAGCCTCAGTTGCTTCTCTCTCTTCATGTAATCCCAGACAGACTCGATGATGTTGAGATCAGGGCTCTGTGGGGACCATACCATCACTTCCAGGACTCCTTGTTCTTCTTTACGCTGAAGATAGTTCTTAATGACTTTTGCTGTATGTTTGGGGTTGTTGTCATGCTGCAGAATAAATTTGGGGCCAATCAGATGCCTCCCTGATGGTATTGCATGATGGATAAGTATCTGCCTGTACTTCTTAGCATTGAGGAGACCATTAATTCCGACCAAATCCCCAACTCCATTTGCAGAAATGCAGCCCCAAACTTGCAAGGAACCTCCACCATGCTTCACTGTTGCCTGCAGACACTCATTCATGCGCTCTCCAGCCCTTCGGCGAACAAACTGCCTTCTGCTACAGCCAAATATTTCACATTTTGACTCATCAGTCCAGAGCACCTGCTGCCATTTTTCTGCACCCCAGTTCCTGTGTTTTCATGCATAGTTGAGTCGCTTGGCCTTGTTTCCACGTCGAGGTATGGCTTTTTGGTGCAAGTCTTCCATGAAGGCCACTTCTGACCAGACTTCTCCGGACAGTAGATGGGTGTACCAGGGTCCCACTGTTTTCTGCCAATTCTGAGCTGATGGCACTGCTGGACATCTTCCGATTGAAGGGAAGTAAGCATGATGTGTCTTTCATCTGCTGCAGTAAGTTTCCTTGGCCGACCACTGCGTCTACGGTCCTCAACGTTGCCCGTTTCTTTGTGCTTCTTCAAAAGAGCTTGGACAGCACATCTGGAAACCCCTGTTTGCCTTGAAATTTCTGCCTGGGAGAGACCTTGCTGATGCAGTATATCTACCTTGTGTCTTGTTGCTGTGCTCAGTCTTGCCATGGTGTATGACTTTTGACAGTAAACTGTCTTCAGCAACCTCACCTTGTTAGCTGAGTTTGGCTGTTCCTCACCCAGTTTTATTCCTCCTACACAGCTGTTTCTGTTTCAGTTAATGATTGTGTTTCAACCTACATATTGAATTGATGATCATTAGCACCTGTTTGGTATAATTGTTTAATCATACACCTGACTATATGCCTACAAAATCCCTGACTTTGTGCAAGTGTACCTAGAAGAATTGATGCTGTTTTGAAGGCAAAGGGTGGTCACACCAAATATGGATTTGATTTAGATTTTCTTCTGTTCACTCACTTTGCATTTAGTTAATTGATAAATATAATCTATTAACATGTCTATTTTTGAAAGCATTCTTACTTTACAGCATTTTTTCACACCTGCCTAAAACTTTTGCACAGTACTGTATATATATATATATATATATATATATATATATATATATATATAAAATATGGGTGAAGGCTATATTTGCATCCTTACCATTCAAATAATAGCATAGTAGTGACGTCAAAATGTCAAGTCCTCTAGAGAAAAATATACTTCAACTTTGACCTATTCGACTCGACTCCTTTAGACCACTTTCAATTCAAACACAAAATGTCTCGTTTTCAATCACTCACACCCACAGTAGAGAAATGTTCAGTAATGAGCAACAAAATGAGAATACGTTTTTAAAAAAATAAAATAATAATAATTGATGTAAAGCTGGTACATTCGTATAGGAACGGGAAATTACAGACATTCCTGTCAATGACTTTCAAAATTTCAATCACTTACATCACTAAGCACATGACAAATTCTACCCGAAGACTAGCCATACGGACATAACACTGGGAAATCATAGTCCTTCTGATTGGTAACATGTTCAATAACTGTATTAGCATTCCCACGAAATACTTCACTAAAAATATTATATTTTCGTGTGATGATGAATCGGGAGAAAACGTAAATCAGTTGATGAATAGGCAAAAGAAAAACATGTTTCGAAGTATACAAAAAGCAAAAATAGCAGAAGTGGGTCAAATGAGGCAGAGGATGCATAGCGCTGCAGATACTGCTGCATTGAGGTACATTCACGCTGACAATAAAAGAACATACTGAAAAATAAGTGACACATTAAACTAAAACAAGAAAGTGAACTGAGAGACAAGCAATCCATTTATGCAGCTTTTACACGTGCTTTAATAAAAAAGAGTGCAGAATGACTGTGTTCATGAGTTTGTCAGAGCGCTGTGCTTTGCTGGACAGCCACTGTTTATTGCAGGGAGGTATGTATTGGTGACTTTGTGCGACAGTACTGTCTATCAGCTAAAACACTGCCTAATGCAGACACTCTTAATACCATAAATATTTGACAGAAAATGGTGATGCTTTAGTTGGTAAACTTACAGAACACATTGATGGGAATGTCCAGTGTGATTTTAGACACATCTTCCAATGGCTTGCACCACCCAGTTCTGTCAAATCTCTTTTTATGATTTCAAGATGAATAAACCTGGCTTGTTTTGTGGTGATGTCATCATAACTTCTGTAGATACTATTTCCGTCAGCAGAGTGATTGCCCAAACGTTCGCAGAAGTACCTAACTTGGGAAAATGTGGCCTCAACTTGCACAGACTCTGCTTCATCATACATGTCAGGGACATTAAACTTAAATAAAAAAAAAACAGAACTGCTACGCATCATATTACTCATGTAAAGTGTGTATACTGAGATTCCCTACACATGCAGCAATCTACCCACAAAAAAAAACACGACCATAGGATTTGTATTTCAATCCCCCTGCATTGAAGTAGTATACAGCATGCTTGGGGTTTCTCAGTATTTAAACACTAAGCAAAGCAGATTTGTTCATTCAAATCCATTCATAACCAAAACAGCATTTGCTCCAGTGCAAAGTTTGCGCCACTTGAAATACAACAAATAATTAGCATACTAATGCAAAATACAGATTAACTTGTTTTATATCACCTCGCTTAATATTGTAATGGCCCGTGCCCTTGAAGATGAAGCAGAAGACAGAGACGTTGCCGGGTACAATTGTAAACCAATTTATTGTTTACTGTTTGGCAAAGACTACGCCACAAAAACAATAAAATAAATTCTCTTTCTATCACTACCCTACACTTTCCTTTTCTCTGGCCCTCTCTGTCTGTCTCTCCCTCAGGAACCCACTCTAAGCCACTCCCAGGCGTCAGTCGCACACACTCCCTCTCAGTCCCTCTTCCTCTCTGTAATTAACCCAGCTCTGTGCATTCATCCGTTCACCACTCAAACCTGCGACTCTCTCTCACATTCCCACACAGGCGGTACTTATACCCCTTTCATTGATCCCGTCTACTCCACTCAGACTGACCAACCGGGTCTATCCCTGCTCCTTTCCCCATTCTAGGTGGCGTGGTTGCACCCTTACAATACATGTAACATGTATACAGGATAATACAGACCAGACAAACAAACGGGACAAGATAAAAGTCCAGCAGACACAGAACGGTGATGCTGTCGCTGTGGGTGTTGATGGGGTCAGGCAGCCGCGTCTTCCAGCAGAGGTGTTGATGAGGTCGGACAGCCGCGTCTTCCAGCGGAGGTCTTGACAGCATCGGGCAGTGTTACCAGGTGGCCTGAGGGAGGGCTGAGTTCCCCCGGGCCAAGTTGAGCCCGCAGGAGAACTGTTGGCATTGGCAGAGTTGGCAGCAGTTGGCAGCACCAGGCAGGATTGCGAGGTAACCCTAGGCCGATCTGGGGTACGATGGAGCCAGTCGCTGATGACGACTTGGAGCTCGGGGTGGGCCAAGGACCCCCGGCTCAGAGGAGAGTGCAACCGGGGTGATCGTGAGATCCCGGCCTGACGGCTCAAGCAGGGAGGGATGCCAGTTCCCTTAGATAGGCCAGTGCCATGGCTGGGCCCCCTTGCAGCTGCAATGTCCCGGTTCAGATGTCCAGCTGTCCCCCCTGTACAGGGAAGGAAGTCCAGGCCCAATATGCACGGGTCCTGGACAGCTGCTTACCCACACAGGGTGGTGTATCGGCGCAGGATGTGGCTTGCTTTGCCGCAGTTCCAACAAAAACAATAAAATAAATTATCTTTCTATCACTACCCTACATTTTCCCTTTCTCTGGCCCTTTCTCTTTGTCTCTCACTCAGGCTCCCTCTTTAAGCCACTCCCAGGTGTCAGTCGGACACACCCCCTCACAAGCCCACTTCCTCTCTGTAATTAACCCAGCTCTGTGCATTCATCCATTCACCACTCAAACCTGCGACTCTCTCACATTCCCACGCAGGTGGTACTTATACCCCTTTCACTGCTCCCGCCCACTCCACTCAGACTGACCAACCGGGTTTATCCCTGCTCCTTTCCCCATTCTAGGTGGCGTGGTTGCACCCTTACAATTCATGTAACATGTACACAGGATAATACAGACCAGACAAACAAACAGGACAATATAAAAGTCCAGCAGACACAGAATGGTCCGTGGGTCACTACAACATCATACCTCGTTTTACTATCACGATTTTTGAAAAACCACTTGCCATGCATCATAGATTCTTTGAGAAATTACCTCTCTTAATATCATCTCAGAAAGCCGCTTATTGTCACGTTTTCTGGTCTGACTTCACATGGTCTGGTTGGGAATATGCAAATTAAGACTGCAAATATGAGCCAATAAGTGTGTCCGCTACAACACTTATGATTAATGTATTTGTGTCTGTTGTTATTGTTGTTTTTAATCGCTTACCTCAATAAGTTTCCTTGCAACACTTTCAAAATGTTATTTAATAAGTGGGCCGCTAACAGGAATTAAAACAAATGTTTCAAGTTTTCTTACTGAAGCACTGTGGTGTAAAGGTTAAGCTAATTGCGCTGCAAGGTAAGAGTTGTAGGTTCGAGCCCCACCGAGGGAAGATTTTTTTCCCCTTCAAATAATATTATTTATTTATTAACACGTTAATTATTAAAAATTATATTCCTACAGAGTGGGCTATGTTGTGGCACTGTTACAACGTATATGCCAATTACATATATAATTTACAGTAGCACACACATGTATAGATAAACAGGTTGTAATATATAGATACAGACGATAAATAGATACCGGTAGATAACATTTGACATTTTTCTTACCTTGGTCATGTTTTCAGCAACATTTATTCAAATATCTTTTTTTGTTTCGTTTTCAACAGCACAGAGAACTTGAATGTGAACCGATGTTTCAGAACGTTGTAGCCTACATAATATCCTTCGAGTTTATTTTTGGAATTTGTACTTGCTGTTTGATTTTGCCGCTTGCAACTATTTATTATTTTTAACAGTGATTTCCACAGGAATAGCTGAGGTTGGATCTAATGCAAATTTGCAAAGTTCTCTTATAAAAACACATCGGATTTTCATTGTACCTTATTTGTACAGTATCGTATTGCGTTCCTTAACTACCCTGTAGTCTGGCCGGGCACCTGCGGGCTTGCCTGTAAGCTGCATTGTCCTCCCACGGTCCTGCACGGTGAGTCTGTGTGAAAAAAAGTGGTCGGCTGACAGCACACGCTTCGGAGGACAGCGTGTACTCGTCTTCCCGCTCCCGGAGTCAGCGCAGGGGTGGTAGCAGTGAGTTGAGCCTCAAAATAATTGGGAGAAAATAAAATAATTGCCGATTACTAAATAAAAATAAATAAATAAATAAATAAATGAACTAGCTACAAATCTAGCGATTTCCAGAACAGTCAGAGAATTTCAGAGCTGTAAAATCGGTAAAACGCTTTGATCATCCTGTATTAGCAATGTCCTTTTATAAGAATCATTGTCAGTGTAATTAAATGAAATCCAATAATGCCCCGCCCCATTTGAATACGCAAGGAACTTCAATGTGTCCTTTGCTTAGCAACAGGCTCAACAACCACGAGCCTGTACCCAGGGGAGACCATTTCACACTGGCATGATCACCGCCCCCCCCCCCCCCCGTTCCTGTACTTCCAGATTTAGGACTACACCCCTGCTCATAATATGGTTCCGTAACATCAGCAATAAGTTTTGCTGTACAAGAAACAGTGATCTAAGATGTTTAACATTTAACAACTAAATAAATGACAAGTATAAAATGTAATTATGTACCGTTTTGCCGCCCCTTCAATCTGCCGCCCGTTCTGCCTATATGGTTATGCCGGCCCTGTGCACGTGGTGACAAATGTTCATATGGAGAACATATTTTGAAGACCAGTTGTCACAACTAACAACTATCTAGCCTAAACAGAAATGTATTTATTTACTTATTTATTGATGTATTAATTAATTTTTTTCAATCTCCACAAACTGCAGGTTCTGTTGCATTCACAGCGCTAATAATGTTAGATATACAGTGCCGTGAAAAAGTATTTGCCCCCTGTCTGATTTTTGGCATTTTTGCATATTTTTGACACTGAACGTTATCAGATCTTCAACCAAAACCTTATATTAGATAAAAGGGACCCTGAATGAACAAATATCACAACAATTTGATACATATTTAATTTAATTTATTAAAGAAAGTTATGCAACACCCAGTGCCCCCATGTGAAAAAGTGATCACCCCCTTAGACTCAATAACTGGTTACGCCAGCTTTAGCAGCAATAACTGCAACCAAACGCTTCCTGTAGTTATTGATTAGTCTCTCACAGCGCCGTGGAGGAATTTTGGCCCACTCCCCCATGCAGAACTGCTTCAACTCAGTGACATTTGTGGGTTTTTGAGCATGAATTGCTCGTTTCAGATCCTGAAACAACATCTCAATGGGGTTTAGGTCTGGACTTTGACTAGGCCATTCCAAAACTTTAAATTTCTTGTTCTTCAACCATTCTGATGTAGACTTGCTTGTGTGTTTCGGATCATTGTCTTGCTGCATGACCCAGCTGCGCTTCAGCTTCAGCTCACGGACGGATGGCCTGACATTCTCCTGTAGAATTCTCCGATACAGAGCAGAATTCATGGTTCCTTCAATGATGGCAAGGCGTCCAGGTCCTGATGCAGCAAAGCATCCCCAAACCATGACACTATCACCACCATGCTTCACCGTTGGTATGAGGTTCTTACTGTGGAATGCAGTGTTTGGTTTTCACCAGACATAACGGGGACCATGTCGGCCAAAAAGGTCCACTTTTGACTCATCTGTCTATAGAACATTGTTCCAGAACTCTTGAGGATCATCCAGGTGCTTTTTGGCAAATTTGAGATGAGTATTCATGTTCTTCTTAGTGAGCAATGATTTACGCCTTGCTACTCTGCCATGAATCCCATTTTTCCCCAGTGTCTTTCTGATGGTGGAGTCATGAACACTGACCTTAGCCGAGGCGAGAGAGGCCTGCAGATCCCTGAATGTTGTTCTAGGGTTCTTTGTGACTTCCTGGACGATTTTACGCCTTGCTCTTGGAGAGATTTTGGCAGGACGGCCACTCCTGGGAAGATTCACTACTGTCCCAAACTTTCTCCATTTGGACAATATGGCTCTGACTGTGGTTCGGTGGAGCCCCAGAGCCTTAGAAATGGCTTTTTAACCCTTTCCAGACTGATAGGCATCAACAACTTTTTTCGTTCGTGGCATGATGTGCCTCTAGAACCTGTGTGCTGACGACTTCACTCTGATGGTAAGGGCCAAAGTTAGTCAGATTTATACTGGGCAGGGCTGGCCCAAATCAGGCCTGGTTGTTAACCAAAGTACTCAAACAGCTGACCCCAATTATCCCTTTAATTAACTAGTTAACTAGTGGGGGGGCAATAACTTTTTCACACCTGAAGATTGCATGTTTGATTACCTTGTACACCAAACAAATGAAATTAGCACCAAACTTTGGTGTAATTTTTTCTCTCAGACTCCCTCTATATACTACTACAACCCACAAAAAAAATCTGACCAAATACAATGTGAAAAATGTGCAAAAATGCAGAAAATCAGACAGGGGGCAAATACTTTTTCACGGCACTGTAGCTAGATGTTACTACAGCGCAGACCATGGGTCAAACCAATGTTTGTGTAGGGCGCGTGTATCATTATTTATTTATTTATTTATTTATTTTTAACAATGTTGGCCTTCTGAAGTCATTTTAAGCCGTTTAAATGACAAACCATAACAAAACATAGAATAATAGTGCATATACACAGAGCAAAAAAGTGGACGGGCAAAATACATAGTTGAGGGGGTGGCATTGCCCCCTCTGCCCTACGGGTTTGGGGTTACATGCCTATGTATGTGTATATGTGTGTGTATATGTGTGTATATATATATATATATATATATATATATATATATATATATATATATATATATATATAATGCCCTGCATTTGCCTTTAATGTATTTTTCTGCACATTTTTTGCATATATGATGTAGAATACATGATTATAAAATCTAACACTAGTAGTGCGTACAATACTCTTTCAAATAAACTTGTTATGATTTTTAATGTGCACTTTAAGAACGGTATACACACCACGAACCAAATATTTATAAGAAAATAACTCCATAGTAATTATCTATTAGTTTACATATAATATATAGCACATAAATATATTTAAGCAATATTTTCATCTATTTAAAATATGTTTGTTCTAACTATGCCGGTATATGTTACAGCCTGCGGGTAAATATGTGCATGTGGTAGGTTTACAAATTAATATACTACTTACCTTAATTTAATCCATTTGACGCCACACGTGCTAATGATCTTCAGCTCTACGGTTCATTAGCTTCCAGTCTGCAGACATATACTAGGAACCATAGGTGTACTTTACACAGGGGGACATGTCCCCCTCACTTTTTCAATGATGGGTAAATGTCCCCCTCACATTGTAGGAGTAGTAAAACTTCTATATTACAAAAATCTGTTGGTATAACCACTAGTCAGTATAGAAGTCAATGGGAAGAAAAATGGGATGGGATCCGGGATCACTGGAGACGGATAATGAGATGGTGTTTCACTATGAGGATCTGGATCATGCTCCGCTGATCCGGAATGTTGATCCGATCCTGAAGTTGCACACACCTGAACTAGACACATTTGTATACCGCCTGAGATCACAGTAATGTTGGTGGAAAATGGCAAGTGGATGGACAAAGATAGGAGGAGGATGTGCTACATTGCTGTATCCAAAAGAAAGGAAAATTGTTTAAGTTTGTAATTCACCATAGCTTGTGTTATTTACTAATGTTATCACGCTGAGGTTTCTACTTACAGTGTAACTTCTCATTTTAAATTGAAGCTGTAAACTTAAAACAGCAAAATGACCTTTGTGCAAAAAAACAGACATCAACAAAAACACATTACCACTTATACCAAATTAATGATGATATATTATCATTTCTAAATTATTCTGCATGCTTAAATACATCACACAGACTCTTGCATCTCTATTTATCTAAACTAATAACAAACATTATCATATTCATCAGTAGAGTTGAGTTCTTGCCTGTAAACAGGAATACGTTTGAAGTTTGAAACTCATTGTCTGGAGCTTGGTATTATTTACATTATTGTCGGTACACTGCGATCTGAGGTTCAAGCTACAAGCACATATTGGATGGAAGCTGAACATACTTTTTAAAAACACCCTTTTCTTATACCAATACATACTAGAATAATTTTAATAGCAAAACTGTATTTATCTTAAGTATTTCTATTGTGGGGAAACCATCAACGTTTCTAGAAATATATTTCAAGAGCAATTCCCATTCCTCATTAAATCTGCCTTGGGGGTTGGTAAGGAATCTGATCTTGGATCCAGGCTCGATCTGAGTGGAGTTTTATGCTCTTCGAAGCCTAAAGCCATGGCTTTGTAATTCCATGACTCAGAAGCGACTGAATAGAGCTATTTGCCACACGCATCACTCATGATAACATTGTGCCAACAACTTATTGTTTTGAATGATTGCTGCAGGAATGTCTTTAGATCTTTTAATTAGACATACAACGGATGCAATGTTTTGTTATACTTGTGTAACATTTTATTATTTCAGATAGAATAATCTTCATGCATGCTCCAGCTACAGAAACTGCCCCCAGCCCCCTCCCCCACTTTTGAAACTAAAGGAACACAGTGATACACTAAGGGCAGCAGTGTGGAGTAGTGGTTAGGGCTCTGGACTCTTGACCGGAGGGTCGTGGGTTCAATCCCAGGTAGGGGACACTGCTGCTGTACCCTTGAGCAAGGTACTTTACCTAGATTGCTCCAGTGAAAACCCAACTGTATAAATGGGTAATTGTATGTAAAAATAATGTGATATCTTTTAACAATTGTAAGTTGACCTGGATAAGGGTGTCTGCTAAGAAATAAATAATAATAATAATAATAAACAACCGTTGGCAGCACTATCGATTTTAGACGCCTCCTCGTGTGATTAACAAAATTCAAACATAGCCTTTAAAAAGTTAAATTGCCAAATGAACCTGAAAGTTAAAAAAAAAAAAGTTATTAAAATAGTTGGTTTAAGCTTCAAGCCACAAAGGTCAGGACATTGCTTACAAAAAATGACAATTAAATGAACTTCAGATGTTCAGCTTGAAGCCACAAAAATCAAGAAATGTCATATCACCTGTAGCTCAGCTGCATCCAGGTTAAGCTTTTAACATAACAAGTGAGGTATTTTCACAACATTTTAGCAACAACACCTTTAACATGGAAAAGTTCCACTAAACAATCTTTAGGGGAACATTTGTATTTGCATGTGTATGATTTACAAGTATTTGCATTTGAATGCAATTGCACTCAACCCTGATCTCATTAGCTTCAGTAAAATTTCCATTTACATGTCTCCCCAGCAACAGGGATACAGGGGAGAAGCCTGAATGTTGGTTTTAACTACAGTATATCTTGATAATTGCTCATTCAGTTGTGATGAAACTTGAGGCCTCATTTATGAAAAGGCACTAAATTTGTGCACCTAAAGTAGTGAGCCTAATGTGCGTGATAACTCTAAATTTACTGCCCCATTTACTAACAGAGAACACATTAATTTAACTGCACAATATTTGGCTAATTTACATACCATTCAGAACGGAAAATAATCCAACATCCAGAAAATAATCCATCAAAACAGAAAATAATCCAACATTCCAGTACCTTATTTAGCAAATTAGTTTTACCATGTTAATTTCGTTTAGACGTGATGTACCAAACTAACAATATGTTATCAACCTCAATTGATTATATATTCAAATTGACTCAGAAATGGGGCAATGATCAAATTCTCTACATTTACGAGGCAACTCCTTTGAGTTGCACATTTCAACAAACAAAATACATTTCTTACACTCTCTAAAACAGGAAGTAATATTCTATTCCTAGAACAGTTCATCCACTTTATCGTTGCAATTCGTCTGTACGGCTAGTACATGACCTTAGGCCCAGCTGCTGGCTATGCTTCTGTTTACTGTTTCAGTCACACGTAGGGCAAAGAGCTATGGCTCTTTCAAAGCTGATTTGAGTCATTCTTAAGAACATTGGTTCTTCCTTGCCTTCCGTGAATTCGAGCAGTTAAATTTTCTTCAGAGCAGTTTAGCTTCCATTTCGTTCCTCCGAACTCCAAGCCACTTCTAGTGGGTGGAGCTCACTTCTTTCTCTTGCCTGGAGCGCTGTTCCTTCTGTGGGGCACGCTTCTAGATTGGGGAGCTCATGGGAAGCTCATATGGGAAGCAAGCATGGGAAGTTCTCTCATGGGGCAAACTTAAGCGTTTCTGAAAGTCGCGCGGCTCGTTTTGTAATCCTGACTTCTACCCTGTGATTGGTTAGTTTAGTTATTTTGGGCTGTGCCTGAATCCATGAGGGATTGTTTCTCATTGGTTGTTCTCGTTCAGAGACGGCCCATTGTTCTCAATTGGTCCATGGCTTTGCCCCCTTTCGGCTGTATTTATGAGGGGTACTGTTCTCTGTCCGAGGTGTCAAAGCAACTATCTGGCTTGCCTTCTAAAAGATACTACTGGCGCCTAAATGATTCATTCAATGATAGGAAAAGCTAAAACACTTGTCCAAAAGTTAGTTTACGACTCTTTCTAAAAGCATTCATTGTCAGTGGGGGAGTTTGTGAGCAGAAACCGAGTAGACACGGAGAATGGCTTAAGACCACCCTTTGTATATTTCAATTCTGTTAATTTCATACACAGAATGATATAATGACCCACTCTGACGTTACAGCATGACAAGCTTGTTTGTTTTGAATTAAATGATTTTGTGATTGTATTTTATAGTGAATGTTCCATGCTAGTGTCACTTAGTGACTTGTAGAATTAAATAATACGTGGTTTTAGGTTTCTGATTATTTATTTTTTTTAAAAGATAAAAAAAACTAAAGCGCGGAACACTACACATACAGCAATCTACCCTTTAAAAAAACAAACATAGGATTTGTATTTCAACCCCATTGCACTGAAGCAGTATACAACAAGCTTGGGGTTTCTTGGTATTTAAACACTAAGCAAAGCAGATTCATTCATTCAAATCCATTCAAAACCAAAACAGCATTTGCTCCAGTGCAAAGTTTGCACCACTTGAAATAAAACAAATACTTAGCATACTTATGCAAAATACAGATGAACTTGTTTTATGTCACCTCACTTAATATCATACCCCATTTTATTATCACGATTTTTGAAAAACCACTTGCCATGCATCATAAGTTCTTTGAGATTTGTGAAACGCTGGCACGGGAGCTGTGTACTATGTGCAAATGACAGGTGCAGGATTACAAGTTCTACATTTAAATATGCAAATGTCACATTAATACCTTACATGTGGGGGACATACTGTACATACTGTATCTAATAGACACAGTGCTGACAAGAGGAGCCATGAAGAAGGCTGTGATTTTTTTGGGTGAGTGCACACATTGAGCTTTTTATCTATAATGTTACTTCATTTTATTAATGTGGTTTTAAGCTTTGTTGCTTGTGAAATGGTGTCCATAAAAGTCATGAACACACAATACAATCTTAACCTTACAGCACTGTGTTTCCAGATTCGACTCTTGTATGCAGAGCTTTATCATTGTAAATGTTTATAGTTTTATTTATCTTGTGCTTTGCGTTGCTGTCACAAAACCCACTGCTTGCTCCATACAGGAAGACAGTAAAGCTAGAGTGAATTTAATAAAACCTAGACTGAAGGGGCCAAAAAGCAGATCTACAGCTAAACCCACTGTGTCATAAACATACAGCAAGTCATTTGTAAACTAATAGTCCAGATCTATGTGTAGAAGAGCCTTTAATTAGTTTACCCGGTCCTGGAATAATAGCTAAAAACATTTCTTGAAAAGTATGTCAGTGTATATCTGTGACTACCTAACTAACTCCATGTTAATATGTTGAAGTGTTTTAATACGGGCATGTGTGTCTTGTTTGATCAGTTATTTATTCTTAAGATTTGTATAATATGATATATATATATTTTTAAAATGATAAAAAATGTTTAATAATATTAGGACTAGTAATACAAACCACATTGCTAAAGACAGCAGAAAATGTAGGCTAATCGCTCTACTTTCAATTATTACACAGTTATAGCATATAAATGAGGTCCTATTGTAAGTGACTCTGCAGCAGCAGTTGTGATGCATAGTTTATCCCCTAGTCTCTGTAAGTTGCTTTGGATAAAAGCATCTGCTAAATGAATAATAATAATAATAATAATAATAATAATAATAATAATAATAATAATAATAATAATCTGAAAAACTTTGAGAAAGGGACATTTTACACCAATAGTAATAACACCAGTATGTGGTGTTTCTAGGGAAAGGGCTAGTAGGATGAACGAAACAAAGCTTTACAGACGAGCAGATGTGCATATAGTGAGAGACCAGCTGTTATTTACTGTTAAATAATTCAAATGTTGCTAGTATATTCCACATACATTTATAATACTGGGGTATATATTATTAATGATAAATATTTTACTGCAAAAAATGTGACAGATTTTCAAGGCTATATGTATATGTAACTGAGTCCCAATGAAATCATTTCAGAATTCTTGCCTGGTTTGTACTTCCGTTTGTTATGTAGGTCTCATGAATTGTCTTAATCCTAAATTGTTACTTCTTATCTCATGTGGTGTACTAGTAGTAATTTCACTTACTGAAACTACAGTGTATTTAAATATTGTTTTTGCCCTGTAACACCTGTAAGTCTACTTGGATAAAGGCGTCTGCCAAATAAACTAATATAATAAAAACAACTGTTAAGATGTGTCTTATCACACACCCTGTTGTGGGTTTTTGCTTGCATAAACAATACTAGTATACTTAGCATTTACAAAAGTCAAAAAATTCATTAAAAAATAATAATAATAATAATAATACATTGTTATTAAAATAGTTATGGTTTAAGCTTGAAGCCACAAAGGTCAGGACATTTCTTCTAAAAAATGACAATTAAATTAACTTCAGATTTTCAGCCTGAAGCCACAAAAGTCAAGACATGCCATACTACCTGAAGTGATTTAGGTACGCAATTTTTTAAAATGTAAATTAGCTTCTAGTCACCCATTCAGGGACGTCAAAAAGTAAGAAATGAGATATACCTTCCTTAAGTTAAGGACCATGTAGAACTCGGATTCCCTTGACAATAATCAACATTCACACAATGTGTCAGAAATATAAAACAAGATTTTATTTAATAAAAAGGGTGCACAACTAAATCTAATATTACAGAAAGGAAAGGCGATTGGTTAGAAATCTTTGTGAATGGTATGCAGTTCATTAATTTTATAGTCTGTTGTGTCGCTATTTCATGTATTATGCTACTGTCATGTATTATGCACTTTCCACTGTATTTAATGTATTATGCTTTTTTTTACTGTATAGCATTGTGGCAAAGTGATGAGTGGTTACAGGTGTGTGCAGTGCAGAGCGGATACAAAACAGACAGACAATGATTTCCAGGTGCAAGGGTGGTTATTGATTTATTAGACAATGTCCAGAGCCTTATGGCAAACACCTGTAAATAATAAATGATGGAAGTGATACAGCGGTGTGTATCACTTCGTTTGTAATCCTCCGGTTTGACCCGAAACCAAAACAAAGTCCAGGTTCTTTCTTCACCCACATGCAACACAGAACACAAACACAGTGATTATTTAGTGCGTGAAACTAGTGCTCGTGTTGAAAAGACGTACGTTGTGAAACAGGGAAGTACTGGTGTCCGGCTTTGTTGCTGGCCTGCGGCTGCAGCTCTGGATAGTGTTAGTAGTCTTTCGAAACAAAACGAACAAACACAACACTCACATTTTAATCCCAGGTTCTCCTTTCAGGTTGTTCTAACCATTTACAAAGGAGCAGACCGCTAGTTATACCCTCGCTCATGACCCCTAGGTTAACGAGCGCATTCACTCCTCCAATCTTCTGATGCCACGCCGTTTCCCGTCCAAGTCATTGAGTTTGGGTACCATAGCTCCACCCCCTTCCTAAATGACCGTCTTCCACCTACCCTAAGGAATAAATTGTCATGCCATTTAGTTTAGGGTACTCTGTTCCTTTTATACAGTGCCCTCACAGGTCGGGAGGGAGATCTAACACCAAGGATCATTCGATCTCTGTCACAAGCATGTATTATGCATTTCTCTGGATTTAAAGTATTATGGATATTCGTGTTGTTACTGCATCTTGTAAAGTGCTTTGTGATGGTGGTCCACTATGAAAGGTGCTATATAAAATAAAGATTGATTGAAAGATTGATTGATATCAAAATGCACGAGAATTAATCCAACATTCCAGTAACTAATTTAGCAAATTTGTTTTACCATGTTAATTTATTTAGTTTAGACGTGATCTACCAAACTAATAATATGTTATCAACCTCAATTGAATATATATTCAAATTAACTCAGAAATGGGGCAATGATTAAATTCTCTGCATTTATGAGGAAACTCCTTTGAGTTGCACATTTTCAACAAACAAAATACATTTCTTGTATATTCCAAAACAGGAAGTTATATTCTATTCCTTGAACAATTTATCCACTAACTTGATAGAATTAGCTACAGTTAATTTCTCGAGTCATAAAATGTTTAATATTTGATATGTTGAATACTTATCGATTTTCAACAAAGAAGTCAATCTTCTTTGGTGATGAACACTGCAGCTGCTTCTCTCTCTGGATCTGAAGTTCTAACGAAAGAAGACGGTACTTTGCTTGAAGTATGCATTGTATTGCGTCGGCTCGCAATAAACAAATTGTTCTTTTCAAATGGAAGTCAGCTTGTTGATTTCCAATAGTCTTGCAGCATTATCTTTGACTTGTCAGGAGAATCAGTTCAGAGAATGCGTTGCATTTGAAAAGTCATGTAGTTTCTAGAAGTGATCTCATTGCAATTCTTCTGTACGTCTAGTACATGACCTTAGGCCCAGCTGGTGGCAAGGCTTCAGCTCGTTTCTTGCAGCAACATAGAAACAAAAGACCCGCTTTCAGATCAAGGCAGTATCCTGTTTACTGGTTCACTCTCGTAGAGCAAAGAGCTAGGGCCCTCTTCAAAGTTGATTTCAGCCTTCTCAGAACACGATTTTAACCAGTCTTCAGACCATAGATTCTCCCATGACTCCAGCACACTTTCCCATTGCTTTCTCCAAGCTTCAGAAATGTTCTTCAGAGCAGTTCAGCTTCCATTCATTTGCAGACCTCAGAACCACTTCTAACTTTCTTTGCCTGTCCCAGTCTTTCTTAACCACTTCAACTCCGGATGTAAAAATTAAACCCCTTCCCAGATACCAGATTTTGAAATATTATTATTATTATTATTAACAACAACAACGACGTTTTCAAACCTGTAATTGCTATAAAATATTAACATATGATGAATAAAACACAAATAAATGCCCTAAACTGTGTTTTTCATTAACCCTTTATGCTCCTGTGTACTACATACCCATGTTCAATATGGAGATAAAAACACGTTTTTTATTTTATTTTTTATTTTTTGTTTGAACAATGAAAACAAAAACGCTGCTAATAATGCTAATAACAATAATAATCAGTAAACAGTAATTATCAAATAAATATCAAACACCATCAAAACGTGTGCCATTATCGACTTGCTCTGTGCCATTTATTGAAATGTTCAATACAACAGAACCCAGGGTTGCCTTTGCAACCACGGCACATTTTTCTCGTGTTCCTTCTTTTGTTTTCATTTTCGTAGCAGACCCTGCACCTTTTTTGCGGTCTCTGCTTCCCTTGTGTTGGAGGGATAGTCACAAATGCGTGTACAGGGCTACTTTGTGCAGGCACTGTGATGGATCTCGCTGCCTCAGACGCCTGCTTTATTGCCTTGTACCCAGTACTGTGTTTTGATAGTATTTCGTCACAGCACTGCCATTTCAAACCAAACACCTTCCTGTTTGCAGATGGCTTACCTGTAAAGTAGCTGCATGCTCTTTTGTTTGTACAGTCACAAAGATAAGTGATTAGCTTTTCAGGAACAAAAGCCAAACAGCACTCCAATGGAGAACACAATCTCTCACATCTGTGTAAACAGGTGCAAAATCAAATGATGGAGGACTAGCATCATGGTAGGGATCAGTAATAAATACCCAGTCCCCTGCTGTTCTTGGCTCCACATCCTCTTCATCATCATCGCTGAGTGATAAGTCAGAGTCACTGTCGCTGGTATCGAAATCCTCTGAACCAACTCGAAATCTTCATCACTCCCATTGTCGCTCTTTACGTACGTTGCCGTGTTTAGCTTTCGCTAAAGACTATATAAACTACAACTAAATAAGTAAAACTAATAATAAAATAAAAAATAATATAAAACACTTATATATATATATATATATATATATATATATATATATATACTTGCAAAAGTTGAATGGCTTCCCCACAATATATCTCAGTCTTCTGAACACCTACAGGTAGATTGGAATCTGTACACGACACGCAATTGGATACAAATGTTACATGACCGTCCCCCGAATTTCATTGCACATTCCACAGAACTAGCACCGACTCAGAGAATGAAACCTGAAACGCTAGACTGAGAAACCGTTCATAGAATAGAATGGTGTAACAAACTCACCTTTAACAAAAGCCAACTAAATAAAGAAAAAAGTTACCTCCCTAAACTAACGATATATAAATATTGATAAAGATGGAAAAGTGAAATACAGCAAAAAGGACACAGAATTCTTTATGTTCCACTTCCCAAAGAAAAAGGAAAATATCAGTCATTTAAACCAGACCACAAATTTACGGTTATTTCAATCTTTTCTCAATCGTTTTTTTATTCCTCTAACTAGATTTAAACTGAGCTTGGAACGAAAGAGAGAAAAAATAAAATAAACGACGCTGCAACAAAGTACCATTCAAAGAGAATGTGTTTGTAACAATATCAGGCACTGATCAGAAACATTGCAACAAAGACTTCACTCAATCCGCACTCTGTTAATCACTCCAAACAAACCACATTCAATCTTAAAGGCTATTGTTCAAAGCCAAAGTCTCGAACCATTCATATTTTAGTACTTTTTGGGTTATCCAAACCTATCAAAAACAATAGATCCAAAGAGGAGACAGAAAAGAAAAAAAAAATCCATTTCCAAACAAAGTATCAAATAAACAAAAACCAAAAAAATAAATGAAAACCCAGGTTTGATTTCACCACTCCCGGGTACCCTCTTGATTGTAGATCGTTGCACCTCAAGATGAATGTAGAATTTGGAGACTCCAGTCCATGCGATGTAAATATTCGTCAGCTTAAAAGTTTGCTGAATACCGTCAATACTTAGCTTCCTAGCAATAGCGATACAAATACTAATAAACACAGAGCTAACCGTAGACTGACAATGGTGACGAACTTCTGACTAGTTAAAAAAAAACAGATTCACTACTTTTTAACAGTTTCCCTCATTGCTACGTTCCCCAGCATAGTAATTGCTCATAGAAACCCTGATAGCCAAAAAGTGTGGACACACACCTTGAGCATACATAACTCCATTGAGAAAGAAACGTAAGAACACCCCCTCCCGACCCGATATAGAACTGCAGTATTTATAGAAAAAAAGAAAGGTCGATTTAAAAGGATATTCCTAACACAACGCACCATTAATAGGTGAATTTACTACGTAAGAAAAACAAAACATAAACAAGATTCCTAGCCAGGTTTAAGTGTTGTGCAATTAAGTCCAACAGATGGTGCAATTCTTGCACCATATAGAAACATTTATTATTCTTTATGCGGCAATCGCCACAATGGGAAACTTCATGTACGCACGTATGGCATAGTACTGTAAGTGGGTTTTCATCTGACGTACGAGCGTACGTCATGGTGTTGAAGTGGTTAATTAAGCGCAGACCCATCTTGATTGGATCGTTGAATTTATGAGTGGTGTTTAACGTCACGCAACGTGCCTAAACGCCAGTTAGCTCATCTCTGAGCCACTCCTTGGCCTTGCCCACGGCTCATGATTGACAGTTCAACCAAATTTCTTTTGTCTTGTCCAAGGTGATTGACAGCTCTCCCCCCTAGCTCAGGACTGGCTTTTGTCAGTCCAGCAGAGGTCATGATTTGATGAAGGCCATTTGGTCGGTTTATCAAAAGCCGATCCGAAGAGGAAATTTTACAACTCAGCTTCACAAAGCTGCATTTGTCTACTTTGAGCAAGAGATGGGGGGGGAGAGAAAAAAAAACTTGAAATTCAAACAAGGTTAAACACTGTATATTACATCCAGCAATAACCTGATTTGACTGTACTGTCCGCTACACACCCATAGCTCAGCTGCATCCAGGTTAGGCTTTCAACATAGAAAGTGAGATGTGATGGGCAGGGTAGCAGTCAATGAAAAGGGGGGTAGTGAAAATGGCAGAGGTATTTTCACAACAACACTTTAGCAACAACACCTTTAACATGGACCTTTAACTAAACAATCATTAGGGGAACATTTGTATTTGCATGTGTATGATTTACAAGTATTTGCATTTGAATGCAGTTGCACTCAACCCTGATCTCATTAGCTTCAGTAACATTTCCATTTAGACGTCTCCCCAGCGATAGGGATACAGGGGAGAAGCCTGTATGTTGGTTTTTTAACTACAGTATATCTTGATAATTGCTCATTCAGTTGTGATGAAACTTGAGCCCTCATGTATGAAAAGGCACTAAATTTGAAATTAGTGTGCACCTAAAGTAGTGAGCCTAACGTGCATGATAAATCTAAATGTACTGCCCCATTTACTAACAGAGAACACATTAATTTACGTGCACAGTATTTGGCTAATTTACATACCATACCGTGCACACTACATGTATTGTGAGTGATAATTTTATGTGCATGATAATTTCAGAGACTTACCCGTGACCACCATGATATCACAAGCCCCAGCAGTCCAGGCGTATCTTTTGGTCAGTAGCTTATTGTAAAGGTGGAGGTGACTTACACTGACTGAAAATGAGAGATCAACAGACACAGCACTCAGCAGGGGACAGGCAGAGGCAACGTAAAGTGAAACTGCACTGCTTAACTTTTAATTTTAACATGTATTCCTTGTGTGATGTATAAAAAAAAGAAAAAAAATACTTTTTCCTTTCTCCTTTAATACACATACGATAAAAGTCATGTTGTGCAATGGCACATTTTTCTTTTTGTTCTGCTTACTCATAAGAACATAAGAAAGTTCATAAATGAGAGGAGGCCATTCAGCCCATCTTGCTCATTTGGTTGTTAGTAGCTTATTGATCCCAGAATCCCATCAAGCAGCTTCTTGAAGGATCCCAGGGTGTCAGCTTCAACAACATTACTGGGGAGTTGGTTCCATACCCTCACAATTCTCTGTGTAAAAAAGTGCCTCCTATTTTCTGTTCTGAATGCCCCTTTATCTAATCTCCATTTGTGACCCCTGGTCCTTGTTTCTTTTCAGGTCAAAACGTCCCTGGGTCGACATTGTCTATACCTTTTAGGATTTTGAATGCTTGAATCAGATCACCGTGTAGTCTTCTTTGTTCAAGACTGAATAGATTCAATTATTTTAGCCTGTCTGCATACGACATGCCTTTTAAACCCAGGATAATTCTGGTTGCTCTTCTTTGCACTCTTTCTAGAGCAGCAATATCCTTTTTGTAACGAGGTGACCAGAACTGAACACAATATTCTAGATGAGGTCTTACTAATGCATTGTAAAGTTTTAACATTACTTCCCTTGATTTAAATTCAACACTTCTCACAATATGGATTGATGAGACATAGCCTCAATTCTCTTCCTTGTTGGCATTGTCACCCTGCAGAGCAGACTCCATGGATCGGGGTGCCAGTGCTATGTGAGTACAATCACTAGCACCCATCACATTGGGGAAGCCAGTAACCTGATGGAAGGTAGAAGCCCACTTTCATGTCCTGTAAACATGTCCTCTTTGTGGGAAATTTAATATACAGTAATTCCCTGTGAGCTTTAGCAGGGCATGTTGTATTATACACATGAGTAGCTACAGCTTTTAATGGCAGGGAGCATGTGAATCCAACTAAACATAGGTGTGCAGTTAACACTAAAACGACCAAGGTGGTCATTTTGACCGTTTTTGGAAGTTCATTTTAAATTGCTGTTCGTGTGTTTAAGATATGGCGCTGTGCTATCCTGACTTTTCCTAAATATATGTACTAATTACCCTGACAAAGAAAGAATTGCGTAGCTGACAAATTAGTGAGATAAAATAGTGTAATACCTATTCTGACCATGAGTGGTCAAATTGACCGATACATATAAAACATATTATTATTTGGATTTATCAGTCGGGACTTGCAGCCATGTATTGAAGTTTGATTATATCAGTCTGCATTCCTCAAGTGAGCGGTCTGTTGACATTTCTGTTGTTTCAATAAGCCTATTGATGGCCCGTCAATCAGCCTTGACAGCTCACGGCACTAGGCTGTCTGTCTGCACTCTGGTTAGTCTCTGGTTAGGCCATCGCAGGAGGTCCGCGGGAAAACAAAATACAAATTGCCTCCTCGCACCTGCAAGCCCAATTTTACAAGGCAAATCAACTTTGGCAGAACGTAGCGCCTGCTGCTGTATTACGCTAGTTGCGAAAGCGCAACACCAGAAGGCTGGAACAATGTAGTCCCTTTATGAAGGTGTTGCTATGGTAATCACAGCTTGGTGAGACGGCTTTAGTTGAATCTGATATTATATGCAACCTGAGGAAAATACGTTTATAGGTCCAGCATTATTTTATAGGCCCAGCAATCCCCCAAGGCCACCTCTCATCCACTCAGAGAGAGAGAAATCCTACACACCCTCTTCCCCACCTCTCTGTGTGATTGCAATGACTGACAGGTGGATCTTACGAGGCTGCTGCAGCACCATGCATAAGTCAGACAGTCAGCACAGATCTCCCCTGTTACAGAAAGTATAAAAGGGTTAGACATAGGATGATTGCTGTCATTACCAATAAGTCAATATGGGAAAAAGTAAAGAGCTAGCTGAAGACCTTACGCAGAAAATGATGTATTGTCATAAAGCTGGAGAAGGATTAAAGAAGATTTACAAGCATCTGAGTATCCCAATTTCAACTATTGTTTCTATTATCAAGAAGTACAAGACTCCTAGTACTGTCACAACACTCCCACGGTCTGGAAGAAAGAAGGTTCTTTCACCAAGAACAAGTAGAAGAATTATGAGGTTAATAACAATCTGAGATTGACTGCCAAAGAAATTCAAAGTGAATTGGCTGCGAGTGGGACTGGGGTTTCTGTTTCAACCATAGGTCGAGTACTGCATGGTGAAGGTCTCAATGGTCGCAGACTAAGGAAAAAGCCTTAGGAAAACATCACAAGGACAATCGCTTAAAGTTTGCAAAACAGCATTTGAATGATGGATATGAGTTCTGGTCAAAGGTTTTGTGGAGTGATGAAAAAAAAAATCGAGCTATTTGGTCACGCTGATAGTCGTTACATTTGGAGAAAGTCTGGTGAGGCGTACAAAGAAAAGAACACTATACCTACTGTCAAGCATAGATGCGGTAATATCCTTCTATGGGGCTGTTTTTCCTCTACTGGCACAGGAAATTTAGTTCCAATACATGGTAAAATGGATTCCATAGCATACCAAAAGATATAGGATAAGATGGCCAATCATCTGAAACCCTCCACTACAAAACTTGGTTTAAAGCACAACTGGACGTTCCAACACGACAACGATCCAAAGCACACATCAAAATCTACTTCAGAATAGTTAAACAAGAAGTCAAAGTCCTGATCTAAATGAGAATCTTTGGTATGAGTTGAAGAAGGCTGTGCACAAGAGAAGAACAATTTTTCATTGAAGAATGGTCAAAAATCACCAAAGAATCATGCCAAAAGCTCATTGACAAATATCCTGATCATTTAAAAGAGATTATTATTGCTAAGGTGCCTCAACTAGCTATTTAATTTTCCTTATCAGGGTATGAATACCTCCTCCCACCCCAACAGCTGTTGCAGCCAGGCTGACCACATGCAGTCCGGGTCCTCCGGCCAAGGTAATTCTGGCAATCGGCTGGCTGTCTGTGGGGGTGGTCTCCTGACCTTCCCCCTCTTCTCTGTAGCCGGCAGCTGCCTTTTGTGGGGCTCCAGCCACGGAATTGAAGGTGGTCTCCTGACCTCTCCCCCATCTTCATAGCCGGCAGCTCCCTGTTGTGGGGCTCTGGCCACCCAATTTCCTGCAGTGAAAGTGCTGCCGGGGGAGCTGGTCTCCTGACCTTCCCCCCCCTTCTTCATGGCCTGCAGCTTCCCAGGCGAAGCGGAGCTGGCAGCGACCCCAGGCGAAGCATAGCCGGCAGCGACCCCAGGCGAAGCAGAGCTGGCGGCGACCCCAGGAGAAACAGAGCCGGTGGCGACCTCGGGCGATGGCACCAGCGGACCCTCGGGAGGCGACGGCAGCAGCGAATCCTCGGGAGGCGACGGCAGCAGCGGACCCACGGGAGGCGAACTCGGGAGGGGAGCCCCTGGCCATGGAGGCGGCAGCAGGTGCTCCACTTCTCCCTCGTACCCTGTGAACAGGATGGCTTGCAGTGGTGACGTCAGACCAGAAACACAGACTCAGGAAGTAGCGGGGCAAAGCTGAAGTGCAACGGCGCTCAGGATTTTATAAAATAATAACCAAAACAAAAGATTTAAACAAAACAAACACCACAAAACAAAAAGGCGCGTTGGCCAAACAAATAAACAATAACAATTGTTATCTTCTGTTTACCTCCCATCTCTGCTCTCGTTCTCTACTCCGAACCCTCTTCCCTGAACAAAGACAGCTGCAGGCTTTTATATTCTGGCCAACTAGCTATTCATTATCTTATTACCCCTCGGCCATAGTCTGCACGAGTTTAACAAGGATGCTTGACTGTCAGCTAGTTAAATAATCAGTAGCTGATCAGTCACGCATCCTCACAAGGTTTTTAAAATATATATACAAAACAATAACAAATAATAAACGGCTTTCGCTGTCATATAAAAATATAAATCATAATATAAATAAATAACAAACAAAAGGGGCAGGACACTCCGCCACAATGCCATGTTGAGTTTCACCAGAGACATGAGTGAAGTCATATACATGGTATGTCTTCTTCAATTACTGCTGTATACACTTAAATGTGTATTTTCGACTCTAATATTCTGATTACATTTGTACCAGTTTTAAAACGCTTGAGATGATGATAGTTCTGAAATCATTTTTTAAAAGGGAAATAAAACAAAAACCATCAAAGTATGAGAATTGTGATTTTTAGTTATGCTATACTTCTTAATAGTGCAGAAAGATTATTATTTATTTCTTAGCAGACACCCTTATCCAGGGTGACTTACAATTGTTACAAGATATCACATTATTTTTACATACAATTACATTATTTTCTACACATTATTTTTACATACAAGTACCTATTTATACAGTTGGGTTTTTACTGGAGCAATCTAGGTAAAGTACCTTGCTCCAGGGTACAGCAGCAGTGTCCCCCACCTGGGATTGAACCCACGACCCTCCAGTCAAGAGTCCAGAGTCCACTACCACTACCCCAGACTGCTGCTTCTGTGATTTAGTATTCAATTATACAACAAGTTCAAAACTGCAAAGTTCACGAGCAGCACTCCTCACAGAGGCAGAATCGCCAGGTGCCTGCTTCACCCACCCTGTACAAGTACTCACTGTGCCTGAGTGAGCAAGTGAGCTCTGCACTAATGTGGTGCATTTTTACAGAGGGAAATCAGAGAATCAGCTGCAGACAGATGCGAATATGCTTATGTTTATGCTTTGCAAGAATGCTCTCAAAATGATTTACCTCGAGATGTTGGAGTCTTAATTGAGGTTTATATTTATGACAATAACATGCGAAAGTTTGTAAACTGAGTGCGAAGGTTTGTGGCAGGATGGCTTGCAGTGGTGAGGTGTGGTGACGTCACGGACCAGGAAGTAACTGAACCAAAACAACAATGGATGGGCGGGTGAAGCTGAATGCTACTGTGGTCAGCGTTTTTAATAAATAATAATACAAAACAAAAAGGCACAAGGGCCAAACAAACCAGACAGATAAACAAACAAGTAAGTGTCGTGCTGGCTAATCCAGTACGTTTGAGCAATTGTTATTTTTAAACTGTCTCCGCTCTTTCTCCCCGTACCTCCTCTCTGTACACTCAACACTGCGGCACGGACAGCTGCAGGTTCTTATACTCTGGCCGAGGGATTAACTAACTCTTAATTATCTTATTACCCCTCGGCCACAGTCTGCACGCGTTTGGTACGGATGCGTGACTGTCAGCTTGTTAAATAATCAGTAGCTGATCAGCCATGCATCCTCACGGGTTTTAAATATACAAAACAAATAACAAAAGACGCTGCGCTTTTATCCGCGCCGCATACAAATACAAATAATAATAAATAAATACATAGGGGCGGGACACTCCGCCACAAGGTTGTTCCCAGTTTTAGCTTTAGAGGGAACGCTGTGTGTAAGCACACATGTATTTACTAATTAACTGTTATGTAAATACACAGTAATTAGAGACACTTCATGTAAAGTGCTATTGTCTAGCATTTTGGACCCAATCCTTTAAATATTAAAAACTGCTCCTTGCAATAGTCAGGGATTGGATTTACAGCAATTTTACACGGTTTGTTTTAAAATAAAGACTTATTTACTACTTATTAAAACAAGAGGTTATTTGTCAAACATTTTGTAACTAAGCATGTTGTTGCATTATAGCGTAACCGCATGTGTAATTACTGACCCTTTTAGAAACTCTTAATGGAAAGAGTTAACGAATGGTCTTCTTAATAAATGTGCCCTCTTTCTTTCAGCTGTGGCTCTCATTATCAATGTTGACTGCAATCTGAAACAGTTCATTCCAACTGGACTCTCGCTGACATGGGCACAATCAGCAGAGACATGCAGACAAAGATACATGGAACTGCCCACCATGGAAACTGAAGTGGAAAACTCAAATTTTTGGTCCAATGGCCGGTTTTATGGATGGTGCTGGATTGGTCTCCAATACAACAGTAGTAATATCAATAACACCTGGGAATGGGTTAATGGAAACCCCACTACGTACAGCCTCTGGGCTGAACCTCCTACTGGTGTTGGATGTGGAGCATTTTATTATTACTCTAAAGCTTGGTACATACGTGATTGCTCAGGAACATTCCTGACCGTTTGTCAAGGTAAATATAATGTTATACATTTAATATGCAATATTTCTGTAATTAGTCTACAAAATGTGAACTCAGATTCAGAATCAGATCAAACACAGGCAATCTAATTTAAATGAAAATGTTTGGCCCTGTAACTAGAATGGCATTTGCCTAACATGGCAAATCACACCAGTGTTCCCTCGCTAATGATCATGTTCATAGATCTATTAATAGCTATTGTGTGGGTTTTGGGATTTTGGGGGACCGCTTTGTTAAAACGATATTTCATTCCCCGTCATGAAGTTATTTAAACATTTTCAAATCAAGCTGAGAAATCTGTAACAAGTTTGTAAGTCACAAGCTTTCATATACCTTGTACACCCACTCCATAATTGTTGTACAAGGGTACTGCATAGATTTGGGAATGAATAATGTGTGGTTGATGGATTGTAAATGATACAATCGATGCAGTATGCAGTGGCATTTAGAAAAAGCTAAATAGCTAGAAAGATAATCTAATCAGAACCACTTCTGCTTTCTCTCTCAGCCCCGTACCCAGTAACAGATTTAACTACAGACTCTGTGGAAAACAACACAGTTTCTCTGAGCTGGAGCAGTCCTTCCCAGCTGTATGCGGTCCCACACTTCTTTATCATAACCTACTCCAACTCCAATTCCGACGATGAAGGCTCAACCAATACAACCTCCAATTCCACTGTCTTCTCTAACCTGAGACCAGGAAGACAGTACGTCTTCAAAGTCTGTACCACGGAAAACAGCACGTTCCTCCGGAGCCAGCCTACCTCAATTTCAGCCTACATAAGTACAATTTATTTACTGAAGATCTCTTCTTGTTTTGAAGTTTGTTATTCTATCAGTATGTGGAATTAAAAGATAATCTAATACCGTACAATATTTGTGTTGTGACAGCATTCTCTCTTATCAGCATCTCGGTTTGCTCCAGTACATGCAGCCTGTGTTTTCTGACTAGACTTGTACTGGATAATATTTAAGCCTTATAAAGCTGTGTCTAGGATCAGCAAGCAGTTTGTGTGACCTGTCCTATAATAATAATTATGTGACTGTTCTACATGACCCTTTGACGTAGAGGAGCACTAATATATATATTTTTTTCCTCAGTCCCGTCTCCACCTGGAGAGATAAGCATAGACTCTGTGGGAACAGTCTCGGTTTCCCTGAGCTGGGGCAACCCTGCCGATATGGAGGGTGTCCAGTACAGCTTTATCATAAGCTGTTATGGGTCTTTTTGGGGTGACCAACATCCCATCACTACCACCTCCAATTCCACTGTTATCACGAACCTGAGACCAGGGTGCAAGTACACCCTCAGTGTCAGCACTGCACAACCCAGTAAGCAGAAAAGCCTGTCTGTGTCGACATCTTTCTACACAAGTAAGGATTGTTTCTTTACAGCTCTGAATTCAACCATTATGGTTGGTTTCAAAGACCATACTTATCACTTAGGACGACCTAATGTTACCTGATTAGTGTTAATCAGGGTCTGTGAAACCAGTCGATTCATTTTTCAAGGCATCTGTATTTATTAGTTCATATGGATCCTCTGTAATGGGTAATGAATGTAACACATACATGTGGGCTGCCAGAGGTTAATGGAAGAGAATCTAGCAAATAAAAAAGAAGGATTCAGAGAGATAACCTGTTTAAAGTTTGCTACTTCTGTAATTTTCGATTGGGCACTTTTTTCACATAAATTAAAAATAGAAAGCCAAGTTAAACCAAATTAAGTCTTGTTTTTCCATGCATTTTGTACCTTTGACAAACCTCAATATTCCTGTTTTTCTCACTTGGCTGTTTTGTGTACGAAAGTAAAAGTATTGATGGCTTCTATTGATTTAGCAGCACCCCAAGCTTTAGTTCTTCTCAATATCTTCTTGACAGTGCATACATTACAGCATCTCTCCCTTCTCTCTCAGACCCAGTCCCTCCAGGTCAGATCAAGATAGTCTCTGTGGGAAACGACTCTGTTTCTCTGAGCTGGGGCCGTCCTTCTGTCACTATGCAGTTCTCATACAGCTATAACATAACCTACTCCTGCTCTTTTTGGGACCAACAAGACTCCAGCAATGCTACCTCTGAATCCACTGTCATCTCTAACCTGAGACCAGGAAGCGAGTATGTCTTCAATGTCACCACTGTGCAGGTGAATGGGGTCCGGAGCTCACCCACCTCAATATCTCTCTACACAAGTAAGGATTTAGTTTAATGAACTAGTGAACTAATGAAGTTTAATGAATTTAATGAACAAAAAACTATGTTTTGCCAATGAAAATCTAAAATGGAGTGTTTTTATTTGTAGCCTATTTAAAGACAAGCATGTCTATTCAATTTGATGAAGTTGGAAGTAAGACAAATGAGAGATTACCAACTGAAATGTAGTACAACAAGCTTAATGGATTAGCAGGTTTTAGAATTGAACATTAGGAATTTTAGATGGATAGACTCAGGTTAATCTTTTTCAAATAATCAACACAAACCCAGGTGTGGAAGGGTGGTGGGAAATTCACTGACACACACGGGAGACAGAAGGTTTTATTTGAAACATCGCTACGGTGTCCATATTAGGACATCGTCATTTCTCACGTCTCTGCTTCAGTTATCAGGAATTACTTTGTCATGGATCATTTAGTTTGGTGATCAGTTGTCATTTCTCAGTCATTTTTTTCTGTCATCCCTCATGTGTTTTTTATGTCAGCCATTAATTGTATCAGGTATCATTTATATATTGTGACTGCCATCACTTGAATTTCGAGTCAAGGAAAACCTCTGTCACTCAAATTTCGAGTCACAGAAAACCTCTGTCACTCAAATTTCAAGTCATGGAAAACCTCTGTCAATGAAATTCTCTGTTAATCATCAGACAGCATTTTTTCTGGGGCTTAACATAATAGCCAATCACGTTTCTAAGTTTGCATACCCTATCATTTCATTGGCTACTGCGAATGTCCATCAACTGAAAACAAAAACTGGACCCATAATTGTACTAATAATTGTCTTTGTCATCTTGTTTATGTTTTCAGCTCTTAAACTAGTGGAGATTGTTCAGATAAGTGTTCAATCCCATAACTGTCAAGGCAGTAGTACTGTCAAGGCAGTGGAACGCTGTTTTAAATTCCAGAAATACATTTTACAGTCATATATAGTATTAAAATGTGAGTGTGTGTGTGTGTGTGTGTGTGTGTGTGTGTGCGGGGAGGTGGGGGGGAGGGGTAATACACTATACTTACGGTATGCTTTTTTTCGTAATGGCTTCAGTGAGTCTTGCAATTTTTTTATGGGTGTATCCATGCGTAAATACATTTCTAATAATAGTCTCCTAATGACACTTAAGGAATAAAGTGTGTTATTTTGCATTTTATTCGTTCACATAGCAATACTAACAATCACTTCAAGTTATTTATTTTGTCTTCATATTTTTCAATTACATTTTTCAGTTGACTGACATTTGCAGTAGCCAATGAAATCATAGGATATGCAAACTTAGCAACGTGATTGGCTGTTACATTAGGTCCCAGAAAAAATGCTGTCTGATGGCTGACAGAGAATTTCATTGACAGAGGTTTTCTGTGACTCGAAATTCGAGTGACGGTGGACACAATATACAAATGATACCTGATACAGATAATAGCTGCCATAAAAAACACATGCGGGATGACAGAAAAAATGACGATGTCCTAATATGGACACCGTACACCGCACTGGTGCCCAGTTTTATTTTGGAAATTCTTTTTTTATTATTTGGTCGCCAGATGGCGTTGGTGCTGCAACTCCCCTTATACAAATGATGGTAAGCACACACAGGTGCTCTGAAATAATAATGAAAACCAAAGGCGAAATAAAAAGAGAAAATAAAACAAAGTAATAAAACTACAAAATGAAGGTGCTGCTTACGCAGTGACCCCACTGCCGCTAAGCCGGTCAGTTCGGGTCTCAGACCTACGCTCAGCTATTCCCTATACACTGGGGTGGCCAGCGTTCCCAGTATAACTACAAACATCCCCTTGAAGAGTGGTGTCTACCACCAGCGTCACGGGTATCCCTCTCCGTCCACCCGAATGCATAACCAAGCACAGTACTTATGGGCCGAGCAATCCCCCAAGGCTCGCCTCTCAGCCACTCAGAGAGAGGGAAAGCCAACACACCCTCTTCCCCACCTCTCTGTGTCATCACCATGACTGACAGGCGGATCTTACGAGGCTGCTGCCCTCTTCCTGCAGAACCACGTATGTGCCAGACAGTCAGCACAGACCTTCCCCATTACACCAGGTAACAGCTAATCATACTGTATTTGTTAATGTGGGGTTCTAACCAGGGAGCAATGACTTTGGTTCAAGCAAGTACATGTGAGACAAAATACGATTCAATAATACAGCAGTTAACAGTGTCAGTGATAGTTACATCGGGATATTAATCTGACAGCAGATAAATAATACAGCATGCCTTCTTTGTCTTTCAGGTCCATCTCCACCAGAAGGGATCAGGGTAGACTTTGTGGAAACCAACTCTATTTCTCTGAGCTGGGGCAAGCCTGTCGATATGGATGAGATAAAACACAACTTTGCCATAACCTACTCCTGCTCCTTTTGGCTTTACAAAAACTCTACTACAGCCGCCTCCAATTCTGCCGTCCTGTCTTACCTGAGACCTGGAAGCGAGTACATCTTCACTGTTATCACTGTGCAGTATAATGAGGCCCGGAGCACGCCTGTTTCCATATCACAGTACACAAGTAAGGATCATTTCTGTATTGAATGCTATATTGAAAACATATATCCTTATATTTTCCAGTAATATGAACAGTGTAAAGCCATGCAGAAGGTAGGGTATGTAAAGCAAACACTATGGAAGAGAAGACATGAATGCTGTGTTAAAATCTTGTTGAAAGGTTCTATAGTTCAGCATTGAAATGGAATGTTACAGTTTATAGTTCACATACAGCTATCTGAAAATCATAATATGCATTAAGTCAGCAGAAAACTTAAAAAGGTAAATTTAAAAAGTGCCTTGCATTAAATGAGTCACGCATTTGTATTTAATCTATGCATAATACATTGTTAAATACCGTATATAGTACACATACCTTTTTACACCAAAATATCATGAGCGGTAGCAATAACTTTTGTCTTAATTATTATTGATAAATGTATTATTGTCAATATTCTTACTAATCTTTGTTTCTGACAGTCTGCAAAAAGGATCAATGCCAGTGCAACCAAGATGTTTTGATAATCTCTCTTCCTGTAGACAACCTGTTTTCAAAGAGTTTTCAAGGCTAATTAGATTAGTTCCCTCAGTCTATCCTCATAACTAAAGGTTTAATTTTCAAACGGGGAGAATGTTTGTTTGTATAATGGTTAATTGCAAAGCATAAGACATGGTTTATTTAGATTTTCAGAAAGCTTTTGACAAAGTCCTGCATAAAAGATTAATTCTCAAACTGAACGCAGTAAGGATTCAAGGAAATGCATGCACATGGATTAGGGAGTGGTTAACATGTAGAAAACAGAAAGTACTGATTAGAGGAGAAACCTCCAAATGGTGCGAGGTAACCAGTGGTGTACCACAGGGATCAGTATTAGGTCCTCTGCTATTCCTAATCTACATTAATGATTTAGATTCTGGTATAGTAAGCAAACTTGTAAAATTTGCAGACGACACAAAAATAGAAGGAGTGGCAAACACTGTTGCAGCAGCAAAGGTCATTCAAAATGATCTAGACAGCATTCAGAACTGGGCAGACACATGGCAAATGACATTTAATAGAGAAAAGTGTAAGGTACTGCAGGCAGGTAACAAAAATGTGCATTATAAATATTATATGGGAGATACTGAAATTGAAGAAGGAATGTATGAAAAAAGGAGTTTATGTTGACTCAGAAATGTCTTCATCTAGACAATGTGGGGAAGCTATAAAAAAGGCCAACAAGATGCTCGGATATATTGTGAGAAGTGTTGAATTCAAATCAAGGGAAGTAATGTTAAAACTTTACAATGCATTAGTAAGACCTCACCTAGAATACTGTGTTCAGTTCTGATCACCTTGTTACAAAAAGGATATTGCTGCTCTAGAAAGAGTGCAAAGAAGAGCAACCAGAATTATCCAGGGTTTAAAAGGCATGTCGTATGCAGACAGGCTAAAAGAATTGAATCTGTTCAGTCTTGAACAAAGAAGACTACGCGGTGATCTGATTCAAGCATTCAAAATTCGAAAAGGTATTGACAATGTCAACCCAGGGGGCTTTTTCGACCTGAAAAAAGAAACAAGGACCAGGGGTCAGAAATGGAGATAAGATAAAGGGGCATTCAGAACAGAAAATAGGAGGCACTTTTTTACACAGAGAATTGTGAGGGTCTGGAACCAACTCCCCAGTAATGTTGTTGAAGCTGACACCCTGGGATCCTTCAAGAACCTGCTTGATGAGATTCTGGGATCAATAAGCTACTAACAACCCAACGAGCAAGATGGGCCTCTCGTTTGTAAACGTTTTTATGTTCTATAAAATGGAGCGAAGCAAGATCTTTAGAAATATGATTCCGATTCACATACTGTGTAAACTGATATATGTTATTTTCTCTTGCAGACCCAACCCCACCAGGAGAGATCAGTGTAGTCTTTGTGGGAAACGACTCTATTTCTCTCTGCTGGGGCAAGCCTGTCGGTATGGATGGGGTCAAGTACAGCTTCAACATCACTTATTCCTGCTCCTTTTGGAAACTCCGAAACTCAACTACTGCCTCTTCTGTTTCTATTGTCATCTCTAACCTGAGACCTGGAAGCGAATACGTCTTCAATGTCACAACTGTGCAGGGAAGTGGGGGCCAGAGCACACCTGCTTCAACAACTCTGTATACACGTAAGAATTATTTAAACTCTGGGCTGGTTAGGGGTGTATGGGTACAGTACATGATTGACTTACATGTGTAGGGTGCATTTTCAAAAGTGTAAGTTTTAATGTTCAGTCATTTTTTCATATTTGTAGCCTTTTTGTATTTAAAGACTAAGCAGCCCCAAATACTATACCTGGTGCTGAAATTGTAATTAGGCCACTTTGCAATCTTATATGCCTTTTTAGTGTTAACAGCACTTGTTCTTTCTCTTGTAGTTCCACCCCCACCTGGAAAGATACTGATTGACTCTGTGGAAAGCAACTCTGTTTCTCTGAGCTGGGGCAGTCCTTTTGTTATTGATGGGATCCCACACAGCTTCAACATCACCTACTCCTGCTCCTTCCGGGGCCACAGCGGTTCCACCAGCGCACCCTCCAACTCCATTGTCATCTCTAACCTGAGACTGGGTTGCGAGTACGTCTTCAGTATCACCACCGTGAACAAAGGAGGCCAGAGCACACCTGCTATAACATCTGTCTACATAAGTAAGGATCAACACCTAACTCTGATTTTGTCTCTACAAACAAAATAAAAAAATGTGGGGTTAACAGGTTGTCTCACCCCCCATTGAACACTGTGGCTCCGTTTACTGCATGTTTTAACTTGTGTTTAACTTGAAAGTCATACACTCATACTGTCATAATGATAAAAAGCTAAATAAAGATAAATCATGTAAACCTGTCAGCTCATAGACCGGCACTAAAATACTGTCTTCTGATTTCCCTTGTAGAGCTGGCCCTACCTGGAGAGATCAAGATAGACTCTGTAGGTAACGACTCTGTTTCTCTGAGCTGGGACAGTCCTGCCGGTATGGATGGGGTCAAATACAGCTTCAACATATTTTATTCCTGCTCCTTCTGGGGTCACAACGGCTCCACCAGCACACCCTCCAACTCCACTGTCATCTCTAAACTGAGACCTGGAAGCAAGTATGTCTTCAATGTCACCATCGTGCAGGCCGATGGGGGCGTCAGCACACCTGCTTCAATATCCCTCTACACCAGTAAGGATTATTTCTTAATAATTTCTAATGTAACCCCACATTTGAAGCAAAGTCAGAGGTTACACCACTTTGTTCCTTTTTCATGTTTTAAAAATAAGAAGAAATGACTTAAACGAATGTTTAAATGTTGAAGTCAGGAAGCTTCAAACAAAAATGAGCTCCAGCCTACTCTTTAGTTGCTTCTTGCTAACTCTAACATTACCAGATTTTCCTTTTAAAAAAGGTACTCAGCACTGGGGTAAATGCTTTGAAGAGCTCATCTGTTCTGAAAGGATGCATTCAAAACATTATTTTAAAATTAACAAATCTTTTTGTTTAAGTTAGAGTCACTTTGTTATCAGAGCAGTTAGCCACTCCAGGGTGTGTATTATTGTGAATCTTCACACTTTTCAGTGGTTCACATCACACCTCTTTTCTCTTGCAGACCCGGCCCCACCTGGAGAGATAGCGTTCGACTCTGTGGAAACCAAGTTGGTTTCCCTGAGCTGGGCCAATCCTATAGGTATGGATGACATTCCACACAGCTTTATCATAACATACTTCAGCTTCTATTGGGATCACCACGGCTCCACCACAGCACCCTCCAATTCCACCACCATCTCTAACCTGAGAGCGGGTAGCGAGTACGTCTTCAATATCACCACCGTGCAGGACAACGGGGGCCAGAGCACACCTGCTTCAATATCCATCTTCACAAGTAGGAAGTGTTTCTTTACAGTTCTGACTTCAATTGATTTCCAAGGAGATGAACAACTGGTGTTGTTCAAACTATAAACAACTTCTCAGTCTAACTTCCGTTTCTGTTTCTCCCTTTTGCTGCAGTATCTGAACTGAAGAAAAGCTGCACTGGCACTTTAGAACACAGACATCTTATTCAGCATTACATGGTTATCTTTCCTAATGTATTTACTTTTTTGCTACAAGAGGAGCTGTGGCTTTCTCCGGGAGACGAGGCTCTTCAGCTTCGCTTCAGCCCCACTCCGGCAGCTGAATCTGGGGCGAGCCTATTCCCGCTTCCCCTCTCCCAACCTGCTCTACTTCTCGCTTTGCTTGTCTGTCGCTTCGAACTGAACTCCAGACCGCCGTTTAGCCAGGCTATTTAGAGTTTAAAAACTGCTAATTAAAATGATCCACAAGTGTTTTTTTTGTAAAAAATATAGCGTTGATTACATGGTGCTTTATGCATGGTTAATTCATGGAAAGTTCAATTTTTGCTTCGCTATATGTGCATTATAGAGAAGGAGTTATTTTATTTTTAGTCAGATTTGTGTTGTTATGTGTCCCACAGCGCCCCCCACCCCCTCCCCCATTTATAACGC